>AP025060.1:3553100-3972466 GCA_036186865.1 Eustoma russellianum
GGGGGGGGGGTTGAGTAGTGGGTGCGGAAAATGTGGTTTTTAAAATTTCTTTAAACTTGAACAATTCAAGTTGTGAAAACAGTTTCTGTTTTCAGAACCAGTTTTAAAACGTTTTTAAAACCAGGTTACAGGTCTCAAAAATTATGAAATTTTGAGAAAACTTAGCCTCAGATGTTATGAGTGTCTCCTAAAAATTTCAGATTTAAATTCAACCTATAACCCCTTGAAAATTCGTTGGTGGTCAGATTGTGCAAATCTGCCAGAACCGATACACTGATTTGAAAAATTAATTCCTATTTGTGCACAACTCCAAATGCTCTGAAAATTTAACCACTAACCCCTTATATGTTATATTTAAATGGGTTGAAACAGTTTTGAAAAATTCTTTTGAAAAGTTAGTCAAATATGATCAAAGTCTCAACCTTTGCAAGCCTGAAAATCAGAATGCACTAGTCTCAGACCTTTGGACGTTTTATTGACTTATACTTGTCCAAAAGGGCTGAAACTTGCGCCAAAGGAACCTTAACACGTTTGGCTATGTTTTCTGAAAGTTTCATAATTTTTGAAATCCGTTTACTATTTTTACGAGCGTGATCAAAAAGGGTAAACAGTGCAGTAACTGAAAAGTAAATGCTGAAAGTAAATTGCACCAAGAATTTTATACTAGTTCGGTTATAAACAACCTACTCCAGTCCTCAAGGAACACCTTCCTTGGTTCACACTAATCACACACACGCAGTACACCTTACCGCAGGGTTGATAGAGTTACACCTTAACTCCAACCCTTTACAAACCTTGTATGGTTAGTACAATTTGCACGAACACCACCACCTCGCAAGAATGAAGATTGATCACACCTTGATCAATCTTTTACAAAGATGTATGAATGAATGGTGGTTTATATGAAGCCTATTCAAGATTGAAAGATATGAAAAACAATAGGCTTTACAAGAAGAGAGAAAGAAAGAAGATGTAGGAAAAGAAGGCTAGAACACTTTTGATCTTGATTTTGTAACTCTTGTTCTTGTTTTTGTTTTCTCTCTTCTTTTCCTTTTTAAGCTTGCAGCCGTCCCCTAGGGCTTCTCCTCCTCTTGAAAATTGTCTTTTAAGTCCTTGAGAGAGTGTAAGACATCAATGTGACAATGTCTTGCTTACTTGGCATCTTCCTATTGGATCATCATTTAGTCTTCGCTTACATGTCACCTCCTTATTGATTCAACATTGTCATCAAGATGACATGGAAAAAATCTGAGATATACACTTAACCATGTGCCAAAATCATCATATAATACATTCCATAAATCAAGAGATATATCACATAAATTACAAGACATCAAATCCTTCCCAAACAAGGCATAAATTCGGCCATGCCAAGATAATGCCATGCTGAATTTTCAGCATGTGCATCATTCAATTTTATTCAAAATAATGCCAAATTTTCTTTGATTTTTTCTTTATAAAATGAATCACCAAGTTATGGTAAGTATTGCTATCACATGAGAAATGAACTTGGACACAATTTGGACCAAGAATTCGGCCATACAAGTTGTACATATGCTGAAAAATTTTCAGCATGTGTGATATGTAAAATATCACCATTTATCTATTTAAATTATATTCAAAACCTTTTCATTTCTTCTTCCAATTATTCACATAATAAAAGATGATGGAATATGTCACATTTAATATGCAAATTTCGGCAACCCTTGTTTCAACATGCTGAAATTTTCAGCATGTGACATAAGTGAGATATATTTTGAATTCTTACCATTTGTAGCTTCTCTCTTCAATTCACCAACATTGTATGATTGATCCTTGACCAATCAATATGCCAACAAGGCTCCACATGTGCTCCAACTCAGCTGTATGTAACGTTGATGATGTATATACATGTGCTGAAATTTATTTTTGTTAACTTTGTAAAATAATGCACATTTAATAATACATACATGTAATATTCCAATCAGCCCTTAATTTAATTTTCTAGAAAACTTTACGATGTATATCATATGTAAAAAGTGTCTAGATACGTGTCACATGATGTTTAAGAAAAACGTTTCATGTTATGTGCGTAGAAAACCGAATTTTCGATATTTATCGATTACCCGATTTTTCTCTAATTTAAATTCCAACTTTTGCACATGTTATATATATTATGTTATACATAATATATATAATATATACTTTAAATCACAGCACTTGTCTGGTCGAAAGTGGTACCATTAACATGTGACAAAATTAAACTTGGAATCTTCACATTTTGGCCTAAATGTGGGGTGATTTGTGTGTGCCAACATGGAAAGTATTTTTGGCTGATCATATCATGTATATCACGAAATTTACATCACTTTTTGATGTATATGGGCTGGCCATTTATTTATGGCAAGTACGTGACACGTTGGCGAAGTTTCGATATTCGTCCGATACGACAAATTTCGGTTTAGAACCTTTTATCGTGTCGTATTTAATTTTTCATCACCATATCTTATATCATATGATATAAGACCTGAATGTACTCATAAATATGAGTTATGTATAGTGGTGTGACGTTAACGTACGTACGTAAAATATATAACGTGTCGATAGTACGTTGGAATACATGTGTATGTGCCTTTATTTAAAAAATCTGAAAATATGTATAATATATGTATATGTGCCGTGTTTAATGGATGGAGAGGAGGAGAAAACTTTCCTTCCTTAGCCTTGTTGCCTTTGTGCCTTTTCCAAATGAATCTTCCTTTAATGAACTACTTAGTTTATTAAACTAAGTACTTCACTTAATGAACTAGTTTAGTTCATTAATGGTGGCACCTGAAAATAGTATAAACGCAACAAATGTTTGCCATATGATGTAAGCTTTAATGCTTCATGGCTCGTTAGTACGGCAACATAATATATAAGCTAAATAAGGCAAGTAATGGCAAGTTATCATGCATACATGTACACATTTATATATATATACGTTTATACATATATATATATTTATATATATATATATATATATTCAAATTGCTTATTTTGAAATCACTCAAAACCCTCTTATCTCTACAATCTCCCCCTTTTGATGATTTTCAAAATAACTTGTGTACATGATTTAAATACTATCTCTCCCCCTTGAATCGTGCACAAATTTGAAATTTGAATTTCGAATTTCAAATCCGGCTCCCCCTTGATTTGTGCAATTAAGATCAATTAGTCTCTCTCTCTCTCCCTTAAATCATCTCTCTCTCCCCCTTAAATCATGCTTTCTCTCCCCCTTTATTTTGGAAAGCAAATCAAAAGATGCCTGTAAAGATGAAGAAAAGAAAATCATGCATTTCATATACGTGCTTTCGTAAGGGTTATTTATTTAACCCTTTGAAAATGTCCCTTTTGGTACCCACATTTGGGTGACCTTTCTAGGTCTTCCAAAAGGTGAGAAAGATGATGAGAACGCAACATAATATACTTTCGGTGCAACTGTATTTGGCCTTTGGCCAAGAATCCCATCATGCATGTAGTGTGGTTTCTGTTTTTAATAAGCATTTCGGTTTGCATGCACGGGATGTGATCTAGATGCATTCTTGTGATATGAGTGTCGCGTATGCATCACTTGTTTCTTCTCATACCTATATGGCACATAATTATATTTTGCATGATGCGAAGAAGAAGCACATTGAGATGTCATAAGAAAAGGCCTATGCATCTTCTTAGATGCCACATATGTCTTTGATGCATCTATTTTCTTAGATGTGATGAATTTCGTTGGTTTATTTTGTGGCTTACTTTTCTCAATGTATCCTAGTCTGGTTTTGTCACCATCATGCTTTTGAGAAGAAATGATGTGATCTAGCATGTTCGATCCTGTATCAAATTGTTTCATCATTTTCTCTAAATCAGTATTCCTTGATTTCAAACTTGAAATCTCGGATTTCATTTCATTGTTTTGCGTGGTCAATGATGAAATCTCTGTCTTTAATTCATTGATGATGCATGATGACTCTTCTTTAGAATCGTTTAATTGAGCGACAAGATTTTCGTTAGAAGATTCTAACAATTTCTTGTCTTCAATTAATCGCTTCTTTTCTTTTGCAAGAGTTTCTGAAAACTTATGCAATTCCAAATATTGACTAAATAAATCATCATATGAACATTCAGAATCGGAATCAGAGTCGGAAGTTACCTCATTTGATGCTTTAGATGTAAAGCATGCTTGTGCCTTGTGTTCTTCCGTATCATCAGTCTCAGAGTCGGATGTGTCACTCCAAGTGGAGGCTTTGAATGCTCTTCTCCTTTGCTTAGGTTCTGAGACGAGTCTATTCTTGTTCCGATCCTTGTCAGGGTATTTGTTTGTTTGTTTTTCTTTATTAGGGCAGTCATATGATAGATGTCCAAGTTTGCCGCATTCATAGCACTTTATTTGTTTATTTTTATTTTTATGATCCTTAGATGAGGTGGACTTATGTTTAATCGATTTTCTCAATATTTTTCTTAATCTTTTAGCCATCGTGAGCAAGTCCTCATCATCGGAGTCTATGTCACTATCATCTACGACGTATTCATTTGATCTAAATGCTATAGCCCTATCATTATTAGAAATCGACTCAGAATGTCTTAAAGAAAGTTTATTTTCATATACCTTAAGTGATCCGATTAGTTCTTCCATTTTAATTGATTTGGTCTCTTTGCTTTCTTCTATGGCCGTTACCTTAGGTCCCACTCGGATGGAAGGCTTCGCAAGACCTTTTGTACCTTTTCCTTCATAGTGAAGGCTTTGCCAAGAGACTCAAGAGAATTGTAAATGTTAGTCAAGCGTAAATCCATCTCAACAATAGACTCATTTGGCAATAATTTAAAGGACTCAAGTGTGGACATGAGCATATTAATTTTGGACTCCTTTACTTGACTCGTGCCTTCGTGTTTCATTTCTAGAATATGCCATATCTCTTGAGCACTAGAGCAATTTGACACGTAACTAGCCTCACTTTTACTTAGGCCGTTTAATAGTAGTTGCATGGCTTTAGCATTCATACTCAACCTCTTTTTGTCATCACTAGTGTATTCTTGTTTCGCTTTTGTAACCTCTAGTGTGACACCATCAATAATTGACATCTTAGTGGGAACAAATGGACCGTCTTCTATAATGGACCATAAATCAATATCAATAGCCATAAGAAAAAGTTTCAGTCTTAGTTTTCATTGAATAAAAGACTCACCGTCGAAAAGGGGAGACCTTACAGTTGACATTCCTTCTTGCACGGTTGTGGTTGCCATCTCACGGAATCGTTGGATTCTTTGAAGTGAGTGTTCCTGCGCTCTGATACCAATTGTAGGATCTGCAAGGCACCACTAGAAGGGGAGGGTTGATTAGTGGGTGCGGAAAATGTGGTTTTTAAAATTTCTTTAAACTTGAACAATTCAAGTTCTGAAAACAGTTTCTGTTCTCAGGACCAGTTTTAAAACGTTTTTAAAACCAGGTTACAGGTCTCCAAAAATTATGAAATTTTGAGAGAACTTAGCCTCAGATGTTATGAGTGTCTCCTAAAAATTTCAGATTTAAATTCAACCTCTAACCCCTTGAAAATTCGTTGATGGTCAGATTGTGCAAATCTGCCAGAACCGATACACTGATTTGAAAAATTAATTCCTATTTGTGCACAACTCCAAATGCTCTGAAAATTTAACCACTAACCCCTTATATGTTATATTTAAATAGGTTGAAACAGTTTTGAAAATTTCTTTTGAAAAGTTAGTCAAATATGATCAAAGTCTCAACCTTTGCAAGCCTGAAAGTCTCAGACCTTTGGACGTTTTATTGACTTATACTTGTCCAAAAGGGCTGAAACTTGCGCCAAAAGAACCTTAACACGTTTGGCTATGTTTTTTGAAAGTTTCATAATTTTTGAAATCCGTTTACTATTTTTACGAGCGTGATCAAAAAGGGTAAACAGTGCAGTAACTTAAAAGTAAATGCTGAAAGTAAATTGCACCAAGAATTTTATACTGGTTCGGTTATAAACAACCTACTCCAGTCCTCAAGGAACACCTTCCTTGGTTCACACTAATCACACACACGTAGTACACCTTACCGCAGGTTTGATAGAGTTACACCTTAACTCCAACCCTTTACAAACCTTGTATGGTTAGTACAATTTGCACGAACACCACCACCTCGCAAGAATGAAGATTGATCACACCTTGATCAATCTTTTACAAAGATGTATGAATGAATGGTGGTTTATATGAAGCCTATTCAAGATTGAAAGATATGAAAAACAATAGGCTTTACAAGAAGAGAGAAAGAAAGAAGATGTAGGAAAAGAAGGCTAGAACACTTTTGATCTTGATTTTGTAACTCTTGTTCTTGTTTTTGTTTTCTCTCTTCTTTTCTTTTTTAAGCTTGCAGCCGTCCCCTAGGGCTTCTCCTCCTCTTGAAAATTGTCTTTTAAGTCCTTGAGAGAGTGTAAGACATCATTGTGACAATGTCTTGCTTACTTGGCATCTTCCTATTGGATACACATTTAGTCTTCGCTTACATGGCACCTCCTTATTGATTCAACATTGTCATCAAGATGACATGGAAAAAATCTGAGATATCCACTTAACCATGTGCCAAAATCATCATATAATACATTCCATAAATCAAGAGATATATCACATAAATTACAAGACATCAAATCCTTCCCAAACAAGGCATAAATTCGGCCATGCCAAGATAATGCCATGCTGAATTTTCAACATGTGCATCATTCAATTTTATTCAAAATAATGCCAAATTTTCTTTGATTTTTTCTTTATAAAATGAATCACCAAGTTATGGTAAGTATTGCTGTCACATGAGAAATGAACTTGGACACAATTTAGACCAAGAATTCGGCCATACAAGTTGTACATATGCTGAAAAATTTTCAGCATGTGTGATATGTAAAATATCACCATTTATCTATTTAAATTATATTCAAAACCTTTCCATTTCTTCTTCCAATTATTCACATAATAAAACATGATGGAATATGTCACATTTAATATGCAAATTTCGGCCACCCTTGTTTCAACATGCTGAAATTTTCAGCATGTGACATAAGTAAGATATATTTTGAATTCTTACCATTTGTAGCTTCTCTCTTCAATTCACCAACATTGTATGATTGATCCTTGACCAATCAATATTCCAACAAGGCTCCACATGTGCTCCAACTCAGCTGTATGTAACGTTGATGATGTATATACATGTGCTGAAATTTATTTTTGTTAACTTTGTAAAATAGTGCACATTTAATAATACACACATGTAATATTCCAATCAGCCCTTAATTTAATTTTCTAGAAAACTTTACGATGTATATCATATGTAAAAAGTGTCTAGATACGTGTCACATGATGTTCAAGAAAAACGTTTCATGTTATGTGCGTAGAAAACCGAATTTTCGATATTTATCGATTACCCGATTTTTCTCTAATTTAAATTCCAACTTTTGCACATGTTATATATATTATGTTATACATAATATATATAATATATACTTTAAATCACAGCACTTGGCTGGTCTAAAGTGGTACCATTAACATGTGACAAAATTAAACTTGGAATCTTCACATTTTGGCCTAAATGTGGGGTGATTTGTGTGTGCCAACATGGAAAGTATTTTTGGCTGATCATATCATGTATATCACGAAATTTACATCACTTTTTGATGTATATGGGCTGGCCATTTATTTATGGCAAGTACGTGACACGTTGGCGAAGTTTCGGTATTCGTCCGATACGACAAATTTCGGTTTAGAACCTTTTATCGTGTCGTATTTAATTTTTCATCACCATATCTTATATCATATGATATAAGACCTGAATGTACTCATAAATATGAGTTAAGTATAGTGGTGTGACGTTAACGTACGTACGTAAAATATATAACGTGTCGATAGTACGTTGGAATACATGTGTATGTGCCTTTATTTAAAAAATCTGAAAATATGTATAATATATGTATATGTGCCGTGTTTAATGGATGGAGAGGAGGAGAAAACTTTCCTTCCTTAGCCTTGTTGCCTTTGTGCCTTTTTCAAATGAATCTTCCTTTAATGAACTACTTAGTTTATTAAACTTAGTACTTCACTTAATGAACTAGTTTAGTTCATTAATGGTGGCACCTGAAAATAGTATAAACGCAACAAATGTTTGCCATATGATGTAAGGTTTAATGCTTCATGGCTCGTTAGTACGGCAACATAATATATAAGCTAAATAAGGCAAGTAATGGCAAGTTATCATGCATACATGTACACATTTATATATATATATATACGTTTATATATATATATATATATATATATATATTTATATATTCAAATTGCTTATTTTGAAATCACTCAAAACCCTCTTATCTCTACACTATATAGGTCTATGATTAGATCATTGTTGTATTTAACTGTATCAAGAACATACACCCCATTTAGGAGTTTGGTATGATAGAAACTCTAAGTTGGAATTATATGCATACAGTGATGCTGGTTATGGTGGTTGAAAGTTAGATAGAAAATCCACTAGCGGAACTTGTCAATTTATAGGAACCAACTTGATTTTTTGGTTTTCATAGAGACAAGCTAGTGTAGATCTTTCCACCATCGAAGCCGAGTATAGTTCCATAAGCTTGGGCACTACCTAAATACTTTGGCTTAAACAACAACTTAATGATTTTGGCATTAAAATGAACAAGATTCCAATTTCATGTGATAGCACAAGTGTGATCAATCTTTCTCGTAACCTGATACTTCATTTCAAGGCCAAACACATTGAGGTAAGATATTATTTTCTTCGTAACCATGTTGAAAATGGGAACATAACCATAGATCATGTAAGAACTGATCATCAAGTAGATAACATCTTCACCAAACCCCTTAATCAAGACGGTTTTGAAACTTTACGAGCCAAGTTAGGTACGTTGACATACGATACAATCACATAATTCTATCTTTTGCATGATTTGTAAAATTAAGGGGGACATAGATTAAGAACATGATTTTAGACCTTAAGTCATGATTTAAAGGTTGAATGATAATTTAAGTTCAATTTCAATTGATTCAATTGGTATAAGTTTCAAATTGATGAACAATTGGCTCGGAGTATAGGTTAAGGGGGAGAGTATAAGTTGAGGGGGAGCATGAGTGTTAAAGAATTTAAGAGTTTGAAGATAATTGGTATAGAAGTGGTGAGTCTTTCAAAAAAATTGGTATAAAGTTGTAAATATGTGATAAACAATTGGTAAAGAGTTGTGACATTAAAATCATGTAGGGTTATTTTAAAAATCATCCAAAAGGGGGAGAATGTTGAGAAATATGTTTGGATAATTTTCAAGGTCATGATTTTAAGTGTTAAATACTTAAAAATGTCACACATAATGTTATAAATGATAAAAATTTGAATAAGTGAATAAAAATGATATCGATCTCTCAGGTTAATGCACTTCGATCGATTGATGTACATGATCCATCACATCGATCGATCTTTGTAAGGCAATGAAAAGCCAAGACCTTTATGTGAGACATCAATCTCTAAACCTGAGACTTATCTATTGATCGATGTATATTATGTAGGTTAGAAACAAACTCTGAAACTCACTGTGAGACATCGATCTCTCAAGCAGAGGCACTTCAATTGATCGATGTCTAGGGTTTTTAGAAACTTTTTTCTAAAATGTGATAAAATGGTCGTTTTCATTTTTAAATGATTCATATATGTTTATCATTGTGTTATTATGTGATTTTGAAAAATATTATTCATTGTGGCTAACATGTCTTGGAAGTTTCTACAACTTACCATAAAGGACAAAATTGGTATTTTGAGTTTTGCAGGTACTTTGACATGGTCAATATGATTCAAGGAGCTAGTTTCATCTTATTTATCATCACGAAAGTATTATTATATTTATTTCTGACCATCACGGTCATTTCTGGAGTTTTCTCTCACTAGGGGTATTTTGATAATTTTAACCCCAAGGGCAGTTTTGGTATTTTTACTCAAGGAATCTCTTGATTATCTTATTTTTTTCATTATGGAGTTTATTTATGGTCTTCTTGAAGATTATTTGGTGGTTTTCTATTTTATTTCTCTTATTTGATGATATTATCGATGGTAGCGTGATACGTGCCGTTATTCAATGTCACATTTTAATTTTTCTTGAAGAACTTCTTATATATGTTATTGGAGAGTCTCAATCATTAATTTTTTAGATATTATAAGGTGTTCTTGGTACAAAATTCATCACAATATACTAAGGAGAAAAAGTGAGAATTTTGGTGTTAACATAATCTTGTCAACTATTATTTGTTGATTTCTCTTCCAACAATCTGAGGTTGTGCACTTAATGTTTGGTTAAACAATGTCCGTATATAGGTGTAAATTATGTTATACTCATTTTATGACATGATGACAAGTGGGTCAATAAAAAACAAGCTAGTTGGCAAAGTTGACAACTTGGAAATCTCAATTTAAACCCAACGGATATATAGGCTGTTTTTGGCAGATTTTTTGTGTCAAATGGCAGCCCTCACATGCCCTATTATCATGGCAAGGAGTTTAGGGATTTTTATGCATATTCCTTCCTATTATCTTCATTTTGCAAAGGATAAATCAAGACATTTCCATGGTGGAAAAATCGGCCAAGCTGAAAATTCAAGGTGGACCAATTGTGTTGCTTGATATTGCCAAGTGCAAGGATGAATGTGTGGCCAACTAACAGTGTGAAGACAATTAAGACCTGAGTATGAAGATGGTGAAACATTGGAGGTCTTATCTTCAAGGCATATTTCACACTATAAATAGGAGGCAAAGGTGAAGAAGAAGAAGAACACACAACTTTGAAGCAAACTTGAAGATCATTCTTGCTATTCTCTTCTTCTTGATATTTTCTTTGTGAAACTAAGCTGTTACATTTCTTATTGTTGTTGAGCTACATTATACACTCCTTCTTGGGTTGATTTTGGAAGATTGTTTAGCCAAGTTTATAAGGCTACCCCAATAGGTGATAAAGGAGTTGCAACCAAGAGTTGCATTGAGGTTTTCATCAAGTCTTGAATCGGATTGATGTTTAACCCAAGGATCAAGCTTGGTTCTTGTTGTATTTGTGTTCATAGCACAGTAAAATCCATAGAAAGGTGTTCCTTGGGTCTTGAGTAGGCCACATTGACCAAACCAGGATAACTCTTTGGGGTTCTTGTCTTCTTTTTATTTTTCTGCCCGTTTTCACTGTATGTTTCATCCAACTTCACACGTCCTGAAAAAATAGCAAAACACTTTCAAAATTCGTGAATTTTGGAGGGGTTATACATGAAACTGTTAGCTTTCATTTTCAATAAGAATCACTTGATTAGAGCAAAGGAAAGTTAGTCTTTCAGTCGTTGTAAGATAACTGCTCTATTCTGGCTGTAATCTGACCAGTTTCAAGAAAACTTAAATTTTGCTTTCATTTAGAATAGTTTCAGGTCAGGACCTTTTGGAAACTTAAACTAGACATCCTAAGGAGTGTTTTGACATAAAGATCAACCTTTGTTTTTGAGTAATTAAAGAGAAAAACGTTTTCAAAGTTTAACACGATTCTGTCTAATTCTGTCCAGATTGACCATGTGAATCTTTGTATTTGGTTGAAGGGTCAAAATATCTTATTTGTCTCATTTTTGGACAGTCTATTCAAGACATTAAAGTTAATTTCTGGAAAGTTTCATAATTTTTGGAGTTGTGTACACTGTGTTTTGAATTTTTTAAAAACGGGTACTGAATCTTAGGAGGTCTCAGATTCTATTTTCAAAGGGGATCATTTTCAAAGGTTTTAGTGTAATTTCCGTGAACCACTATTCGTCTCCCCTCTAGTGATGTTTACTACAGGTGTACGGTCCAACAATTGGAATCAGAGCTAGGCCAACACCATTCTAAGAAACAAGATTCAAAACCATACGAAGAAGGCAAGGCCAAGAAACAACAATTCACAGTAGCCTGCTTATCTCAAATCAAGAGTACATAAAATGGCCATTGTTTCACGCAAAGGTGAGTTGGAAGGTATGTCTACTCTACGCCCTCCTCTTTTCGATGGTAATAATTTCGTTCATTAGAAACTTAGGATGAGACTATTCTTAATGGCTATAGACATCTATTTATGTTCTATAGTTGAAGATGAGCTGTACATTCCAATGAAAATTGTATAAGTTGATGGAGTCACACAAGAAGTTGAGAAGTATAAAAATGAGCGGTCATATGAAGATAAAAAGAAAATGTCTATGAATGCTAAATCTACGCAATTGCTTTTAAACGGACTTACGACTTCTGAAGCATGATATGTTTCAAACTATACAAATGCACACGACATGTGGAAATCACTAGAATTAAAGCATGAAGGTACTAGAGGTATAAAAGAGTCAAAAATAAACATGCTTATGACTGAACTTGAACCATTCAGAATGTTGCCAAACGAATCCATAACATCTACAGATTTGAGGATTACTAATATTTTTAATGCACTTGAAAATTTAGGCAAATCTTTTACCAAAAACGAGAAGGTACAAAAAAGTATTGCGAAGTCTTCCTGCTGAATGGGATCCAAAAGTAACAGCAATTGGGGAGACAAAATCAATAACAAAAATGGATGAATTGATCGGTTCACTTAGAGTATACAAGGTAAAACTAAATCAACGAAAGTTTGAGTCGTCAAAATATGTCGGTAAGTCTATTGCTTTCAAAACAACTGAGACACATAATAGTGAAAGTAATAGCGATAGTGAATTAGATGATGACTTAATCTCAGTGGTTAGAAAACTTAGAAAGTTTTTTTAAATGGCAAGTCTTCTTATTCTTCTCAACCTAAGAAAAATAACTCAAATAACAAGTGGTATAACAAGGAATTGAAATGCTACGAATGTGGGTGAAAAGGACACATTTCTTATGATTATCCAACAAAGAAAAATAACAACTACAAAAATAATAATAAAAAAAGACAAGGAGGCTCAAAAATCTAAGGCAAAAGAGCCCAAGTCGAGGAAGGGCAAATGAGCAAGCAAACACGTAGCGCGACTCGTCCGACTCAGAATCTGACAATGAGGAACCTCAAGTCTGCTTCATATCAAGCGAGGTAAACTACAAAGGAAGCAAACAGGAGACAAAGCCAACAACAACAACTACTACAATCATACCTAGCGTATCTCAACCACAGCAAAGGCTATCGCTAGGGTCTGGGGAGGGTAAGAGGGAGGCCAACAATACCTTCATCCCAAGGGATAGAGAGTTTGCTTCCAGTAAGACCCTCGGCTCTATATGTACCTATATAGATATTACAATAATCACAATATGTACTAGTGAATGGATTTCATTAAATATAAATCAAAACCTTACGATACTAAAATAGTCAACAATGGATATGCACAAATAGTTGAAAGACAACGACCAAAACAAAGAAAAAAAGAGAAAAATAAAAGAAACAGTGCAAATCAACCTAAAGTGTAGAGAGTATCTAATCCTCTAAGTATGCTCTAAGGTGCCCCTATATCCTGTCTACCCCTCCTTAACCTTAATCTTCTGCCTCCATGAACTCCTATCCTGGACCATGTCGTCAGAGAGGTGACACTCTAGTAAGTCATATGGCTTTTAAACAGTGGATGTTCAAAGCCTATGACGAGCAATCCCAATATATTCACAAAGTCGCACCGTATTGAAAATGGAAGAAAAAGTAACATTCGGTGGCAACAAAGGAAATGTTATTGGAAAAGGAAAAATTGGGAACCTTAACACATTTCAAATACAGAATGTGTTGTTAGTAAGTAATTTTTCTTATAATTTATTAAGTATTTCGCAACTTATAGATTCCAGTTATCATTTTCTTTTCTCCTTGATTCTTGTAATATAACTAATGAAAAAGAAGAAACGATATTAAAAGGAAATAGCGATGGTAATATTTACAACTTTTCCCTAAGTAATATGTTAGATGCTAAGATTAAATGTTAAATGTCACATGATTTAGATGTGAACTTATGGCATAGACGACTAGGCCATATAGGGATTTCAAAAATTAGAAAAGTTATGTAACAAGAACTTAATTAGAGGAATGCCTAAGTTAGGCTTAGATAATTTTCAAATTTGTGAAACGTGTATTAAAGGAAAACACATAAAAGAAACAATGAAACCCAAACATGAAGTGATTACTAGTCATGTACTAAAATTGATTCACTGAGACTTATTTGGCCCAAGTAGGACAAGAAGTCTAGATGGACACGACTATGTGTGTGTCATAGTGGATGATTACTCATGATATACTTGGACATTGTTCTTAACACAAAAAGACAATGCTCCATTGGCAATCGAAACTTATATCAAGCAACTCGAAAATGTTTACGAAGGAAATGTTAAAAGAATTGGAAGTGATAGAGGTGGAGAATTTAAAAACAAAGATGTAATCAAGATTTGTGAATTACATGGAATTAAACATGAAATTTCACCACCTAGAACACCAAAACTCAATGGAGTTGTTGAACGTAAAAATAGAACAATTCAAGAAATTTCTAGGACAATGTTATATGAAAATAAAGTACCAAAATTCTTCTGGGCTGAAGCTGTTAGTTGTGCATGCTATACAATAAATAGGCTTTCTATTAGGAAGAAGCTGAATAAAACATTTTACGAATTATTAAATAATAGAAATCCTAAGGTAGATTATCTTAGACTTTTTGGTTGTAAGTGTTTTGTGTTAAACACTAAGGATAATTTAGAGAAATTTGAACAAAAGTCTATTGAATGCATATTTGTTGGTTATCAACTAATTCTAGAGCATATAGGAGTTATAATCCTGTATCTAGAAATATAATTGAATCCATATATGTGAAATTCAATGTGAATACATATTTTGAAGTTAATGATAAAACTCAACATTAACAAGAGATTAATGTTAAAAATATGTTTGATGATGATGACTTGTTACTTGAGCCTGTACTTGATCATATAGAACCAACTAGTCCTAAACAAGACATGCATGAACCCTTAGTTGAAGTACATGAAGAAATTTCGCAACAATAAGATACTTCATCTAATGTTCCAATTGTATATGATAACATTCACACTAATGAAACCTTTGAACAAGAAGAGGGTGAATCTAGTCAACCTAAGAATTGGTGGCTTATTAAAGATAAACATAAACACCCTAAAGAGTTAATCATTGGGGATCTAAATGATGGGGTTATAATACGTAGAAAAATAAGCCAAGCCGAAGAGCATGTCTTAATATCACACTTAATACCTAAGAATGTTAAGGAAGCCTTAGGCGATATATCATGGATAGATGCCATGAATGAAGAGTTAAACCAATTTACCTGAAACAATGTGTGGGATTTTGTACCTAAACCTGAACATGAATCCATAATAGGCACAAAATGGGTATTTAGTAATAAAATGGATGATCAAGGAAACATTACAAGAAATAAAGCTAGGCTAGTTGTACAAGATTATAATCAACAAGAAGGAATCGATTATGAAGAAACCTTTTCACCCGTTGCATGACTAGAAGCAATAATTCTTGAATAGGGTTGGTCTTTAACCTAAAGATGAAGCTTGGTTCTTGTTGTATTTTTGTTCATAGCATAGTGAAATCCAAGGAAAGGTGTTTCTTAGGGCTGGAGTAGGTCACATTGACAAAACAAGGATAAATCTTTAGTGTTCTTGTCTTCTTTCTATTTTCTGTTTTTCTGCATGGTTTCACTGTATTATTCATCTATCTTCACACGTCTTGAAAAATAGAAAAACACTTTAAAAATTCGTGATTTTTGGTGGTCTGATACTTTAGACTGTTAGATTTCATTTTCAACAAGAATCCCTTTATTTGAGCATAGGAAAGTCTTTCAATTGTTGCAATATAACTGCTCCATCCTTGCTGCAATCTGACCATTTTCAAGACAACTTGAATTTTGTTTTCATCAAGAATATTTTCAGGTCAGGGCCTTTTTCAAACATAAACTAGAGATCCTAAGGAGTGTTTTGACATAAAGATCAATCTTTTTGGTTGAGTAATTAAAGAGAAACACGTTTTGAAAGTTCATCACTATTTTGTACAATTCTGTCTAGATTGACCATCTGAATCTTTTTATTTAGTTGAAGGGAGAAACGATCTTATTTTTGTCTCATTTTTGGAAAGAGTCTAGTCTAGACATTGAAGTTAATTTCTGAAAAGTTTCATAATTTTTGGATTTGAGTACGCTGAATTTGAATTTTTCAAAAATGGGTACAAAATCTGAGGAGGTCTCAGATTCTATTTTCAAAGGGGATTTTTTTCGAGGGTAGTAGTGTAATTTCTGCTAAACACTATTCACTCACCTCTAGTAGTATTTACTGCAGGTGTATGGTCCAATAATATACAAGACACAGGGGCCATTTATGTGGGTGGTTTTTTGCTGGTTGACGACTGTTTTTTCTATGAAAATCTGCATGTTCTTCTTATTGTATCCTTTTGCTTAGTCTTTTCCCTTGTGTTTGTGCTTGTTTTTTATCAACTAGTATCAGAGTTTTTGTTGAGAAGATCAACATGAAGGACATCATGGTGATTATTCGGTGTGTCAACAGAAAATATTTCATCATTGGAAATTACCAATGACCGGTATGTCATATACAAAGGAGTTGGAGGACACGATGTTGGAGCACAGACTCATCAGAATGAAGGATAGGATGTTGAAGAAATTATATCATTGAGCGCTTGGGCTCATCCACAACCGTCTCGATGAATGTAGCTTTGCACGTCGCTAAAAAAACCACACTTTTTGGCTTTATCAAGCGGCTGACTGATTTGTTCGAAAAGCCATCAAATTCCAACAAAATTCATCTTCTTTGGAGGTTGTTTCCACTACAAATGGCCGTAGGTGTCTCTATGATAGAGCATGTGACCGAGTTCAACCGAATTGTGAATGAACTAAGTGCAGTCGCATACTCTTTGGATGATGAGTTGCTCGCAAACTGCTTGTTGATTCTACACCTGATAGTTGGCTGACTACCATAGAGGTGATATCGATTCAGAAGGATTACCCTCACATATGATCATGATCGCATCATCAGCAGGGGAATTGGTAGGAATGATCGAGGCGAAGGGGGTGGATCAGCCTTAACTATTGAAAGAGGACGAGATATCCCACGAATGAATAGTTGAGGAATAAATAAATCCAAGGGACGTAGAAAGTCTCAAAATAAAAGCGATGTAAGTCCCAAAGTACAAGTGAGATAGAGTGTTGGAACTACGGGAAGAAGGGGACTTGAAACGGGAGTGCAAGATTCCAAAGAAGATGAAAGAGAAGGGGATATGCCGAACTCAGTGAATGTAACGACGAAAAGGAATTCTGAAAATGCCCTAATGCTTTCTGACAACATCCTCATTCAATCATGGATTATTGATTCTAGTGCAACATTTCATTCTACCTCATGTTAGGAATGGATGAGAGATTTCGTGTTTGGAGAATCTGAGAATGTGTTTATAGCAGATGGAAAACCTTTAGAGATTGCGTGCAAAAAAACAATGTCAAAATCAAGCCAAGACACGACGGTATATGGACATTGCATGATGGTCAATATACTCTCGATTTGAAAAAGAATATAATTTCTATAAGCCAAGTAGAAGATGAGGGTTACAAGGCTAAATTTGGAGATGAGGAACCAACATGGGCTCACTTTATTCAACGTTTATTGTGCAAACCTAAAGGCAGCAACTAGGAACAAAACTAGTCCAATTTTCAGAAGCAATATATTAGGACACATGAGCGGCAAAGGGCTAAAAGACTTTCCTTCCAAATGCTTGTTTTCGAGCATGCTGATGGTGGAAACAATTTTTTATGAAGATTGCGTATTTGATAAAGAAAACCGGGTGAATTTTTTGAAGGAAGACTGAGAAAGCAAGGAAGAAAGGCTAGATCTTGTACACACGAATATCTGGGGGCTAGCCCTGGTTCAGTCACTAGGAGGCTCATGATATTACGTGAAATTCGTCGATGATTCCAGGTATGGGTTTATTTCTTTAAACATAAACTTGAAGTGTTTGAAGATTTTATGAATTGGAATGCGGAAGTTGAGAATCAAACAGGCTGAAAGATAAAGTGTTTCAAATCAGACAATGTTGCCGAGTATAATGGGACAAACTTCAAGGCGTATTGTGCAGAGTAAGGAATACGACTTGTGCAAACTATCTCTTATCAACTGCAACAAAATGGAACGAATAAAAGGATGAACTGAACCCGCAATATACGGTCAAGGGCAATACGGCTCCACGCAGAGCTGCCAAAAATTTTCTGGGTGGAGGTAGTAATACGGAGGCCTATCTTATTAATCGAAGTATCTCCTTGGCCCTAGACTTTAACCTACTTGAGGAGAAGTGGTCATGGAAGAAGATATCTTTGTCTCACTTGCAAGTTTTTGGATGTACATCCTATTTTCATGTAGATTTCGAGAACAGAGATAAGTTGGATGTAAAGGCGAACAAGTGTATTTTCGTTAGATATGAATCAAATTATTTTGGTTATAGATTTTAGTACAGAAAGGTCCAGAATATAAGTCGATCATAAGATGCTATCTTTAATGAAGATGATAAAGCTTCCAATCTAAAGGCAGATGAGGTTAGGGAGATTGATTTAGATAAAGCACAAGTTTTAGATGGTGAGGCCAAAACGGAGATGGCTGAGGCTGAAGATATTAATGAGGCTGGACAAGATGAAGAAAGTTTGCAAGAATCGGTGCCGAGAGGATCTACTCGCATTTGTAAGCAAAATACACAGTACTTATCTTCTCTAAATTACTTACTCTTTACCAGCTCAGGTGAGCTCAAAGATTATAATGAGGCTATAAGTTTAAGTGACGCAGTCAAGTGAGAGCAAACAATCAAGGAGCAGTTACGGTTGCCAGATAAAAACAACACTTGGACAGTAACTAGGCTGCCAAACGGAAAAAGGCCGTTGTAAAATGAATGGTTCTTTCGAATCAAAGAATAGGTGGATGGAAGTAAACGTGATAAGATGAGATTGGTGGTCAAAGGTTTTTTACAAAAGAAAAGAGTTGATTACACCAAGATATTCTCACCCAATTGTAAAGCTCACATCTATTCAGATTGTTCTCATCATATTTGCGGTTGAAAATCTACACCTTGAAAAATTTGACGCGAAGAAAGTTTTTCTTTACGATGACTCGAAAGAAAAAATTTATATGGAGCAGCCCGAAGGCTTCGAAGTCAGAGGACAGGGTCTCGTGTGTAGATTCGATAGAAGTCTAGACGGCTTGAAGCAAGCTCCAAGGCAATGGTATAAATTGTTCGATAAATTCATGAGTAGTCGTAGATTTAAATGAGAATATACGGATCATTGTTGTTATTTCAAGTCTTTCAACAACAGCTACATTATTTTGTTGTTGCATGTTGTTGACATGCTTGTTGCGGGAGCTAACAAGAAAGAGACCGATGCGTCAAAACAAGATAGCACAAGAGTTTGAGATAAGGGATTTAGGTCTGGCAAATCAAACTCTTCGCATGCGTACCCTTCCAGATCGAATGGGAGGTTCGTTGATCTTGTCGCAAGAAAAATACATCAATAAGGTGCTGGACTAATTTTGTATGAAAGACGCTAAGCCGAGGATTACAATGTTAGGGGTACAACTCAAGTTGTCAAAATCTCAGTCACCCAAAACAGAGGTGGCCCAGAATTCTATAGACAGTGTACCATATTCTTCGGTCGTAGCTAGCCTCATTTATGCTATGGTTTGTACGAGAACCAATATTGTTTGTGCAATTAGAGTAGTGAGCTGTTACATGGCAAATCCCGTTACTACACACTGGGAGGTGGTAATATATGTGATGATATATTTGAAGGGTACTTCAAGTGTTCTATTATGTGTCAAGAAAAGTAATGTGGGACTTGAAGGCTTTGTCGATGCGGACATTGATGGTGACAGTGACGGTTGGAAGAGTACTTCCACTTATATTTTTACATATGGTGTTACGACAGTAAGTTAGACATCGAGATAGCAAAAATACGATGCACTTTCTATGATGAAGGCCGAATACGTTGCAATCTCGAAAGACGAAAAAGAGATGGTATGGTTGCTTAATTTCCTGAATGAAGTCAGAAGGGATCAAAGTAGCAGACCGCTCTACACCGATAGCCAAAGTGCTCTGTGTCTTGCAAAGAACTCGGTGTATCCCTCGAGAACAAAGCACATTCAGCTAAAGTATCATTGCATACGTAAGTTAGTGAACGATGGGACTTTGTCATTGAGGAGAATTACAAATGCGATAAATTCCGTGGATATATTCATGAAAGTTGGCGGAGTGTCGCTGGCTTTGTTGTTTGGAGTGGATAAAATGCAACAAGGTGGATGATTGATGAATGACAAGTATTGCAAACTTGTCTTCAAGTAAGAGATTGTTGGGATAAAGACAAGTATCAAAAATCTTATAAGAGTAATGAAATATTTGATATCAAATATGCATCTTACCTTATCTTTTTGTATAGTTTTCTAGTTATATTTTACATCTTATTTCTTTGTAGTTGCAATGTAAAATCTCCTCTAAATATAAGACATACGCAGGCTATGCGTGTGGTTTTTGAGCGGCCAATGAGTGCCTTTTCCATGGAAAGTTTCGTGTTTTTCTTATTTCGTCTTTTTTACTTAGTCTTTGTTTTTTCCTTGTATTTGTTCTCGGTTTTTTATCAGTTCTGGTTGGCGAGATCAGATTGGTAAAGCAAAGGATTAAAAGTCGTTTGAACTCTGATCTGATTAGTCTCACGAATTTTTCTCATAAACTCTAATATCATCACAAGGCACTAGTAGATGGAGAAATTAGTGTACTGAAACCTACATGAGCACGTTCTCAAAAAAGGAAAAAAAAGGGGAAACCATAGGAGTACAATTTAAGCCTAAACAGCTACAAGAGACATTAGTTTGATTAGAAACCTAATGCAATTGTTCGCTTCAAAGTTTACACTTGTAGCTAGTAAATATCGTACCAATTTAAATTTCGTACCTTAATGTACATCTGCATCACATCTGATAAAGGATAAATACGAGCTCCATGCATCCCTTCCAAATTGATTTAGTAAAATCTTGACGTGGACAAATAATAAGTAAGAATATCTTTACTTCACCATTGGACCTCGGAAGAAGAAACATATCTAAGGTGGATAGAGACCACCTGAGGATCACCGACGTAAGCCCGCCGTGTATAATCAACAAATCTCCAGCACAATGTTTCTAACTCACAATTTATGTGAACAATATTTTTATTCATCAAAAGTTTGCTAAAAATTTTAGGATAGGTGTCCCATTTATAGGTACAAAACAATATCTAAGCTAGAAGGAAAAAAGCACAAATCTAATCTGAATAGGACTTGAAAATATGATCAATTTTGGCATGCTTTTTTGACATTTTTCACTTCCTATCTTGTCTTGATCTCTTTTAAAATATGTATTTATAAAAAAGAGCTTTCCACATCAATTTAAATCTCATCAATCTGATATATGTAGCTCAAGATATGGCTCAAAACAGACAGCTGACAAATCTGGCTACAAGATTCAAAATCATTTTTCTTATGCCTAAAGGAAAGAAGTTTCCTTATCCAAACAACTACTAAAACAAAAGCTATGCTCATCATAATAATATTTGAGCTTCTAATTATGCCCATAGAATAATTAAAACATAATTAAAATAAATTTGTAACACATCAGACTAGCACGTCTTTAAATTAAATCTCCACATTCTGTCCCCTCCCCTGGCACGCTCAAAAGGATTCATCCTCGAACCATAACCTTTGGAATGAAGGACAGGCTGCACATAGGCGAGGTTATACAAGTGAGACACAAAAAATAGACGCATAACACAAACTTTCTTCTGTAGAAATAAGGGGGTTTGAGTGATTTCAAAATAAGTAACTTGAATGCATATATATATATAAACTTGTACATGTATGCATGATATCGTGCCATTACTTGCCTTATTTAGCTTATATATTATGTTGTCGTACTAACGAGCCATTAAGCATTAGAGCTTACATCATATGACAAATATTTGTTGTGTTTACACTATTTTCAGGTGCCACCATTAATGAACTAAACTAGTTCATTAAGTGAAGTACTTAGTTTGATAAACTAAGTAGTTCATTAAAGGAAGTCATATTTGGAAGAGGCACAAAGGCAACAAAGCTAAGGAAGGAAAGTTTTCTCCTCCTCCCCATCTTTAATACACACGCAATATACATATATATTACGCCTATTTTCAGATTTTTTTTAAAAAAAAAAAGGCACATACACATGTATTCCAACGTACTACCGACACGTTATATATTTTACGCATGTACGTTAACGTCACACCACTATAATTAACTCATATTTATGAGTATATTCAGGTCTTATATCATATGATATAAGATATGGTGATGACAAATCAAATACGACACGATAAAAGGTTCTAAACCGAAAATTGTCGTATCGGGCGAATACTGAAACTTCGCCAACGTGTCACGTACTTGCCATAAATAAATGATCAGCCCATATACATCACAATTTGATGTAAATGTCGTCCAAATCACTGAAAAATCAGCCAAAATACTTTCCATGTTGGCACACACAAATTACTCCACATTAAGGCCAAAATGTGAAGATTCCAAGTTTAATTTTGTCACATGCTAATGGTACCACTTTAAACCAGCCAAGTGCTGAGATTTAAAGTATATATTGTATATATTATGTGTGACATAATATATATAACATGTGCAAAAGTTGGAATTTAAATCAGAGAAAAATCGGTTAATCGATAAATATCGAAAATTCGGTTTTCTACGCACACAACACATGGAACATTTTTGGTACATCATGTGACACGTATCTAGACACTTTTTACATATGATATACATCTTAAAGTGTTCTAGAAAATTAAATTAAGGGCTGATTGGAATATTATATGTGTGTATTATTAAATGTGCACTATTTTACATAGTTAGCAAAAATAAATTTTAGCACTTGTACATACACATTCCAACATCACCTACAGCTGATTTGGAGCACGTGTGGAGCTTTGTTGGCATATTGATTGGTCAAGGATCAATCATACAATGTTGATGAATTGAAGAGAGAAGCTACAAATGGTAAGAATTCAAAATATATCTCTCTTATGTCACATGCTGAAAATTTCAGCATACTACACACAAGCTGGACGCAATTTTGCTCTTCAATGTGACATATTTTGTCATCTTTTATTATGTGATTGATTAGAAGAAGAAATGGAAAGGTTTTGAATATTATTTAAATAAATAAATGGTGATATTTTATATATCACACATGCTGAAAATTTTTCAGCATGTGTACAACTTTGTGGCCGAATTTGAGAGCCAAAATGTGTCCAAGTTCATTTGTTAATTGATAGCAATACTTACCATAACTTGGTGATTCAATTTTTAAAGAAAAAATCAAGGTAAATTGGGCATTATTTTGTAAGAAAAGGAATGATGCACATGCTGAAAATTCAGCATGGCAAGACTACCTTATGGCCAACTTTTGCATTAAGGTTGGAAGGATTTTCATCTTGCAATTTATGTGATGTATCTCTTGATTTATGGAAGGTATTGTGTGATGATTTTTGGCACATGGTTAAGTTTAATTATCAGATTTTTTCCAAGTCATCATGATGACAACGTTGAACAAATAAGGAGGTGCCAAGTAAGCGAAGACTAAATGATCATCCAATAAGAAGATGCCAAGTAAGCAAGGCCTTGTCACAATGATGTCTTAGACTCTCTCAAGGACTTAAAAGATAATTTTCAAGAGGGGGAGACACACTCTATGGGACGGCTACATCATTAAACAGGAAGAGAAGAGAGCAAACAAAAACAACAACAAGCATTGCAATTCAAAGAGATCAAAAAGCCTAGCTCTTCTCCTACATCTTCTTTCTTTCTCTCTTCTTGTAAAGCCTATTTTTTTCATATCTTTCAATCTTGAATAGGCTTGAGATAAACCACCATTCATATATCTTTGTAAAAGATTGATCAATGTGTGATCAATCTTGATTCTAGCAAGGTGGTGGTGTTCGTGCGAATTGTACTTACAATACAAGGTTTGTAAAGGGTTGGAGTTAGGTGTAACTCTATCAACCCTGTGGTAAGGTGTGTTGTGTGTGTGTGATTAGTGTGAACCAAGGAAGGTGTTCCTTGAAGACTTGAGTAGGTTGTTTATAACCGAACCAGTATAAAAATCTTGGTGCCATTTACTTTCTGCATTTACTTTTCAGTTACTGCACTGTTTATTCTTCTTGTTCGCATCCAAAAAAATAGTAAACGCTTTTTAAAAATTACAAAAATTTCCAGAAATATACTGACACGTTCTAGGGTTAATTTGGCACAAGTTTCAACTCTTTTGGATAAGTATAAGTCAATCAAACATCAAAAGTTCTGAGACTAGTGCAGTCTGATTTTCAGACTTGCAAAGGTTGAGACTTTGATTGTAGTTGACCTACTTCCCAAAATAATTTTCCAAAGCTGTTTCAACCCATTTACATATAGCGTATAAGGAGTTATTGGTCAAATTTTCAGAGTATTTGGACGTTCACACAAATAGGAATTAAGTTTTCAAAACTATCTACCGTTTCTGGCAGATTTGCACAATCTGAGTACCAACGGTTTTTGAAGGGATTAAAGGTTGAATTTTAATTTGAAATTTTTAGGGGATCCTCATAACATCTGAAGCTAAGTTCTCTCAAAATTTCATAATTTTTGGAGACCTCTAACCTGATTTTAAAAACTTTTTAAAACAGGTCCTGAAAACAGAAACTGTTTTCAGAACTTGAATTGTTCAAGTTTAAACAAATTTTAATAAACACACTTTCCGCACCATCTATTCAACCCCCCCTTCTATTGGTGCCTTGCAGATCCTACAAGTGGTATCAGAGCGCAGGAATACTCACTTCAAGGAATCCAACGATTCAGTGAGATGGCATCCACAAATCTCAAAACCGAACAAAAAGGTATGTCGAGCCAAAGGCCTCCACTTTTTGACGGTGAGTCTTTTATTCAGTGGAAACTTAGAATGAAACTCTTTCTTATGGCTATAGATATAGATCTTTGGTCAATCATTGAAGATGATCCTTATGTCCCATCTAAGTTATCCACTGTAGACGGAGTCATATTAGAAGTCGTTAAAACTAGACAAGATTATACAAGTGAAGATAAAAAGAAACTTAGTATGAATGCTAAGGCCATGCAGTTACTCTTAAATGGATTGAGTAAGAGTGAGTCTAGTTATGTGTCAAATTGTTCGAGTACACAAGAAATGTGGAGGATTCTAGAAATGAAACACAAAGGCACGAGTCAAGTGAAAGAGTCAAAAATTAATATGCTCATGTCCACTCTTGAGTATTTTAAATTGTTGCCTAATGAGTCTATTGTAGATATGGATCTTCGTTTGACTAACATCTACAACTCTCTTGAGTCTTTTGGTAAGGCTTTTACTACGCAGGAAAAGGTACAGAAAGTCATACGAAGCCTTCCTTCTGAATGGGACCCTAAAGTGACTGCGATAGAAGAAAGCAAGGAAACTAAATCAATAAAGATGGAAGAACTAATCGGATCACTTAAAGTTTATGAAAATAAACTCACCATTCGGAAATCGGAATCATCTAAACAAGGTAAAGCTATTTCTTTTAAATCAAATGAATACGTCTCCCCTCCCTCCAATCACGTAGATGATAGTGATTCCGAATCAGATAATGATGACCTAATTTTATTGGCAAAAGGACTAAGAAAATTTATGAGAAGGTCATTTAGAAATAAAAACAAGGGCACTACAACTAAGAGAAATAAAAACAAGTCAAATGATAAAGATACTAAATGTTATAAATGTGGCAAACTTGGACAGTTATCATATGACTGCCCAAATAAAGAAAAGCAAACTACTAAGTACCCTGACAAGGAGCGGAACAAAAATAGACTCGTCTCAGAACCCAAACAAAGGAAACATGCTCTAAAGGCCTCCACTTGGAGTGATTCATCAGATTCTGAAACTGAGACCGAAGAGGAGACCGCACAAGTATGCTTTGCATCCAAAGCATCTAATGAGGTATCATCTGATTCTGACTCTGACTCTGAACCTTCTTATGATGATCTTTTTAGTCAGTATCTAGAATTGCATAAATTCACTAAGACTCTTGCTAAGGAAAAGAAACGATTAATTGAAGCCAAGAAACTGTTAGAATCTTCTAACGAGAATCTTGTCGCTCAATTATGCGATTCTAAGAAAGAGTCATCATGTGTCATTACTGCATTAAAGACAGAGATTTCATCATTAACCACTCAAAATAATGAAATGAAATCCGAGATTTCAAATTTGAAATCAAGGAATACCGATTTAGAGAAAATGATGAAACAGTTTGATACAAGGTCCAACATGCTGCATCGTATCATATTATCACAAAAGCATGACAGCAACAAAACTGGACTGGGATACGTTGATACTAACGAAGTATCAATCAAACCAACCAAGTTTGTTGTATCTAAGAAAGTAGACACCCCTAAGCCACAAGCGGCGTCTAAGATGACGCAGAAAGCGCCCCCTTCCTCATGCCCCACTTCTTCATATCATGTGAAATATAACTTTGTACCTTATAGATATGAAAAGAAGAGAATAATGCATGCACGGAATTCATATCATCCATGCACTACGCATACACACACAAGGACATATCAAAAACGTCCTTCATTTAATGAGTATAAGGGAGTCCTTGGGCAAAGGCCCAAAGTGCATGCACCACATGTATATTACATCGCACCTTCATCTACATTCTTGCCATTTGATAGACCGAGAAGGATCACCCAAGTATGGGTACCGAAAGGTACTTTTACCAAGAGGTGATTAACTAACTCGAAAGGACCCAAAATTAAAAGGGTACCTAAATTATCTTTTCACATTGCAGGGAGACCACACATCAAAAGATACATCAATAAAGTGGTTCCTTGACAGTGGTTGCTCGAGGCACATGACGGGTGACCCGAGCTTGTTCTCCAAATTAAAGAAGGTCACAAAAGGCGGATCCGTGACCTTTGGAGACAACAATGAAGTCAAGATCATCGGAAAAGGTACGATTGGTAATCCGAACACACTCCAAATCTCCAACGTATTTTTGGTAAGCAACTTATCCTACAATCTTCTTAGCATTTCTCAATTTGTTGACAATGGTTTTAATGTGTGTTTTACTCACCCTTATTGCAACATAATAAATAAAAATGGAGAAACCGTTTTAAAAGGAAAACGAGAAGGCAATATTTTTACGGTATCTATGGATGATGTTGTAGACGCTAAAGTTAAGTGTTTTATGTCAAATGAACCCAATGTGAATTTATGGCATAGACGTTTAGGACACATTGACATTTCCACACTAGAAAAACTTCATTGAAAGAACCTAGTACGGAGATTGCCCACGCTTGATTTAGACAACTTTCAGTTGTGTGAATCTTGCATAAAAGGCAAACAAACACGTGAGTCACTTAAGCCTAAAAACGAAATAAGCACGACTAGAATCTTAGAACTATTGCATATTGATTTGTTTGGTCCTAGTCGCACTACAAGCCTTGGTGGGCGCCACTATGCATGCGTAATTGTTGATGATTTTTCTCATTACACTTGGTCTTTATTTCTTGCACATACGGATGATAGCACCGTTGAGATTGCTAAATTAATTAAACAACTTGAAAATCAATACGGTGTAAATGTGAAAAGGATAAGAAGCGATAGAGGCGGTGAGTTTAAAAACAAAGAAATGATTTCGTTTTGTGAAGAAAAAGGAATTAAGCATGAATTTTCGCCACCTAGAACTCCACAACTAAATAGAGTAGTAGAAAGAAAGAATCGCACATTACAAGAAATCGCTAGAACCATGCTTTGCGAAAATAAATTGCCTAGATTTCTGTGGGCGGAAGCCGTAAATTGTGCATGCTATATTGTAAATCGCCTATCTATAAGAAAGAAAATAAACAAGACGCCTTATGAGATTTTGAATGATCGCATGCCTAAGATTGACTATTTTCGTGTGTTTGGATGCAAATATTTTGTCTTGAATACAAAAGATAATTTAGATAAATTTGAATCCAAATCAATTGAGTGCATTTTTGTTGGATATTCTATAAATTCGAAGGCATATGGATGTTATGATCCTCTCACTAGACAAATTATAGAATCTATTCATGTTAAATTCAATGAAATTGGTGAGATTGATAAAGATAAGGAATATGACGATGATTTTGAATTGAAACCCGTTTTGAATGAAGATAATGATTCTTTTGATATGCATGATATGAATGAGACACTAGAAATGCATGATCATATAGAAATGCATGATAACCTAGAAAACAATCAACCAAGATGGCATAGAGATCACTCATATGATCTCATCATAGGCGATCTCATTCATGGTGTGCGACCACGTAGAAGAATTACTTCGGATGAAATAAACGAATTTCATGCTATGATTTCTGAATATGAGCCCAAAAATGTGCAAGATGCTTTGAGTGATTCTTCTTGGATTGATGCCATGCATGATGAACTTAATCAATTTGTTAGAAACGGTGTATGGGATTTGGTGCCACGTCCACAAGATAAGACTATTATAGGCACAAAGTGGGTTTTTAGGAATAAAATGAATGAAGAAGGAAAGGTTGTTAGAAATAAAGCGAGACTTGTAGCACAAGGATATAATCAAGAAGAAGGAATTGACTATGATGAAACATTCGCACCCGTAGCATGTCTAGAAGCTATACGACTATTACTTGCTATTGCTTGCATGAAAGATTTTAAATTGTATCAAATGGATGTAAAAAGTGATTTCCTAAACGGATTCATACAAGAAGAAGTATACGTGAAGCAACCAACCGGTTTTGAAGATTTGAAACATCCAGATCACGTGTACAAACTAAAGAAGGCACTATATGGCCTAAAGCAAGCACCGAGAGCATGGTATGATCGTTTTGCTACTTTTCTTTTAGAAAATAATTTTAAACGTGGTACTATAGATAGTACACTATTTTTGAAATAAGATAAATCAGATTTACTTATTATCCAAATCTATGTAGATGACATTATTTTCAGTTCTACCTCACATAGACTTGTTAAAGATTTTGAAAATTGCATGAAATCTGAATTTGAAATGTCTATGGTTGGTGAACTTAATTATTTTCTTGGCTTGCAGATTAAGCAAACGAGTAAAGGGATTCATATAAGCCAAGCAAAATATGTTAATGACATGATTAAAAAGTTTAATTTCGAAAATTTGAAACCATCCCCCACCCCTATGAGTGTCACTACTAAATTAGACAAAGACGAACATGGAAAAGACGTTGATAATGGCTTATATCGATCTATGATCGGCTCTTTGCTATATTTAACTGCTAGTAGGCCTGATATCATGTTTAGTGTTTGCATGTGTGCCGTTTTCAAAGTACACCTAAGGTGTAACACTTCAATGCGGTAAAAAGAATATTCTGTTATATTAAGCACACGCCCACCTTAGGAATTTGGTACGATAAGGATTTTAAATTTGACTTACATGCTTACACTGATGCAGATTATGGTGGCTGCAAAATATATAGAAAAAGCACGAGCGGAACTTGCCAATTTATAGGAAATTCCCTTATTTCATGGTTTCCCAAAAAGCAAGCAAGTGTTGCTTTGTCCACTACTGAGGCTGAGTACATGGCTCTTAGCCTTTGTTGCACACAGTTGTTGTGGATAAAACAACAACTTTCGACTTTGGAATTACTGTAAATAAAATTCCTATATATTGTGATAATATGAGTACTATAAATTTGTCTAAAAACCACGTGTTACATTCTAAGGCTAAGCATATAGAAGTACGATATCACTTTCTTCGTGATCAGGTAAACAATGGTGATATTGTCATAGATCACGTACGCACAGACGCACAAGTAGCGGATATTTTTACAAAAGCCTTAAATCAAGCCACGTATGAATCTCTTCGTTCTAAATTAGGCATGATTTCCGTTGATATGATTTGAGTTGACGTGATTTGCTTTACTTTCCTTTTTGACAGAAATCTTTTGATTTACTTTCCAAAATAAAGGGGGAGAGAAAAGCATGATTTAAGGGGGAGAGAGAGAGATTAATTGATATTAATTGCACAAATTAAGGGGGAGCCGGATTTGAAATTCGAAATTCAAATTTCAAATTCGTGCATGGTTCAAGGGGGAGAGATAGCATTTAAATCATGTACACAAGTTATTTTGAAAATCATCAAAAGGGGGAGATTGTAGAAATAAGGGGGTTTGAGTGACTTCAAAATAAGTAACTTGAATGCATATATATATAAACGTGTACATGTATGCATGATATCTTGCCATTACTTGCCTTATTTAGCTTATATATTATGTTGCCGTACTAACGAGCCATGAAGCATTAGAGTTTACATCATATGTCAAACATTTGTTGTGTTTACACTATTTTCAGGTGCCACCATTAATGAACTAAACTAGTTCATTAAGTGAAGTACTTAGTTTGATAAACTAAGTAGTTCATTAAAGGAAGTCATATTTGGAAGAGGCACAAAGGCAACAAAGCTAAGGAAAGAAAGTTTTTCCCTCCTCCCCATCTTTAATACACACGCAATATACATATATATTACACCTATTTTCCGATTTTTTTTTTAAAAAAAGGCACATACACATGTATTCCAACGTACTACCGACACGTTATATATTTTACGCATGTACGTTAACATCACACCACTATACTTAAATCATATTTATGAGTATATTCAGGTCTTATATCATATGATATAGGATATGGTGATGACAAATCAAATACGACACGATAAAAGGTTTTAAACCGAAAATTGTCGTATCGGGCGAATACCGAAACTTCGCCAACATGTCACATACTTGCCATAAATAAATGACCAGCCCATATATATCACAATTTGATGTAAATGTCGTCCACATCACTGAAAAATCAGCCAAAATACTTTCCATGTTGGCACACACAAATTACTCCACATTAAGGCCAAAATGTGAAGATTCCAAGTTTAATTTTGTCACATGCTAATGGTACCACTTTAAACCAGCCAAGTGCTGAGATTTAAAGTATATATTATATATATTATGTGTGACATAATATATATAACATGTGCAAAAGTTGGAATTTAAATCAGAGAAAAATCGGGTAATCGATAAATATCGAAAATTCGGTTTTCTACGCACACAACACATGCAACGTTTTTGGTACATCATGTGACACGTATCTAGACACTTTTTACATATTATATACATCTTAAAGTGTTCTAGAAAATTAAATTAAGAGCTGATTGGAATATTACATGTGTGTATTATTAAATGTGCACTATTTTACATAGTTAGCAAAAATAAATTTCAGCACTTGTACATACACATTCCAACGTCACCTAAAGCTGATTTGGAGCACATGTGGAGCTTTGTTGGAATATTGATTGGTCAAGGATCAATCATAAAATGTTGGTGAATTGAAGAGAGAAGCTACAAATGGTAAGAATTCAAAATATATCTCTCTTATGTCACATGCTGAAAATTTCAGCATACTACACACAAGCTGGCCGAAATTTTGCTCTTCAATGTGACATATTTTGTCATCTTTTATTATGTGATTGATTAGAAGAAGAAATGGAAAAGTTTTGAATATTATTTAAATAAATAAATGGTGATATTTTGTATATCACACATGCTGAAAATTTTTCAGCATGTGTACAACTTTGTGGCCGAATTTGAGAGCCAAAATGTGTCCAAGTTCATTTGTTAATTGATAGCAATACTTACCATAACTTGGTGATTCAATTTTTAAAGAAAAAATCAAGGTAAATTGGGCATTATTTTGAAAGAAAAGGAATGATGCACATGCTGAAAAATTCAGCATGACAAGACTACCTTATGGCCGATTTTTGCATTAAGGTTGGAAGGATTTCATCTTGCAATTTATGTGATGTATCTCTTAATTTATGGAAGGTATTGTGTGATGATTTTTGGCACATGGTTAAGTGTAATTATCAGTTTTTTTCCAAGTCATCATGATGACAACGTTGAACCAATAAGGAGGTGCCAAGTAAGCAAAGACTAAATGATCATCCAATAAGAAGATGCCAAGTAAGAAAGGCCTTGTCACAATGATGTCTTAGACTCTCTCAAGGACTTAAAAGATAATTTTCAAGAGGGGGAGACACACTCTATGGGACGGCTGCATCATTAAAAAGGGAGAGAAGAGAGCAAACAAAAACAACAACAAGCATTGCAATTCAAAGAGATCAAAAAGCCTAGCTCTTCTCCTACATCTTCTTTCTTTCTCTCTTCTTGTAAAGTCTATTGTTTTCATATCGTTCAATCTTGAATAGGCTTGAGATAAACCACCATTCATATATCTTTGTAAAAGATTTATCAAGGTGTGATCAATCTTGTAACTAGCAAGGTGGTGGTGTTCGTGCGAATTGTACTTACAATACAAGGTTTGTAAAGGGTTGGAGTTAGGTGTAACTCTATCAACCCTGTGGTAAGGTGTGTTGTGTGTGTGTGATTAGTGTGAACCAAGGAAGGTGTTCCTTGAAGACTGGAGTAGGTTGTTTATAACCGAACCAGTATAAAAATCTTGGTGCTATTTACTTTTCAGTTACTGCACTGTTTATTCTTTTTGTTCGCATCCGAAAAAATAGTAAACCATTTTCAAAAATTACAAAAATTTCCATAAATATACTTACACATTCTAGGGTTAATTTGGCACAAGTGTCAACCCTTTTGGATATGTATAAGTCAATCAAACATCAAAAGGTCTGAGACTAGTGTAGTCTGATTTTCAGACTTGCAAAGGTTGAGACTTTGATTGTCGTTGACCTACTTCCCAAAAGAATTTTCCAAAACTGTTTCAACCCATTTACATATAGTGCATAAGGAGTTATTGGTCAAATTTTCAGAGCATTTGGACGTTCACACAAATAGGAATTAATTTTTCAAAACCATCTACCGTTTTTGACAGATTTGCACAATCTGAGTATCAACGGTTTTTGAAGGGGTTAAAGGTTGAATTTTAATTTGAAATTTTTAGGAGAGCCTCATAACATTTGAGACTAAGTTCTCTCAAAATTGCATAATTTTTGGAGACCTCTAACCTGATCTTAAAAACGTTTTAAAACAGGTTCTGAAAACAAAAACTGTTTTCAGAACTTGAATTGTTCAAGTTTAAACAAATTTTAAAAACCACACTTTCCGCACCATCTATTCAACCCCCCTCCCTTCTAGTGGTGCCTTGCAGATCCTACACCTTCCTCTTCACATCCATTTCAAGCACGTGGATCTTCCATCTAACACCTGCACTTAAATTACAAAAAAGAGAGATGAAGAATGAACTAGATCAATATAATAGAAATAACATGTTTCATCCCTTTCTATATCAACATGATTATCCTCATCGTTTGTGAATAGTTGGATCATAATTTCACCCTTTGTAACATCTTCTTCAATTCCAACTTCTTTAACTATTTTTCAATCATTTTCAACTTTAGATTCTTTTTCTTTTAAGGTCTTAGTCGCAATTTCTTTATCAACAAGAGTTTATATTTGAACCTATGCTTCCTCATGTGAAGAATTAACCTCAGGATCATGATGCTTTTGTTCTGAAATTGTTGGCTTCACAATTCATTCGTATGTCTTTGCCTGATTTACCATGTCTACAAGGTTGTAGAATGAAATACATTTTAGGTGGTCATATATTTTTGGATGAATTGAAAGAAAATGATCTATTATGGCTTTTTCTAAATTCAGCAATATGAGCACGAGCCGGATCTGATATGAACTCTTTGTAATATTCATCAACATTTTGTGAAACGTACCGCCAAGCTTTTATATGCCTTGGAATATTTGGACTAGGACATGAAGACCTACAAAAAGGCTCCAAAGTCGCTAATCGATTAGATATTTTACTAAGGCTGTGCAAATGAAGGCAAGTATGAGCGATAAACGTAATTGCCCAGCAAAAAGTCCTACTAGGTATGTCATGTGGATCATGCATAGAGAGACGGGGTAATAAAATAACAATAAAGCATAATAATGAACATAAAGTGACAGGTCTCTATTCAAACAAGTAAAGCAACATAACATAAATGTAAACAAACAATATGTAATATATTTGAACTGAACATAACATAATGAATACTATTCTTCTACCTAAGCCCATGAAAGTCACATGCCCATAATTAATTTCTAAACCATGTCATAAACCAAGGTCATAAACTATAACAACTAAAATTTCAAGCATAAATCCTACCATGGTCAACTTAATAACATCACAGACTTAATGATGTTCAAAAAATAACATAAGGGTAACATGATCATAATATGATTCATTTTTAAATGAATTTTTTAACAAAAAACATGACTTGTCATAAAATCATTACATGACTTTTCTGTAAACATGCATAACATGGCATTTTCATAAACATCAAGACATAACATTTTCATAAATGGTTGTAGCACTCTTCATAAGAATAATAACGCACGACATATCGAATAATTCCTCGTATAGTAACATGTACAACATAAAACATAAGTACATAATCTAACGGTGACGCGTTATGACGAAGATCCTGTGTCTCGGGCCCGGTATTACACTCGATCACAACGAAAACATATGCCCATGACACCTACCACTCCGGTCCTGATGTCAGGATGGCACACCATAACATAACATAATCATAAACATAACATAACATGTGTCATTAGAATTAATCGTCTCGTGTTTATTCGGTACGCGTATAAAGTTTTAAAACATGTGATGCGATAAAAATAATTTTTCAAACTGTTTATTTCATTTATAAGTAACTCTCGGCAAAAAGGATAATTTGGTCATTCTATAATTTAATCATCAAAAATTCATCATTTATCTACCTCCTACATGTCATAACTTGAAAAATACCACTTTTACCCCTAAAGGGTACCCCTCAGCCAATATCACAAACACAGCCTCTTTGGTAATTTTCACCCAACACCACTTTCATAAATTTTATATTCCATATACCTCTCATATTTTGATACTTAAATATTTATGACTCTTATTTTATAATTACTTAGACATGTCACATAAAATGCTCAACTGAGTTGTACTTTACATTTTATTACATATTATACATATATGTATACATAGCATGCAAATAAGGCACTTATATCATAAAAAGGCCTTATGGGCATGTATATATATGTATATCTACATATATATAATTTCATACATTATACATATGTGTATTTATAACATGTAAATAAATCATTTTTACCCACAAAAATACCTTTGGGCCATGTATTTATATAGGTATACTCAAATATATATTTCATACATGTCATAATTTATTTATCATCATTTAAGGCCTTATGGCCGATTTATAGACACACACACCTAACCACCTAAGTCTCATCTTTCTTCCATTTTACATACATTTTATTAGTGAAATATATATATCTTGACCATGTACATACTAGTTTCCATCAACATGAATGCTTTCAAGTTTATGAAAATAATGAAAACACATAGTACATAAAGATGATAGAAACCATGAAACATCATAAATTCACATCTTGAATATGAATGATGAAGCTCAAGTGAGGTGTCCAAAATGGCCTCTTGGCCGTGTACAACATATATAAATATAAAGATGATGATCATCCTAGCAATACTTATGATCTAGTATATTAGTCATGCCTATGATGAATACATAAACATATTAAAACAAAGTCATTAAAACATATGAAAACTAAAATGTAATAGAAAATACATATTTGATGATCATCATGGAAAAATACATGAACAAATGCATTAAAGTCACATTCTTAGTACAATTTTCTTAACATTACATATGACTAACCTTTCTTTCTTATTTCCTACATATATCACTTAAGAATATTTTTTTCATTTTATTATACATCGAAGTCCATTTTTAGTGTATAGGCCGATTTATATGTATATGTATATAACAATATATACATCACATGGAAACATAGATTTGTACGTATTCTTATGGTTAAAACTTTAACATACTGCATGGATTATCCAACTTTGGTATAAATATATATACTTAACCTTTGAAAATCCATGAAGGATATAGGAAGAATACTTGCTTTTATTACTTCTTTTACCATCTAAAGGGAAGATTTTCTCACTTTTGTTGGAGAAAACGGTCTCCTTTCTTCTCCATGAAACCCACAGTTTTGGACACCAAAATAGGAGAGTTAGCAAAAAACTATGGACGTAATTAAATGGAAAAACTTAACTTATTCTATGTGGAGTTCTTACCTTGTTCTTTATTGGTTCTTTCTCCTCCAAATTTTGTCCACTACTTCATAATGTAGGTAGATGTTTGGACTTTGTCTTTGATGAGGGTGTCAGATGAAGAATGGAAATCTTCTTCTTAGTTCTCCCTTAGTGAACTCTTGGCCAAGAGTGTATAAGAGGAAAGAGTTGGAAGACTTGTATTTTCTTGGAGGAAAAAGAGGAATTGTTTGGTTAAAGATGATAAATTGTTTGTGTGCAAAGTGAGAGAAAAAAAGGAGTTCCCTCCTTTCTAGCAATTTCAGCCGAGGGAGGGGTTTGGATGGGGAAGGGAAGATTTTTCTTGCTTTACAATTGCATTAAGTGGCTTTATGGTGTATGTAAATGATACGTCATGATGGGTAGAAGAAAAGGAAGATTTGTCTCCATTGGGGAAAGGGTGGCTGGCCTATGGGTTTGTAGGGGAGGGTGGCTTGTCTTTTGTTGGGTAAGAAAGTGGGAAGAAATATGATGATTGGGATAAAAGTGTGTAGGGTTTTGTTGCGTAGTTGAGGACAAGAGAGAAGAAAATCTTCTCTTCCTACTTATGTAAAGGGGCCAACCAAGGAGGCTTTGGGTGGGTAGAATAGGACAAAATACCATCGTTTGGTTTTTGCACAATTTCCTAAACTTGTTATTTTGTTGGAGTATTTCTCTAACCATAATTTATTCTCCATTTTCCTACCCCAAAACTGTTTGTGTATGTGTGTATTTATATATTTATTTTCTTTTTCTTCTTGTCCAAGATATTTATTATGTTCTACTTTATTTTTCTTTTATTTTTGTAAGTGGTGAAAATTATTATGTCATTTATTTTCTATTTGATTAATTTAATCTAATAACTAAGTTGTTACTGACCAAGTTTGGTTAATTTTATCGTATGTTTGATAAGGTTCGTTATCGAATTCGCTAGTTCATCGACATGCCAAAGAATTCAACAAACGAGCATATATCGATGTTAAAAAATAGCGGTATTTAAAATGTTATGGCATAACAAAAAAATTTGGACGTAACATATAGTATACACGATTAAGTAAGAAACTTTAGTATATTTACTATGAGTTTTGCAAAACGTGTGTTTGTATTTTCGATATCAATCTTGGATCATGCATTCATATAAGTGCTTTTATAAATGGATAAATTTATATGTACATATGTATATATAGGGATGCCGAGATCATATGTGTGCATACAAACTGAATTTGTGTTGTTATACAAAGTGAATTTATGTTGATGTCAGCCGAATGCACTGCACGGAATCTTATATATTATATGTGATTATACGAGTCTTTGGCTGGATGTATATTGCTTACATATATCAGTGAGCATGAATTACAATTTCTTGGGCACTTTGATCATGGCAGAGAAGCTAAGAATAGAAGGAATGGAGGATAAGTCAGTCGTGAGCATGTGAAATTTGCATGGACACATACAAATACAAAGAATGGAATTTATATGTATACACATTATAAGATAATGGTTTTATGGAATATCAATGGGTATAAGTGTGAATTATGAATTTTTGTGTGATATGTGTGTAGGTGGCCGAGCCTTGAGGGATTATATTTGGGGTGAATAATTGGTCAGGAGATGTGGGGTTAGCAATTGAAATGGAATTCGATAACTATGGGAATAGTAATGGTATGATTTTATGCAAACTATAACTAGGGTTTTTGGACCCGAATTTATGATATTGAACTCCAAAAAATTTGGTTTTGGCGCAATTTGAGGGTGGAGATGGATTGGAAAAGAGGAAAAAAGATTTTGATTGTTGGAGCAATCCACTTTTGGCGTTACATAAGCCACACGCGCTGGCAAGTGGCCGCGCATGCAGCCGCATGTGTGGGTGCGTGTGGGTTTTTTGGTGGTGATTGTCGTGGTAGTGTGTTAGGCATGAATAATACTTGATGCCTATGGGGTTAGATGTGAGATAAAATGATTAGTGAGGTGTGTGGAGGGTGGCCGAGATTGTGGGAGGAGGGTTTGCAAGAATGTAGGGTTAGGGGGAGTGCGGAGGGGCTGGGCCAAAGGTTAGGGGTGGGGCAGGATGCTGGGCAGTGAGGCAGATCCTGGGGCCAAAGGGGTAGGCGATGAGGTGAGGTGAGATTAGGTAGTGGGTTGGGGAAGAAGTAGGCTGAGGGAGGTAGTGTACGTGTATACGTGTATATGTGCATGTATGGGCGTGAGGATATATACTTGCATATGCTGAGATTGAGATTTCGCATTTTTGGATTTTTGGAAATTATTTGGACTAATTATTTTGGGTTATTTGATTTTTGGGTCTTTTTGGTAATTTTGGCTAACTTTTGGACTTGGAAAATAGTTTCGGAAAATTTGCATTCATATTTCAAAATTAACCCATACAATATGAAATTTAGTGTTAAGCCAGATAGGTTCCAAACAAACGGCGCATCCGGGCATATTGGCTATTTGATATAAAGAACCCAAACATATTGGCCTCCATTAAAGTGTCACGGTATATTGGCTATTTTAATATAGAACGTCGAGGCATATTAACTATTGGAGGACCAATTTGTAAGTCTTACAGTATAAGTTACATATAGGAAAAGTGCTATAGCTATTGTATTTGATTTTGGACTTTGGATCAGTTAAGCCAGATTTTGATAATTTGGACTTCGGACCGGCTAACCGGAGCTAGAAATTTGGAATTTGGAAAAACTTTGGTTTGAAACTTTGGCATTGCATTGTTTGGAAAAATTGCATCACATTTTGGCTTGGAGTAACCCCCGATTAGACTGTTATATAGCTTTGTTAGGTTTAGTTCTTGCCTTTGATTTTGATTGTTAAGGGTAGAACAGTAAATTTATTTGCGAATGAGATGCATGCTATTTTCTATACTGTTATTTATTTTATTACACTTCTTCTCCGTTTATGATCTCATGGTAAGTATAGTGAGGTTACTTGCTAGGCAAAGTGTCGCTGATACTACACTTATGATGAACAGTATTACGATTTAGTCTACATCAAGGTCTTAGAATAAGAGAGTGGATTGTTCGTGGTCTTTCGAGGATGATTCTGATTATGAGTTTAGAGGACTTGTGAGTTGAGCTTTACACATTTTTTGGAGACTCAGATATTCTTCATTTTATCTCAGACATTGTATTGATTTAATTTGACCTAGACCTTTGCACATTATCAATAATTTATGATGATTTTCAGGTTTTACTTTGACTTCCACTGACATCGATTTGTGTCAAATTGTTAACGTCTTTTTGTATCAATTTTAACGCCTTGTATTTTCTTTAGCGAAATATGGCAGGTGAGTCCTTCCGAGTACTGGGCTTAGGACGGGTCGTTACAATCATCCCCAGGTTTGTCGGACCATCCCCAGGTCCTCCAAATATAGGCACTTTCTGTTAAAGAATATAGAATATTTTACATACCATAAATGTAATACTTGCCATGTATAGATGATTGGTAGTGATTATAGGAGATTGATTACTAATTGTAGATTGATTGTAATTGATATATTTGACATATTAATATAGGGATTGTAGTTATATAATCATCATGTACAGAATTGACAAAATTATGAATGAGAATTATCTTCTTCTTCTTCCTACCAGTTTTCAATTCTTAACATGGTATCAGATCGGAGTTAGTTTATCCTGGGGACTCAGAAACTGTGTCCTCATCGTCCAAACTACCCTATCAACCAGTCAGCCATACCACATTACAGTACCTATTCAGAATTACCACGGAATAATAATAGAAAGCAACAAAAGGGATGAGGGCAGTAACAGTAACCCTCAATTGACTCAGTTCTCAGCTAAATTCATCCAATTCATGGAATTGTTTCATAAATTTCAGCCATAAATAATTCCAGACCATGTCAACATGGGGATTAAGCTAATGGAGATAATTATATCCTTTGGGCTAACCTTGTGGATACAACCATCGAAGGAAATGGGAGGAGCTCCCACATTAAAGGGGTTCCTCCACTCCTCCAACCAAATGATGCCGGATATGCAAAATGGAAACAAGAAGATCAGTCAGTGTTCATATGGTTGATTCAAAACATTGAATCCAATCTAATTAGAAATGTTAGCCGGTACCTTACGGCTAAGGCTTTCTGGGACAGCCTAGCCACCACTTACAGGTCTAGGGTTGATTCCTTACACATCTATACACTCCATCAACGAGCCAGCACAGTCAGACAAGGGGGACTCGTTGGAAGCATGCTGGGAAAAATTGGTTGGAATCTTGATGAGTATAGATGAAAGAAAGCCTAACCCGATGTCGTGCTGGAAGGATATCGAGTTATGCCAGAGGAAATTGTAGGAACATCGGTCGTTTCAGTGTATGGATGCAGTGGACATAGATTCGAAGGCTTCAAGAAGGATCTACTGAAGCAGGAGCCTCTCCCCACCACAGAAGCTGTGTTTAGGGAGATGAAAAGAGAAAAGGTCAGAATGGCATTATTTTGTCCTATCACTAAAAATGCCCGAACTAAATTTTACCCAAGTGCCGAGAAGTGTGTTTTTTAGGGTACACTACTCGTCAGAAAGGGTAGCGATGTCTCCATCCTACCACCCATTGATTATACATTACGATGAATTGCACATTCATTGAACAATAACACTATTACCATTCTCAGTTTCAGGGAAAGATTATACCAGAGACCCTCGATTGGTGTCATAGCCTTAGTGGAGAAACGGATGTTCCAATAGGGCAAGTAGATGGTGCCGAATGTGTTGCCCCACACATCGTACAAGATTCTACCATAGTACATGAGAATGCTTGTCCAAGTGCGGATGTTACACCTGAGGTAAATCTTGAAGTTCAAACATCCCTCACACCTAAACATCCTACTTCATCTCTGGTTAACTTGTTTCATCTGTTACCTCTTAATTATACTAACTTGTCAGTTCAGTCACAGACTGAGGAGTCTCAAGCCAGAGTTCTACCTCCTCGAGACAATAGAGGGGTCCCACCTCGCAGGTACTCCCTAGAGAAATGTACGACAAGAACTAGATATCCAATAGATGTACCCAGAAGAAACCTTGCAGGGCATGCTAAGGCATTCCTAACAACATTATGTTTTGAGAATATTCCAAAGAATGTGGATAAGGCCCGAAGCTCACCCAAATGAAGACAGGCAATAGAAGCTGGGATGAATGCATTATTGACAAACAACACCTGGGAAATGAGTGTTCTCACATCAGGAAAGAAGACTGTAGGATGTCGATGGATATTCACCATTAAATACAAGGCTGATGGAAGTGTGGAGAGATATAAGGAAAGACTTGTTGCCAAAAGGTACACTAAGACCTATGGCATCGATTACTCAGAAACTTTCTCACATATGGCAAAAATTGATACCATCCAGGTTTTGTTCTCAATCGCTGCTACTAAATGATGGCCCTTACGACAGTTTGATGTGAAGAACGCTTTTCTTCATGGAGAGTTGAAAGAGGAGGTGTATATGGATCCACCCCCAAGTTTTACCCAGGAATTCAGCAATAGAGAGGTATGTAGATTACGCAAGTCATTATTGTTGAGAAATCGAGGTTTGAGTGATTCGAAAATGCATGATTGAGATGTTACATGTTTACTAAATACATGAAATAAGTGTTACTTGATTCATACACGTGATAAAAATGCTTTACATGTTTATATATAATGTTGTCGTACTAACAAGCCATAAAGCGTTAAAACTTTACATCATATGACAAACATTTGTTGTCTTTATACTATTTTCTGGTGCCATGATTAATGAACTAAACTCGTTCATTAAGTAAAGTGATTAAGTTAATGAACTAACTAGTTCATTAAATGAAGACATATTTGGAGAGAGCTATATGGTAACAAACCTGAAATGGAAAGTCTACTCATCTCATTCAAATCACATGCCACATACATATATATATTTCATACACAAAATTTTTTAAAGACACACTATATACTTATATTCCGACGTTTCACCGATACGTCATATATATTATATATGTACGTCAACTTCACACCACTATATACACATCATATTTATGAGTATATACAGGTCTCATATCATACATTACAATTCATAGTGATATCAAAATTATAATGACATGTCACAAGGTCATAAACCGAAAATTGTTGTATCGGGGTGACTACCGAAACTTCACTGCCGTGTCATGTACTTACCATATAAACGTGGCCATCCTATATACATTAAAAATGCTCCAAAATTTTGTGATCCACATGCCATATTCAGCCATAAGGTCATACCGTGTTCACACACACAAATCACCCACAACAACAACAACAATCATACCCAGTATATCCCAATTACAGCAAAAGCTATCGCTAGGGTCTGCGGAGGATAAGAGGCGGAATTGAAGGTCATTTTGTCACATGGGCCGTTTCCCACTCAGACATTGGAGCTGAATATACACCTTATTTTATGTTTATTATGTGTGACAAAATATATATTACATGTCTAAGAAAAATCGCGTAATCGACGAAGGTCGAAAATTCGGTTTTCTAAAACCCTACACACGTGGGACATTTTCTTCATTAGTGTAACATGTATCTAGACACTTTTCTCACATTCAGGACATGTTAGAGTGTTCTAGAAAAATCAAATTAGGGTTGATTAAAATTTACCATGTATGTGAAGATTATGCATTATTTGACAAAGTTTACATAACAAGAATTCAGCACATGTGCAGCTGAATGTACACGCCTAGTTCAGCATTTTTGGAGCCAAGGTGGAGCTTATTTTGCACTTTAATTGATAGAAGATAAGCCACACATGATTGGTCATATTGAAATGGGCAACACCCAAGTAAATAATTCAAAATAAAGCACATGCTGAAAATTCAACACATGTTTGGAGCTGGCCCAAATTTTATTCCTTTATGTCTTCAATTTTATTCCAAAATTTAAGGGACTATATCATGATTATTTGGAAGTTATTGATCTTGATTTTAAGCACATGTTTCAGATTTTTAAGAAGAAATTACAGCTCATTTAAGGAGTGTCAAGGTGGATTAAAGATGACCTATCAAGAAGTGACAACTAAGAGAAGACAAGTCATTCGTCCAATCGTGTTGCGCCAAGTTAGCAAGGTTGTGTCACCATCTATACAAAGAAATCTTCCAAGGTTATTCAAGACAATTCTCAAGGAAGAAATCAAACCATGGGGACGGCCAACACATCATAAAAAGGGGCAAGATGGTGCAAGAAAAGGCTAAGAAAAAGGTGCATATTCTTACAAGTTCAAAACCAGACTACTTTCTTCTTCTTCCATTCTTTTCTCTTGCTCTTAGATCAAGACTATCATTATTATATTTCATATATTATATAGGCTTTGTGTAAACCACCCACATACGTTCATCTCGTGTAAAAGGTTGATCAAGGTGTGATCAAGCCTTCATTTGATCGATGGTGGTGTTTGTGTTGTTGTGTTTGTTTGTGTGCTTGTAAAAGGGTGGAATTGGTGTTTAACTCTGGTTACCCTTGTGTCAAGGTGTCATTTTTTATTAGTAAATACTGAGAAAGGTTTCCTCGAAGACTGGAGTAGGTTGTTTTAACCGAACCAGTATAAAACTCTCAGTGTTCTTACTTTTCAGCACTTTTACTTTCAGTTCCTGCTTTCTGCATTGTTTTCATTGGCACTAAAAAAATAAAAAACAATTTTAAAAAATCCCCAAACTTTTCAGAAACATAGCAAAAGGTCTTAGCTTTCATTTGGGACATGTTGCATCTCATTTGGATAAGTATATGTCAGTCCAACGTTGATAGTTCTGAAACTAGTTCAATCTGATTTTCAGATATGCAAATGTTGAGAATATCAATGTGGTTGACATAATTGCCAAATGAATTTTGAAAAACTATTTCAACCCTTTAAAGTACATATCTTAAGGGTCATATCATTAAAATTTCAGATTATTTGGATATTTAAAATTATAGAAATAAAGTTTTCATTTTGAGGAACAGTTTCTGGCAGATTGACAAAATCTGAGTAAAAACTTAATTTTAAGGCCCTATACTTTGCATTTTAATATGAAATTTTTATAACATATACATAACATCTGAAAGTACTTTTTCACCAAATTTTACAATTTTTGGATGCGTATAACCTGATCATCTAGTTAATCAAAAACCGGGTCTGAAAACAGAATCTATTTTCAGAAGTGGGTAATGTAACAAAAAGTTTTAAAAACAATTTTTTCCGCACCCACTATTGAACCCTCCTTCTAGTGATGATATACAGGTCCTACAAGTTGTATCAGAGTGCAGGTTTACTCATTACAAGAAGATTCAAAGATCTTTGTGAGATGGCATCCACTAGTTATAAAACCGAGCAAAAAGGAATGTCAAGCGTAAGACCTCCTCTTTTCGACGACGAGTCTTTTATACAATGGAAGCATCGTATGAAACTTTTCTTTATGGCTAGTGATACAGACTTATGGTCCATCGTAGAAGATGGTCCTTTTATTCCGTCTAAGATAACTACTGTTGATGGTGTTACATTAGAAGTAGTATATCCTAATAAAGAGTATATTGTAGACAATAAAAAGAGATTTTAAGTACTTCACTTGATGAACTAGTTTAGTTCATAAATGTGGCACCTGAAATTAGTTCAAACAAAACAAATGTTTACCATTTGATGTAAGCTTTAACGGATCATTTCTTGTTAGTACGGCAACATTATACATAAAATATATAAGGCATGTATATGGCAAAAACGTGTCAAGTAATAAATTTTGTCATGTATTTCTTAAACACGTTGTACTTAAATCACGTATTTGTAAATCACTCAAACTCTTTTTCTCAACACTTCGCGCACTACAGGAGGCGGATTCTTGTCGTATTTGGTGGCAATATCAACAGAATAATACTCTCCGGAGTAATTATCTTCATGCCAAGTACGGACATTGAGGAGATTATTATCCGTGTCGCCCTGAATCTCCAATCTGGAAGCTTATTTGTCGATATCATGAATTTTGTCATACAAATAGTCAATTTCATAGTACACATATGAGCTGGACATCTACCTCATTGGATGAATTTACATTGCACTCGGCCTATGAACTTTGTCGAATGTCACATCCTACCATTATGTCAGTGTAGTTTATATGGCATAAGCATCACCATCCGGCTATCAGAAATTTTCTTTGGTGCATATATCACAGAGCATTACCACTGGAGGATTATATCTACAAGTTCACTTGATGAACTAGTTTAGTTCATTAATGGTGGCACCTGAAAATAGTTCAAACACAACAAATATTTGCCATTTGATGTAAGCTTTAAAGCTCCATGGCTTGTTAGTACGACAACTTTATATATAAAGTATATAAGACAAGTTTGTCATAAACACCTGTCAATTAATGAATTGTGTCATACATTTTTAAACATGTGTCATTTAAATCATGCATTTGTGAATCACTCAAACTCTTTTTCTCAACAGTTTTAACCGAACTAGAATAAAAATCTCGGTGTTCTTACTTTTCAGCACTTTTACTTTCAATTTCTGTTTTCTGTATCGTTTACATTAGCATGGTAAAAATAGCAAACAATTTTCAAAAATTCCCAAACTTTGCAAAACCATAGTTAAAGGTCTTAGCTTTCATTTGGCATAAGTTGCATATTATTTGGATAAGTATAAGTTAGTCCAACGTTAATAGTTCTGAAACTAGTGCAATCTGATTTTCAGATCTGCAAATGTTAAGAATATCAGCGTGGTTGATATACTTGCCAAAGGAATTTTGAAAAATAGTTTCAACACTTTAAAGTACATATCCTAAGGGTCATATAATAAAATTTTCAGATCATTTGGAGTTGTAAAATAATAGGAATAAATTTTCATTTTGAGGAACAGTTTCAGGTAGATTGACAGAATCTGAATAAAAACATTTTTTTAGGCCTTATACTTTGCATTTTAATCTGAACTTTTTATGACATATATATATATAACATCTAAAAGTACTTTGTCACCAAATTTCACGATTTTTGGATGTCTATAACCTGATCATCTAGTTAATCAAAAACCAGGCCTAAAAATAGAATTTGTTTTCAAAAGTGGGTAATGTAACAAAAATCTTTAAAAACCAATTTTTTCCACACCCACTATTCAACCCCCTCTTCTAGTGGTGCTATACAGGTCCTATAGTCATATGGATTGAAGCAGTCTCTAAGGGCGTGATTCGGACGGTTCAATGTAGTTATGAGGAAGCATAGGTATAAGCATAGTAACTCATATCACACCATATTTATCAAGCAAAAAGATACTTGGATAATATGTTTGATTATTTATGTTGATGATATGATCATTACAGGAAATGATTCTGAGGAAATGAGTCGGCTCCGTTGAAATCTGTTTACTGAGTTCGAGATGAAAGACCTCGGTGGCCTTAAGTATTTTCCTAGAATTGAGGTGCTGCGATCGAAACATGGTATATTTATATAACAAAGGAAGTATGTGTTGGATCTTCAAACAGAGGTTAGAATGTTAAACTGCAAACCCAGTGATACTCCCATGATAATGAATCATAAATTCCAGCACATTGAATGGTCTCCTCCAGTAGACCAGAATCAGTACAAGCGGTTAGTTGGTCGATCGATTTATCTTGCTCACACTCGCCCTGACATTGCGTACGCTGTTGGGGTGATAAGTCAGTTCTACACAAGCCTCAGAAACAACATATGGATGTAGTCATACGAATTCTACAATACCTAAAGGGACTCCATGGCATGGAATCTTGTTTAAGAATAATGGTCATTTGGATATCGAGGTGTTTACCGTCGTTGACTGGGTAGAAAATCCGAACGATCGTAGATCTATTTCGGGATACTTCGCACGTGTTGAGGGCAAACTTGTAATGTGGCGGAGTAAGAAACATAAAGTTATTGCGTTGTCCAGTGTCAAAGTATTTAGAGGGATTGCCAAGGGAGTTATGGAGGTATTATGGCTTAAGAAATTGTTACACGAATTAGGATTCTTAATACGTTTCTACAAGAATATACTGTGACAACACCGCAGCGATAAGTATTTTAAAAAATCCAGTGCAGCATGATCGGGCTAAACATGTAGAGGTTGATCGGTATTTCATAAAGGAGAAGATAAAAGGGAGGCATAATTGAACTACCTCATGTGCGGTCCGAAGACCAGTTAGCTGACATCCTTACAAAAGCTGTTGATGGGAGAAGTTTCCTTAGTGTGTTGTCCAAGTTGAGCATTGGGGATCCCACTACTCAACTTGAGGGGGAGTGTCAAACAATATAGAATATTCCACATACCATAAATATAATACGTACATGTATATATGATTGGTAGTAATTATAAAGACTGATTATTAATTGTAGATTGATTGTGATTGATATACTTGACATATTAGTATGGGGATTGTAGCTATATAATCATCATGTATATAATTGACAAAATCATGAATGAGAATTATCAACTTCATCCTGTTAGTTTTCAATTCACTCTTTCGATGTGCATGAATAATTTTGCATTGCACATGTGAATATCTTGTTTCATTTTTATTATTGTTTACTTTTTCTATGCTCTCTGCTTTGGACATTAATTGAGATGATTTTGCAGTAATTAAAGTACAAAATAAACATGTCAGTTTTTTCGAAAAAAATAATATGTCAAAAAGAAGAAATATTTATATTAGGAAACAAAACAGAGGGAGTAAAAATTCCGTTTAGGTAGAATCTATATCCACTCCTAGATATGTTTATCCCCACATTGCTAAGGATAAAATTGTAATTCCAAATTAAATAAGGAGATGAAATATTGATTCTAAAACTAAAGAAGAAAAACTTTCCAATCACCCTCGTTGAAAATATGACCGGAAGAAGGAAATGCTTTGCTTTTTTGCTTTTTCTATTGGATCTAATTTTATCTGCACCATTGCCAATCATTTTTCTTATGATTTCGGCAACAGCTTATGGACACTCAAGCTTCTCAACTCATCTAGTTCCAATCTACAGTGTTACATATTGTAACAGCCAAGGTTTGCTTGCTATGTGATTCTCACCGTCCTTATTAGACACGTGTCGTATTGTTATTTTTCAAAAAGTAAACCATCCTGGAATGAATATCACCAGATTTTCCTCCAAATCTTTTAGTAGAAGTCCCCTGCCATAAGGGTTTTGGGCTCAAGCCCTGTCTTCATGTACAGCTATTGTGGTGGTTTTGATAGGGTGAATCAACAGAGAAAATTTTGCTTAGTGCTGACACTGCAAGCAGTTGTCTTTCTCCTTAGATTTTTTAGTTGACCGTGGTTTTCAAGTGGTAGACATGAATAGAAATATAAAACTCCTGACATGGACACAATACATAAAAGAGATGCAAAAACATATATCGCCACTGTTAAAAACTAATACACGAAAAATATTTCAAACTAAAAGAAAATGCAGGAAAAATATTTTCAAACAAAAAGTTTATACAAAACCCAAAATGGTCCAAGGCTAAGTCTGACTTATATAATAACCGATCAGTATACTTTACTTGACATATATTCTTTATATGTAATCACCTTCTTGTGTCATTAAATACTCTTTAACTATCTATGGAATCTGATAGTCAAGGTATTAGAGAACACGAGAAAGAACATAGAGAGTGCAACCATTCGCAAACAGAGCAATAATAGCGTAAATAGTTACACCAACCCACTTGTTTGTGAGATAGGAGAGTGAAGCCATCCCAAGTGATGCGTAACTGAGACTCAGAAGAAATGCAATTATGCAAACGATGATTAAAAGCCTATTCTGAGTCTGGTCCTGACACTTTTTGTCGAGGTGAGAAGTTAAAACAACTAGAAAACCCATTAACGCAACATGAAACCCGATGGTATAAACATGAAGCATTACTCCAGTATCTGAGGATCCGTTCCATTCCGAAGTAATCGGCATGTACTGTTAAAACTGAAGGCAATACCAGGAAAGAAGCAGATAGTGGAGATCATGAAGAGCTAGATGATGATCCATGTCAAATTGAATTGCAACATTAGGATTGGAGGTTTAATAGACGGTTGCTGCTGAAAGGAGCGTTGGAGGAGCACGTTGTGTATGAGGAACGAAGGTTGGTGCAGGGGTGCGTACAAGGCCTGTTGCAGTTGCACTTGAGAACAAAAGAAGTGATGAGGTCCATAACCCTCATCCATGTCAAGATAATGAGAATGCACATAATGCTACAAAAATGCAAGATCAAGGACCCTTAACAAGAAGTAAAACTAAGAAACTAATGCATGAAGTAGGGGCCTTTCTTTTTAAACATGTGCAAGATGAACCAAAGGAATGTATACATTGGGTTCACCTTATTGAACCTATAATATGATTTATAAGAGTTTTTAGAACCATTGTAAAAATATCATTAAGTTAGAATGTGTTCTTTATTTTGCTTTGTAAATGTTTATGTTGTATTAGTTTAGACCTATCTCGGATTGTGAGTTTCTGCAGGACCAGTTTTGGTAGAATTAACGTATCTCTTCAACCCCAAGGCCAAATTACGAGTTTCAAGATGTTTTGAAAAGCTAAGACAAAGATCTACAACTTTGATCTTTTGCACTTCTCCAAATTCGGTCGTCGTAATAGCCAAAATCAGCATGCAAGTGGAAGAACTGTTTCTACCGAATTCTGTGACATACCTTCAGTATTTTGGATATATCTCCTCAATGGTTGGGCCAAATGCAAAGAACTTTATATGCTTATTTTCTACACTCAATTGGCTACAATTCCCTAAGACAGATCAAGGCCTAATGCGGATTGGAAGATGTCCAAAAATCAGTCACAAACCAGAAAAGATTTCAAGATGAAGACAAATCCTTAAAGTCTTCCATGAATAGTACTTGAGGGACCTACTTTGAAAATCATCATTCAAGACTTGCAAGACTAGTTTTTATGGAGCCTACATGATTAGTTTTTAGAAGTGTGTAGTCTTTTCAATCATTATTTTAATTTGTAAGATAGTTCGTTGTCTTGTGATATTTTTGCCTATAAAAGGCACATAAGAGAAGCCTTGTAATCTTACACCTTCAATAAAAATTTCTTCTTCTTCAAGAGCAATTCTTGTGTGTTTTCTTGGTTCATATTCAAAATCAAGGCTAGAATCTTTCAAGGCTTGAACATCCTTGTGAGAGTTGTCCAATTCCGGGGAGGGAAACATCCAAGAGGGAGGTATCTTGCTTGGGTTATGTAGAACTCATTGGAGGACTTATGTTCAAAAGGTTTTCTTCAACTTATTTGGAAGCAAGGTGAAGCTATCTTCATTGTGCCTAAACCATATTTGGAGGAGAAGCTTTAGAGTTAAAGAAAGATCCATTCTTGCATGTATCAAAGTGGTATCAGAGCGAAGGTTTTTCTTTAACTCAACTTATCATTTCTTTGTGTCAATTTTTCTTTTCTTTCGTTCTTCTCTTCATCCACCATTCAACCATCTTCTTAGAGGGTTGAATTCTATTTGGTTTAGTGTCTTCTTCTTGTTTTGAATTGTACAATTCAGAAACAAAAAGAAACCAAAACCAAAACATTTTTATCCGTGTGTTTTCTAGTTCATTGTTTTGTCTATTAAATTCACTTCTTTCTTCTGTTACATCTTGTTTTCTTTGCTGCTCAACAAAAAAAAAGTGTCACCCTTTTTGTTTATCAAGTTTCTTTGTTTCTTCCTGTTCAACAAGCAAAAAAACTCAAAAAAAAAACCGATATACAAGCTTACCATATCAATTGGTGATATAAGGTTGGATTAGACTCTGGACAATTACCGTAACACTGGACCTACATGAAATTGGTGATATAAGGTTGGATTAGACTCTGGACAATTACTGTAACACTGGATCTACATGAAATTGGTGATATAAGGTTGGATTGGACTCTGGACAATTACCATAACGCTGGACCTACATGACAATGGTGATATAAGGTTGGATTGGACTTTGAGAACTTATCATGACGCCGGACCTATATGAAATTGGAGAGGACTAAGGACAAACATATCATAAAACACTTAAAGATTATTTCTTTATGATGATTTATGGTTTGTTTATTTCATTTGGTTGGATTTCAATTTCTTTATGTTTAGACACTTTCTTGGACTTTAAGTTCTTTGTTTAGAAGCTTTTCTGCATTACTTATATTCAGTCCATTGCTTATATATCTACCTTGGTCTATCCTATATTCTTGCTGTTATCGAAGCTCTTAACTTGTTTTAGACTTTGTGTTTGTTTAGTTGTATGGTGTGGTGATTTTAGTTGCATTTTCTTGTGTTCAATATCTAATTTGGAAACCTCGACAAGAAAGAAAATCAATTTGTTCATCTTGAACAACTTGACAGCCTACTACACACAAAAACATCAAGATATCCATCCAAATACACAAAGCCTTATCAATCAATTTTACAGAGATATATACACCTTGTTTAGCTTTGAACAAGAAAAAAAGAAAAAAAGAAAGAAAGAGAAGCTTATTTCAAAGAAAAGTTTGCACAAAACAATTAAAAGTGCAAAGAGCAAAAGAGCTGGTCTTGTTTCCTTCATAAACCCGAAGTACCCATTTGTTTTCACTTTTGAACACTTGAGTGCTTCTAGTTCATTCACACTTGCATCTAGCTTGCATAAAGCCTAAGATTAAGTTAAGGATTGCCCAGGGCAACCCCTTAGCATTTTTTTGGCTCAGCTTATTACATCAAATTTGGTTTCAATTCTCTTTGAATCTTAGTACAGTCCAAGTTTGCTATTTATAACATTGGAATTGTGAGTGAATTGGTGAGAGACTTGTGAAGAAGGTTTACTTTACATGATTGAAGTTATCGGAATTGATACTCACTTGGCAAGTTTGTTTTGAATTGTACTAGCCTCAGATTCTTCAAGAAGACACAAGATTGTGTGAACTACAAAAAGAGAGAGAGAGGGACAAACACTTGTTTTTTTGGTTTTCCACTAACATAATCAAGTTTCTTTTGTCTTTGTGTTAGTTTTCCTTTTTTCTTCTTTGTTTCTTTTGGGTTCAATTTCAGGTAATTGTACCATGGATAAGACACCTGAGAGTACCGTGGGTCTTAACAAAGAAGGAGAAAGATTGCCCACAAACATGGATGATTTAGCACAACTAATGCAAAAGATGTTGTGGGAATTGAAATTGATGAGTAGCCGTGTAGAGGGCCTAGAAAAACAGTCACAATCTCATCTACAAAATCCTTTACATGAAGGAAAAACATCACATGCACCGGAACATAGGCTTGAAAGCCATGGGTCTTTTGCTCCGGAAAGAGGAAGAGGTAGAGGCAGAGGCAGAGGAAGAGGGCTTAATCGGGATTTCATAGTTATGAGGGCCTTTGATGAAAGAGAAGAAGAACCAAACCAAATGTTTGATGACTATAACATTGAGGAAGAGTACAACCAATTTCGAAACCATGGGAATCAAAAGAATAATCCACAAGAAGGTGAATTCATCAAAACAAAAGTGAACATCCCCACATTTCATGGAAAGAGTGATGTTGAGGCATATTTTGAATGGGAGAAAAAGGTAGATCTCATATACTCTTGTACAAATTATACTGATTTGACTAAAGTGCGCTATGCAGCTATAGAGTTTGCAGATTATGCCTTAATTTGGTGGGATTGACTACACAATGTAAGGAGAAGAACCAGACAAGCACCAATCTCTACTTGGGAAGAAATGAAAATTGAGATGAGAAAAAAATTCATTCCTTCAGACTATGAAAGAACCATCTACCAAAACTTGCAAAAACTCACTCAAGGAAGCCGTAGTGTAGATGAGTATTTCAAAGAGTTAGAGATCTTATTGATTAGAGCTAACATTCAAGAACCAGAGGAAGCTACCATGGCTAGATTTCTAGCTGGATTGAACAAAGAAATTGCAAACAGAGTTGAACTTACCACATATATTGATATGACTTCCATGGTTCATAAAGCTGAAAAGATTGAGAGACAACTCAAGGTAAAACCCTTTGCATCTAGTTTATCTTTTCGAGCTAATTCTTCATCCTATCCAAGAATGCCACCTAGGACAAATCAAGGCACAAGTTTCAAGCCAACTGCACCTCAAGGCTGTGGATTCCAAGGCAAGACTCAACCAAATCAAAGACCACCTCAACCACCTCAACAAAACTTGGATAAAGGGAAAAACAAGGTTGAAGGTAACATTTCTAATTCCACTACTAGATTTAGAGACATTCAATGCTATAAATGTTTAGGTAAAGGTCATTTTGCAAATCAATGTCCCAACCCTAAACGTATCATGTTCATCGAAGAATCTAATGAATATTATTCTGATGGTGAGGAAGTGGAACATGTTAATGTTGAGGAAAAGCATGATGAAAATGAAGAAAGTGTGAGTGAGGATGAAGAACTTGCATCAAAAGAATTCTTGGTTGTCAGAAGAGCTCTTAATGCACATGTTAAGATTGATGAACAAGATCAACATAGAGACAACATTTTTCATATCCATTGCATGGTTAAAGGGAAAGTTTGTACTTTGATTATTGACTCTGGATTATGTACTAATGTGGCAAGTGTTGAACTCGTTAGAAAACTTGATTTGCCATTACTTAACCATCCACACCCTTATAAACTATCTTGGTTGAATGATTGTGGAGAAGTGAGTGTTAGCAAACAAGTTTTGATCTCATTGTCTATTGGTGGGTATAAAGATGACATCTTATGTGATGTAGCTCCTATGCATGCAAGTCATATCCTGTTAGGTAGACCATGGCAGTTTGATAAGAAAGTTACTTATGATGGATACTTGAATAGGTATTCGTTCAGGTTTAACAATAAGTTGTTTAAGCTACATGCATTACCCCCACACAAGGTATTTGAAGATCAAAAGAGAATGTGTAAGAATAGGAATGACCCTAAGGACAAAGAGGCAGAAAAGAAATTTCTGGAGTGTATTAAGAGTGAAAGAAAGAAAAATGAGTCTAAAGGCAAAGAGATAGTAAACATTGATGAAGACAAATCTCAAAAGAAATTTGCTTTCTTTGCCAAACCAAGTGAAGTGTCACATGCCCTAAACTCAAAGAAAACTGTCTACGTTTTGATGTTTAAGGAGTCTCTGTTTTCTATGAGTAACTTACCCTCCACTTTGCCCGGTGGAGTTGTATCTTTGCTTGATGAGTTTTCAGGGTTGTTTCCTGAAGAAGAACCTTCTGGTTTGCCGCCTTTAAGTGGAATTGAGCACCAAATAGACTTCATACCTGGTGCTATCCTGCCTAATAGGCCAGCCTACAGAGCAAACCCTGCTGAAACGAAGGAAATTCAACGCCAAGTAGAAGAACTCTTGGCCAAAGGAAAGATGAGGGAAAGCATGAGTCCTTGTGCTGTTCCTGTGATCGTTGTACCAAAGAAAGATGGTACATGGAGGATGTGTACTGATTGTAGAGCCATCAACAAGATAACTGTAAAATAAAGGTACCCTATTCCTAGACTTGATGATTTGCTAGATGAATTGCACGGTGCTAACTATTTTACCAAGATTGATCTTAAAAGTGGTTACTTTCAAGTACACATTAGAGAAGGTGATGAATGGAAAACTGCATTTAAGACTAAGTTTGGGTTGTATGAGTGGTTAGTCATGCCATTTGACTTAACTAATGCACCTAGTACTTTCATGAGGTTAATGAATGAAGTCTTACGTGCATTCATTGGAAAATTTGTTGTTGTGTACTTTGACGATATCTTGATTTACTCTAAGACTTTGCATGAACACATAGGCCACCTAAGAAGCGTTTTTGAAGCATTGAAGAAAGAACAATTATATGCAAATTTCAAGAAATGTTCTTTTTGTATGGAAAAGGTTGTGTTTCTAGGATTTGTGGTTAGGGCAAACGGAATTGAAATTGACCAAGATAAAGTGAACTCAATTTTAGAATGGCCAATTCCCACAACTGTTTGAGAGGTAAGAAGCTTTCATGGATTGGCTAGTTTCTATAGAAGATTTGTTAAGGACTTTTCCACTATTGCTGCACCTTCGAATGAGATTGTTAAAAAAGACGTAGGATTTCAGTGGGGAGAGTCACAACAGAAAGCCTTTGATGAACTTAAAGCAAGGTTAACTTCTGCACCTATTCTAAGACTAGCTAGCTTTGATGAAACATTTGAAATTGAATGTGATGCTAGTGGTGTTGGTATAGGAGCTGTACTATCTCAGTCTAAACAACCGATTGCTTATTTTAGTGAAAATCTTAAGGGAGCGCAATTGAATTATTCAACCTATGACAAAGAGTTGTACGCATTGGTTAGATCATTGCAGACTTGGCAACATTATTTGCAACATAAGGAGTTTGTGGTTCATACTGATCACGAAAGTCTTAAGTTCCTTAAAAGACAAGGAAAGTTAAATAGAGGCATGCAAAATGGGTTGAATTCATTGAACAATTTCCTTATGTGATAAAATATAAGCAAGGAAAAGATAACATTGTAGCGCATGTGCCTTCATTTACTTTCAATCTAATGTCATTGAGCAAGTTGACTAAGTATGGTGAACTTGATGTGTCATTTCACTCAAACAAATGTATTATCCAGGAACATGTAATCGAGAAGATGATTGATTCAGCTAGGGTCAGTCATGGTCTATACCAGTTCTTTGGGTCTCTTTAGCATTCTCATGTCTTCAGCCCCCATCATGTTGTTCTTCCTCAAGCTTGTGCTTCTTCCACTTCCCTTTCCTGTTCAAAGTTGTGGCACTCAAGACTTGGTCACCCAGATGCATCCAGAATGCAAGACATACACAAAATAGATCATCAAGTTATTGCCTCAGATGATGTTAACACTTGTAGAATATGTCCATTAGTAATACAAAAAGGCTGTCATTTCCCATATCATCTTCTGTATCCCAATAACCCTTTGATCTAGTGCATATGGACATATCAGACCTACATAAACATCCCACAATGTATCATAAGAAATATTTTCTCACTATAGTAGATGATCATACAAGATATTGCGGGTGTACTTACTGAATACCAAATCTGAAGTTAGAGACAATGTTCAAAGATTCTGCAACTATGTGTGTGTACATTTTGATACTTGTGTTAAAACTATTAGGACTGATAATGGCATTGAATTTAAAATGAATTCATACTATGCTGCCAAGGGAATACAATACCAGACCAGTTGTGTATACACACCCCAACAGAATAGGGTTGTTGAGAGGAAACACCAACACATTCTATCAATAGCAAGAGCACTCAAATTCCAATCCAACCTACCTATCATATATTGGGGCTTCTGTGTGCAATATGCTTCATATCTTATTAACCTCATGCCTTCACCTTTACTTCAACATCACACCCCATTTGAGCTTTTATATCATAAATTTTTCTTGGGGATTGAAGTTGCAAGGTCTCAGAAGGGAATATATATAAACCAAAGGAAATACACTATGGAGCTGCTAGAGGAAATGAATTTCCTAGGATCCAAGCCAGCTATATCCCCTATGGAGAGTCATGAAAAATTGATACACAATGACTCAGAACTGTTGAAGGATGTTACACTCTACAGACAGCTAATTGGTAAGTTGATATACCGGACAGTTACCAGGCCGGACATATCATTCACAGTACAACAGTTAAGCCAGTTTTTGGATTGTCCAACTATAAATCACATGAATGCTGACACAGGTTGATAAGGTATCTGAAAGGAACACTTGGACATGGTGTTTTGTTTCCTAACACAATAGATCTAATATTAAAGGGATTTGTAAATTCTGATTGGGCAGGATGCCAAGAAACAAAGAGGGCTATTACTAGTTATTGCATTTTCCTAAGAGGAGCATTGGTGTCATGGGAAGCAAAGAGACAAACAAATGTTTCAAGGTTTTCTGCAGAAGCAGAACACAGGGCAATGGCATTGGCAATCTGTGAAATACAATGGCTCTTGTATCTGCCTAAGGACTTAAAATTGAAAGAGCAGAAACCTGTGGAATTGTTTTGTGATAGTAAGAGTGCATTATACATCGCTGAGAATCCTGTGTTCCATGAAAGAACAAAACACATTGAGATTGAATGTCATGTAGTAAGGGATAAGGTGGTGGATGGAGTAGTCAAGTTGATGCCTGTTCACACTCAGTTACAACTTGCTGATATGTTCACTAAGCCTTTGGAAAGCCAGAGACTTGGGAATCTTCTATAGTTGACTAGAGCATACAACATCTATGCCAAGCCTTGCTTGAGGGGGTGTTAAAACTGAAGGCAATACCAGGAAGGAAGCAGATGGTGGAGATCTTAAAGAGCTAGATGATGATACATGTCAAATTGAATAGCAACCTTAGGATTGAAGGTTTAATCGACGGTTGCTGCAAAAAGGAGTGTTGGTGGAGCACGTGGTGTATGAGGAACGAAGGTTGGTGCAGGGGTGCATATAAGGCCTGCTGCAGTTGCACTTGAAGAAGAAAGGAAGGAAGCGCAAAATGTTTAAATACTAAAAAATGACAAGAATGCCCTTATGATTTGAGTGTAAAGTGAAATAACCGTAGGGACAAAAATGTAAATTCATAACAAACGGTTATCTTTTCCGTAGATATTCTTCATATTAGTTTGTTGATTTTTTCGGAATTCTTTTGTAGAACATTCAAAATTCATTTGTGTTCTTGTTAAGTACTGCAGCTTCATTGCAGTACAATAGTAAGTGTGAGATTTTCTACATGTACAGTCCTTTATAGTGGCTGGCAATGGCACTCTTCAATAAAAACCCAATTAGGACGCAATACAACAACACTAACTTCTCTGAGAGATGGAGATTATCTGTTTGCTCGACATAAAGAGATGATCTTTTCTTGTGGAGATGATGGTTGAACCTACCTTACACTCTGATAGATCTAAATCTTCGTACTAGGGCTTTTTAGGTTGCTTCTTTAGAAGATGAACAAACATGGCCACCTTTATATAATTTCCCAGGGTGTTTTTACTTTTCCTTATCCGCAACTTTAATTGATTTTTCTTCTAATGATTCTTTTGAATGATAATTTACTCTTGAAGTTATAAAAGCCACCGAATTAACCAGTGTGGCTGGCGTGGTGGTTCAGCACCTCGTCCTTTAAGCAAGTGGCGACGGTTCGACTCCCCCTGCAGGAATCGCTCCCTCGCTTCTGTGCGCATAGAAGGTGCCAACTGGCCAGCCCTTTACCGCTTCGTGTGCTGACCCGAGGGCGGGAAGAATTTAGTCTGGCTAATACCGAGATACCTCCTAAGGGGCAACCCTTTAAAAATAAAAAATAAAAGCCACCGAATTAACTGAAACAATCAAAGATAAATATATTTTGTCCTATCTCCTATATTTTAAATATAGTATACTATAAAACAAACACAAATTTCAAGATCCGTTAACGGAAGGGAACTTTCAAAAACTGATAAAACATGTAAATGAAGACATTCAATCAGTTACAAATCTTCCTTTCAAATATGTTATATCCATATTTGTACCTAATATATAAAAAGTTTCCAATATCTATTTTATTTTATGGGATAGGGAAGAAAATTTTATATTAAAATTCAAAATATTAAACTGATCATCGATAGGTTATAATAGAAAAGAGATTCTTGAAATCAGATATCTCAAAATTATACTTTCTCGTTTACAAACTGCGTTTATATATACATATACATAGTTTTTAAATAAAGCGGATATTTTATTGAATAGAATCCTCACTTTTGGAGGAGGAAAACCATATTACAATGTATATCGAACGAAAACAAGAAATGTAAAGCCGTGATAATTTGTAGTCTCCAATCATATATGATTTGCCGCATCAAAACCTTGCCAATTAAAATCACCCTTGTGCATAAAATCTTGGCGAAGAAAAAAATCGTACATATTTATATCATTGGAAGAAATGTGCGTAGCTAAAATCACGAAACAAAGTAATGAAAAAATATATTCTTTGTGTCGCTAGCAATATGAGTAGTGAGATTGCTCCATGGTAGTTAGCTAAAATGCCTGACTTCGGCCTTCCATTGAATGTGAATGTGGCTGAGACTCGCAGTAAACGCCTTTTCTTTGGGTGAACAGTATCAAGGCATGCCATAGTCGTCCATGTAAAAACTCCAGTGATCAAGTCCATAAGTTCCCACGCGTGCATCCATGAGAATGATCCTCGACTGGAGGCAGTAAGATATGTGTTGGTGTCCACAAGTATAGAACAGCTATTATAACCGAGCAAGAAATGAGTGTAAGTACATACAAAAGTTGCCCGAAGTCTTAAGACTGCGGGCAACACAACAAGTATAAAATGAACTCCAAAGCACGATGTAAATAATCTATGATAACATAAATATAGAGTGTGTAGTCGTGCCAAAGTTGCCTGCATCGTGAAAATACAGGCAACAAACCAATGAATCAAGCCAATGTCATTATGTTCTGAGAGCATGGATAGTGCAATCTGTAGAATAAAAACCACGCGCCGTAGGAGGAAGTTGATCCACTGTGGTATAAAGCATTGTAGACAGTGACATGTGCGTATGCTGACTTAAGTGGTGAGCAACCATGTTGATCTCTCTAGGAATGAAGCTAAGACGGCTGTCTGTAAGATGAAGAAACAAGAGCAAGCGAGCATATTCTGGTAGTAATGAAAGTTGATGGTTGTGCGCATTGGTCGTCTGTAGGCAGTCCATTTCTACTATCAAATGACGACGTAGCTGCCCAAAGAACAATAGGCTATAAAGCAGAGCTTGAATTTCAGCTCTCATAGGCGAGAGACAAGGAAGGCGGAAAGAAAGGGCTGCAACCAATCGTCCCTGCGAGTCACATAGAATTGCGCCGGCCGAAGCATAACGACGCCCTGCAGACACATCAACATTGAGTTTTAATTTTCCAGACCGTGGGAGTTCCCATTTTAATGGAAGAGCAGGCTTAGGACGCAATAATGGGGAGAAGCCTCCATAAATGAGAGATGGTGCATATTGAGCCAAAGATGTACCAGAAAGTGATGAATCCCAGTCATAACATGAGTGGCGCGTAAGATTATAATTACTTGTAACTGGAATATCATCATCTCCATATGTATGATTCGTGTATACGCGCCAAATTGACCAACAAAGCATAGTATGTCCACTAACTCGAAAGTTACCTTTGAGAGTACCAGCTGAAGATGACATTCACCATTGTAATAAATAAGGACGAAGCTGTATATCTTGATGTAAAGGTCCGTCTAGTAACCAAGATAATTTCAACCAAGCTTCCTTGACATAAGGACATAACAAGAAGACATGCATAATATTTTTGGAGCCAATGCGACAAAATGGACACATGGTAGGACATATGCAAGTAAGTCGCAGCAAATTTTCTTCAATAGGTAACGCAGAGTGAAGTAATCACCATGCAAAAATACTAATCGTTTTTGGTATACCACGCCACTAGATGAATTTATGTGAGTAAAGTTGCACACGAGATGGGCGAATGTCCTCATACGCATGGCGGATAGAGAAAATACCAGATGCACTAGAGAGCCATAGTGGATTAGGAAGACCAGAGGAGAGTTGAAAACAAAGCAGATGAATGGAGCAAATCCTCTTCCAACCAGGAGAGTCATATATACGTGGCACATAATCCACACAATCCGCATAACGGTGATGCATATATATTGTCCACAAAGATGTATTATTATGATAAGACCCCCATAATTTACAATCATAAGCCCGCTGAATATGCAGCAAATTACAGACTCCAAATCCGCTTTCCATTTCAGGAAAGCACATATCATCAAAGAATGTCCAGTGATGCCGATCCCCCTATAGAAAGTTGGAAATTTTTCGATTGAGGGAGTGGATGACACTTTTAAGCAAACAGGATGCAGCAAGCATGTGAATAGGCATGGACCAATTCTAATAATATCAGTCTACTACCTGGAGTAAGTAGACGACTAGCCCAACCTGTAAGTTTGGCTTCCAAATGTTTTATCAGAGAAGTACAATAGATAGCTCTATTGATGCCTCAATATAGAAAGGATCCCAAATATTTTATTGGTAATGTAGACGGTTACATGGATAAGACTTGAGCAACGTTGCGGAGATGCTACGATGTAATATAAAAACTTATAACGAACTGGCTTTTGCTTTAATTAACCAATTGTCCAGATGCATGTTGATAGTCTTGGAGAAAAGATTGGAATGTGGCCAAAGTTATTTGAAGATGTATTTAAAAATAATAACAGGTCATCTGCGTATGCTAAATGTGAGATCGGTGGGACTCAGCCAGAGGCAAATCCTTGTAGCAATCCAGTAGAAAATAAATGTTTAAGACCGGGGCTAAATCCCTCTGAACGAAGGATAAATAGTAGAGGAGATAATAGATCACCTTGTTTTACTCCACGCGTTGGTGAGAAAAAGCCATAAGAGGAGCCATTAATGGCAATGGAGACCTTGGATATGCGCATATTATTCAATATAGTGCGAACAAAACGTGAATGAAAACCAAACTTGTGAAGTGTGGCCTCCAAATAAGTCCAAATTACCCTATCAAACGCTTTTCCATATCAAGTTTGATTATGACGTTGCCACCATGAATTTTCCTATCAATCAAATGGACCATCTCATTTCCCTCAAAACATGTTTGCTAATATCATATCCTTTCAAAAATCCAATTTGTTCGGCAGATATTATCTTTGGAAGTATTGTGGTCAAGCGAGTGGCAATGATTCTGGTAGTAACATTGCTTAGAACATTTGAAAGGCATATAGGGTGGAAATCTGCATAGGTTGTGGGGTGAGGTTTTTTTGGAATCAAGGTAATCAATGATGAAACCATTACCGACGGCGGATGCACTACTAGAAAGAATTCTTGTATGGCAAGAGTTACGTCAAGGTGCAATATGTCCCTACAAGTCATGAACAAATGACCATTAAAACCAACCGGCCCTGCTACGCTATTTGGACTGAGATTCCAAACTGCGGATTTTATTTCTTGATTATCCGGAATGGCCAAGAGCATGTCATTGCCATTGGGCATGATCAGGAGAGGAATATTCTGAAGGAAAGAGTCAACACCAACTACTAGCTCCTGCGTGAAGAGGTTTTGATAAAAGTTGACTGCTGCATTGCCCAACGCTTGGTTGTCTTCAAGTATTGCCCTTGTAGGAGCTTGAAGGCTTCGGATTTGTTGACGATGATGCCTATCTTTTACCAACGCATAGAAATAAGATGTGTTGGCTTCACCCTATGATATCCATTTAGTTTTAGACTTCTGAGCCCAGTAAGAAGTTTGAGCTTTTGTAGCCTGAAGAAGTTGTGCTTGAGCCAAAGAGAGAGCGTTCTATGTGTAGGTGTAGGGTCAGAATCGTATTGAGCTTATTGTCTAGCAAAGTTTTCCTCTGCCATAGATACATTGTTAAAGATGTTGCCATATACATTACGGTTCCAACGTCGGAGGTCTCTCTTGAGATTATTGAGCTTGCGATATAAGCCACGCATGCCACCAGTCATGGGGTACTGTTGCCATTTTTCCTTCACAAAGGACAGGAAGTCCGAATGCAAGGACCATGCATTGATATATCGAAAGGGGATGTGGGGTCTTGTTTGAGATAGCGTGCATTTTAACAATAATGGGGCATGATCTGAAGTAGCCCGAGACAAATGATGAACCACTATATCCGAAAACAAGTTTGAGAATGAAACTATGCATAAATATCGATCTAAACGTCGCATAATGCGACCCTGTCCAGTCCCACGCGCCCAAGTAAAAGGAGATCCCAAGAAGGGAAGGGCTTGCAAACCACAAATATCAACACATGATTTAAAATACTCCAATGTGCAAAGTGGAGGGGTGGTACGACCCTTATGCTCATCCAATGATAGAAACTTATTAAAATCTCCACCAATTATCCACGGAATAGACTGAGTACGAGATGTTTCAATCAGAGAATTCCAAAGAGGTTGCCTATCGGATACCGTGTGACGTCTATAGATTACTGATCAGGCAAAAGCTTGTCGTGTTTGATGCCAGACAAAAAAGGTAAAGTTGTTTGCACACCATGGCAAACTGTAAGTAATTCTAATGTTTAAGAATTTCAGAAGATCCAAATGTTACCTTGGCATGTTTCAATAGCATGTGAGAATCCTAGATTTAAGCAAAAAAAGTAAGCTTAGAATGACGTTGTTTCGGTTCAATGATGACTAGTATATCCAATTTCGTTTGACGTAGAAGGGTGAGCAAGCGATCTAAAGAGGTACGAATACCTCCAACATTCTATGTAAGGGCATTCATGATGTTTTAGTTGATTGGGACGAGCCCATACGTGATGCACTTCTTGTAATTACACTTGACGGAGGCCTTGAAGGTAAATCTTTACGTTGTATATGCCTTCGCCGAGGCGCCACCAGAATGAAGCCATCAGTATCAAGAATAGAACGATTAAAGAAAGCTTGTAGAATCTCCTCATCATTAGTACTAATATTGCGAGATGATAGACATTTACCAATATCCTCAGTATCCTCTCGCATTTGCTGTTGAAATTGAGAACGTGAATCTAAATCACAGGAATAGTGGTAGTGCCCACGAGGTCCAGATCTGAGTCAGATACTTGACAAACATCATGATCATCATTGTTTTGAGACTGCGTCAAAGCATCCTCTTGGTCTTCCTGCAATAAGGATATATCTTGTTCTTCCGTAATATGTGCTGTAGGGATAGCAACCTCTGTAATAGGGTCTGGTATAGTATGATCAGACTGGCCAATGTCATCTACATGAGATGCAGATTTCAAGAGCAAGATGACTAGTTCAATGACAAAAGTTGACGCCTTCTGCGATTTTTTTGGTGTCCATCGTCTGGTTTGCTTTTGCAGCTTGGAAGGTTATTCTGGAGACAAGTCTCTGCATGCAGCTGCATGATGACCTAGGCGGTGACAGTCGACACAGAAAAAAAGGCAGATCTTCGTAAACAATTTGCTGCTGAATAATTTTTTGTTTCCCTTGCAGGAATAGTTTCTTTGGGAGATCTTTAGAAACATCTTCTTCAACACAAACGCTCACAACCGAAGGTCGTAATCCATCGGCGGTAGCAACATCTAACTTAGTTGGATGTCCAACAACACGTGCAATCTTGAAAAGAGCCGCCTTTTGGTGGAAGTGCAGCAGCAGTCTTGGAAAAGCCACCTAGTTAGGAACGATCGGAACGTCTGTGGTTGGATCAAAGTCAACCGTTCACTTTGTGATTCGCATTGTGCAACCTGAAATTGTCCATGATCTGCGATAGAAACAGCGGATGTAGTCTGGCTCGTGAGCGAAATTCAACAACACGTGCGATTGATCCAAAAGTGTGATCTTTACGTCTGATTTGAATCCTATTCGATCAAAGACCTCATGGATGATCTTCAATGGCAGCCGGCCAAACCAAAATGTGCCAACCAGTGATAACCGGTAAGGCTCAACTAAAGCATCGATTTATGCATCAGAAAAGGAGATCAGTGGATGCACTTTGTGCTTGGATATTGTCTTAGGTGAAATCAGTGCCGGAATGGAGGCGGAATTAGCCACAACGGCGGCAAAAGTTTGTGCGTCGCCAGCATTGTCGAAGCCGGGTGAAGAAGGATATATATATATATATAAATATATATATATAAATATATATATATATATATATATATATATATATATATATATATATCTGTGTGTGTGTGTGTGTGTGTATATACACATATTTAGCATATGTTGCAATATGGATGAGTGAAACTCGATAATTTGCTAGAAAACTCTCTGGCGATCACGGGGAACCTGTAGCCAAGCGACGCCGTTTGCCGTCGCTGACTCTACCGCCACTGTTTGCTGACATTGCTTCATCACTGATCAATTCTTCATCCCCATCCACGACTGGTTTCGATTAAGATTGAACTTTTTTATGGTTATCGCTCTCAAGCATGATGGCATCAGCACAGCCGCCGTCTTTTGCGGATGTGGTTTCAGGCTCCATCTCCTCTGTAGTAATCGCAATATCCCCTAAAGCAGTTTTTTGCTACAAGGGACTCCCGCTGATATCGTTTTCAGATTTAGAGATCGAAGCCCTCGCCACACCATTCAAAATTTCTCTGATAGGCACGTTCTAGTATGGTCGTCTGCCATTGAAGGTAATACGTGAAGCTTTCGAAAAGATTGGATTTTAGAATGATCTAAAGATTACATTAATCGACCAAACACATATCTTTGAATTACAAAATGGACCATAATGAATCTGATTATTTTTGTTGTTTTTATCGTCAATCATGGCATATCTCTGGATGTCATATGAGAATTACAAAATGGACGATGGATTTTCATCCTGCTGCAGATGTTCCAATAGTGCCAGTATGGATTTCTTTTCCTTGCCTTCCTATTCATCTCTATCATCGGTCAGCACTGTTCGAAATAGTGCGCACCATCGGTAACCCTATCAAGCTTGATGTAGCCACACGGATGGCTTGCATCCTTCTGTTGCACGTGTGTGTTGAAGTTGATGTTTCACAGAATTTTCCACAGAAAATATATGTATAGGCAAAGGAAAAGATCATTTGCAATCGGTGGTTTACGAAGATTTACCTTTATTTTGCACCACATGTCGTCGCCTTGGCCATGCAACAGGTTTATGACCCTTCTTTAAGACATTGCGTGTTCCTCTGCCTCCACCACCCCGCCGACAGCTACAAGGTGGACACCGAAGAAAAAACCAGCTGCAGATCCAAGTGCGGCTGTTTTAGAGCCAGTTCTTTTGTTTGCTTAGCCACATTTGGATAATCATCCTTCTGAGCCACATAAGGTCGCCCTGCCTGAACCTAGTGATGTCCAAGATATATCTACGTTAGGTTTGGATGCAGATTTCTTGCCCCAGCAATAGACAATTGATCAATGTGATGTTGGACACTCCTCTGATACAGAACAACAGCCCGAAGAACCACAGCCAGATTTACCAGTAGTGCCTGCGGATGTAGCCTGCAATATTCAGCTAATACCACCATCACCGTCAGAAGATGTTTTAGTTTCGCACCTAGAGGAGTCGCCGTCTGATGCAGGATTTATACTGGTAGTTCCACGTCAGAAACGGAGATCACATAAGGATTTGCCACCATTACCGCCTTCAACGGTACTTACCCACAGTGCCACTCGATCTACTCAAGGAAGTGATATTACCCTTTCACAATGAATGTCATGATTTGGAATGTGCGAGTTCTAAGAGCTTCGTTGCCTAGATTACATCATTTAATTTGTGAGCATAAATTGAATCTGATTGCAGTTATTGAGCCAAAGCACTCTTCTGCACGTATAGCTAGGGTTGGAGTGGACCTTGGTTTCTTTAATTCCTGTTCATCAAGATCTAAGCACATCTGGATCAATTGGAGAGATTCTATGTTTCAGTTAGTGTCTACCCAGGATGATGATCAGGTTCTTCACCTCAGTCTCGTTTATATTCCGTTACAGTTGGCATTTACATTTTCCGTCGTATATGCGAAGCATTCACCAGTGCTTCGTTGTTCGTTGTGGCAGTCTTTGCAAGATTACTCTCAGACTCTACACTCACCCTGGTTGGCAGGAGGTAACTTTAATACCTTTCGGTCTTTAGATGATCACAACGGCAGATCGCATCCGTCCTTGACAGTTCTGCATGATTTTAATGATTGTGTGAATATTGTTCACTAACGGCTCCCCCTTTTCATGGATCTTGGTTTACCTAGACGAATGGTTGGGGCCTTGGTCGTGTTCGACACCGGCTAGATTGGTTGTTCACAAATTCTTTGTTTCATGATGCTTTTGATGAAATGAATCTTACTCACTTGCCTGGGGTGTCTTCAGATCACACACCACTTTTATTTATATGTCGTATGAATTCTTCGACTAGTGCTTATGCTTTTCATTTTTTTGATGCGTGGCTGCTACATCCTGATTTTCTTGCTTATGCAAAGGATGCTTGGATTTCTTATCCAACAACTAGTGGCATGTATGGTTTTTATAATATCTTTTCAAAATTATCTGAAGCAGAAGAAGCCGTGCGTTGCACGGAGGCAGTATGGGATGCGGAGCTGTCTGACTTGAATCGATCATTATATCATCAAACCAAGGCTGAGTATATTCGAGCGTCCAAATGTGAACTGCATTTCTGGAAGCAAAAAGCACGGGTTAAATGGCTACAGGAAGATGATGATAACACATGATATTTTCATTCGGTGGTTAAAGGCAGACGTACACAGCTGCGCCTTCAACAAATTCGGACTTCTTCTGGTTTGTTGCATACCATGCCAGATTCTATTCAGAGTGAGGCAGTTTTTCTATACAGCTTTATTTGCCAGGGAGGCTACGGGGAATTATGATGAAATCCTGCAGCATATTCCACACCTCATTACAGAGGAGGATAATGCATTATTATCTATGCTTCCGCAGGAACCCGAAGTAAAGGATGCTGTTGGCACTTGGATCCTAATAGTGCAGCGGGGCCAGATGGGTCCAATGGTAACTTTATCTGGGCATGTTGGCATATTATTCATACTGACATGTTATTGGTTGTGCAGGAGTTCTTTCTAGGAGTGCCACAGCCAGTGGCAATGGCTTGTGCATTAATAACGCTAATTCCAAAGAAAGTGTCGCCAAGCACTTTCAGTGATTTTTGGCCAATATGTCTAACCAAATTTTTGAGCAAAGTTTGCACTCGCATTGTTGCAACTCGATTGAATCTGGTATTATCAAAGCTGATATCTCCTGAACAGACTGGTTTTTTAAAGGGGCAAGATATTTCTACACAGGTACTACTGGCGCGTGAAATTATACATATGCTTGATAAGAGGGGACTCAGTTATGTTTAAAACTTGATATGATGAAGGCTTTTGATAGAGTAAGTTGAGAATATTTGGAATTGTTGATGTATAAGTTTGGTTTTGCGAATTTCTTCATCCGGATAGTATTGAATCATTTATGCTGTACAAGATTTGCAATACTAATTAATGGCATTCCCACGCTGACCTTTCGGCCGTATAGAGGTGTTAAACAAGGGGACCCCCTTTCTCCTTTGTTGTTTATTCTATCATTAGAGGGATTCTGTCGGGGCTTCAAAGCATTAGTGGCCATGGGCGCATTAGAGCCATTTCGGATAGGACGGGTCCTTTTCCATATCACGCACCTGGCATACGCAGATGATCTACTTATATTTTTGCGTGCCACGGTAAAGAATTTAAACCGCTTTCAGAATTTTTTGACAGCTTATGAAAATGCCTTAGGACAGAAGGTTAATTATCATAAAAGCAGTTTTATCTCGTCATGTTCTACATCGGACCACAAGCGATGGAGACTCGAGGATATCCTAAATATGCGGTCCACTTGTTTGCCATTTTGATATCATGGATCTTTCTTGCACAGGGGGATTACACGAGCTCGATATTGTGTAACACTTCTTGAACACATTGACTCCCGGCTGCAGTGTTGGCACAATTGTTTGCTGTCGTTGGCAGGTGGGCTAGTTCTTTTGCGCTCAGTTATATCGGCCCTACCATTACATATTATTGTTGCAGGTGGCTTGCCTATATGTGTGGTTAAAATTCTGGAATTGAAAATGTCTGCATTTTTTTGGGGGCAACGGCACCATTGATTATCATGGTCAACTTTAAGTACTACTTGTTCTGAAGGTGGTCTAGGAATTCGAAATCTATGAGCATTGCAGGAGGCATATTTCTGTCGTATTTAATGGTCCTATCAGCAAAACATCACGCTTTGGAGTCATTACCTGCATGCAAAATATGGACATCGTGGGAATTTTCTTCCTCGACTTCCATATTCTCCTATTTGGAAGCTCATTTGCTGGATCCATGCATTTTGTGAGAATAACAGTCATAGACATGATTCACATCTTGGTCGGGCGGCAACTGAATCGAATGAATTTATTTTGCGATCCGCTTATAATCTTTGTCATACGCAGCGGCCCACTCTTATTTCTGCCTGTTTTATTTGGTGTAAGTATACTTCCCCTGTCATCCAAACTTTCTTGTGGAGGATTTATCATCGTGCCTTGACATTTGAAGACTTTATTGTTCGTTATTATGCTTGCACAATGTCCATTCTGCAAGCAAGCTTCTGCTACACTAGATTATATATTCTTGTACTGTGATCGTATTCGGTATGTTTGAGAGTATTATGCATCCGAGTTACATGGTGTTTCTCCTACGACTTTGAAGTTGTGGCAGTATCTCTTGTCTTGGTGGTATCGGTCTACAATGATGCATTAATGGGAGTGTTGAAAATAGTAGTTCCATACATTATTGTCTATAATATATCGCGCAAATACACATCACTGGTTTATGGGGATGACACAACTTTTTCAATGACCTCTCTTATGGCTGGTATATGGACGAACATTTGTCTGTGGGGAAAAATACTTGATGGTTCAAAGTTAGCTGCAGGATTTGCATTGGTCCAACAGCTTCACTTGCTACCACCTATGCGTATACCATGCCCCCAAATTGTGCGATGGTTAGCTCCTCCTCCAGGTCGTTTAAAACTAAATGTTGATGCAGCGGTAGGTAGATGCATGCAGCAGACGGGGCTATACTACGGGATCATTCTGGTGCATGTATGGGAGCTATTTCTTTTTGTTTGCCGCCAACTACTCCGCTCATTGTAGAGATATATGATGCATTATTTGGTTTGCTTTATTTTCTGCCATTGCATATCTATATTATTTTAGAGTCTGATTGCTCCCAGTTACATATGTCACTTGACCGATATTCATTTGTTGCGGGGAATTACCATCTACGATTGTTCCTCACTTTGAAGCAACAACATCAACTTGTCTTTAAGCACATTTACAGGGAAGCCAACATGGCTTCACATTATTTAGCGCAGCAGGGTATGTTAGACCCTCTGATGAGTTCATACTCACGTCACACGCTTCCTTGATTAGTTCAAGGTTGCATACGCTTAGATATGACGACAGGACACCTTCGTGCCCTTTCAGTTTTCTTGTCTTCCATATGGATTGGCTACTTCTCCTATCTTCTGCCTGTATCCTAAGAGAAACAGGCAGACTCGGTATGACTTCATTTTATGTGGTTCACATACTCTCACACTTTTTCTGCCTTACTAATCCACCTATTTTTTCATTTGGATGCACACACATGGGCTGCACTGCTGTGATTATGGTGATTATGGACTTCTCTACTCAACCTCATCACTCATATGGATTTCGGGCGAGAAACATTTTGGCTGGGCTGCGGCATACCTATCTGATTTCAAAGGCGGTAAATATGTACTCTTTTTCCTTCATGCAAGATTATATCCACAAAGGTGGTTTTGCTTGCCAAGGTTTTAATGAGGCATATCATACCGCTTTTGAACGATTACTGGCCCATTTCTTATTTGGACAAATCCATTTTGTCCTTTGAGTAGTTTCATTCTTTTATGCTATGACTTTATTTGTAATTACAGTATTCCTTCGCCATAAGTGAGGGTTTTTCCTATAATAAAATACAGAGACATGGTCTCTTATATATAAATATATATATATATATATATATATATATATATATATATATATATATATACATATTTAGGTGAAGGATGGACAGCACCGTCCGGTTGTTTTGTTAATATAGTAGGCCCTCACTTGTGGCAGATGAATACCGTGGTTAAATGGATAGCCCTGTCACTAGGGGAAAACTGCGTTTATATTTTTTTAAGGTGAAGGACGGGGGGCACCATCCGGGTATTTTATTAATATCTAAACCCTCACTTGTAGCGGAGGAATACTGTGGTTACATTATCGGCCCTAGCTATGGTGGGAGACTCTCCCAAACCAAACAAAACCGATAACAAAATACGCATATAAATCTCAAAATACACGAAAACAATAAACTATGGTGCAAAAATATCATGAATAAATCCAGCACTCCTGATCCAGCATAGCCCTTATATCAAAGTAACTGCATATATATATAACTAAAATTTTTTCGGCTATTCCCTCAGAGCGATTCTCTTCATGGCTGGCGGCGTAGCCGCCACCGCCGATCTTTGCCTTCCTTCCGTCTCCGTTTTCTGCAACCAAGTCATCTCACCGCAATGAATGATTCCTCAGCCGCTGTTGTGGCATCACCCAAGCGTTCGTTTGTGTCACTCTTTGCACCCGCAGCCCAAATTCAGCCGAAACCCGTTCATAGGTATAAAGGCAGCCCCATGATCATATTTTCAGAGGAAGAAATCAATTCTTTAGCAGCTCCATTTCGATATACCTTGGTAGGCACATTCTGGTATGGTCGTCCACCATTAGCTACCATACGTTCAGCCATTGATCGGATTACATAAGATGCTTTTCTAGAAGAGGATGGATTATTTCAGGCAAGCAGATGCAAGTTACAAAATAGACTCCAGATTATGATCCTACAAAAGAAGTGTCGGTTGTTCCAACATGGGTCACATTTCCAGGCCTACCTCTTCACATGCATCGCAAGGATTCGCTCTTTCAAATTGCTGCGATGCTAGGCACGCCCCTTAAATTGGACTCAGCAACAACCACAATGAGTCGTCCGTCGATGGCACGAGTTTGTATTGAATTGGACGTTTACAAAGAACTGCCATAAAGGATATTCATCCAAACACCATCTCGAATAATCATGCAGAATGTTGAGTACGAAGATCTGCCAAAATACTGCTCCTCTTGCTATAAACTAGGACACGTACTCGCCGACTGTGGTAACAAAAACCCTATGCAGCCGCTTCTGCCTGAGGATAAATCAACGGAAGTCCTACGCTCAAAGAAATCAATAAACACACAGAAACAACGTTGGACCCCCAAAAAGGTGGGACCTTCAACTACAGATCCGACAATAGAACAAGATGCCCTCCATGCAGCTGAATTGCAGCCGGCTCAGCACATATCTGAATTGCCCTCATCCCCTGATATGGCTGCGGTCAATGCTGTATCAAATATTCAGGATATTTCACGTTTGAAAGGTGTTGATGATTCAATTATAGGAAAAATTCACGTGACCGCAACGCTTGATTCCCATTCTGATGCAGAAGCAGATCCACGCTCAGACGAACAAGATCGAAATACTACAGACCAAATAGCCAACTTAATCAAAGCAGCATATATTGATTCATGTGCTACTGAGAATCAAACAGGGACAGCCTTGGTTGACCATACCAACATGGAGTCCACAACTACAAATTTAGACGAACAATCATCAGTTGCACTCCCAGATAGCCATTTGAGTCAGGGACCCCGACTCATTAGACGAAGTCAGTCACCTTCTCCACGCTTGACCAGGTTACGTGCAGCGCACATCTCAAACTCTTTTGATCCTCTTTCCCAATGAAGCTCTTATTATGGAATGTTCGAGGAATTCGTAGGTCATTTCAAAGGCAACTTTCATTAATTCATAAGCATAATGTCTATTTTCTAGTTATAATCGAGCCCAAGCTCAGATCCAGTGCTTTATAATCATATCAGTTACAATTTGGATTCTCTAATGCAATATCAGTGTGTAATGATCAAATGTGGTTTTTTTGGAAGGATGCATTTCTCGCTAGAGGAGACGAAGCCCATGGAAGTCAGCATCATTCCATAAAATTCCAATGGCGTATTACTGGCCAATGCTTCTGGTTTACAGGGGTATATGGGAGGCATACAATTCTCCAGCGGCGAATACTGTGGGATGAATTACGGCATTTTCATACATCACTTGATATCCCTTGGCTTATCGGAAGAGACTTTAACACGTTTCGAATGCTGGAAGAACATAGGGGCAGATCACAGCCGTCATTACGTACGTTGCAGGACTTCAATGATTTTATTCTGCATTGTCAGTTACATGAAATACAATTTCAAGGCTCAAGCTTCACATGGTTAGATGGCAGAGGTTTAGGTCGTGTGTGACGACGCTTAGACCGTTTTTTGAGTTCGGATTCTATTGTTGATCTCTACCCATACATGCAAGTTCAACATCTCTCACGAGCCACCTCGGATCACTCTCCTTTGCTTCTATCATGCGACTTGGATGTCCCACGAGCACCATCCCGGTTTAGATATCTTGACGTCTGGGCAACCCATGCTGATTTTGATTCATTTGTGATACATAGATGGCAATCATACCCAACCGTGGGCGGCATATGGGGATTAAATCGTAAGTTATCACTTTTGAGTAAAGATTTACGTCAATGGAACAAAGATATGTTTGGCAACATCTTTGATGCGTTATCACTAGCAGAAACAGAAGTTAAAAGTGCAGAACGTGATCATGATGCTAATCCCACAGACTCTACGCGATCCATGTATCATCAGCGCATGGCTGAGCTACGACTGGCTCAAAAACGCGCGTATCTCTATTAGAAACAGAAGGCCAACATTAAGTGGTTAAAGGATGGGAACGCTAACACATCTTTCTTTCACAAGACAGTTAAGCGTAAACACTGCCACCAGATGATCTGCAGAATAACTAAGCAGGACGACACTGTACTGGAGCAGCAAAGAGACATCCAAGCTGAGGCTATTAATTATTTCTCCCATCCTTTTGCTGAGGAATCCATTTCAGGATGTGAACTAATTCTTCAACATATTCCATTGTTGATAACGGCAGATGATAACAATATGTTGAAGGCCATTCCTTTGCTGTCTGAGGTTAAATACTCGGTGTGGGATCTCAGGCCCACAAATGCAGTAGGTCCGGATGGCTGCCCTGGCTCTTTTTACTGACGGTTTTGGCCCCACATCCAGAATGATGTTCACAAGGCATTTCAAGAATTCTTCTTGGGTATCTGAATGCCTAAGGCAGTGGCAGCAGCGTCCATTATTTTGATACCCAAGGTTAGCAATCCCCAATCCTTCGCAGATTATAGGCCGATATGTCTTACAAACTTTCTTTCTAAGGCCATCACGTGGCTGATCGCTACCAGACTGGGACACATCTTGTCCAGAATAATATCTCCAGAACAAGCGGGTTTTATGAAAGGCCGCAATATCACAGAGCAGGTCTTATTGGCACAGGAAATGGTTCATGTACTAGATAAGCAAACACGGGGAGGACAAGTTCTTATCAAATTAGACATGGCGAAAGCTTTTGATAGGGTGAGTTGGAAATATCTTAAGCAGCTGTTGCAATGCATGGGTATGGATGCTCGATTGGTTCGTATTATCATCAATAACTTGAGCAGCACGTCATGCTCGATTTTGCTCAATGGCACTATGACAGAATCATTTCCTATTGGTAGGGGGGTTAAGCAGGGGGATCCTCTATTCCCTTTACTTTTTATTTTGTCATCTGAAGGATTTACACGAGGACTAAATCATCTAATACGAACGGGAGAGCTTAAGGGATTCAGAGCAGGCCGCACACCTTGTATTTCTCATTTGGGATTCGCAGACGACTTATTAATTTTCCTTAATGGTACACCGTGTAACTTATCAAAATTTTGAAAGTTTTTGGATATCTATCAGCAAGCCTCGGGTCAAATGGTAAACTACAACAAAAGTCAATTTGTTGTGGGACAAGGGGCTTCGGTGGCTCATGCGTCCACTGCATTAGGGATGCGATCTACATCTCTACCTATCAAATATTTGGGGTCATACTTATACAAGAGAATTAATAAAGCCAGGTATTGTTCCAATCTTCTAGCTCATTTCGACGCTAAGTTATCATCTTGGTCGACCAATTTCTTGTCCATGGCGGGCATGCTAACTCTTATCAAACATGTCCTTAATACATTGCCAATACTTCTAATCGCCAGCTCTGGATTGCCCAAGGGCATCATACATATTCTCAATAGGCGAATGGCATCCTTTCTATGTAAAGGTCGTCATCATTGACAATCCTGGCCTACTATCTGCCAATCACATGAAGCGGGTGGTTTAGGCATTCGATCTCTTTTGCATGTCTTGCAGGCATATGATTGTCAAATATGGTGGAAGTACTTTACTTCAAACAATCTTTGGGCAGACTTTTGTCGATCCATATATGGTCATCGTTCTTCAATCTATTCACATATTTATGACTCATCAACATTGAAGCGCATAACACGCACGCATGAGTTCATGGAGGGGCATACTACCATAATCAATGGATTGTTGCACTGGACACCAGAGGAGAATGGTCAATTTTCCATTTGGTCTGCATACAATTTGATACCAGCTCAGTTACCCAAAGAGGAAGCAAAGTATATTTGGTGGAAAAATACGCATTCAAGACAAAAGGTCTTTCTTTGGCGTCTTTGGAATTGCTCACTTCCAATGGTGGACAACTTCAGAGGATGGATCACAGTTTATCCCTCTCAATGTATGTTTTGTCAGCCATATCATGACTCCCAAGATCATGTGTTCTTACATTGCACGCATATTCGCCCTCTTTGGGTCGACATGTCTATCACATTTCATGGCCCACTGCCACTTTCGCGTACAATCAAAGGTCACTTGCTTCGATGGTGGCATAGGTCATCGTCCGAAAAAATGGCAGGCCAGCTCAACGCCGTAGTTCCTTCTCTTGCGGTATGGGAAATATGGAAAATGTACACTTCATGCAGATTTGGCGAAGAATCTTTTGATTATGATCGACTTTACACGAAGCTCAAAGGTTCGATTTACACGTGGTGTGCCTCAGTCAATGGGAAGAAATTTGCCCACAACATACCACATCTCGTGGCTCAACACTTTTCTCCAACATTGCACGTGAAACGCGCCACTATTGTTCGATGGAGATTTCCACCCTCAGGCAAGCTAAAACTAAATGTGGATGCGGCTATAGGTAAACACATGTCAGCGGGGGCGGCCATACTTCGCATGTGCCAGGGTTCGTTTCATTCGACTATCAGTTTTCCACTGCCACTTTTGAGTCCTCTACGGGCTGAGGTTCATGCTTTGATGATTGCGCTCATGTACTACGCTCAGCATCATGACAGTCTCATAGTTGAAACGGACTGTCAATCTTTGCTCACCTTGTTGGCTGATCATGATCAAATCACAGGAATGCTGTCATCGGACATTGTCCGAGCATCACAATTTCTCACACTCAATAATTCTACACTTCAATATTGTCCAAGAGAAGCTAATTTGGCACTGTATAAGCTTGCAAGATATGGATACCACTCTCCTGGTCTGATTCGCTATTTTTCGGTCCAAGCCTTGCCATGTGAGGTACGAGGTGCATTGTATGTGGACCGTCATTTGCCAACACTTTGACTTTGATCCATGTCATCCCACTTTCTTTATAGTTGCCTGTGTTTTCGAACGCAGGCAACATTGGTGCGTTTATACTTCGTCTATATGGCTCTTAGGCGTGCTGCTCCTTTTATTGATTTTCCATATACAATGTTTAGGCTCACTTTTTCTCTTGTATCTGCTTTTTCATGGTGGCGCATGCACATACGGCCCGCACAGAGCTTCCTGCACATAGTCTGGCGGCTGGGAACAGAATCACGCACTGCTTTTTCTTGCGTCTTGTCGTCTTGGTTTTCATGCCAAGACGACTCCGGTATGTTTTGTCTTTCATCTGGTCTGCTGATGCTTACAAACGTCTTGTTACTCCTAACGACTCTTCTCCCTGTTTCTGAGGTACACGTCATTATGAAAACACATACAATTGGCAAGTTCTTCCCGATGATCAACAATGTTAAGTGCGGCCACGCAATGTATCAATCCTCCACAAACGACATTCCATCATCTTATAGATCATATCACAAAATTTTATTCATGTATTCGTTCACATATACGATATTCGCTATTCCCCGACGAATAAATATGTACGCTTTTTCCTTCGTCAAGGTTTTATCCACAAGGGTGGTTTTACTTGACAAGATTTTAATGCGGCATATCATATTCGATTGGAGAAGCGCCATCATTAGAGCTTTGTATTATGTTTTTTCGTATACTGACTTTTGTAATATGGCTTTTCTCCGCCATAAGTGAGAAATTAAATAAAATATTCTTTTGATAAAAAAATATAACTAAATTTGGTGGAACTGAAGTCAGCAGCCGGGCTGAGCTTCAGTACTGAACTTAAGTTAACTTGAATAGAACTTGGTAGACTTTGCCGTGACAAAGATGGATAATGCAGAGCTGGAGAGTTCCGAGCTGAGCTGTACACCAAAGGTTATCTTGGACAAAAGCTTTGCTGGGCTGAGCTGCACACAAGAGCATTCACCTCAGCTCGACAGCGCATCAGAATTTTACGAATGGAATATTCTTTGATTGGAGATTTGATTGAACAAAATCCTGTTCTAATTGGAACTTTCCATACTTATTTATATAATCTTTTTATAAGGAATATCTGATAAAGTCCTATTCAAGGTAAATTAGTGATGTAAAAGGAAAACTCCATACATCATGTTGATCCTATACTCCCTATAAAATCCCCTCTTAGGCGTAGATTTGATGTAGCTGAAACCTTAATTGATCGATAGTGAATTTCTTAGCTTGCTGCCACCGTGGGTTTTTCTTCCCCTTGAAGGTTTTTCCAAGTAAAAATCGTGTTTTCTTTGTCTATTCTTTTCTCTAATAATTGTTCGTTATGTTTGTATCGCAATACTGAGATTGTGCATTCTTGTTAGAAATCGTCGTGGTTGTTTCTGCTGTTCCGCAACACTAAAAATTGGTATCAGAGCTGTTGGGTTCTTTGTTCAAGTGGGAAAAATGGAAGATGATGGTAAATCAAGGATTGAGAGATTTGATGGATCAAACTTCGTTTTCTAGAAGATGCAGGTTGAAGACTATCTATATCAGAGAGATCTATATCTTCCTCTAGATGGCACGGAGGTGAAGCCTACTCACATAACAGATCAAGAATGGGAAATTCTGGATCGTTAAGCACTTGGTGCCATTAGATTGTCCTTGGCGCAAACCGTGGCATTCAATATCTCAAAAGAAAAGACCACAAAAGACGTAATGAATGCTTTGACAAGGATTTATAAAGACCCATATGCCTCTAATAAGGTGCATCAGATGAAAAGACTTTTCAACATGAAGAAAACTGAAAGAAAGACGATGCAAGAACACTTGGGTGAGTTCAACATGATTTCTAGCTAGTCAGTTGGGATTGTCTTCGACAATGAAGCTCTGGCTTTGGTGATACTGTCAAGTCTGCGTGACAGTTGGGATAGAGTTGTCATGGTTGTGAGCAACTCATACGGAGAAGGTACTTTGAAATTTAAGAATATGATAGATGTGCTGCTTGATGAAGACTCGAGGAGAAGAAACAGTGGCATCGCTGAAAGTTATGCAGTCGCGCTAAACATAGAGGAGCACGGCGGAGCTGCAAAGAGGGGCAATGAAATAGGCGGGAGATCTCAGTCAAGGAAGACCAAGTAAAAAGGCTCAAATCTGACTTGATGGAATTGTAAAAAGAAAGGTCATCTCAAGTGCGATTACAGAGTTAAGAACAAGGTTGACCAGACTAACAAGAATGGAAATGAAATTCATGTCTCTCAAGCATCTGGGTCTGACAGTGATGGCCTGATCTTGAGTTGTGAAAGCCAAGCTGACGCTCTTTGGATCTTCGACACTGGTGCCTCTTTTCATGCCATACACAACCGAGAATATTTCACAAATTACAAAAGTAGAAATTTTTGAAAGGTATATCTCAGGGATGATGACTCCTGTGATATGATTGGCAAGGGGGTTATCATATTGACTCTGCCAGATGGAAGGCAGCTGAAGCTGCTATAAGCAAGAGATGTACCTCGACTGACCAAAACTTGATATCAATTACTCAAGTAGAAGGAAGGTCTAGCAAGAAGTACTGGAAGTTAGTCAAGGGATCCTTAATTGTGGCACAAGGATTGAGAGCTGGGACCCTTTACAAATTCATGAATAAAAGCTCGATAAATTCAGTCACCTCGGCAAGTGATAGCGAACTCTGGCACCAAAGAATTGGACACGTGAGTGTCAAGGGGATGAGGGTAATGGCTTCCAAAGGTAAGCTGGAGGGTCTGTCAAACATTGACATGCCACTGTGTGAATCCTGTGTGCTTGGGAAACAGAAAGCTGTAAGCTTTTCTAAGCACAAGAGAAGTCTCAAAGCTGAAACGTTGGAGCTTGTACACACAGATGTTTGGGGGCCTTTAGATGTGCCTTCACTGAATGACTCTCGTTATTATGTTACCTTCAGTGATGACTCAACTAGGAAGCTGTGGATATGTTTTGTGAAACACAAGTCTGAAGTATTCGATGTCTTTAAGCGATGGAGGAGTCTTGTTAAGAATGAACAAGGCTGAAGCTGAAAAGCTTGAGGTCAGACAATGGTGGAGAATACTGCAGCAAAGATTTTGAGAACTATTGTGCCGAGAATGAGATCATAAGAGAGAAGGCCGTACCTAAAATACCTCAACGTAATGGTGTTGCTGAAAGGATGAATAGAACTATACGTGAGAGAGTAAGAAGTATGAGGATACATGCAGATCTGCCAAAATCCTTTTGGGTCGAGGCGGTGAACTCTGCTGTTTATCTGATCAATAGGGGTCCGTCTACCACAATTGAATGCAAACTTCCTACATAAGAGTGGACTGTCAAGGATATCTCACTTGCCCACGTGAAAGTATTTGGCTGCTCTATCTACGCACTGCTGAAGCTGGATGAGAGATCAAAACTTGAACCCAAGTCCAACTTATGTACTTTAATTGGTTATGGAGGTGACATTTTTGGATGTAGACTATAGGGCCATATAGGGAAGAATGTGATCAGAAGCAAGGACACAGTTTTCAATGAAAACGTACTTTACAAGGACAGAGTAAAGGAAGAGAAGCAACCTACAAAGCCCACGTACTTTGAGCACGGTGATGTCGGTAATGCCGAGCTGAGCAATTCTGCAGATCAAACTACAGAGGTACCCATTGCCGGAGATGAAGCTCTAGAGGAGCAAGTTACACCACTTATTGTTGTTAGGAGAGAGTGGAGAACCGTTACTGCCCCCATCAGGTTCTCACTTTCACTTTATTATTTGCTTCTTACTCACTGTGATGATCCGAGTTGCTATGAAGAAGCAATGATCTCTGACAAAAGTGAAGACAGGAGGGCAGCCATGGAAGATGAGATGAACTCTTTGCAGAGCAACTTCACATGGGATCTTGTAAAGAAGCCACAAGGGAAAAAACAATTCAGAACAAATGAGTGTACAGGATGAAGCAAGAAGCTGACGGCAGTCAAAGGTACAAAGCAAGGCTTGTTGTGAATGACTTTCAACAGAAAGCCAGGGTTGTTTTTATTGAAATCTTTTCACCTGTTGTCAAGCTGTCAACCATCAGAACTGTCATGAGTATCACATCCGCAGAAGATCTGCACTTAGAAAAGCTTGAAGTCAAAACAGTCTTTCTTCACAGAGATATGGAAGAAGATATCTACATGATGCAACCACAGGGCTATGAGGTACTTGGTAAAGAAGACTTGGTGTTCAAATTGCAGAAGAGCTTGTATGCTTTGAAACAAGCTCCGAGGGAGTGGTACAAGAATTTTAACAACTTCATGACAGAGGTCGGCTACAAGCGCTGTCATAGTGATCGCTACTGTTACATCAAAAGGTTTAAAGTTTCTTATATTATCCTGCTACTCTATGTAGATGACATGTTAATAGCAGGAGGAAACACTTTTGAGTTCAAGAAGCTGAAGGAACAATTTTCCAAGAACATGAAAGATCTCGATCCGGAAATAAAAATAATGGGACTCAGTATTATAAGAGACAGAAAGAATCAAGTGTTGAGGTTGAGCCAAAGAGACTATATCTCTAAGGTACTGAAAAGATTCAATATGGAGAAAGCAAAACAGGTGTCAACACCTTTGGCAAGATAGTTCAAAAACTTATCAAGGAAACAATGTTATAAGACGAAGGATGAGCTCGAACGGATGAATAAGTACCCTATGTCTCAGCCATGCGTAGCTTGATGTATGTCCTGGTGTGCACCCGGCCAGACATAGCCCATGCAGTGGGAGTTGTGAGTAGATTCATAGCTAATCTAGGTCCTGATCCTTGGGCCGCAGTGAAGTGGATGCTAAGGTACTTAGTTGGAACGCAAGACTTGACACTGTAGTTCGACAACGATGACCTAAATGTGTTTGGCTTTGTAGACTCTGATATGGCTGGAGACGTTGATGAACACAAGAGTAATACTGGGTACATTTTCAAGCTCGGGAGCAATCACTTGGGTATCAAGATTGCAGAAGATTGTAGCACTGTCAACAACTGAAGCTGAGTAATGTGGGAAAACAGGACCAAACACAAGATCTCGGTGGATCAGGGTTAATATGGATTTCAAGATGAGAAGACGAAGATTTCGAACTTTACTTCACTTGGAACAACGGAATCAATGAACAATGCTTGAACATCAACACTTGAAAATTATCACTTTATTCACAATATAAATCACATGCACAATTAGGTGCTCACTTATACAGGATCGCTCAATAATCACAAAAATACACTGAATCACGTATGAAGAACACAAGGTTCTTCTCTACCTATCATCTCTCTAAACGATACAATATATATACAAGAACAAGAAAGGAGAGCTTCCTTCGTGAAGTGAGCCTAACGGCTCTCTGCATACCGTGCTTCCAACGGATACATTCGAAGGCAAGGGTGGAAGAAATGACGAGCCTATTCTTTTTGTAATGTGTAAGATTTGACCAGTTTGCCCTCTTGACTTGATGTTGAATGCACTATTTTCTCTATATTACCCCTCAAACTAAGTGCAAAGAGAGTTGCACTTGGTTTGCAGTCTAAATCTTAAGCTTCAGCGTCACTTGTGTTCCAAAAAATTGAGTCTGCTATTCCTGCAACCTGGCTTCTCCACTGAATGAGATTCCTTAACTTTCCTAAGGAGCAACCTCATGGCATGCTGGATATACACCTATTATAACAAAAAAATTGAAATAAGTTTTCTCAACAATCCATCAGTTACTAACATACCTTGTTTGAGCTCGTTGTCTTGTTCAATGCTCTTGGTTCCAAATCTGCATGAGTTAGTAAGAAACTATTTGCAACATTTTCATGAAAAACTTTCTGTTCCTGTAAATGAAATAACCTGCATAGAATGTTATTATAGAGGCAAATAGATTTTACTTGGATCATGTCGTTAGTCCTTAGCACAAACACCTGCATGTACACGTTAGCTTAAAAAATTGTAGGGTCAGCCTTCTTCAGTGTGCCAGTCCCTGTAATAGTTAATTAAAAAAATGTTCCGTCTTGCTCCTGCAACAAAAAATATGTTAGTATCAAGTCATTGGAATAAAGGATGGGCCACCAATAGTCAAGAGGCTTTCTTTCTTTTGATAGAAGGGATATTCAACGCAACATCTTATAGAGTAAATACAAGGAAAGTTCTTAAAAGATGCACAAACTATCAAAAATATTTTAGGACTTGTATGACCATAGCAGAATGAGTTAGAAAGCAATGAGATGAAGAGAGAGCCTAATCATGGAGCTAGAATATAGCATGTAGCTTCTTATAGTCAACATGTTAACACAACACAAGGAGACAGACATCAGATCCAGTTATTGAGTATTTTTCCAGCATCTAAACCTTACCAACCATTCTTAGAAAACATAAAGAAACAGTCATGTTATTGAGATCATGAAGTCTTTTCTCTTCAAGACATAGATTTTCTAAGATAATAGACTTGGTTGTTTATTAATAAACAATAGTATTTATCATGAGTACACCGATGTAAACTCAATTCAACAGCTCCTTATTTACTTACACAGGAATTAATGAGTTGTATCTATATTACAAACTTTTCTTCAATAATGAAAAACTTTAATTCTCAGAGTATAAGAAGTAAACTTATCGCTAGATTTAAAAAGTAGGAACATAAGGCATATGTATATACAAACAGCAGCAATCAATTACAATCAGAGTTAGAATCCTCAACACCTGAAATGGCTGACAGATTACCTTCATGAACCAGCTTATGAGCTTACCACCATAAGAAACAGTTCCTGAATTCCTTTGATACTTTCTCCTCTGTAATCCAGAGTTCTTCATCATATCTTTAAGTAAACTTCATACAACTTGATGTTGTGTAGAATGCATTTGAGTGCACAACTCATTTTCGAGTCAGGAATAGAACTCGGTATCACACATTTTCCAAGGAGAACGCTTCTTGATTATGTAGATAATGCTTGCATGCAAGCTTAGAGTTCCATTTGGTATTTGATGATCAATTAACCAATTATCAATACTTCAGCAGCTAGAAATGTTGCAGCCTTTTTACATCAAGGTTATGCAGATTAACAGAATCAAGAACAACAAATCAACTATAGTGATGTGTTGTTCTTTAGCTCCCACCAACAGAGCTACACATGCAAGAATGCATGAAGGAAATTTGTGCCACAGTAATTCTTAAGACTTTCATTCAAAATCAGAAGACATACCAAGTTGTCACACAAATTTCATATGCCTCAGTTCTACCTCACACTAATTTCTCAGATTTACATGATATTCCCCAGATTTCTTAGAAGTGAACAACCATAGATGCTCAATCAACAACAATTTCAAATTTCAGCAAAATGACAGCCTCAATATTAGAGATTTAAAAAACATAACAACCAATAACTTGCATGCACAACTTGGTTTCCAACAATTGAAATCATACTCCCTTTTTCAGACAAGAGTAATTTCTCACATATCGATAAATTTCAGATCTTAAGAAAATGAGGTTAGATAGTAGAGCAAACATAGAAAAACTTCACAGATCAGTTCTCAGCTTTGAGCATGCGTCAAAAAACTGAACAGCGTTTTGAACTTATAGGAATGAAAACTCTTCGTAGAACACTTCTGACTAGAAATTAAATCAGAGTCACAGATTTGTTTCAGAACAAATGATTTCACAAAATATTTCTCAAACGCTATTAATACAGTTACATTGGCATGAATAAAATGGTCATCAAATTCTGTCTAATGCTTTTGTGATTGAACACATGCAAGAAAACTTTAATTTTCTTCTCTTCATTAGTTCCTACTAAGTACAAGCTTTTACCGTGTTATTGTTAAGATATTTCTTTTTACAGGTTATTTTTTGGGTTTCAAAAGAAACGTTTTATTTGGAGTACAAACTGATATATTTTAATTTTAATTACAACCTTATGTGATATACGGGTTTATTAGCCAATCACGGGTATGGTGTGATAAGTAGTCTTTTTTTAATATATACTCTGACTTTCTATTTTTATGCATTTTTTATACTTTGAAAATGGAAGAAAATGAGAAAAATATATTGTGAGACATATATATTGCATATAGACCGATCTATTTATACTTTAGTCTCTAAAATGAGACATAGTGTAAGGACTTTACAAAAATGAAACGGTCCAACATCAATCTCTCATGTTGAAGCACATTGGTCGATCAATGTGACATTAGTCTATAAAATAAGAGACATCAATCGATTGATGTTGTTAAAGTTCAAAATTGAAATCACACTGTCCAACGTTTATCTCTCGCGCTAAAGACATCAATTGATTGATGTATACGTCACTTCTCGAGGAAGATACATGGGGACCGATCGATGTAGGTAAGCCGTAAAACTTAGAAGCACACTCTAAGATATCGATCTCTCAAACTGAAGACATCGATCGATCGATATGACATCAGTCTCTAAAACATGCGACATAGACCAATCGATCTAACCAAGAATTCAAATTTTTATAGTAGTTGGAAAAATTTCCAATGATGATCTAAAGTACTTTCTTCCAATCTTGCTCAAATCTCTTATTGACTTTTCCGCAGCATCTATAATGCATTTTTGACTTTTGTAACCATGTCTAAAATATTCTAGGGTGACTATGGAGCATCAAATCCAGCTATAAGATGTCTAAAGACTATTTGAACATCTTAAGACACTTGATTGATTTGAGACTTTATGCAGGCTGCAAAAATGTGGCTCGCACCCTCTATATATTAAAGAATTTAAGATGAGGCATTTACACACTTTCATCCTTTTCAAGCGTCATCCCCATTATTGTAAAAAGCTCTCCAATATGTAAAAGTGCTTAAATCTTATTAGTCTTTTGTTGCTTGTTTTCATTGTTGTATTGTGAGAGTAGAAGTCTCGCACAAGAGGAACTATAAATATTTGATCTATTACTCGTTATTTAGACTCATTAGAAATCGTAATCCCATTACTTCTTCAAAACCCATTTGATGAAAGTTCTTTGGTAGAACTTTGTTAAAATTGTGAAAAATAAGGATTTGTTCTAGCTTGTAGCTGCTATTACTGTTATTATACAAATTATTTTTTGTGCAATAAGTTGTTGTTAATGTACTTGTTGCCTGCACTAGTTGTTTCCTGGACTAGTTGTTAGTGTTAGTATTGTTGTTGTTGTTCTTGTTCGTTATTAAATGTAATAATAAAAGTTGTCGTTGAAATCCCACTTTAAAAACAAAGTGGTAGTAGAGCAGAATCAAATAAATTTGAACTACTCTATATCATGTGTCTTCATCCACTATTTTTTATCTTTTCCTTTATCGTTTTGGAGAACTTTTGAACATGCTTAAACAAAACCAAAAGAAACCTAAAAACATCCCGACACTCTATTCATCCCCTCTGGAATGTTCACCACAGACCTTACAATTGGTATCAGCACCTGGCCTCGATTGCTTGGCCAAATTTTGCAATTAGCAAGGTTAAAGATCATGGAAATTACAATTTCCTTATCTTCTTATCTCAACTTACAAAGCAACCACTTTATTCTTAGCCTTGAACACCAAAGTCTCTATGTTAGAAGCTCAAAACTATTCGTTATGGAAGTTTAGAATGATGAATCATTCAAAAGTTTGCGTATTCGACATATGGAGAGCTGTTGTGAAAGAATTTGATATTCTTCAGAGTGCTCTAACCACTACCTATCTTATAAGCTTCAAGGTCTTGAAGCAGCATATGAAGCATGGAAAAGAGTAGATATGATATATGAAGAAATCAAGCAAGCCAGAATGTCCAAAAGACTTATACTAAAGAAGGAGTATGAGATGTTTGGTATGAGGAGTGACTAAAAGAATGAGGAGACTATTGATTGATTCACACAGATCGTGAATCAACTTGCATGGTTGACAAAAAAATATCAAATGAAGACTTTGTCTCAAAACTTTCAACTCTTTGCCAAGAGAATGGAAACAAAAATATGACTGTCATCATCGAGTCTAAGAATCTCAAGGCTCTTACTCTTAACATACTATCTGGAATTCTTTTGACTCATAAAATTCTAATCACTTAGCAAAATAAGATGGATCCTTTCAAGCCCTTGCATGTATCACGCAAAGGATTGGTAGTAGGTTTCGATGATTTATATGAGAAGGTCGCACTTTGAGTTCAAAATTTGAGAAGGGTAGCAACAAGAAACAAATGTCACGCAAGGAGGTTTTTTAAAAGTTCACCCAAAAACAAAGAATCAGGTGAAAATTGGTATAGGTGTGGTCGACCCGTCCTTTTCAATGCTAATTGCCACGTCAAGAACCTGAAACAACAAGATAAGAAAGTCTTCCCTCAAAAGAAAAAAGCCTCAAATGCAGAAGTAACCACATGAGACGATCTTCTTTCCAAATCAAAATATTAACATAATTAAGGCAAGGATGTTGGGCTCATTGCACTAATCGATGATCAAGAGGAACAACACACCTATGTCACAGCAATCTAGGATGACCTTCAGGTGAATTTCACATCTTCTAGTGTTGATTTACAAGGTGAAATAGGGACTTACAAGAACATTTTGAAAAACTTAACTTGAAGTATAAACACTTGAAGGAAGAGCTTAAGAAATGCATATTAGAGAACACATAACAAAAACACATACTTACTTGTTTCTATTGTAATAAGAAAGGAAATGTAAAAAATGTGTATAGAGCTAGATATGATAATATGCATTTTTAGAAGCTTAAGGGTCGACAAACTACCCCGAACGGACCAAACCATCAATATGAAAAATACTTTGTGTTGCAGGTACTCAAGATGAATGGAGTATGCAAAGAAGGGGCAACCAGATGGCTTATGGACAACGGATATTCCACACTTATGACTGGAGACAAAGCTTTGTTCACCAAGCTCAAAATCTAAGATGATGGAACGGTGCTTTTTGGAAATAGAACAGACAAAATCCTTGGACATGGAGAAATTAGAAACTTCTATTTCACAATTAGTAATGTATTACATGTAGCGCTTGAGTACAATTTCATAAGTGCTAGCCAATTATGTGATGCTAATTCTGAAATTGAATTTGTAATGAGAAAATGCATTGTGAAAAATAATGGTGAAATTATTGTTGAGGCTTTAAATAATATTGATGTTTACAAACTTACTATGCATGATTTAATTTCCCAAAAGGTTTAATATCTGGTTGCACAAAATGATTTGACAAAACTATGATGTGTTTTGAAAAACATGGCTTATGTGGCCCTTGTCAAAAGGAAAAGCTTGTTAAAACGGGCTTCAAGCCCAAAAGTGAAACATCCACCCCCAAACGTCTATTATTGCTTCACATAGATTTGTATGCAGACATTGATATGTCAAGTTTAAGTGGAAAACATTACACCTTTGTGGTGATAGATGACTTTTCTAGGTTTACTTGCGTCATGTTATTAGCTAGAAAAAATGATGCATGTCAAAAGTTTATAAAGCTTTGCAGGATATTAAAAACCCTAAGAGAAGACACAATCAAGAAAATTAGAAGTGACATAGGATGTGAGTTTGATGGTGAGTTTTAAGAATTTTGTGTTTCTAAAGGATATATAAACCACTTTCCGTCTTCTAGAATTCCTCAACAAAATAGTATTGCGAAAAGAAAGAATAGTACTCTTCAAGAAATGATAGAGCCATGCTATATGCATTTGAACTACTTAAGTATTTTTGGTCCGAAGCGGTCAATACTGCTTTTCATATGATAAATAGATTTTACTTGAAGCCATCCCTCAAAAATACTCCTTATAAACTTTGGGAATGAAGATACAAAACATTGGATAATTCAAGGTATTCGGTTGTAACTATTTCATGCTTAACACAAAAGATAATTTGGATAAACTCGATTCTATAGCGGATGAAGGAATATGTACTGGATATACAAATAATAGCAAGGTATTTAGAGTATATAATAAAAAGTAAATGAAAGTCGAAGACTTTATTCATGTTAAGTTTATTGAATTTCTTGATGATGAGTCAATGTTAAATGATGATGAATAAAGTGAGATAGCTAAAGTAAGTACTGTAGAAAATCTTGATAATTCAAAGGGAGATATCCTTTTTAATCTTAGCTTTGATCCACTTGAAAGTGAACCTCTTTCTAAGATAAAACTTGAAGAAGAAGTAAAAATAATACTTCAAATTTACAGAAATTATTTAAATATAGGAAAGATCACCCAAAAAGATTTAGTATTGTGTAAACAAGTCAATGTACATTAACAAGAAGCATATTTCATGAAAAAGCTTTCATGTCACAAGTTTAGCCTAAAAAGTTTTAAAACAGAGGCCATATATGATGAAGATTGGATAATAGCTTTGCAAGAAGAGCTAATTCAATTTTAAAGAAATGATGTTTAATATTAGTCCTTAAAACCAATGATCATCCTACTATTGGTACTAAATGGGTATTTAAATACAAAATGGATGATTAAGGATCATAACAAGGAATAACACTAGGTTGGTAGCACAAAGATATAAACAACAAGAATGAATTGACTATGATGAGACTTTTGCCCCGTGACAAGGTTGAAATGTATTGGAATGCTTTTAACAAATTTATGCCATAAAGAAATTTAGTTATATCAAATGGATGTAAACTGTCTTTCTTGAATGGAATAGTTCAAGAAGAATTATATGTAGCTTGACCGCCGAGTGTTGAAGCTCATGATTGTCCAAAGCATATCTTCAAACTTAAAAAGTCTCTTTATGGACTTAAACAAGCCCATAAAATGTGGTATGAGAGATCGAGAACCATTGTTCTTAAAATTGGTTTTTCATAAGAAAAAGTTGATATTACCTTGTTTATTAAAGAGCAAGGATGCAATCATTTTCTTGTTAAAGTATATGCCGATGATATTATATTTGGCGCTACTGATGAGTCTCTTGGTGAGCTTTTTGCTACGCTAATCGAAGGAAAATTTGAGATGAGCATGATGGATGAGTTCAACTACTTCATTAGACATCAAATCAGCTAGCCAAATATGGAGTGCACATATCTCAAGTAAAATACACTGAGGATCTTCTCAAGAAATACAAATTTGAGGATCGAAGAGGTATAAGGACACCAATGAGCACAAACACAAATCTTGATAAAGATGTCAAGCAAAAGCTGGTCGAGTTAATCAAGTATAGGTATTGATTGGTACTTTACTTTATTTCGTAGCTAGCTGACCGAATGTATTACATGTTGTGTACTTATATACTAGATTTCAAAGTATGCCTAGGGAAGCACATCTAGTTTTTATAAAACATACTTTTAGGTATTTGAAAGGTACATTAAACTTTGTGTTGTTTTATCTTAAGAATGAGTTTTGAATTAAGTAGGTATGGTGATTCATACTATGCTGAAAATCTTGTTGATAGGAAAAAAGAACCTCTAAGACATGTCAATTTCTTGGAGATTTCTTAATTTCTTTCCTAGAAGAAAATAAATGTGTCACCTTCCACGGCATAATCTGAATCTGTATCAGCCACCTCATGTTCTGCGCCATTGCTTTGGATGACAATTACCTTATGTGACTATAATATTAAGTTCGATAAAGTGCATATCCTATCCGATAGCACCGCAGCCATAAGTATAGCTCAAAATTTGGTTCATAGCAGTATAACCAGATATATTGAAGCGGGACATCACTTTCTAAGGGATTGTGTGCAAAAATGGTTGGATTTGTTCCAACTAATAATCAATTAGCGGATATATTCGTAAAATCTCTTCTCACTAAAGCATTTGAATCAATTGGAACAACTTGGAGGATGACAAACAATGTATAAAAGGTCAAAGCTACAAAATTAAGAACAACGTATATAAATCGATTTATGTATTAAACTGAGAAATCCACGTATGCATGGATCACTAACATCAAATGATCCATGTCCATGGATCGATCAACATCGATTGGTCGATGTAATTACAACAGTTAAAAAACTGTCTAACACGCAATTTCTTTCATATTCACTCCTCTCAATTTATTCGAACAACCTTAGCCATAGCGCCTCCTTATCCAAAAACAAACAACCCTATGAATTCGAGCAATAATCTGAATTTCATATTCAACTAACTTAATTTTTACTTCTTCTTCCTCAATTTCTTAATATTCCTCAAGCTAATCTCTTTTTCCAGTCTTACTCTATCTAAAATGTCTACAAAGAGCAAGAACCGTTCAAAAAGGGTTAAACCCACCCTAAAATGAGAAAGGATGGCCAAGGAACCTTCCTCTAGGACAGAGTTCACAATCCCAAGTGCCTACCAGAGCAAGACCCCAAGAAAGAATGAAACAAACCATGGATATGAGTCAAGCCAACAAGTTGGCTCCCCCTCGAAAAGGCCTCACCTTCAAAAACTTCCCTTGGATAATGATTGGATAGGCAAAGGGGCATTGAACAAACCCATGGCTCTAGGTAATTTTAACTACATAACTCTTTATACCCAATGAATGTATGTTAGATGGGAGAAAGAGGACATGGGTACTATTCTAGTGAAACTGCTTATGATTAAGGATATCATGTGAAATCATGAGTTGAAACCCATCATTAAATGGTTTACAATGAAAACCCAATAGGACAGAGAAGGAAATAAAAAATATCCACCAAAGACACTGAAATTTTCTATGTGAACTTACGGGTGGAGTATTTAAATAACTTTCCTTACGCATTACCTACTATGCTTAATGATACACATCTTGAGTGGGATGTTTGTACCATTTGCGAATTGATTTGGGCTCCAAAAGAAAGCCATGATGAGTTTGATGTGTATAACTGGACACGACTTAGTAGAAGGTCATTGAAGATGTGGTTAAAAATTTCTCAGTATACCACCCAGCTAAGAACACTAATGATATGCCTTTGGTGTATCTGATGTGAGTCGCCATAGTAACGTTTTGTATAAATGGAATGTCGTCAAAAGGGCCAAGTAACCTAGATTTTTACATAGCTTTCCGTATTGCAAACCAAGAACCCATAAATTTTTGAGATCTATTTATGATCACAGAGGCCGTAACCAAAATCGTCAAAGCTCTTTGCTATGGCAACCTTATCTATCACTTTCTTCTAAAAGTGGGCTTAGACAGAGACGTGACAGATGAAGATGAAATCTGCCACAAAGTATTTTACACTAAAGCTAACATCAAACAACTCTTAAAAGCATGAAAGGAAGCCAGAAAAGAAAGTAGACAAGCAGAAGAAGAGGCTAAATACAAGGATGAGGATGTTCTCGATGTTGAGGAGGGAGCAAGTGTTGGAATGAGTTCAAATGTTCCAAAACCACATGTGCAAGTTGTAGGTGACTGTACAAGGTTTACGTAGGTGTATTTGATGAAATCTAAGGCAGAAACAAGGCATATTTTACAAAGCTTCTTCCTATTTTTTCATACACGCTTTGAAAGACATGTGAAAATTGTGAGATCAAGCAATGCTAGAAAATTCAAATGAATGACTTCTATATGATGCATGGGATAATACATCAAACTATTTGCACATATACCCTACAATAAAATGGATTGGTTGAGAGAAAGCATCAACACCTTCTAGTTGTAGCTCGATCCCTGCAATTTCAGACTCACCTACTAATGTCTTATTGGTGTTTTTCTATTCTTGATGATGCTTATTTGATCAACTTGCTTCCTATGCCTGTGCTTCACTCTAAAACACCCTTGGAATTATTGCATAATAAACCTCCTTCATATCACAACCTCAAAGTTTTTAGATGTCAAGCCTATGCCTACAACACATACCCTCGCAAACATAAATTTACACCCAGAGCCACATCTTTTTTGTTCCTAGGTGTTTCATAGCATACAAAGAGGTATATCTTACAAAACCTAGTCACAAAAGCCATCTTTGTGTCAAGGCATGTTCAGTTTCATGAACTTTCATTTCCTTATTCAAACACCATCAGTGACTGCAACATACCTCCTCAGTCCACTGTAACCGTAATTTTTCCTACACCTGACACTGTGGGATCACTTTCAAACCTTACATTCTCTTCCCCTTCTTACCCTAAACCAGATGCTGAACCTTCCTCGTCTTCAGACTCATCATCTGCTTCTTAATCATCGTGCTCCATGCAAACACTTTCATCCTCCTCATCTACATCTTCATCACCCAGATCCTTGTCACCTGAGACTTTTTCAAAATTACCAACCCTCATTCCTGACTTAATCCTTTCTTCACCAAATCCAATCCCAACCAGAAACAAAAGATAACCTTCTTACCTCAAAGGGTATCATTGCAATCAAATACATACAGATTGTTCCTCTTTTCCTTATATGCCTCATGCCATCATCGACCATGTTGCACATCATTACTCCTTGGATCATTTAGCTCCTGAATATAAAAATTACGCGCTTAACATTAGCTTGCAGTAAGAGCCTTCCTCCTAGCAGGATGCCTAGTCAGTGCATTGGCAACATGCCATGATTCAAGAACTAGCAGCTTTGGCATCCAATGATACTTGGAATATTGTTCTATTACCAGTTGGAAAAAGGCCCATTGGATGTGAGTGGGTCTACAATATCAAAAGACAGGCAGATAGGAGCATAGAAAGGTACAAAGCTAGGCTGGTTATCAGGGACTACACTCAGCAACCAGGGGTAGACTATGAGGATACTTTTTCCACTATAGCCAAAGTGACCACTATCAGGCTAGTAATGGCTTTGGCAACCATCACGGGCTGGCATGTGCACTAATTAGACGTCAATAATGCATTTCACCATGGGGATCTTTATCAAGATATCTATATGACCTTGCCAAAGGGTGTTCAGATCGTGCTCCAAGTACAGTCTGCAAGCTTAATAAATCCCTTTATGGTCTCAAAACAGACTAGCAGACAATGGAATGCCAAACTAACCTCAATCTTAATTTCAGCTGGATTTACGCAATCCAAAAATGATTATGCCATATTTTCCAAACATTCTTCTGATTCCTTCCTTGTCTTACTAGTATATGTGGATGATATTGTTGAGAAATATGTTTGGATAATTTTTCAATGTCATGATTTTAAGTGGTGTATACTTAAAGATGTCACACATGGTGTTATATGTGATTAAATGTTGAAAAAGTTGAAAACGTTGACATCGAACTCTAAACTTGAGACACATCGATGGATCGATGTACATCGAACCCTCACTTCGATCGATCGATGTCTAAGGTTTTTAGAAATAATTTTCTAAAATGTGTTAAAATGATTGTTTTCATTTGTACATGATGTATACATGTTCATTATATTATTATTATGTGTTTTTGGTGATTATTATTGTCTTGTGACTAACGTGCCTTGGAAGTTTCTACAACTTACCAAAAAGAACAAAATTGGTATTTTGAGCATTGTAGGAACATGATATGGTGAAAATATTTCAAAGATGTATTTTCATCCTATTTATCATGACAAAGGTGATATCATGAGTATTTATGACCATCCGGGTCATCTCTGGAGTTTTCTCACACCAGAGGTATTTTGGTCATTTCACCCCAAGGGTATTTTTGGTATTTTCACTCAAGGAATCTCTTGAGCATATTATTATCTTCATTCTAGAGCTGTGTTATTATTATTTTGAAGATAATATGGTGATCTTATATCTTATTCTCTCAACCGATGATATTATTGACTATAGCTGGATATGTGCCGATTTGAGATGTCACATTCTATTTTTTCTTGAAGACTCTCTTATATATGTTATCAGAGAATATTTATCATCATTATTCAGCGATATTAAAGGTGTCAAAAGTGTGGAAATGTTATTGACACATAAGAAGAAATATTAGGAAATTTCGGTGTTACACGTTGACATAATCTTGTCAACTGTTATCTATTTATTTCTTCTTCAAAAATCTGAGTTGCTACACATATATATGGTCAAAAATGTGTGTTCACAGTTGGAGGTGATACATTATTCATTTTATGAGTTGGAGACAAATGGACCAATCAAAAAGGAGCTAGTTGGCAAAATTGCCAACTTGGAATTTTCAAAAAGTACCCAACGGCTATGTATTTTTCTTGGGCATTTTCAGCATATTTTTGAAGTCAAATGAAGACTTCACATGCCCTATTATGTTGCTTAATGTTGGGGATAATTTGATGGTGTTATCCTTTCTTATTTTAATTAAGAAAATCAAAAGTTTTTTTTGAAAACAAAGGAACGTAGCAACGGCTACTTAGTCCCACTTTGAAGCTGAATTTTTTATTTGAAAAAGTAAAAGCTCACATGCCTATTATCTTGCCAAAAGATTGAGAAGATGATGGAGTTGTTATGGTGCTATTATCTTCACATTTTCAAGATAATTCCAAGTCATTTTTTAAGGTACAAAAATCGGCCAAGGTGGCATCCTAGGTGGACCAATCATTGTGTTTTATTTTGCCAAGTGTACAAGGCCAACCAATGATGAGAAGACATTTGGACTTGATGATGAAGATGATGACACATTGGAAATCTTATCTTCAAGGCTCATCTCACACTATAAATAGAGGCAATGGTGAAGAAGATGAAACACACTTGAAGCTCACAAGCATTCTATAGCTTTCATATTCATCTTCTTGTTCTTGTTGTTGTATTTTGTTGTAGCAAAGGTGTTTTTGATATTTTTGTTGTGCTAAAAGCCTCTTGAGCTTCATTTGTAAGATTGATTAGCCATCTTTATGAGGCTACATCAATAGGTGTTAGAGGAGTTGCTACTAAGTGTTGCTAAGAAGGTGATTATCCATGTCTTGAGTAGGGTTGGTGTATAACCCAAGGATCAAGCTTGGCCCTTGTAGTAAGGTGCTCATTTTATAGTGAAATCCAAGGAAAGGTGTTCCTTGGGACTGGAGTAGGTCACATTGACCAAACCAGGATAAATCTTTGGTGTTCTATTGTTTCTTTATTTCTGTTTTCTGCCTATTTTTTACTGCAGTTTTCACCCAACTTCACACAATTTGGAAAAATAGCTAAACATTTTCAAAATTGTGATTTTTGGCGGAGTTATACTTCAGACTGTTAGCTTTCATTTTCAACAAGAATAACTTGATTTGAGCAAGTAAAAGTTAGTCTTTCAGTCTTTGCAAGATAACTGCTCCAATCTGGCTGCAATCTGACCAGTTTTGAGAAAACTTAAATTCTAATTTTTTCAAGAATTGTTTAAGGTCAGGGCTTTTTTGCAAACTTCATCTACGCATCATAAGGAGTGTTTTGACATAAAGATCAACCTTTTCGGTTGAGTATTCAAAGAGAAACATGTTTTGCAAAATAAGCAACATTCTGTCCAATTTAGTCCAGATTGACCATCTGAATCATTTTATTTGTTTGAAGTGTCAAACAATCTTATTTTTGTATGAGTTTTGGACAGAGTCTTGTTAACTCATTGAAGTTCAATTCTGGAAAGTTTTATAATTTTTGGAGTTGTGTACAATTATTTGTGAATTTTTGAAAAACGGGTTCTGAATCTGAGGTGGTCTCAGATTCTGTTTTCAAAGGGGATTTTAACAAAGGGTTGTAGTGCAATTTCCACTAACCACTATTCACCCCCCCTCTAGTGGTGTTTATCGCAGGTGCACGGTCAAACATTTGGTATCAGAGCCAGACCAACACCACTCAAAAGAAGCAAGATTCAACACCGTACGAACAATACAAGGCCAAGAAACAACAATTCATAATATACTGCTCGTCTCAAATCAAAGGTTCATACTATTGCTACTGTTTCTCACAAAGGTGAGTTGGAAGGTATGTCCACACAACGCCCTCCTCTTTTTGATGGCAATAATTTTGTTCATTGGAAACTAAGAATGAGGCTATTCTTAATGGCTATAGACATTTATTTATGGTCTATAGTCGAAAATGGGCCATACATTCCAATGAAAGTTGTACAAGTTCGTGGAGTCACTCAAGAGGTTGAAAAATATAAAAGTGAATGGTCATCTGATGATAAAAAGAAAATGTCCATGAATGCTAAAGCTATGCAATTACTTTTAAATGGACTTACAACTTCTGAAGCAGGATATGTGTCAAATTGCACAAGCGCACACGACATGTGGAAATCACTTGTATTAAAGCATGAAGGTACTAGTGGTGTTAAAGAGTCAAAAATAAACATGCTTATTACTGAATTAGAGACTTTCAAAATGTTGCCAAACGAATCCATAACATCTATGGATTTGAGGATTACTAATATTTTCAAATCCCTTGAAGCTTTAGGGAAGTCATTTCCGAACAATGAAAAGGTTCAAAAGGTGCTACGAAGTCTCCCTGCTGAATGGGATCCAAAGGTGACTGCAATCGAGGAGGCAAAGTCAATCACCAAGATGGATGAATTGATCGGGTCTCTTAAAGTCCATGAGGTAAAACTGAACCAACGAAAGTCTGAATCGTCTAAGTCATACGGTAAGTCAATAGCTTTCAAAACAACCGAAACACATGCTAGTAACGATGATAGTAATAGTGATACTGAATTAGACGATGACTTGATATTGATCGCTAGAAAACTTAGAAAGTTTTTTAAACATCCAAATAGGAATAGACAATGTAATTCTTCTTCTTCTTCTTCTCAACCTAGGAAGAATAACACAAACAAATGGTATAATAAAGAATTAAAGTGTTATGGATGCGGTCAAAAAGGACATATTTCATACGATTGTCCAACAAAGAAAAATAATAATAACAACAACAATAATAAACAAGCCAAGGACAAGGAGGCACAAATGACAAAGCCAAAGGAGTCTAAGGCAAGAAAAAGGAAACGAGCAATGAAGGTGAGCACATGGAGCGACTCATCCGGTTCCGAATCTGAAACTGAGGAAGCTCAAGTTTGCTTCGTATCCAACGAGGTATGTTCTTCTTCTGATAGTGATTCTGATAGTGACATGACATTTGATGAAATGTATGAAGAATTCCTAAGAATGCATGCTCATTGTAAGAGGCTCTCTAAAGAAAAGAAGAAACTAGTTGAAGAAAATGACAAGTTGAAGACGTCAAACTTGGAATTTTCCGATCAACTAGAATCTCTTAAACAAGAGTCTACTAATACTCTTGATTCTTTAGAGAATAAAATTTAATCATATAGGAAAGATGAACAAAAGTTACAAATGGAAAATAAAATGTTAAAATCCAAGTTAGAAAGTTGTGAAAATGAAATAGTGCAACTTAAGTCTTTTAAATTTACCTTAGAAAAAATGATAGAACAATTTAAATCTGGTGCAAATATGTTAGATACACTTATATCATCACAAAAATATGAAAATGATAAAACTGGATTGGGATATAAAGAAGAAGATGACAAATTAGATAAAAAAGACTAAGTTTTTATCATCTATTACGAAACGACCTTATAAAGTTATAAAACAAACTTGCCTGCTAAATCTTGTTCTACTCCTTCTACTTATTCAAAGATCAAGATGCAGCATGCACCCATAAAAACACACACGCATAACTATACATCTAGCCCAAATTTTGCATCTAGACAACCTAGAAATTATGCCTATATGTATACAAATGCAACGAGACATAATAAAATGCATTCAACATATTATGAACCTAAGTATAGGCAACACTCTTATAAATCTTATAGAAATGCCTATGAATACACTTATACTGCGTCATATAAGAAACAAATTCACATGCCTTGTATACATCATAAATCTCGGCCATTCTATAACAATTATCAATCACGGCACAATAAGTATAACAATGCATCTTCACTTATGTGGAATAATCATGTATATGCTAATTCTTCTTATTTTCCAAATTATAACAATGCTAAAAATGTGCCTACAAGGTATATTCATGTTTGGATACCTAAGAGTTATCTAAACAAGAATAATGCCCCTAACATTCAAGGACCCAAATAAAGGGTACCTAAAACTTTGTCTCCATTGTAGGAAAAACGCAAGGAATGCAAGAAGGAGGCAAAGTCAAAAAATCTGAAAACCAAATGGTTTTTAGATAGTGGATGTTCGAGGCATATGTCCGGGAATCCCAAAATATTCATCTAATTGGAATATATCAAGAATGGAGGAAAAGTAACATTCGGTGACGACAACAAAGGACAAGTTGTTGGAAAAGGAACAATTGGGGACCTTAACACATTTCAAATACGAAATGTGTTGTTAGTAAGCAATCTATCTTATAATTTACTTAGTATTTCTCAACTTATAGATTGTGGTTATAATGTATCCTTTCTTTCCATTTCTTGTGATATAATAAATGAAAAAGGAGAAACGGTTTTAAATGGAAATAGAGATGGAAATATTTATACCCTTACCTTAGATAACATGTTAGATGCTAAGGTTAAGTGTTTAATATCACATGACTTAGATGTAAATTTATGGCATAGAAGATTAGGCCATATAGGAATTTCAACCATTAAGAAATTATCTAAGAAGAATTTACTTAGAGGAATGCGTAAGTTAGACTTAGATAATTTTCAAATGTGTGAAACATGTATTAAGGGAAAACACATTAAAGAAACCTTAAAACCGAAACATGAAGTGAGTACTAGTCATGTACTAGAATTGCTTCACTTAGACTTATTTGGTCCTAGTAGGACACGAAGTCTAGGTGGACACTACTATGTGTGTGTCATAGTAGATGATTACTCACGTTACACATGGACATTGTTCTTAACACACAAAGACGATGCTCCATTAGCAATCGAAACTCTTATCAAGCAACTTGAAAACATTTATGAAGAAAATGTCAAAAGAATTAGAAGTGATAGAGGTGGAGAATTTAAAAATAAAGACGTAATCAAATTTTGTGAACTACATGGAATAGAACATGAATTCTCACCACCTAGAACACCACAACTCAATGGAGTTGTTGAACGTAAAAATAGAACGATTCAAGAAGTTGCCAGGACAATGCTGTATGAAAATAAATTACCTAAGTATTTATGGGCTGAAGCTGTTAATTGTGCATGTTATATTATAAATAGGCTCACTATTAGAAAGAAATTAAATAAAACACCTTATGAATTGCTATACAGTAGACAACCTAAGATAGATTATCTTAAAGTATTTGGATGTAAATGTTTTGTGCTAAACACTAAGGATAATCTAGATAAATTTGAACAAAAGTCTATTGAATGCATATTTGTTGGGTATTCAACTGACTCAAGAGCATATAGGTGTTATAATCCTGCATCTAGAAAAATAATTGAATCCATACATGTGAATTTCAATGAAAATGCATGCTTTGAAGTTAGTGATAAACATCAACATAAACAAGAAACAAATGTTGAAAATATGTTTGATGATGATGTATTACTTGAGCCTATACTTGATCATCTAGAATCAACTCCCCCTGAACAAGACATGCATGAACCCTTAGATGAAATAAATCAAGAGAATTTGTAATTGGAAGATGATACAACTAATGATCCAATTACATATGATAACGTTCACACTAATGAAACATTTGAACAAGATGAGGGTGAACCTAGTCAATCTAGAAATTGGTGGCACCCTAGAGAATTAATTATTGGGGATCAAAGTGTTGGGGTTAGAACACGTAGAAACATAAGTCAACTTGAAGGACATAGCTTAGTCTCACACACAGAACCTAAAAATGTTAAGGAAGCCTTAGGTGACATATCATGGATAGATGCTATGCATGAGAAATTAAATCAATTCACAAGGAACAACGTGTGGGACTTAGTACCTAAACCTGAAGACAAGTCTATCATAGGAACTAAATGGGTCTTTAGGAATAAAATGGATGAACAAAGAAATATTACCAGAAATAAGGCTAGACTAGTCGCACAAGGTTATAATCAACAAGAAGGAATAGATTATGAGGAAACCTTTGCACCCGTTGCACGACTAGAAGCAATTAGATTTTTACTTGCGATTGCAAGTCTAAGTAACATTAAACTCTTCCAAATAGATGTCAAGAGTGCATTCTTGAATGGATACATCCAAGAAGAGGTGTTTGTCAAACAACCCCCTGGATTCAAAGATCCAAAGAATCCTAACCATGTTTACAAGCTTAAGAAAGCTTTATATGGTTTGAAACAAGCTCCAAGAGCTTGGTATGATAGATTTGCAAACTTTCTTATTTCAAATAATTATCAAAGGGGAACCATAGACAACACATTATTCCTAAGAAGAAAAGGTAATGATTTGTTAATAGTTCAAATATACATAGACGATATTATCTTCGGTTCAACTAACCCTACCTTAGTAAAAGACTTCGAAGAGTGTATGAAGTCAGAATTTGAAATGTCAATGGTAGGAGAGTTGAATTATTTCTTAGGACTTCAAATCAAACAAACCCCTCAAGGAATTCACATTAGCCAACTTAAGTATGTCAATGATATGATTAAGAAGTTTGGTTTTTAAGAATTGAAACCTATAACTACCCCCATGAGTGTTAGTACCAAACTTGATAAGGATGAAAATGGTAAACCTTTTGATGACACTCTCTATAGGTGTATGATTGGCTCATTGTTATACTTAACTGCATCAAGACCTGATATTATGTTTAGTGTGTGTATGTGTGCTATGATTCAATCTTGTTCCAAGGTATCACATTACAATGCAGTGAAAAAGATCTTTAGATATCTTAAGCATACACCTCACTTAGGACTGTGGTATGATAGCAACGCTAAGTTGGAATAACACGCATATACTGATGCTGATTATGGTGGTTGCAAGTTAGATAGAAAATCCACTAGCGGCACATGTCAATTCATAGGAACCAATTTGATCTCTTGGTTTTCTAAAAAGCAAGCTAGTGTAGCTCTTTCTACCACTGAAGCCGAGTATATTGCTTTGAGTTTATGTACTACCCAAATACTTTGGCTTAAACAGCAACTTAGTGATTTTGGCATTAAAATGAAAAAGATTCCAATTTTCTGCGATAGCACAAGTGCAATCAATCTTTCCTGGAATCCGGTGCTTCATTCTAAGGCCAAACACATTGATGTGCGATACCACTTTCTTTGCGATCAAGTTCAAAATGAGGACATAAATATAAACCATATAAGAACTGATCACCAAATCGCCGATATCTTTACCAAACCCCTTAATCAAGCCACGTTTGAAAACTTGCATGCCAAGTTAGGTATGATGACGTACGATACCATTGTATAGTTCTATCTTTTGCATGATTTGCAAAATAAAGAGAGAGATAGAATAAGCACATGATTTTAGTTGGTAAGTCATCATTTGGTATGAAATGATAAGTTTCAATTGGTTACGAGTTGATTATAGGTTAAGGGGGAGAGTATGAGTTGAGGGGGAGCAGCATACTATTTAAAAGTTGAAAACATTTGGTTAAGTTTTAGGTTATAAGTCGTGACATTAAATTCATGTTATGTTATTTTGAAAATCATCCAAAAAGGGGAGAATGTTGAGAAATATGTTTGGATAATTTTTCAATGCGATGATTTTAAGTGGTATATACTTAAAAATGTCACACATGGTGTTATATGTGATTAAATGTTGAAAAAGTTGACATCGATCTCTAAACTTGAGACACATCGACCGATCGATGTACATCGAACCCTCACTTCGATCGATCGATGTCTAGGGTTTTTAGAAATAATTTTCTAAAATGTGTTAAAATGATTGTTTTCATTTGTACATGATTTTTACATGTTCATTATGTGATTATTATGTGTTTTTGGTGATTATTATTGTCTTGTGACTAACGTGCCTTGGAAGTTTCTACAACTTAACAAAAAGAACAAAATTGGTATTTTGAGCATTGTAGGAACATGATATGGTGGAAATATTTCAAGGATGTATTCTCATCATATTTATCATGACAAAGGTGATATCATGAGTATTTATGACCATCCGGGTCATTTCTGGAGTTTTCTCACACCAGGGGTATTTTGGTCATTTCACCCCCAAGGGTATTTTTGGTATTTTCACTCAAGAAATCTCTTGAGCATATTATTATCTTCATTCTGGAGCTGTGTTATTATTTTTTTTAAGATAATATGATGATCTTATATCTTATTCTCTCAACCGATGATATTATTGACTATAGCTGGATATGTGACGATTTGAGATGTCACATTCTATTTTTTCTTGAAGACTCTCTTATATATGTTATAAGAGAATATTTATCATCATTATTCAGTGATATTAAAGGTGTCAAAGGTGTGAAAATGTTGTTGACACATAAGAAGAAATATTGGGGAATTTCGGTGTTACACGTTGACATAATCTTGTCAACTGTTATCTATTTATTTCTTCTTCAAAAATCTGAGTTGCTACACATATATATATGGTCAAAAACGTGTGTTTACAGTTGGAGGTGATACATTATTCATTTTATGAGTTGGAGACAAATGGACCAATCAAAAAGGAGCTAGTTGGCAAAATTGCCAACTTGGAATTTTCAAAAAGTACCCAACGGCTATGTATTTTTCTTGGGTATTTTCAGCAGATTTTTGAAGTCAAATGAAGACTTTACATGCCCTATTATGTTGCTTAAAGTTGGGGATAATTTGGTGGTGTTATCCTTTCTTATTTTAATTAAGAAAATCAAAAGTTTTTTTTTGAAAACAAAGGAACGTAGCAACGGCTACTTAGTCCCACTTTGAAGCTGAATTTTTTATTTGAAAAAGTAAAAGCTCACATGCCTATTATCTTGCCAAAAAGTTGAGAAGATGATGGAGTTGCTATGGTGCTATTATCTTCACATTTTAAAGATAATTCCAAGTCATTTTTTAAGGTACAAAAATCGGCCAAGGTGGCATCCTAGGTGGATCAATCATTGTGTTCTATTTTGCCAAGTGTACAAGGCCAACCAATGATGAGAAGACATTTGGACTTGATGATGAAGATGGTGATACATTGGAAATCTTATCTTCAAGGCTCATCTCACACTATAAATAGAGGCAATGGTGAAGAAGATGAAACACACTTGAAGCTCACAAGCATTCTATAGCTTTCATATTCATCGTCTTGTTCTTGTTGTTGTATTTTGTTGTAGCAAAGGTGTTCTTGATATTTTTGTTGTGCTAAAATCCTTTTGAGCTTCATTTGTAAGATTGATTAGCCATCTTTATAAGGCTACATCAATAGGTGTTAGAGGAGTTGCAACTAAGTGTTGCTTAGAAGGTGATTTCCAAGTCTTGAGTAAGGTTGGTGTATAATCCAAGGATCAAGCTTGGCTCTTGTTGTAAGGTGCTCATTTCATAGTGAAATCCAAGGAAAGGTGTTCCTTGGGACTGGAGTAGGTCACATTGACCGAACCAGGATAAATCTTTGGTGTTTTTCTCTTGTTTCTTTATTTCTGTTTTCTGCCCGTTTTTTACTGCAGTTTTCACCCAACTTCACACAATTTGGAAAAATAGCTAAACATTTTCAAAATTTGTGAATTTTTGCGGAGTTATACTTCAGACTGTTAGCTTTCATTTTCAACAAGAATAACTTGATTTGTGCAAGTACAAGTTAGTCTTTCAGTCTTTGCAAGATAACTGCTCCAATCTGGCTGCAATCTGACCAGTTTTGAGAAAACTTAAATTCTGTTTTTTTCAAGAATTGTTTAAGGTCAGGGACTTTTGCAAACTTCATCTACACATCCTAAGGAGTGTTTTGATATAAAGATCGACCTTTTCGGTTGAGTATTCAAAGAGAAACACGTTTTGCAAAATAAGCAACATTCTGTCCAGATTGACCATCTGAATCTTTTTATTTGTTTGAACGGTCAAACGATCTTATTTTTGTCTGAGTTTTGGACAGAGTCTTGTTAACTCATTGAAGTTCAATTATGGAAATTTTTACAATTTTTGGAGTTGTGTACAATTATTTTGTGAATTTTTGAAGAACGTGTTTTGAATCTGAGGTGGTCTCAGATTCTGTTTTCAAAGGGGATTTTAACAAAGGGTTGTAGTGTAATTTTCGCTAGCCACTATTCACCACCCCTCTAGGCTGCACACAAACTTTTGAGGTACTTGAAGGGTAGTCCAAGCCGAGGTTTATTATTTCTAAGCATAGAACCTTTAAGGATGAAAGCATTTTTAGATGCAGACTTGGGAGGATGCATAGAGAGGAGGAAATTTGTGACAAGATATTGTGTCTTACTGGGAGAGGCTTTGGGGTCTTAGAAGGCCAAGAAATAAACTACTGTTTCTAAATCATCCTCAGAAGCAGAATATAGAGCTCTTGCCTCAGCAACCTGTGAGGTTCAATGAATTCTCTATCTACTAAGGGATCTGGGAGTATCACACACTGAACTAGTTAAGCTATTTCGTGACAACAGAAGTACTATCTACATGGTGGAGAACCTTGTGTTCCATAAAAGAACAAAAAACATTGAAATAGACTGCCATATTGTAAGGGATAAATATCAGGAGGGTGTGATCATACCAATGACACCAAGAACAGAATATCAACTAGCAGATTTGTTTACAAAGACACTTGATTCAAAGAGATAAGCATCCTGGCTCATTCTTTAGGAATGTGTGACATCTTCTCTCATTCAGGATTGAAGGGGTGTTGAGGACATGAAGGAAGAAGACAAGATTAAGTGTGATCAGAGTTACAGTCAAGCAGGAATCACAATCTAGCTGAAGTGGCATTAGCAGTTGCTGGATCATTGGACCAGATGTGCAATCAAATGCTAAAAACTCAATTTCTATGGATTGAAAATAAAACGCTAGTGATCAGAGTTACAGTCGAAGAAGAAGGAGTTAAGTGTGTGGGAGATGATTCAAAGCTATGAATAGACAAGATTATCCCTAGTGGTTATGAATAGGTGGTTTAGTAAGTAGGGACAATAATGTAAAATCATAGGTTAATAATTGATTTCAGCTGCTGCACTTTCTGTATAAACAACATCAGTTTCCAATTGCTTCTGCATATAGAAAATGGACTATTTCTTCAAGCTCCAACAGCGTTTTGCATTCCTTTTCATTCATTTGATCACGGTGAATCGTTTGCTTAATTGATTATGTGGTTCTATAATCAAAGTTCTAAAAGTACTGCTGGACCATACTGCAAAAACATTATGAAGCAATTGATGTAAAATATTATTTTAGCAATCGAAATCTACCTTTCTTGTATTCCACCATATGAATTTTACAGTATAATCAGGCTTGTAAAGGTAAACATTACCTAAAGTGTTATGCTAATCTCTATTAATCAAATCTACCAAGTATTGTAAGGATATGTACAAATCAGACCAATTACAATCAGATAATTATGAAGATATCTTTGATTAGATTAGATATCTTCAATCCCTTTTAATAATATGTTCAGCCTCGGCCTCAGCAGTTTAGCATAGGGTAGAAGAGTCAGTTGTGGTCTATTTGGGATTAGCTCAGCATCCTTGAAAGGTAAGGCTCAGCACGTTCAAGTCAGTTCAGCTCGGTAAGGCCAGGTCAGTTCATCCAGCTCTAACATCCCCTTCAAGTTGGTGCGTGAAGGTTGGAAATGCCCCTTCTTGGATAGCAGAAAGCAAAAACCACGAGCTCCAAGAGACTTAGTAAGGTATTCGCAACCTGATCAGTCGTTGAAACATAAAGAGGGCGAATTTTTCCATCTAAGATGACATCTCTAAGAAAATGGCTGTCAACCTGAATATGCTTGGTGCGCTCATGAGCGACAAGATTATGCACAAGATGTAAGGCATATTGGTTGTCTGTGTAGAGGGTATCAGGCTCCTTATAGGGGATTCTGAGGAAATGAAGAAGGTAGAGGAGACACTTAAGTTCACAAGTGGTGTAGGCCATGGCACAATATTCAATCTCGTGGAGGATTGAGAAACAATAGTTTGCTTCATGGTCTCCCAAGAAATTGAGGTTGTGCCAAGTTGAATAAAGTAATCCTTCAGAGACCGGCATGTGATGGGACACCTTTCCCAATCAAAGTCACAATATACAGTGAGGTGAAAATCGCTTGTTGAAGGAAATAGAATTTCTTGACCCGGATGACCCATTAGGTAATGAACAACTTTAAGAGCTGAGTGTCAATGATCAAAACGGAGAGTCTACATAAACTGGACTAAGGTATGTGCTGCATACAAAAGTTCAAGACGAGTGACTGAGAGATACACAAGGCGCCTCATGAGGCAACCATATAGAAAGGGGTCATCCTAGAGCTGGCTCTACTCTAGAGGCATAGCCGTTGGTCTGGCCGCCAACAAACCACAATCTGAAAGAATATCAAGAGTACATTTACGTTGAGAGACAAAGATTCCAGCTCAGCTAAGGGCAACTACAAGACCAAGAAAATACTTCAGTGGGCTGATGTTTTTCATATAGAAGCAGCGACTAAGCTATTCCTTGAGCTTTTACACAACGCTCAGATCGTTGCCGACAATAATAAGATCACCAACAGAAACCAAAAGGAAGAGCTGAGCTCGACCTCAAGTATAACGAAACAAGAAATAATCAGAATGGGACAAAACAAAACCATAATCTCGCAATGCTTCAGAATATTTCACGAACCAACAACGCGGGCTTTCTTTAGACAATACAAATATTTTTGAAGGTGGTAGACCTGGTTTGAGCCAGTGGGTTAAAACCCAGGGGGAGGTTTCATATACACTCCTTCGTCAAGGTCATCGTGCAGGAATGCATTGTCCATTTGAAACATAGAGAAATTGTGTGTGGCCACAAGTTCCAAGAGAACTTGGACGATAACCATTTTGGCAATGGGTGCAAATGGCTCATTATGATCAATACCTTCAACTTGGCAGTTACCATGAATCACGAGCCAAGCTTTATACCGTTTAATACTGCCGTCAGAGTTATATTTGATTTTGTAGATCCATTTATATCCAATAGCACGTTTGCTAGGTGGCAGTGGCTCTAGCATCTAAGTATGATCGTCTTCTAGAGCACGAATCTCCTCTTGCATGTTAACATGCCATCGAGGGTCATATACTACTAGAGAATAGGACTGCGTTTCTATAGATAAAGTGAGCGCAGAAAGAAAGGCCCGATATGCCGAAGAAAATTTCAAAGTACTAAGGTAGTTGTGATTGGAGTAAGGAGTACCTAAGGAGTTGGACAGAGCAAGAGAAAAGTCCAAGGGGCTATGCTGCGCGACATTCATATCATAATTGGCAAAGTGACGTGTCGTTTTCTTTATGCGGTGACCACGACTAAGAGGTGATGAGATGGATGGAAGCTCGTTCAGGGGCTGATGTGGATCTGCATGCAGCTCGGGTGGGGATGGGTTTGGTATTGTGCTCAGCTCAGTCATGGGCTGAGGAAGAGTTGAGCTATGCTCGGCCGAGGGCAGAGTTGAAGGCAGAGAAGGTAGGTCGGCTGAGGTATCCTACGTGGGAGAGAAAGCCTCATCAGGTTCATATGTGCGAGTAGCGATCAAAGGTGGGGTAGGGGACAATGTAGAAGAGGCAAAGAGATAGTTGTTTTCAGGGAAGGTCACTTTGCGGGAGAGGAAGAATGTGCGAGTTGCATGGTCAGACATGTAAGGCTACGACTTTGGAATTTATGATGTTGATCGTTGTGAGCATAACAAAGGCTGTCAAAGACACAAAGATATGTAAAGTCAAGAGAATTGCAAAAAAAGAGCTCATAAGGTGGTTTGCCATCATGTAAGGTTGTTAGTGTACGATTAATGAGATATACTGCGGTGAGAACACATTCACCCCAGAAGTAAATAGGTAGATTGGCTTGGAAATGTAGCGCACGAGCAAAGTTGAGAATATGACGATGTTTACGTTCTATTCGGCCATTTTGTTAGGGGGTATATGCCGAATAGAAGTTTGATGCAAAGAACCATGCTCAAAAAAGAAAGAGCGAAGGGGGAAGAACTCTGAGTCATTGTCACTCAAAAAGTTTTTGATGGTTTTATTGAATTGGGTACGAATCATGGCAAAGAAATTGTGCACGACCGATGACACTATATCCTTGGTTTTAAGTAAATAAACCCATATTATCCATGACCGATCATCCAATAAAGTTAGGAAATAGGAAGCCCCACAAGAGTTTTTCTCGCGATATAGTCCCCATAAGTCATAATGAATTAAATCAAAACAGGAGTCAACTATTGCATTGCTCAAATCAAAGGGCTTTTTAGTTTGTCCAACCGAAAACATACATTACAAATAATATCAGAATCTGCAGATAATGGAGAAATATTCTTACATAGAAGCTACAACAAACTAAGAGAAGGGTGGCCCAGCCAATTATGCCAAGTCACTGCATCCGGTACAACTGCAAGAGCATAGGTCCAAACTGGTGTTATGGTGCACAGTATGCATAGCCTATCAGCCTTCTCACCCACTCCAATCCTCATCCTGGTATTCTGGTCCTATATCACACAACTGTCATTAATAAACAGAACACTCCGAGCACCATCACTGAACAATTGAGAAGATGATAATAGATTGCAATTTAAATGAGGCACAAACAACACTTTATCAAGTGCAAGCTCAACATTGAGACAGATCGCCTCTTGTTGGAACGCGTCTATTTTAGTTCCATTAGGCATGCACGCAATAAAAGGTTGCATGAATACACAGTTATGGAGAAGATTCAAGTTACCCGTCATGTGATGAGACACTCCTGAATCAACGATCCAACAAGAGTCAGAACACTCACCATGCAGGCGCTCATTTGAGGAGTATTTTCGAGCATTGAGGGCTTGAAGCACAACACCCAGGTTGGCCTAAGTCAGCTTAGCAAGGGCTTCTGTGACTGAGGTCAAAATAACACTCGGAAGTTTAGGTGTGGCCATCGTCAGATGAGCAGTAGCTAGTGATTTTTCTCGAACAGTCATTCCCTTTGGGCTGAGCATATCATTTGGGGGCGTCACCCCATCAATCGAGATAATCTATAAGTTAGAAGCAACCACTTACCTCATGCCATTGATATTGGCAGTGAGTGCACACCATATCGAGCTTTGGCAAGCGGGTGACTGCCTTTGTCTTGATCATAGCAAATGCCGCAGGTTTGGGCGGCGTCTCCAGCATCACCACTTAGCCGAGACTCTCCTCTTGAACCACCATATGATGTGTGGTTCAAGAATGGAAGAGGCTCTTGATTAAGGATAGGCGAGTGCCCCACAAGATATGTCTCTTCTAATCCCATAACAAAATGATGGAGTTGGTCCATTTCCATGCACCGTGCAATAAGTTTGCGTAGATCACAAATGCAGCTCTCACAGGTGTACATAGGAAGAGCATCATAGTCCTTAAGTTCATCACATAGTCCTTAAGTTCACGAGAGCTTGCATCAATTGTTGCCTTCGAGGGGCATTCATCACAGCAAATCGTTGTTTGATCTTATCCCATAATTGCTTAGTTTCCTCCGCATAAGAAATTGTGGATCATAAACTTGTTCTGTTGTGTTCAGAATCCAAGCCACAATCATTGAGTTGACTGGTTCCCATTCTGACACATCAGGTGAGTCTTCGTCGAGTTCTGAATAGAGGCATCCAGAAATCCAAATTTTCATCGGGTAGGAGCGATCCTCTGACCGCACAAGCCCATTCTTTATATTGGTCTCCATCAACTATATTGGGGTGATAAGTAATCCTGGATGATCTCCACAGTGTAGATCATAGGCAGATAAAATTTTCCTTGTTTGCGAGGTTCTGACTGCCAAGGGGTTTTTTGGCCGACAAGCAGGCAAGTTTTAGTTAAAAGTTAGGGAGTAAAAGAAAGAGGACTCCCAAGACTTCCAGGAAAAATTGTGAGGCCTTCAAAAAAACACTCTAGAGAAGAGTTATACATATTTTTGAGTTTTTCGGCTGAATCCATTCCCACTAAAATAAGAACAAATGGGATTAGAGATAGTTAATAAAAGCACACTTTATAGTGGCTCTAATATTCTTGATTCTACTCTACGACCATTTATTTTTAAAGTGTATTTTTCAACGAGGATATAAACTATCTCAAGGATATCAAAAAGTTCTGACTATGGCAATTACTACAACTTTTGCAACAACTCTAACCACAAATATTGTAACAACACTTGTACAACAACAACTCACAGAACAACTACTATCAAGAGTCTTAAAGATTTTCTATTTGACTCTTCACAACTTTAACAAAGTTCTTCCTAAAAACTTTCACCAAATAAGCTTTAGGAGAAGGACTCCAGTCTATATCACAATTAAGAGATCAAATATATCTATTTCTTTTTGTGTTATACTTCAATACTAACACAATACAACAATTCGAAACAAGCAATAAGAACTTAATGAGTTTTAATAACTTTGCACTTTAGAGCTTCGGATAAAAAGGAAGGATATGGTTCGGTCTAGTATATCATTAAGCACTTTTACGTTCAGACTAGACCATTTTGAGTTTGGAGTGGTGAATCTTGAAGCAGGCTAAATTTTTGGTCAAGACTATTCTAAGTTTGGTCTTGACTTTCATGAAAATTTGACGTTTTGTCTAGCAAATTATTTGAAATCTCTGGTAAATTTAGCTCATATAAATCAGCAAAATATACTCATAGCCCCACAACTATTGATGATTTCAAACTAAGTATATATTTGCAAATCTTTTAAATATTATTTCGAAAAATCTCCCTAACAATGTATCAAAATGCCCTCATAGCTTACAAAATGTTTTCTAAGTTTATGCTTCCCATAATAATCAATCAAAATTGACCAAGTCATTACAAAAATCTGATTTACACCTAAAGTCGAATTTCTCCCACATACAATGTTTGATAAAACTCAGACTTAACCAAACTTCTCAAAACTGACCACTAACTTAACTTCAAAAAGCTACCTTAACTTCAAAAGGCGCCTAAAGTAACATGGAGTGCCTATACTAGGCGTTTGAAGTGTTCTGGAATGTGCTGTGACACATCGAACGCCTACATAAGGCGCCTTATGTGACATGAAGTGCCTTATTAGGTGTTTGAAGTGTTTTAGAATGTGTTGTAACACATCGAACGCTTACATAAGGTGCCTTGTGTGACATGAAGCGCCTTATGAGGTGTTCGAAGTGTTCTGGAATGTGATGTGACACATTGAACGCCTACTTTAGACACCTAATGTGACATTGAGCACCTAAAGTAAGTATTCGAAGTGTTCTGACGGTTCCGAAAACTAAAAAATACTGTAGTAACTTCTCTTCATCATCTTCTTCCTCCACCCCTTTCATGTTAAACACTTCAAATTCCATCTTACCACCTAAATCCATCATGCTTAATGTACACATAACACATATTGATCCTTAAAATCATCAGCCTGCATCAACCTAAGACTACTACCATTCACATCTCTTGATGTATCATTAATCTTCTAACTCACACTAAATTTGTTGTAACACATCATCTAAGCCTTTAAACCTTTCTCAATTCATCTCAAATCATCTACGGTAATACTTAGAAAACACAATAGATTATCACAACTCAATGTTTGCACAAAAGGTAACAGTTTAAGGGCATGTTTATCAACAACTAAGCAAAACATAAACATTCTCAGAAGTTGGCCCAAAGAACATAACTTTAATCAACCAACATCAACAAATACGTATAATAGAGCATTTAACATAAACAAATCAAGATTACCAATGTGTGATCAAAATTTTCACTTTATAAGAACATAGGGCCTGTTGAACAAAAATTTGCGTAAAGCGTATAGAAAGATTACTTGCCTCCGTTTCTAGTTAGTCTTACGAGTGTATTGCTGGATTTCAGAAAAGATCGGATCTATGTTAGCCTTCTCCTTCTTCTTCCTTTCTTCTTCTTTCCTCTCTCTCCCTTTTCCTCTCCCTCTTTCTTCTAGGAGTTCCTTCCTCTCTTTTGTGTTGATAACTGACATTTTTTGTTAATGGGGAGTTATACTCCTTTGTTTAACTCCCCCAACATTCAAGCGGGGAGGGGTAGTTTTGATATTTTGGCATAATTTCCTCAATTTTAGCTTTTTGATTATTTTCTCACCTACAATTTATTTAACTAAGCCTCATAAATCTATACAATTAATAAAATTGTATTTAAATTTGTTTTCCAATTATTAAAAGTCGGACTTAAAAGTTACGGGGTATGACATTCCACCCCTTACAAAAAGTTTCATCCTTGAAACTTGCATACCTTAATTAAAGAGTTGAGGATACTTCTCCTGCATCTACTCTTCAAGCTTCCAAGTGGCTTTCTGCTCAGTGTCATTGCTCCACTGGACCTTGACATAAGGAATCACCCGTTTTCTCAACACTTGTTCCTTCCGGTCCACTATTCTCACCAGCACCTCTTCATAGGTAACATCAACATTAAGTTCCAAAGATTGTGCTTCGAGTGCATGGCTCGATCCATCACGTACTTCCTTAGCTATGATACGTGAAAGACGTTATGAACTTGTACTAATACCAAAGGTAATGCCAACCTATATTTCAAAGCTACTACTTTCTCCAGTATTTCGTAGGGACTAATAAAACAGGGACGTAGCTTGCCTTTTACTCCAAACCTCATGATGCCCTTCGTAGGTGATACTCTCAAATAAACCTTTTCACCTACATTAAATTCCAAAGGCCATCGCTTGGAAGCTGTCCAACTTTTGTTATGGTCCTGAGCCATTTTGAGTCTTTCCCGTATGATTTTCACCTTTTCTAGTGTCTTCTCAAGTAACTCAGGTTCGGTGATGGTCCTCACACCGACTTTATCCCCATAAACGGATGTGACCTGCACTTTCGTTCATACAATGCTTCGAAAGGAGCCATATCAATTGCACTGTGGTGACTCTTATTATAAGATAATTCCAGTAACTTCACCATTCCATCCCAACTTCCTTTGAAATCTAAAACACAAGCCCTTAGCATAACTTCTAGAGTTTGAATACTTCGCTCAGACTGTCCATCGGTTTAGGGATGATACGTTGTACTCAACCATAAGTCTGTGCCCATGGTTTTCTGAAATGCTGTCTAGAACTTTGGAAGTAAACCGTAGATCTCGGTCAGATACTATACTCATGGGCACACCATGCAAGCTAACAATATTATCCATATACAGAGTTACCAACTTTTCAAGAGACGATTCACTTGAGATGGGTAGAAAGTGTGCAGACTTGGTTAATCGATCCAAAATGACCCAAATCATGTTATATCCGCTTCTCGTCTTTGGTAGACCCACTATAAAATCCATCGTGACATGTTTTCATTTCCATTCTGGAATCTCCAACGACATCAGTAATCCGCTAAGCTGTTGGTGTTCCACCTTAACTTGTTAGCAAACTAAACATCTTTTGAAAAACTCCGCAATATGTCTTTTCATTCTGGACAACCAATAATATTGTTTGAGATCTCTGTACATTTTGGTGCTACTAGGATGTATCGATAACCTTGAGCTGTGAGCTTCTTGTAAAATTTCTCTTCTAAGCTCATCTGCATCAGGAACACAATCTTCCTCTGAACCATAAGCTTCCATCTTCATTGAATTGAAATCCCTCAACCTGATCATGTTTCTTCCTTTTTGGAATCTCACTTGGGGTCTTATCATTCTTTTGAGACTATTTTACCCGATCAATCAGACTCAGTGTGATGGTCAATGTTGTTAAAAGTTCAATTTGGTCAATCAAAACTAAACTAAATTCCTCCATTTTTCTTTCCAAGGGTGATTGTCGCACATGGCTGGACTTCCTGCTTAGTGCATCAGCCACTTTATTAACCTTTCTTGGGTGGTAGTGGATGATCAAATCATAATCCTTTAGTAGTTCTAACCATCTCTGCTGCCTCATGTTTAGTTCCTTCTAAGAGAACAAGTACTTTAGACTCTTATGGTCGTTGAATGCCGCACACTTTTCTCCGTATAAGTAATGCCGCCATATCTTGAAGGCAAACACAACTGCTGCAAGTTCAAGGTCATGCGTTGGAAAGTTTTGTTCATAAGGTTTTAGCTGCCTTGAGGCATATACGATGACTCGTTCATGTTGCATCAAAACACAGCCTACAAGTGAAGTATTAAACTAAACTCAATTTGGATGAAAAATCATAACTTATGCTACAATTTATGCCCCTAAACCATTTTTCGATGCATCACTATAGATCACAAACCCGTCAGTACTGGTGGGTTGAGCCAATACTTGAGATGTGGTTAATCTCTTCATAAGCTCCGTGAAGCTTTTCTCGCATTCTGACGTCCACTCAAACTTGGACTTCTTTTGAGTAAGCCGACTAAGAGGCACTACGATTGTTGAGAATCTTTCGATGAAATACGTATAATAACCTGCTAGACCCAAGAAACTTCGCACTTCAGTGACATTAGTGGGTCTAGGCCACTCTGTGATAGCTTCCACCTTCTTCGGGTCCACAACAATCCCCTCTTCTGATATCACGTGACCCAGAAAAACCACACTCTTAGCTAGAACTCACACTTGCTAAACCTAGCGTATAGTTGTTTTAGCCTCAAAATTCCTAGAACGGTTCTCAGATGCTCCGCATGAGTTTGCTCATCAGGTGAATACACCAGGATATCGTCTATGAATACCACCACAAACCTATCCAACTGTTCTCAAAAGACGGTGTTCATAAGGTCGATAAAAGTTGTAGGAGCATTTGTCAACCCAAATGGCATCACTAAAAACTCATAGTGGTCATATCTCGTACGGAAGGCTGTTTTAGCGATGTCTTCTGCCTTCACTCGTAGCTGATGGTATCCTGATCTGAGGTCAATTTTAGAGAAGATCTTGACACCCTTGAGCTGGTCAAACAAATTCTCAATTTGCGGAAGGGGGTACTTATTCTTAATGGTAATTTTATTTAGCTCTTGACAGTCGATACAGAGCCTCATACTACCATCCTTCTTCTTTATAAATAAGACAGGTGCTCCCCAAGGTGACACGCTGGGGCGGATAAACTTCTTGTCCAATAACTCCTGAAGTTGTTTTTTCACCTCCCTCAATTTTGCCGAAGCCATTCTGTAAGGGGCTTTAGAAATAGGTTCAGCTCATGGGATTAGATTTATCTCAAATTCAACTTCTCTCGGAGGTGACACTCCTGGCAATTCCTCCAAAAACACATCCTGAAATTCGTTAACCATTGGAATCTGCTCAGTATATGATACTTATTGAGTAACATCCATTGCATACACTAGGAATCCCTTAGCACCTTTCCTTAAGTCTTTGCAATCTTGAGCAACCGACATATACACCTTCTTGGGAACTTTCTTTTATTCCGCATCCCCTTGAAACATCCCTTCTTTCATCTCAGCATTCTTGACCGTCACTTGTTTTGTTCGGCAGTCAATGCTGGCATGATACTTGGCCAACCAATCCATTCTTAATATGACGTCAAAGTCGTACATTTGGATAGGAATCAGGGTGGCGAAGAACATTTGTCCTCCAAACTCTAACTCGCACTCCTGATATTGCTAGTGCGAAATTGAAATTTGATCTCCGGCCACTTGGACACGGTACAGAATTTTTAACCACCCTGGCAAATTACAAAGGTTCTTAGCGAATCTCTTTACCACAAAGGAGTGGCTTGTGCCACTACCGAAAAGCACGTTGGCAGGTATCTTATTTACTAAAACCGCACCTAAGACCATATCAAGTTCTACACATGGAGTTAAACACATGGAGACTTAATTCAATCAGAATTTAGACTTAATTTAAATAGTACCTGCTACCACATCAGTGGCTCTATGTACGTCAGTGTCTGTCATGAGGTGCACGTGAGCATTCGCTCTCGGCTTAGCCCTCGACTGCTGAGCTGCTTCTCTTGGAGCATTTTTCTCTATCTCAGGAAAATCTCTAATCATATGTCCCACCTATCCACATGGGCAACACGCTCCAGCCAACTTTCGGCATTCTCCCACATGACTCTTATTGCAGTGTGGGCGAATTCTCACCGCCTGCTAGACTACTGGATTCGGCGCTGGAGGTCTCTGAAAATTTCCGACTGGGCCCCTCTATGGAATCTTGACCCAACATCTGGGTCTACGGCCAACTCTCACCTCATCCCTAGGCCTTTTTCCTCTGTTAAACAACCCTACACTGGCTTCCCTGGCTGCTACTCTACGGAAATCACTTTCGACACGGAAGCATGCGTCTAGCGTATCTTCTTAAGTTCTCATTCCAACGTTCACTATCGCCGACCGAATTCTGGAATCCAATCCCCTCTCAAACTTCGTCATCTTTAGACGAGTATCAAACATAATCACCAGAGCAAACTTACCCAACGTATGAAATCGATTTGCATATTCCGATACTGTCATTCGACCCCGCTCTAACCTATCAAACGCCCTTATCTTGTCCAATATTACAGTCTCCGGCACATAGTAATTCAGAAAAAATCACAAAACTGTGCCCATGAGATAGGTGGGGTCATTCTCAATACCATTCCAGCCCATCATCCGCTAGCTTTGCCACATAGAAGCGGTGTGGCCACGTCTACCTTTATTTCCTCACGCACTTGTACCAGCTTGAAACAATTTTCCACCTCAGCCAACCAATGGTGAGCCTCCTCGGGGTCAATACATCCCCCAAACTTCAGGACCTTCATCTTCCTGATCTCTCCATAGAAGAACCAGATATTATGCTGAGGTGGTAGAGGAGGCGAAGGCTGCTTCTACTGGGCAAACCCCTGTGCAATTACCGTCAGTGCGTCCGTGAGCACTTGGGGTAGAACCACTTGTGGTGGCTGGTTCTCCTGTCCGTTGCAAGGGTTTCCCGTGTTATCTCTTCTTGGAGGTATTTTCTCTGAGTCAACGTTCCATTAGCAATCAGCAGATACAAGATGTTACTAAAAGATGGAACGCGTAAGAATGGATGTGCTATGAAATAAGAACGTTAGTACGAAAATTCAATGATAAACGCAATCACATACACCCAAATTCGATCATACTTAGACTCTAGAAGATCAACACTTATACCTAAGGATCAAACTTAAGGGAAAATTACATCTTGAATGGTTAAAAGATCATGAACCTAAGTTTCCGAGATAGATCTGAAGCCTAGTCTCTGATACCACATGTAGCGCTCCGGCCCAATACTGGACATTGGTACCAGTGCATCCGCCGTAGTCTGCTATGAGGAATACGAAACGCCAAAGCAGATCAAGCACACGTCATCCATGACATAAGATAAATCAACGTAAATGGTGTAAAATTTAAACTTCAATAATCACAATATACCCAAAGAAATACAACAGAATTAAAAACGTGTTTGAAAAAATGCCTAACATATCCTCCAACACAAAATGTTAAACATCAAGTCTTTCAACTTAAAAGAGAATCAACAGAAATCTATTCACTTCAGTGACCATCATCCCAATGAGCCCACTCGCCGCCATCTTCTACAAAGACAATTTCATACTCTGGCTCACCTGAAAAGAAGATGGAGTATCTATTCTTAGCGGAAACATTGCCAGCAAGTAACCCGTTTATACACCTTACCGGACCACACACGACAAGTCACCAGTATATAAATCTTTGCCCAAAATAGTGTGCTAGGGTTAGCAAATAACATCTTTATAACAATTCATCATAATTAAATAAATCACATAAATGATACACGAATACGAAACAGACATGTATCTGTCTTAACATACTACATAAACAGATCATTTGCGAATGTCCATTCTTGCATGTCGTGTCTTATGCTTCGTGACACATGATGCATGTGCTCCTTTAAAAACACACACAAAACTCATGCATATGTCTTCTTTCGTAAACATGTCATGCGTGTCATTTTACAAAACTTTTCATAATTCTTCTTATCATATTCTTCACGTAGCAGAACTTTATACCATGTGGGTGATCAATCCACGCAAACAAAAATTTATACCTCGTACTGAAAGGTCTATGACCTCATAAAATAACTTTGTACCCCGTGTTGATAGGTCCATGGTCCCATAATATAACTTTATATCCTGCTGTTGATTCATATGTCACGCATTTAAACCCTGCTACCGTATGCGTGACTTTTATACCCTGCGATCAACCAGCAGCCATAGCTTGTCTTTCGAAAACTTTAATATTCTTTGGCCAAACATGTTCTTTCCGAAAACAAATCTCATTTCAAAATGCAAAGTGTTCATGTCGTGATGCAAAATACTCATGTTACGTCATATCAAACATGTAAACATAAACATACAATTTACATATCAAGTATTAGATCCTGAACCTCAAACACACCACGCTCATGCCTTTTAAGGTCCTTTCGTAATACAAATTCACTTCGGATCCATTCTTTACCGTGCTCATTCACACTTAGCACTTACAACTCAAGTACACCTCAAATACCCTTGTATTTTGTGAGCAAAGGAAGAGAATAATGGTATCTCACACACATGGAGCGCTTAATGTGTCAAAAGGGACTTCCAGTACACTTGGAACGCCTTCAAGAGGCGCCTAAAGTGACATGGAGTGCCTATACTAGGCGTTCAAAGTGTTCTTGAATGTGTTGTGACACATCGAATGCCTACATAAGGCGCCTTATGTGACATAAAGCTCCTTATGAGGTGTTCGAAGTGTTCTGGAATGTGCTGTGACACATCTAACGCCTACATAAGGTGCCTTACGTGACGTGAAGCACCTTATGAGGTGTTCGAAGTGTTCTGGAATATGTTGTGACATATTGAGTGCCTACTTTAGGCGCCTAATGTGACATTGAGCGCCTAAAGTAGGTGTTCGAAATGTTCTGGTGCTTCCAAAAACTGAAAAATACTATAGTAACTTCTCCCATCATCTTCTTCCTTCACCCCTTTCATGTTAAACACTTCAAATTCCATCTTACCACCTGAATCCATCATGCTTAACACACACATAACACAGATTGATCCTTAAAATCATCAGCCTGCATCAACCTAAGACTACTACCATTGACATCTCTGGATGTGCCATCAATCTTTTTACTCACACTAAATTTGCTGCAACACATCATATAAACCTTCAAACCTTTTTCAGTTCATCTAAAATCATCAAAGGTAATACTTGGAAAACACAATGGATTATCACAACGCAATGTTTGCACAAAAGGTAACAGTTTAAGGCCGTGTTTATCAGCAACTAAGCACAACATAAACATTCTCAGAAGTTGGCCCAAAAAATATAACTTTAAATAACCAACAACAACAAATACGTATAGTAGAGCATTTGAGATAAACAAATCAAGATTACCAATGTGTGATCCAAATTTTCTCTTCATAAGAACATCGGGCCTGTTGAACCAAAATTTACGTAAAGCGTATAGAAAGATTACTTGCCTCCGTTTCTAGTTAGTCTTACGAGTGTATTGCTGGATTTCGGAAAAGATCAGAACTAGGTTAGCCTTCTCCTTCTTTTTCCTTTCTTCTTCTTCCTATTTTCCTCTCCCTCTTTCTTCTAGGCGTTCCTTCCTCTCTTTTGTGTTGGTAAATGACGTTTTGTGCTAATGGGGAGTTATACTCCTTTGTGTAACTCCCCCAACATTTAAGGGGGGGTAGTTTTGGTATTTTGGTATAATTTCCTCAATTTCAGTTTTTGATTATTTTCTCACCTACAATTTATTTGACTAAGCCTCATAAATCTATACATTTAATAAAATTATAGTTAAAGTTGATTTCCAATTATTAAAATCCAGACTTAAAAGTTACAGGGTATGACACCTTCAACCTCTGTTTCCTGCCTTTTCCTTTGCATTCAAAAATTCATTTATGAATTTGTCGTTTTAGTCCATTACTGAGTTTGTTTTGTAGTTTAATTGCGTTTGTGATTAGAATTTTGACATGGTATCATGGCGCTGGTGATTCACCATCGATTCTCTGGTTGAATTTTATCATTTTCTTTTGCATTGAGATTGCGTTGTTTGATCATGGCCAAATCTACGGGTGTTGCTTCTAGTTCTCGTATTAATCATGCTCCTTCAGAGAATCCTGTAAATAATCCGTATTATTTACATCCAAATGATAGTCCAGCGATAGTGTTGGTACAACCACCAATTAATCCACACAATTTCCACTCATAGAGCCGCACATTTCAAATGGCGTTACTCGTAAAGATGAAAACCTACTTCGTTGATGGATCTGTTCCTAAACATGTTGATAATGATCCACAACTTCAAGCATGGAGACAGGTAAACACGATGATTCAGTCATGGATTATGAATTGTGTTTCTCCTTCTGTAGCTCAAAGTATAATGTGGTATGACAATGCCTGTGACGTATAGAATGACTTGGCTATGAGATATGGAAATGGCGATCCATTTAATCTTCTACACCCACATCCCCTACAATTATAGGTAGCTATAGGCCTTAAATCCATAAGCTCTTCTCGCACAACTTCTATCTTGGTAAAATAATCAGTCACAGATGATGTATCATGCTTAATGCAATAAAAGTTCTCCAACAATTCAGAAAGTCTAAAAGGATTCGTACTACCATACCTTAGAGTCAAATCATTCCACGTATCAACAGCATCATCATACCACATAATAATTTTTGCAATAGTTTGAGAAACACAGTTCATTACCCAAGATTGCACCATAGAGTTAACCTGTCTCCAAAGAGGATATGAAGGATCCATCTCCAGCGGTTTTAGAATTGTACCATCAATAAAACCTATCTTGTTCTTCACTAACAATGCCATTCTGAAAGTACGACTCCAGGTGTGAAAATTATGAACATTCACCGGTGGTTGCGCCAACACAATCGAAGGATTGTCACCAGAATGTAAATTGAAAGGATTCTGCAGTGCATTCTCTGGAATATGATTCTGATTAGTTCTTGTTCCAAACATCATATTCTGAGCGTTGCTTTCTACAGGCGTGCTTCTATTACAACTCGGCGAAGCCATAACAAGGACATATCAAGATCCACCGAAACAAAACTCAACTAGTCAAAGTACTCAAGATAGTTCAATCTCAATCACCGACGTGGCTCTAATACCATGTCAAAAACAAAGCAAGCAATCTAAATTTGCAGAGAACCAATTGAAGAAAGACAGGAAACGGAGAGAGAATGAGCAAGGCAAAGGGGGAGATTTCTTGATTGTGAAAATAACCGTCTCAACAGGGTTCTGCAGCAACCCGGCTTTATACAACTACAAAAACAAAATTTTAGACATGAAATTACAAAACTGTCCTTTATTGTAAGAATGGTACAGGTTATTAATCAGGGGTAGAAACGTCTTTTCGCCCCTATTTAAAACTCCTGCACTATAACTCCTTCTTCAACCTTCTTCTTCCTCCTTACTTCATCATCTGCATTTCCACCATCTCAATCCGTCCAACTTTACTGCTTTGCCAACCAACCAATACTACGACTGCAACATTACTCAGCTGCACATCGAATATATTAAGCTATTTCTCATAGACTGCGCCAAGTTGCTCCTTCTCTTTGCTTGCATCTGTAGCTCCCTCATGTTGATGAACACCATCTTCAACACTTCTTTATTTGAATCATGAACTGTGATAATACATTTTCCAAACTTTTCAACACTCACTTGCCTCAAGATTGGCTTCATTTGATGTGAATATTCTAATCGAGTATTTTTGGAATAACAAAATATCGATAACAATTATATAAAATATTTAATAGGATACTCGTTTTGTTCTTCGAAAAATCCTCTTTAATATTGAGTAATTATTTTACACAACAATAAGATAGAAAAAAATCACTCAGTAAAAACTCATATTTAAATATGTGCAGTTAAAAATCACAATTATAGAGAAATCATGTGTAACTTAGCAAGTAATTTAAGGGAAGCTAACATATGTCTTCTTGCTAAGTTGAACGGGGCGACATGAAATTTGCAAGTAAATTGGGGGTAAAGTGAAATCCAGAAATGTATTTCTGTATAACAGGAAAGACAAGAAGGGTCCCAAGGCATAGTCCAGTTGGTATTCGGGTTAGGATTTGCTCCAAGAAAGACGAGCATCTAAAAAACTGTGATGTTGACCGGTAAACACTGAATAACCGATTTTTTTTGTCCAATGAAGCCAGTGGGACATATTGACTAGTTCAGCTAATAGGATTCTGACATCATAAGAATGCTTCCAACTGAGAAAACTCGCTTAAATCACCAGCTAAGGGGACACTTTGACTGATTCATGTAGGAAATATTCAAATATCACCAGAATACTTCCGAGGAAGAATATCCATTTGCGTATGTGGTTGTGGGCTTGCTGGTAATTAGGCCATGTCTTATTCTACAATTACAAAGCAAACAACCATAACGCTCATCGAATGCCACCTTGGAAAAAAATTATGTTGTCTCTTTTTCCGAAGCTCCTTCAGAGGGCACAATTGGTTGAAGGCAATGCTAAGATGGAAGGGATACAATCGGGAGGGGTGTGATGCATAACTTGAATAAAGGCCGTTGGATTGAATTTACAAATTGAGGCTCAAGGATGGCAAGATGCAAGGTTGGATGATCTTGTGGGAGTCTTAGCTGGCAGTCACGTGGGTTGGCCGGAATTTTCGGATGTGGATCACGCAGAAAATGTCAAGAGGAAGAAGAAGGCCAGTGGAGAAGATGACCGTTTGGCGGGAGTGTTTTGAATAAGGGAAATGACTTTTTTGTCCTTCCTGTTTTAATAAGGGTAGTTGTTTTAGTAAGGGTAGTTTTGTCTTTTTACCGCTTTCTTCCTTTGTTTCTCTGTACGAAGGCTTTATATAGCTGTAGCCTGCTTGATTCAATGTATGAAAGTGAGCTGCATTTTTCTTCTCAATTCTGCAGCAGTTTTTCCTCCTTTCATCGCTTTGCTTTGTGTTCAGTTCAGAATGGCTTAGAATTTGACAGGCCGGCTGGTCAAAAACCAATTTAACATATATTAATGGAACGCGTTTAGACAATTAGTTACATCTATTTGATGTCTACCTTTTTCGCTAGAGTTAATACAACCCTTCAACTTTCAAGCAATCACATGAATTTTATTACAACCATGATTTTTAATGGCACGTACTTCTGAGGGGGTACTTTTTTTTTGTCTTGTCAGTATATTCAATATTTTGTCTTATCAAAATATTTAAGATGTTTGAGGTTAAGTTTTAAGTCCATGATTATGTTAAAGGATGCAGGAAAGGAGAGACATTTAATGACATATTCAATGTCGCTTAGTGAGATCATGCCATCTATACGTATTACATTGTTAGACTTCGATACATATACAACAACAACATGACCCCATTGCGTTAGAGCTCTGCCTATGATGGAGTACGAGGGGATTGGATGCACGCAACTATACCATGTGCTAAAAGTATACATGGGTTGTTTATCGATGACTCCAATGTAATTTCAATTCTTTGTTCTCCAGATAGCGGCCCAACAGGTCAAGCAGATATAGGTTATTCTACATATCCTAGCCTCCAACCATCAAAACCTAAAACCTATCATACAAATTCATCATAATCCATACAGTACTCTTATGACACATAAGTACGTGATCAAATCATAAGTATATGCATGTCTACACATGGACTTCTCACTAGCTATTAATGAATTCTTATTTCAAGAAAGTAACCAATACTTTTAGGCAAAACCAAAACTGAAATTACGATAATATTTTTAGCGGAGGGAGTATTATGATTGAGTTTCACTTTTTTGTTAACTTTGAATTTGTATATGTTGATTTTGGCACATAAAACTTAGAACTTTTCGTCTGAAAATATAAACTGAATTTCTATATGTGTGGTTTGCGTTAGTGTTATGCCCCGCATCCTCCATAGAGTAATTTCGGGATAGAACGAAAATTGAATGTGAATAAGGGCAAAAATGATAATGAATTAGGAATTAAGTATTGAATTATGTAGCATTTAATGAGAGGGTTAAATAAAGAATTAAGTAACATTTAATTTTAGAATTAAATATTAGGATTTAAATTATCTAAGATAAATGAGATAATAAGATATGATTTAGAAACTCAAAATTTATCCCTTCCCATATTAAACTGACAGAAAGTCAGTTTTTCCTCAAATAAAAAATCCGACGCCCTTGCTCCTCTCAGTAGGTGATTTTCTCCTTTGGAAACCCTAGGGAAGATTCTTCAAGATCCTCAATCCAATCCTCTTCTGTTCTTCGATTCTTCTTCGAATAATCGCAGGCAAGTAATCTACTTATAAGTTCCTACATTTTGCGAAGAAAAAGGCCTATTTTTGATATCAAAATTGGATCACCATGTAGTAGTTTCTTTCCGTAAATCTATATGTGACTTATGTGTTTTGGTTTTGAGATTTGGCCATTATATGTTGAAAAATCGTTCGTTGTTGTTGTTGTTTATGTGAGATCATGTAAATCCCAATCCCTTGAACCCCACTTTATTGATAATTGCGGTTGAGGGGAAGGGAGAGTGAAAAGATTAGATATTTGGGTTTGATTTGATGAATACTTTGAGTGCTAGGCATGAATCCGTGAATCGTATGTTAAAGGTGTTGTCTTGGGTGAATTCAGGATGAATTGAGAGTGAGGAATAAGCTTGGATGGTTTGGAAGGAAGTTGGGATCTAATTGGGGGTTATTTCTGTAGTTTCTGCAGAAAACTGCAGAATGGAATTCTGGGAACGAGGACGTCGATCGATCGACATCAGGAAATGACGTACGTCGATCGATCGACGTGTAGTAAGTGAGGGGCTGACGTGTTTCAGATGTATGTGGATCGATCGACGTAGGATGAGTCAGAGACCAACGTGCCTCAGATGGACGTCGATCAATCGACGTAGATTGAGTGAGAGATCGACGTGCCTCAGATGGATGTCGATCGATCGACGTCAGGGTATGACGTACGTCGATCGATCGACGTCAGGGTATGACGTCCACCTGTTTGTGGAAAGTTAATGGAAGAAAGAGGGAAGTTAGGGGATCCTTTGGGGTGACCTTAGTGACTTCTTAGGACCTGATTGAGGCTATTAAGGCTTGGGAACACGACTTAGGATGGTAAATCAACAGGGGAGACTGTGTAACGTATTTGAATCGGACTTTAAGGTGTATGATCTAAGAGGTTAAGAATGAACATTTGAGGTCTCGATAGGGTTCAAATAGAACGTGTAAGAAGAGTTACTTCATTCCTCATATCCTTAGTGTGAAATCTTATGTGAGGTAGGTTTAAGCTTGTGAAGATACGATGCAAGTGAGAATGTGATTTGAAGTATGTGATTGAAGAACATGATTGATATGTGAACGTGCATTCTTGCATCATGGTACTTGCATGTGCATTATGATTTGATAAGAGCTGTGCCTCGGCACAGGGTATAAAGTTTGCGAAATGAGCTGTGATGCGCTACAGGGTATAAAGACAAGTTGTAAACATAACAGGGTATAAAGTGAGCTGTAATGTGTCATAGGGTATAAAGACAAGCTGTGGCACATTACAGGGTATAAAGTTGAGTTGTGGTGCGTCACAAGATATAAAGACAAGCTGTGGCCCATCACAGGGTATAAAGTTATGTGACCGGACATTGTGACATGCATTGCACTGTTTTTAAAAAGAATTGCATAAGCATTTGTAACTGTGTAGTGTAGTGCATATTTTGTCATGCATCATATGAGTCGTTACGGTATGATTGACTTGTAATTTGTTTGTTATTGAACTGTTGAATGTTTATGAATTACTGCTCTTATGCTGTTATACTATTAAATTTATGCTCTTGAAAGTATACAAGACATGTGCCCCATCACCCCTTGATTTAAGTATCACTCATGTCTTGCCATGTGATGATCCCGTATGTCTTATAAGCGGGTTACTTGCTAGCGTTTTTGCTAAGGGTACTACTGTTGTGTTACAGGTGAGCCCGAGTATGATATGATTTTCATAGAGGATGACAGCGAGTGGGCTGAATGGGATGCTTAGAGATTATGTTGGGAATCGTTATAGTCTGTCTCTTAATATTCCAGCTTTCTTGCATTTATTTGAGGATTTAGATGGCTGCGTCCATAAACAACCCTGGATGCTATGTTGTCTTTTGATGTACAGATTGATGGTTTAGAATCAATTTACATATGTTTCCGCGCTTATTTCTCTTGCGTCATTGATGATGTGTATTCGAGAGATGAGACGTCTTGTAGTCTTCTCAGTAAGCTACGACGGGTGCATCGGTTCGAATCCGCTGTCTGGGTCGGGGCGCTCCAGATGGTATCAGAGCCTAGGCTTCAGATCTACCTCGGAGACCTAGGTTATGTCATGTAGAGTCTTAAGCTATGATTTTGACCCTAAGTTAATCTTTAGGTCTAAGTACATGATCTTAAGCATAAGTTTGATTGAGTTGGGTGTGTGCAAGCGCGATAAACTTAATTCACCATCAGTTTTATTTTCTTTCAGTTTACGAGTTCCGCCTTGTACAACACATATGGGCCTTCAGTATTTACTTTTGAATTGTTGAATGCTAATAAGCGTTAATTTTGCAGACAATCCTCCCAGAAGAGATAACCAAGGAAACGGTTGCAACGGGAACGAGAACCCCCCACCACCGCAGATGGTAGTTCTCCAGGAACTAATGGACGCTATCATAGTGATAGCACAAGGAGTTGCTCACACACCACAACAGCAACAACAGCAACCTCCCTCACCACCACCTTAACATGCATCAGGTATTACATTGGGGAGATGCGAAAGATGCATGCCCCAACTTTTGAGGGGACCACGATCCAGAAGTAGCCGGATTCTGGCTGGATGAGGTAGAGAAATGTTTCAGACTAGTGCAAGTGCCTGAGGAACTGGAAGTGGATATGGCCACGCCCTTATTGAGTGGCCGAGCAAATGCCTGATGGAGTGGAATTCTGCCAAAGATGACTCCCCTTATTCTGTGGAGATAATTCGTACCGGCCTACAAGGATTACTATGTGCCTGAAACAACCATTTTGGAGAAGATGAGGCAGTTTGATAAATTTGAACAAGAGAGGAATTCATTTCAGACTATGCTGATAGATTTTATGCCTTGGGCAAATTCCACGCCCATGGTGTTGGAAAACAATAGAATGAAGATGCTTAAATTCGAAGAAGGTTTGAACCCTCGCATACGGACGGCTATAGCGGGGTCTAGTCTGAAGACATTTGAAGAGATGCTGGATGCTTGTTACAGGGTAGAGAGTGACATGCCCCGGTCACAGCCTAGAGAAGCTCGTGACAAAACTAGCAAGAGGCCCAGGGATGATAGACGTGGAGGTAGACCCAGACGTTGGGTCAAGAGTCCAAGAAAAGGCCAGACGGGACAGATTCAGAGGGCTCCGCAGTCGAGTCAGCCTTACCGTCAGCTCCCGGAGCATGCCGCATTGTCAGAAAACTCATGTTGGGGAGTGTTGGAAGAAAACTGGAGTGTGCTTTAAGTGTGGCCAGACGGGTGATAGAATCAAAGATTGTCCCGAGTGGAAGCAAAAGCCACAGGGAGACGCCGGGCCGTCACAGCAACCGCGAGCTAGGACCAAGACCAATGCCAGAGTCCATGCAATGATGGACGCCGAAGTGCAAGAAAGCACGGACGTTGTGACAGGTACGATTCAAGTTAAATCTTAGTTGTTTAAGTTGAATATTAGTCGTTTAAGTTGAAATTACATGTACTATACGTGAAAACCTTTATGTGCTACACTCCTTGTGTTTAGGTGCGATTCTAGTTAATAAGGTGCCTGCATACGTATTGTTTGATAGTGGAGCGAGTCACTCGCTCATCTCTAAGCGATTCGTCAAAGGACTTGACTGCCTACCCGAGTGGCTTGAAATCCCTTTTAGGGTGCAGGCGGCTGGTGAACAAGTACTGGTTTCACACCACCAGTACAAAGACTGTGAAGTGGAGTTGGATGGGAAGGTGTTTCTCGTGACATTGGTCCCAATTGCGATGAGGGATTTCGATGTGATTTTGGGCATAGATTGGTTGACTAAGCATCATGCCAACATCGACTGTTGACGTAAACAAGTGACAGTTAAAGATCCCGAAATGAATGAAGTGACCGTTCAAGGGAACGTCAAGTTAACCAAAGCCCCAAAGAAGATATACTTGACGGCGATTAAGGCATTCAAAGCTTTGAAGAAGGGAGCAGAGGGACTTATAGTATATGCGTTAGATGCAAAGCAAGAAGTTCCCTCCATAGATCAGATTCCGGCAATCAATGAATTTAAGGACGTGTTTCCGGATGATTTGCCCGGAGTTCCGCCATCAAGAGAGGTGGAGTTCGAGATCAACTTTATCCCCGGAGCTGAGCCTATATTTAAGGCACCCTACAAAATGGCCCCAGCGGAACTTAAGGAGCTAAAGGGACAACTTCAGGAGTTGTTAGATAAGAAGTTGATTCGTCCCAGTGTCTCTCCTTGTGGAGCTCCAGTACTATTTGTGAAGAAGAAAGATGGCAGCATGCGGTTATGCATTGATTACCTCAAATTGAACAAAATCACCATTAAGAACAAATATCCTCTGCCAAGGATTGAGGACTTATTTGACCAATTGAGAGGTGCCCGACTGTTCTCAAAGATTGACCTTTGCTAGGGTATCATCAGTTACTCGTGAAAGCAGACGACGTCCCTAAAACAGCTTTCCAAACTCGATATGGGCATTATAAATTTTTGGTGATGCCTTTCGGACTGACCAATGCCCCAGTAGCTTTTATGGACTTGATGAACACTGTGTTTCGAGCACAGTTGGACCAATTTGTGGTGGTGTTCATCGGTGATATCTTGGTCTACTCGCCCGATGAACAATCCCATGCAGAACACCTAAGAGTGGTGTTGGAAATTCTGAGGCAACAGAAGCTATATGCCAAATTCAGCAAATGTGAATTTTGGCTAAGAAGTGTAGCCTTTCTCGTTCATGTGATTTCGGAGGACGGGATCTCAGTGGATTCTAAAAGATAGAAGCCATTACTAAATGGCCAAGAACTACAAACGTGACCGAAGTCAGAAGCTTCCTAGGCTTGGCGGGCTACTATAGGAAGTTTTTTGAGGGATTCTCAACAATAGCAGTCCCATTGAGTCGTCTTACGCAGAAGAAGACTAAGTTTGAATGGACTGCTGAATGCGAGCAGAGCTTTTCTAACCTCAAGAAGAGGTTAACCACTGCCCCGGTGTTGGCACAACCCTCCGGCACTGACGGTTTTGTGATCTATAGTGATGCGTCCAAGAAAGGACTAGGTATGTATATCATTACAACTAATACGTTGTATATACATATGCTAGTCTTAAACTAACTCTTTGTTTATAGGTTGTGTTTTGATGCAAAATGGACGAGTTATCTCGTACGCGTCGAGATAGTTGAAGCCATATGAACAGAATTACCTGACGCATGATTTAGAGCTCGCGGCTGTAGTATTTGCTCTTAAGATCTGGAGGCACTATTTGTACGGAGAAAAGTGTGTCGTGTTCACTGACCACAAGAGCTTAAAATTTTTATTCTCGCAGAAGGAGCTTAACATGAGCAAAGGAGATGGTTGAAATTGCTTAAAGATTATGACATAACCATCAACTATCATCCGGGTAAAGCAAATAGAGTGGCAGATGCGTTGAGCAGAAAGTCTAGCCATGCAAGACAATCTCCTTTAGAGCGCGAGATTGAAGAGTTTGGTCTGGATGTTATAGACTCAGTAGCAAATGTTCTTACTGCCTTATCTATAACCCTAGATTTGTAGACAGAAATAAAGGAGCGCAGTATGATGATACAACACTGAATGAAATCCGCGACATGTTGTCTACGGGACCAGTAAAAGTTTTCCAGTTGAGGGAAAATGGAAGTCTATGGTTCCAGAATCGGTTATGTGTACCTGATAATGATGAGCTTCGAAAGGAGTTGCTATGCGAAGCTCATAACTCAAGGCTATCCATTCACCCCGGAAGCACGAAAATGTACAAGGACCTCAAATAAAATTATTGATGGATAGGAATGAAAAGATCTATCGCGGAGTATGTTGAAAGGTGTCTAATATGCCATCAAGTCAAAGCAGAACATCAACGACCTGGTGGTTTGATGATGCCACTATAGATTGCAGAATGAAATGGGAGCACGTGACTTTGGACTTTGTGATGGGGTTACCCAAAACCAGAAATGGGAATGAGATGATTTGGGTAATTGTAGACCACTTGACAAAGACAGCCCATTTCATAGCTATGCCACATGGCACTCCTTATGAGAAATTGACCAACATATATGTGGATAACATTGTGAGCTTGCATAGAGTCCCCGTCAGTATTGTATCGGATCGTTATGCCAAGTTCACTTCTATGTTTTAGAGGGCATTTCAGAAAGCGATGGGTACCGAGCAAAGAATGAGTACCGCATACCATCCTCAAATAAATGGACAGTCAGAGAGGACAATCCAAACCTTAGAGGACATGTTGAGGTCGTGCACTTTGGATTTTAAAGGAAACTGGGATAGCATGCTAAACCTTAGAGGACATGTTGAGCTAGGAAGAGTACTTGCCAATACTAAAAGACGACCCTTGGAGTTCGAGGAAGGCAAAAAGGTTTATTTACGAGTTTCACCCACCAAGAGAGTGGCGAGGTTCGGAATGAAAGGCAAGTTAAGCCCTAGATATATTGGTCCATACGAGGTGCTTGGCAAGGTTGGAGAGAAGAGCCTACCGACTAGCATTGCCTCCAATCTTATCCCAAGTTCACAATGTATTCCATCTGTCGCAACTGAGAAAATATGTATCAGACCCGAATTATGTCCTTGAGGCTCAACCATTGGATGTTAGAGAAAATGTCACGTATGAAGAACATCCGGTAAAGATTTTGGATAAGAAAGATCAAGTCCAACGCAAGTGCGTGATTCCGTATGTCAAAGTTCAATGGAGTAATCATACGGAGCGTGAAGCCACGTGGAACTTGAGGAGCAAATGAGGGAGTTATAACCACACCTCTTCCAATAAGGTACGTCAGTTTCGAGGACGAAACTTTTTGTAAGAGGGTGGAATGTTATGCCCCGCATCCTCCATAGAGTAATTTCGGGATAGAACGAAAATTGAATGTGAATAAGGGCAGTAAATGATAATGAATTAGGAATTAAGTATTGAATTATGTAGCATTTAATGAGAGGGTTAAATAAAGAATTAAGTAACGTTTAATTTTAGAATTAAATATTAGGATTTAAATTATCTAAGATAAATGAGATAATAAGATATGATTTAGAAACTCAAAATTTATCCCTTCCCATATTAAACTGACAGAAAGTCAGTTTTTCCTCAAATAAAAAATCCGACGCCCTTGCCTCTCAGTAGGTGATTTTCTCCTTTGGAAACCCTAGGGAAGATTCTTCAAGATCCTCAATCCAATCCTCTTCCGTTCTTCGATTCTTCTTCGAATAATCGCAGGCAAGTAATCTACTTATAAGTTCCTACATTTTGCGAAGAAAAAGGCCTATTTTTGATATCAAAATTGGATCACCATGTAGTAGTTTCTTTCCGTGAATCTATGTATGACTTATGTGTTTTGGTTTTGAGATTTGGCCATTATATGTTGAAAAATCGTTCGTTGTTGTTGTTGTTTATGTGAGATCATGTAAATCCCAATCCCTTGAGCCCCACTTTGTTGATAATTGCGGTTGAGGGGAAGGAAGAGTGAAAAGATTAGATTTTTGGGTTTGATTTGATGAATACTTTGAGTGCTCGGCTTGAATCCGTGAATCGTATGTTAAAGAAGTTGTCTTGGGTGAATTTAGGATGAATTGAAAGTGAGGAATAAGCTTGGAATAGTTTGGAAGAAAGTTGGGTTCGAATTGGGGGTTATTTCTGCAGTTTCTGCAGAAAACTGCAGAATGGAATTTTGGGAACGAGGACGTCGATCGAATGGCGTACGTCGATCGATCGATATAGTAAGTGAGGGGCTGACGTGTTTCAGATGTACGTGGATCGATCGACGTATGATGAGTGAGAGACCGACGTGCCTCAGATGGACGTCGATCGATCGACGTTAGGGTATGACGTACGGATCGATCGACGTCAGGGTACGACGTCCACCTATTTTGTGGAAAGTTAAGGGAAGTAAGAGGGAAGTTAGGGGATCCTTTGGGGTGACCTTAGGGACTTCTTAGGACCTGATTGAGGCTAAATTAAGGCTTGGAAACACGACTTAGGATGGTGAATCAACGGGGGAGACTGTGTAACATATTTGAATCGGACTTTAAGGTGTATGATCTAAGGGGTTAAGAATGAACGTTTGAGGTTTCGATAGGGTTCAAATGGAACGTGTGAGAAGAGTTACTTCATTCCTCGTATCCTTAGTGTGAAAGCTTATGTGAGGTAGGTTTAAGCTTGTGAAGATACGATGCAAGTGAGAATGTGATTTGAAGTATGTGATTGAAGAACGTGATTGATATGTGAACGTGCATTCTTGCATCATGGCACTTGTATTTGCATTATGATTTGATAAGAGTTGTGCCTCGGCACAGGATAAAGCTTGCAAAATGAGCTGTGATGCGTTACAGGGTATAAAGACAAGCTGTAACCATCACAGGGTATAAAGTGATCTGTAATGTGTCATAGGGTATAACGACAAGTTGTGGCACATTACAGGGTATAAAGTTGAGCTGTGGTGCGTCACAGGATATAAAGACAAGCTGTGGCCCACCACAGGGTATAAAGTTATGTGACCGGATATTGTTATATGCATTGCACTGTTTTAAAAAGAATTACATAAGCATTTGTGACTGTGTAGTGTAGTGCATCTTTTGTCATGCATCACGTGAGTCGTTACGGTATGATTGACTTGTAACTTGATTGTTATTGAACTGTTGAATGTTTATGAATTACTGCTCTTATGCTGTTATGCTATTAAATCTATGCTCTTCAAAGTATACAAGACATGTGCCCCATCACCCCTTGATTTAAGTATCACTCATGTCTTGCCATGTGATGATCCCGTATAACTTATAAGCGTGTTACATGGTACCGTTTTTGCTAAGGGTACTACTGTTGTGTTACAGGTGAGCCCAAGTACTATATGATTTTCATAGAGGATGACGGCGAGTAGGCTGAATGAGATGCTTAGAGATCATGTTGGGAATCGTTCTAGACTGTCTTTTAATATTCCAGCTTTCTTGCATTTATTTGAGGATTTAGATGGCTGCGTCCATAAACAACCCTGGATGGTTACGTTGTCTTTTGATGTACAGATTGATGGTTTAGAATCAATGTACATGTGTTTCCACGCTTATTTCTCTTACGTCATTGATGATGTGTATTCGAGAGATGAGACGTCTTGTAGTCTTCTCAGTAAGCTACGACGGGTGCACCGGTTTAGATGCGCTGTCCGGGTCGGGGCGCTACAGTTAGTAATTAGTTTTCTAAGTTTTTGGACCAGGAAAGCAATTTCAAAGGGGAAAACATTGTAAAGGGTTTGGGGAATGATTTCGTGAATAAAGTAACAAGTATACATCACCCTTTGAAAAAAAAATCTTATGCAGTTAGATAAAGTAGCAAGGCAGTCGAAACCGCATGAACTCAAACAGATCCAAGGTGGAGACCACCGTTACCATATTCTATGATTAAACAAAACAGAACAACAACGACAATATTATCCTATTGTCTTAGAGTCTTCTGCAGGGTAAAGAGGTAAACACAACCGCACCATGTAGCAAAAGAAAAGAAAAGGAAATAGCAAAACAATATTATTGATGAACTCAAATGCAAACATCCATCTTGTTTTTTAGTTGAAAGGATTGTGCCAAGTCCATCCTTCAGCCTAAACAAGTAAAACATCTTCCAGAACCTTTAGATCATGCATGTTCTAACAGTCACGCAGAATCCTTCAGCTCGGCAGAATACAAGAACCACTTCCCTCAGACAGATGATCCAATCCTAGTTATGTATTCCTGGGTATCCTTGTAGCAATCGCAGCTATCCATTGGGCAATCATTATCCTCGAAGCAAGTGTGCTCATCACAGTCTGTTGGAGAAGGAATGCACTGCGATATGCTACCTTGGCACTCACAGCCTGATGGACATGCATAAGGATACTGCTTGCTGCAAGGGTAATCTTCACATGCAACCAATTTTCTTAGTTTAAAACCTTGCCAGGCCCCTCTAGCTCCAGCATATCTTGGGTTTCCATTCACATTTTCGTCCGAGCTATCAATACTTTAGCTTCAATAAAAAAGATTAAGTTTGGTACGTATACGACGATCAGTTTTACCTAGGAGAAAATAATAAGTACATTGTGTGTAAAATATCTTACTACAATACTTTTTTAATTCTAAAAACATCGTCACAGTTACATGAAAAGCCAATTATGACTTTTTTGGTATGTACGGAGTACCACTTATGGGTTGGAACTAGGTTCCATGCGTGTGTGAACCAGAAAAAAGGTTCCAAAGAAAGGAAATATAATAAGGACAAAATGTTTTCACCTATAAAGGTTAAATGCTACCTTCTTTAAACTCACCTTTGGAACTTCGATTGGAATTTCCAGTGTAAAAAAACTGCAACGAGGAAGATGGCGGAGAGAGAAATAAAGGTTTTACCCTCTTAAATATTTATTTTGTATCTCTTATGTTATGAACTATAACTTCATGAAAAGAGAAAAAGCCCTTTTGCTACCCAGTTCTGAAAATCAAAGTATCAACGCTATAAATTCACACATTAATAAAACAAAAAAAAAACATTAAAGCACGGAAACGGTTTGTTGCCAAGTATTATCTGAACATTTCACAGTATGTCCAGTATAAAATCACACACTAATAAAACTAGACAAACATTCAGAATGAACATTTTTGTATCAATCACGTGTTCAAACGCAAAAGATTCACCTGAAAAAACTAGCAGAAGACAGTAAATGAAGATACAATGCTTCACCATTTTGTTCATCTTTATAATGGAAAAAATTAGATATCAAATAGGTGCATTTAGTAGTGCAAATGGGTTCCATTTATATGTGGTCTTTTGTGTTTGCACAGCCGGCCAATGGTGCCTTCTGAAGGAGTTTTGGAAAATCGAAATATTTTCAAATGGTGTAATCCCAATTGGAAGCGTTCTAGTACTGTTTGATTTTTTCTTTTTTAGCTCAACCAATCAAAATGCCTCTCCGGCTACATTATACAAAACTCCACCTTTCCTCCCATGATTTTTAACTGTAGATACTTCGTTATAATTTTTAGACTCAGGTGTTTTTCCTTTTCATATTTTTGTACCATATGAAGAAAAAATCCAACAGTTATTTACGTCATATTCAGAGGATTTTACGGAAAATCAAATGATTATTGTATTAAATATCTTATATCATCACAATTGATACTTCATTATCATCATCGTCATCATCTTACCCAATATATCTCAACGACAGCATAAAGCTATCGTTAGGGTATCGGGAGAGTGAGTGGCAAACAAACAATACTTCTATCCATAGGGATAGAAAGTTTGCTTCCAGTGAGACCCTTAGCTCTGGCTGTACATGCATAAATGACACATAATAGGAAATATGACGTGCTAGTGTGCATGAGATGTTGAGTGAATGAGGATCATTGATTGAATTCTTGATTAAAAGCTAGGAGATGATGAAGAAGTCTGGATTGGAGCACGTGGACTGAATCGTAACAAATACGTGAGAAGAGGAAGGTGCAGTCGAAGGAAGAAGAAGAATGTTGGCGGGTTGGTATAAAAATGGTGTAATTTTACCATTTTGTCCGTGGTAGTTAGGTTGGTTGTATTGTTGTAGTAAGGGCATTTTTGTCTTTTTGCTAGTTTTCTTCTTCCCTCCATGCTTGAATGTATATATTCGGGTTCAGCAGCAAACCTGATGGTTATGATGAATGATTTCAGAATTCTCTCCGTTTCCTCAATTTGGCGCATTACCTTACTAATTCTTCATAATTGTTGATTGCATTAATCATTTTTAACATGGTATCAGAGCTCAGGTTGTTGTATGTTTAGTGTTGAGGTGCTTGATGGAAGTGTTGTTTTATCTTTCTTGTATGATCTTTGATTGAATTCGATGGCATGCTGTGTGTGCCTTCGACTATTGTAATTTATGATGGCATCTCATAGCAATGTTGCTTCTGGATCAAGAGGAAACAAGAATCAAGATGAGATGAGTCCTTTGCAGAATGTGATATTTGGTTCAAGGAGAAACCAAACTCAGCCTACGGAAAGCCCACTGCAGAATCCATACTATTTGCATCTAATGATAGTCCTGCCATTGTGTTGGCTCCACCACCTTAAATGCACATAATTATCATACGTGGAGTCATACCCTCGAGATGGCATTGGTAGTCAAGAACAAGGTACGCTTCATTGATGGAACCATTATGAAACCTTTGAACACAGACCCTCAGTTCCCTGTCTAGGGATAGGCCAACCCAATGGTGCAATCATGGATTATGAATTCTGTCTCTCAGTCTATTTCTCAAAGCATTATGTGGTTTGACAGTGCTTTTGATGTGTGGAATGATTTGAGGTTTAGGTGTAGTAGTACTAATCCTTTTAGGTTGTCTGATTTACTTGAAAATTTTTACTCTATCACACAAGAAGGACTTAGTGTGAATAAATACTTTACTAGGCTGAAGGTAGTGTAGGAGGAATTGATAGTTGTTAGGCCTGTACCTAACTATGTATTTAGAGATTCTAGATATGATATGGCTAGCAAGATGCAGAAATTGGGTAAAATTATTATGTGATTAAATTCATTAAAGGTCTAAATGATAGTTTTGACCCTGTGAAGTCACAAGTCTTTGTGATGTCTCATTTGTCTGATATAAATACCACCTTTATTTATGTCTTTGAAGTATGAGAGGAAGGTGATGGCTGATAATGGACTAAATGTCCTTGTGAATGACTATCAACCATATGAGAGTATGATTGCTAATAAAAACACAAACGGGCAGCCATACAGAAGATACAAACACAAACAGGCAGCCATATGGAGGATACACGAGGAGCGATGGTAGAACCTACATAGAGGGTGTCAAACCTTTCCAATGTACTCATTGTGGTGTGTGAGGATACACAGTGAAGGGGTGGTACAAACTGCATGGTTATCCTCCTAGTTTTAAGCCTGTGAGTCAAGTTCATATGAGTGAAACTGTGGTGCTGCAGTCTGAAAAGTCTCAAATGTGTCAGGTAAGCAAAAATTGTCAATCCTTGATGTTGACACCTGAATTGAACCAAAAGTTGCTGAGCTAGCTGAATAAGGAAGATGAGAGTCATGAAGCTCACCAAGAGAACCTCTCAGAATGTTGTTTTATCTGTTAAGGTTGACAAGGTGTTAGGTCAACCTATAACTAATGGTTTAAACACATGGTTACTTGATTCAGGAGATACCTATCATATCGTTTCACATCTATCTTTGTTAATTTTCTATAAGCCCATTAATCAAATCACTATCAAGTTGCCTAATGACATATCAGTACCTGCCACCCATGTTCGAGCAGTAGTGGTTAATCCTTTGCTCACAATAAATGATGTCTTGTATGTTCCTTCTTTCAATTACAACTTTTTATCCCTTAGTAAACTTGTAGCTGATCTCACACCATTCAATTTCATGGTTCTCTTTGTATGATTCATGATCAATTGTCCAAGAGGATGATTGGTTTAGCTAGTCTCTCATTGGGCCTTTACTATCTACAAGCCAATCTCTTGCCTGATCAGACTTCCATTTGTTTGACCTCTTCAACCTCTCTGTCTCCTTATTTGTTGCATTGTAGATTGGGACATGCTTCAGTTCCCAGAATCCAAGAAGTCCAGAGGCAAGATCCATTGGTGACAGGGGCCTTTCATGTTTCCTGTTTTGTTTGTCCTTTAGTTAGACTTCAGAGACTCCCTTTTCCTTTTTCCTCTTCTGTTGCAAAATCTCTCTTTGGCCTTGTACATGTAGATATATAGGGGCCAAATAGACATCCTACCATGTATGCTCAAAGATTTTTCTTTACTATTGTTGATGAGTGTAGTATATATACCTCGATATACTTGATGAAGCCCAGAGTGAAGTTAGACAAATTGTTCAAACTATCTGGCAGTTTGTTCATACTCATTTTGAGAAACGCATTAAAATCTTAGAAGAAACAATGGTCAGTAATTTGCTTTGTTTGATTTCTGTTCTCAGCATAGTATTATACATCAGACTAGTTGTGTATATATACCTCAACAGAATGGACATGTAGAAAGAAAGCATTAACATATGCTTGTAGTGGCAAGATATTTGTTATTTCAGGCCCATTTGCCACTATCCTACTGGGGTTTTTCCATTTCTCATGCTGTTTATTTGATCAATCTGATTCCTACTCCTGTTCTTAAACAGAAAACTCTACATGAGATTCTTTTCCATACCGCGCCTACATACCAACATCTTAGAATTTTAAAATGTTTGGCATATGCACACAAGAAGGATTAAGCCAAGCACAAATATTCTCCTAGGGGCGTTCCAATCGTGTTCCTAGGTATTTCTTCAACCACAAAAGGCTTTATCCTCCAAACGTTAACTCCAAAAGAGATTTTCATCTCAAGAGATTTCATTAATCACACTTTCCCTATGTCACCACAACTGTCCAACCTCATTCGGTGTTACACGTGTTTGATCCTACATCTCCTTCATCACTATCTCTTTTATGTGACACTAATTTTACCAATAACTTGTCACAACCTGCTCCACCAACACTCTCACCATCATCTTCCTCGTCGCCAGCTCACATCTCACCTTCTTTTCTTGCTGCTTCATCTTCTCCACCAGCAGCTTCTATTTATTCTCCCACTTATCACTATCTTGACATTCTTTTATCCATTAATACGGCAGATCATGTCATGTTACATGAGCTTCCAGCTGCCAATGACTTATCTTCTCCTAGTGTGTCTATTTTTTCTTTTTTCTTTACCACCCTCCAGACCTCACATACTACATCCACCTCAGTATCTTAAAGACCACTACTGTCATCAGTCTCAATCTATTTTCCAACCTTCTGCATCTTCTCCTTTTTTCTATCCTATTGAACATACTCATGCATTTGATCATTTAGCTCATAAATATAAGAATTATGTGCTTAACATTAGCTTGCAGCAAGAGCCTACTTATCACCAGGCAGCTAGATCAGCACACTGGAGGCATGCTATGGACTTAGAGCTGGCTGCATTAGATGCCAACCATACTCGGGACCCTGTGTCTTTGCCCCGAGGCAAGAAAGCAATCGGTTGTAAATGGGTTTACAAAATTAAACGTAAGGCAGATGACAGCATTAAACGTCATAAAACCAGACTGGTCGCCAAAGGTTACACATAGCAAGCTGGCATAGACTTTGGAGATACCACTTCTTATGTAGCCAAAATGAATATTGTGAGGGTTTTTTGGCTTCGGCATCTCTCTAGGGTTTGCATTTACATAGACTTGATGTCATGAATGCTTTGTTGCATGGAGACTTAAACAAAAACATCTATATGTCCTTACCAGATGGTGTCTCTAATTCCATTCCCAATGCTGTATGCAAGCTAAAAAAGTTTTCATGTGATCTTAAACAGACAAGTAGGCATTGGAATGAGAAACTTACTTCTTTTTTGATTTCTCAAGGCTATCATCAATGTAAGCATGATTACACACTATTTACTAAATCTCATGAAGGCTCATTCTTGGAACTGCTGGTTTATGTCGAGGACATTGCAGTTGCCAGTAATTATTTCTCTCTCAGTACTGATCTCAAGACTAGTCTACATCATGCTTTCGAAATCAAAGATTTGGGTGAACTAAAATACTTTCTTAGCTTAGAAATGGCAAGGTATCAGGAGGGGATCCTAATCTATCAAAGAAAGTGTACACTTGAGCTATTGGAAGAAACTAGTTTCCTAGCCTCTAAGCCAGTTAAGAGCCATATGGAGCAAAACTTGAAATAAGCTCATAATGATTCCAAGCTGATTGAAGATGTATCAGCATATAGACGTCTAATAGGAAAGTTATTTTTATCTTACTATACCAAGATCTTACATTACATACACAGTGCAGCAGTTGAGTCAATTCTTGGATACAGAATCCCATATGAAAGCTGCACAAAGGTTGCTAAGGTACCTCAAAGGATGTTCAGGACTAGGGTTGTTATTTCCAAGAAAAAGGACACTGCAGTTGAAGGCCTTTTCAGATTTAGACAGGGAGGATGTGCTAAAAGCAGAAGGTCAGTAAATGGTTATTGCATGATCTTAAGTTATGCATTAGTGTCTTGGACGGTAAAGAAACAAACCGCAGTGTCTAAGTCATGCTCAGAAGCAGAATACATTGCTCTTTCCTCAGCCACTTGTGAGGTACAATGGATAATCTATCTGCTTGAGGATCTTCAAGTGGAATTCAAGGAGCCAGTTGAGCTATTTTGCGGTAATAGATGGGCCACATATATTGTATAGAAACCAGTTTTTCATGAAAAACAAAACATATTGAGATTGATTGAGATATTGTGAGGGACAAGTTTCAAGAAGGAATAATAAGACCAATGCCTATCAGAACAAATTCACAGCTAGCTGAATCTTTACTAAAGCATTGGACTCAAGAAGATTAACAATCCTGTCTGATGCAGTAGGAATGTGCAACATATGTGGTTAGTCAGGATTGAAGGAGGGTGTTGAGAGTTGCAATAGTTGCACAAAAATGGAGATCATAAATCAGAGGTGTGACATGAAGCAAGTGAAGCAATTCGGACACAAGAAGCATAGCCCGTGTGTAAGAGATGTTGAGTGAATGAGGATCATTCATTAAGTATTTGATCAATGGCTAGGAGTTGATGGAGTAGTTTGGATTGGAGCACATGGATGGAATTGCAACAAATACGTGAGAAAAGGAAGGTGCAGTCGAAGAAAGAAGAAGAATGTTGGCGGATTAGTTTAAAAATGGTGCAATATTACCATTTTACCCTGGTAGTTAGGTTGGCTGTATTACTGTAATAAGGGCATTCTTGTCTTTTTGCTAGTTTTCTTCTTCCCTCCAAGCCTGAATGTATATATTCGGGTTCACCAGTAGACCTGACGGTTATGATGAATGATTTCTAAATTATCTCCATTTTTGATCAACTCGTTTTTCTCAATTTTGTGCATATCGGTTCTTCTTGTTTTTCAGAATTTTTTATTGTATTACTCATTTTTAACACATATCACAGCCGAACAGGTGAAGCATATAGGTTATTCTCCATTCTCCATATCCTAGCGTCAAACCATCAAAAGATCAAACCTGTCATACAAATTCATCATATTTCATACACTACTTTTATTAACTATCGATACGTCATCAAATCATAACATTCTATTAATAGAATATCAATCATACCCTTATCCAAACTTATCAAATCATAGCATAAATGTCAGGGCGTATTTCAAATTCCAGAGCTTTTTTGTGCTCTTAATCTATAGTGTTGTGCCAGAATGACCCAGAATGTTGAAACACTCCATATAGTCCTTCGCTAACATACTTCCCTATTTAAGTCATCACTTGGTCGGCTGTTCAAAAACCAATATATCATATATTAATGGAACGCGTTTAGAAAATCAATTACATCTGTTTGATGTCCAGCTTTTTCGTTAGAAATCTAGCTGAACAAGATGGTAAAGTGTTGTATTGTCATTTATTATATTATGCTAGTTCTGCCAGGCGAGACTAGTAGAGTTAATACAACCTGTATTCTTTGAAGCAATCACATGATTTTTATTAGAATCATATTTTTTTAATGGCACATAATCTCGATATCATTTTCAGGCTTGGTGTTTTTCTATTTCCTTTTTATTTTTTAGCATACAAGAAATGTCCAGTAGCTATTTAGGCCATATTCAGAGGATTTTACGAAGAATAAAACGATTACCATATTAAATATTTTATATCATCAATATTGATATTTTATAATACCAAACATATTCGTTGAGAATATTCACATCAAATGAGACTAAACATGAGGCTGTCAAAAGTTAAAACTATGACCACAAATCAAAACCCTTGAGATGTGTCAAAAATTGAATCAAGCAAACGAAAAATGAAGAGAACGAAGAGGAGGAAGAAATGCCAGAGAAAAAGACAATAGCACAGAGAGGAACCGATGCTCAAAAAATTAACTGCCAGAGAACGGGTTCTTGATCAACCCTTTTTGTACAGTGGTTATAACAGAAAATAGATGTGGAATTACTAAACCGGCCTTATTATCAAACCTCTACAATACATGAACCAAGGGCAAAAGTGTCTTTTCACCCCCGTTTAAAACTCCCGCGCATCTTCTTCTTTTCCAACCTCCTTCTTCCTCACTTCACCAACTGAACATCTTCCACTCTCGTGATCCACCCTTGCAGCCTAGTCAATATCCTAACCTTTGAATGCAATATTAATCCAACATATAGAAATTATCCTGAACCACTTGTCACAGATTGTGCTTGTTTGCTGCTTTCTACACTTCCATCTTCAACAGCAGCTTGCTGGTGAAGGCCTCCTTCAACACTCTCCTTCAATCCGGCTGAGCAAACAAATTGCAAACCCCTAAAGCCTTAGTCAGGATGGTTAATCTACGTGAATCTAATGCCTTGGTGAAAATGTCAGCAAGCTGCAACCTAGTACTAATAGGCACCGGTCTGATAATACCTTCTTGGTACTTGTCTCTTACAATGTGGCAATCAATTTCTATATGTTTGGTTCTCTCATAGAACATTAGATTTTTCACAATGTAAATGGCACTCCTATTATCACAAAATAGATTAACTGGCTCAATATGATCAACATGAAAATCCTTCAACAAATAGAGTATCCATTGCACCTTATAAGTGGATGACACAAGAGCTCTATATTCATCCTCTAACGAAGATTTGGATAATGTTGTTTGCTTCTTAGACTTCCAGGATATCAATGAACTTCCAAGCAATAAACAATATCATGTTACTGATTTCCTTGTCTCTGAGCATCCTCCCCAATCTGAGTCTGAAAAGGCTGTTATCTTCAAATCACCTGTACTTGAATAGAAAAGTCCTTGCCCTGGTGTGCCTTTCCGGTATCTCAACACTCTCTGTGCTTCCTTGAGATGTAAGCTAGTAGGAACATCAAGAAACTGGATGAGTTGTTGTACAGTATAGGTAATATCTGGTATGGTGATAATCAAGTACAACAGTTTCCCAATCATTGTTCTATATCCGGATACATCTTCTATCAGTTTTAAATCATTGTGTGTCAACTTCAGGTTCTACTCCATGGGGCACTTGGCAGGCTTAGAGGTCAGAGATCCAATTTCTTGCAGTAACTCCAAGGTATACTTCCTTTGGCATAAACAAATCCCCTCTGAGGCCTGGCCACTTCTAAGCCTAAAAAATAATTGAGAGAGCCAAGGTCCTTAATATGAAATACTTGATGCAAAGAATCCTTCAGATCTTGAATTTCAAACAGAGAATCACTAGCCACTAAAATGTCTTCCACATAAACCACAAGAATTTTACGAAGAATAAAACGATTAGCATGTTAAATATTTTGTACCAACAATATTGTTATTTTATATACCAAACATATTCGTTGAGAATATTCACATCAAATTAGAGCAAACATGAGGCTGCCAAAAGTTAAAACTATGACCATAAATCAAAACCCTTGAGATGTTCTAATATTTGTCTGCCGTTCATAAAAATCCTATCATATTATATGTTGATATGTAATTACGATATTTACTTACCATGTATAGGTTATTTCATTACCATGTATATAGTTGCTGATATAGAAAGAAATCAGCAGTCATTATTAGGATATATTTTGTATTCCATAGTTAGGCATACTGTAAACTCTTAAATAGAGGGTGAAGAAATCAAGTGAAATCAAAGAAAAACAGTGTTCACAAATATTGTGCCTTGCTTAACATGGTACCAGAGCAGGAACGGTCTCTCTGATTGTGAAGTTCTGGGCATAGGCTCAGGAAGTTTTTCATCATTGCCACTTACCTTTCTCGGCCAATATTCCAGCCAAATATTCTGGATTGCCTTTCCCGGTCTTTCTTGACCCGATCCTGATTTTACCAGCCATCTGGTCTCCTCATCTTGCTCTGACATATATTGCGTCATCACTGCAAACCGTGAGTCAGTCACACTCCTGCAAACAACAAGAAAAACAATATGTCAGACACCCCAGAAGCCTCTAACACTCCCAAACCAGCAACATCACCTGGTCCAAGGGAGTTAGCCATTCAAGTCTCTAACATCCTTTAAGGTAGTCTCACACCGTCAACACCATCACCTACTCCGTTGCCCGAAAATTTGAACATTGCTGTCAAATTGACAGGCAGCAACTGTCATACCCCGTAAATTTTTAGTACGGCTTTTAATGACTAGAAAACAACTAAACTTGTAGTTGCAATAAATGTATAGGTAATGAAGTTAATTTAAATAAAACATAAGGGGAGAATAGACAAAAAAAAATTGAGGGAACTTGGCCAAATACCAAAAAGTGTCAACTGCATGTGGGGGAAGTTACACAACAATTGTATAACTCCCCCACTCAGCAGCCGTTGGAAGACACCAAAAAGGGGAGAAGGAAAATTCTGAGGAAAAGAGAGAAAAGAAAGAGGAAAAGGAAGAAGAAGAGAAGAAGAAGGAAAGGAAGGAAAGGCGTTCAACCTAGGTTCAATCCTTACCAAGATTCTGCAGTAAATTCGTAAGGCTAACTAGAAACAAAGGCAAGTAATCTTTCTATACGCTTTACGTAAATATTGATACTTTAGGACCTATGTTCTTACAAAGAGAAAATTTGAATCACACATTAGTAATCTTGTCTTGTCTATGTTAAATGCTTTATTATATGTAAGTTTTTTGCTAGTTGCGTAAAGTCTTGTTCTTTGGGCCATATTTCTGAAAATAGTTGTGTGGTGCTTTGTGTTTGTCAAGCATGCCCATGAAAGTGTATATTTTGATGTGCTTATTGTCTTGTTCTATTCTTATGTTGATTGTCTACACTTAGACGTTTGAGAGTAAGTGCAGGGAATTGAAGGATGAGTGATGGCATTGTTGTAGACTTGTTGTATTGAGAATGTTGATGAGATCTTTTGAAGGTTGTGAATGATTGAAGGTTAAGAGTGGATATTGTTAGACATAACTAAGCATCAATTCATGATTAGATGTGTGTTAAGTATGATGAATCTAGATGGTAAGATGGATCTTGAGGGGTTAACATGAAAGGGTTGAAGGAGGAAGATGATGGGAGGAAGTTACTGAGAAAAACTACAGTTTGGAATCGTCAGAACACTTCGAACGCCTACATTACGGGCTTCAAGTCACATTAGGCGCCTAATGTAGCGTTCAATGTGTCCTGAAGCTTTCCTTTACAGAAAAACTGCAATTTAGAACTGTCAGAACACTTCGAACACTTACATTAGGCGCTCTATGTCACATTAGGCGCCTAATGTAGTGTTCAATGTGTCCTGAATCATCCCCGAACACTTCGAACACCTACATTAGGTGCTCTATGTCACATTAGGCGCTTCATGTAGGCGTTCAATGTCTACGAAACATCCCCGAACACTTTGAACGCCTAGTAGAGGCGCTCTATGTCACTTTAGACGCCTCATGTGGCGTTCCAAGTATACTGGAAGTCTTTTTGACCCTTTCGGCGCCCTATGTACGTGTAGTAACTTTATACACACCTTTTGAACATAAAACGCAAAGGTACTTGAGGTGTAATTGAGGTATAGATGGTAAGTTTGATCATGTAAGAATAAGATTGAATCCCGAGTGATTTAGTAAGACGAATGGGCTTGGAAAGATACGAACACGGATTGTTTGAGGTGCAAGACTGTACACTTGATATGTACGGTGTATGTGTGTGTGTTACATGTTTGATATGAAGTTACATGTGCATCCTGCATCATGACATGGGCACTTGCATTTGATTTGAGATTTGCTTTGCGAAAGAACATGTGTTTACAAGAAAAGTTTAAAGTTTTCAAAGACAAAATGGCTGCTGGTTGATCGCAGGGTATAAAAGTCCACGCCTGCGAAATCAGGGTATAAAAGCGTGACCTGTGAATCAACAGCAGGTATAAAGTATGTTATGGGGCCGTGGACCTATCAGCACGAAAATAAAGTATTTTATGGGGCCGTGGACCTATCAGCACGGATATATGATGTATGTAATGGGGCCGTGGACCTTTCAGCACGGGGTATAAAGTTATATGTTATGGGGCCGTGGACCTTTCAGCACGGGTATAAAGTTCTATTTGCTGTGGACTGATCACCCACAGGGTATAAAGTTGCTACGCGAAGAATATGATATGTAAAGTGATGAAATGTTTGTGAAATGACATGCATGACATGTTTATGAAAGAAGACATATGCATGGGTGTTGTGTGTGATTTTAAAGAAGTACATGCATCATGATACACGAAGCATAAGACTTGATATGCAAGAAACGTGGCTAGTTTTGACTTGCTTATGTACGTTGTTTAGTATATGTTTTCTCGTATCCGTGTATCTTATATGTGCTTTATCTATTTTGAGTAATTCGTATTAAGATGCTATTTGTTACCCGAGCACCTTATTTTGGGCAATGATTTATACAGGTGACTCGTCGTGTGTGATTCCGTAAGGTGTATAGACGGGTTACTTGCTGGCGATAATTTCGCTAAGAACAGTTACTCTATTCCTTTTCAGGTGAGCCTGAATAGAGTTGATATTTATCGAGGACGATGGCGAGTGGGCTCAATGGGATGACGGACATGGGAATAGATAGATGGGATTATTTTCTCTGAGATTGGAAACTCAATGTTATTATGTTGTTATGACATTTATGTTAGCTAGATGACCAAACACTTTTTAATTCCGCTGCATTTTCTGGTTTTAATGACGATGAAGTTTTAAATTTATCAATGTTTCCGCTGATTATCTTACGTCATAGATGATGTATGCTTGATCCTTTGACGCTTCGTAGTTCTCATAGTAGACTACGGCGGGTGCACTGGTTCCGATGACGGTATCGGGCCGGGGCGCTACAGGTGGTATCAGAGACTAGGCTTCAGATCTATCTCGGAAACTTAGGTTCATGATCTTTTAGACACCTAAGTTATTTTCCCTTAAGTTGACCCTTAGTTTAAGTATGATTTCTTAGTGTTAAGTATGATATGGGTTGGGTGTGTGCGAGCGCGTTTATCATCTAATTTCGTATTAATTTGGATACATACCTCACCCCTTCGTACGCGTTCAAGCTTTCAGTAACCCCTTGTATTTACTGAATGCTAATGCAATGTTGACCTTTTCAGAGAAATATGCCTCCAAGAAGAGATAACACAGGCAACTCTGGCAATGGACAGGAGAACCAGCCACCACAAGTTGTTTTACCCCAGGTGCTCACTGATGCACTGACGGTGATTGCACAAGGGTATGTGCAACAGCATCAGCCTCCGCCTCCACCACCACACATAACATCAGGTTCTTTTATGGAGAGATGAGGAAGATGAGGGTGCCGGAGTTCGGTGGATGTACTGATCCTGAGGAGGCTCAGCACTGGTTGGCTGAGGTGGAGAAATGTTTTAGGCTAGTGCAAGTACCGAATGAGATAAAGGTTGAGGTGGCCACGCCCCTTCTAAGTGGCAAGGCTGGCGAATGGTGGGACGGAATGGTGTTGAGAATGACCCCACCAATCTCCTGGACTCAGTTTTGTGATGTTTTCCTGAAGTACTACGTACCGGAGACTGCGATATTGGACAAGATAAGAGCGTTTGACAGATTGGAGCAAGGAAGGATGACGGTGTCGGAGTATGCAGATCGTTTTCATGCTTTGGGTAAGTTTGCCCCTGCGATCATGTCTGATAATCGTCTTAAGATGACGAAGTTTGAGAGGGGTTTGGACTCGAGGATACAATCGGCGATAGTGAATGCGGGATGAAAACTTATGAGGATATGTTAGATGCGTGTTTCCGTGTTGAGAGTGATTTCCCGAGTAGCGGCAAGAGCAGCTAGCGCAGGAGGGTCTGATAGAGGCAAAAGGCCAAGAGAGGATGTGAGAGTGGGTGGAAGACCCGGACGTTGGGTCAAGATTCCAAAAAGAGGTCCGGTTGGAAATTTTCAGAGACCTCCACCCCAGAACCGGTGGCCCAGCAGGCTATAGGAGTATGTCCACACTGCAACAGGAACCACGTCGGAGAGTGTAGGAAAGTGGCTGGAGCATGCTTCCGATGCGGTCAAGTGGGCCATATGATTAGAGACTGTCCGGAGATGAAGAAGAATAATCCTGGAGAGGCGGCTCAGCAGCCGAGAGTGAAGCCTCGAGCAAATGCCCGTGTACATCTCATGACGGACACAGATGTGCAGGAGGCTACCGATGTAGTAGCAGGTACCATTTGAATTAAGTTTAAATCCTTAATGAATTAAGTGTTTATGTGCTTAACTTTTTGTGTGTAAAACTTTATATGGCCTTAGGTGCGGTTTTAGTAAATAAGATGCCTGCCAATGTACTTTTCGATAGCGGCGCAAGCCACTCCTTTGTAGCGAAGAGATTCACTAAGCACCTTGGTAGTTTGCCTGAATGGTTAGAGACTCCGTATCGTGTTCAAGCGGCCGGAGATCAGGTTATGGTTTCGTATCAGCAGTATCGAGATTGCGAGTTAGAGTTTGAAGGCCAAACATTCTCCGCCACACTGATCCCTATTCAGATGTACGATTTTGATGTTATATTGGGAATGGACTGGATGGCCAAGCATCATGCCAATATTGATTGTCGATTGAAACAAGTGACAATCAAGAACGCTAAGATGGAAGAGGTAACGTTTCAAGGGGAACCGGAACGAAAGAAAGTTCCTAAGAAGATGTATGTGTCGGTTGCACAAGCGTGCAAAGCCTTAAGGAAAGGTGCTGAGGGATTCCTAGTGTATGCAATGGATGTTACTCGGGAGGTACCGTCCCTTGAGCAAATTCCAGTGGTCAATGAATTTCCTGATGTGTTTCCGGAAGATTTACCAGGAGTACCACCCCCGAGAGAAGTTTTCGAGATAACTTGATTCCAGGAACAGAACCTATTTCTAAAGCCCTTATAGAATGGCTCCGGCAGATTGAGAGAGTTGAAGGAACAACTGCAGGAGTTATTGGACAAGAAGTTTATCCGCCCTAGTGTATCGCCCTGGGGAGCACCTGTTTTGTTTGTAAAGAAGAAAGATGGTAGCATGAGGCTTTGTATCGATTATAGAGAGTTGAATAAAGTTACCATCAAGAATAAGTATCCCCTTCCACGAATTGAGGATTTATTTGATCAGCTCAAGGGCCAAGATTTCTCTAAAATTGATCTCCGATCAGGGTATCATCAGTTGCGAGTGAAGGCCGAGGACATCGAAACAGCCTTCCGCACAAGTATGGCCACTATGAGTTTTTGGTGATGCCGTTTGGATTAACAAATGCCCCTGCAGCTTTTATGGATCTTATGAATACCGTCTTTCGAGAACAGTTGGACAAGTTTGTTGTGGTATTCATAGATGATATTCTGGTGTATTCCTCTGACGAGCAAACTCACGCTGAGCATTTGAGAACCGTTCTAGGTATTTTGAGGCAGAAACAACTATATGCTAAGTTTAGCAAGTGTGAGTTTTGGTTAAGAAGTGTGGCTTTCCTAGGTCACGTGATATCAGAAGAGGGATTGCTGTTGACCCGAAGAAGGTGGAAGCTATAACTGAATGGCCTAGACCTACCAACGTCACCGAAGTGCGAAGTTTCTTGGGTCTAGCGGGTTATTACAGAAAATTTGTTGAGGGATTCTCAAGGATTGCCGTACCTCTCAGTCGCCTTACTCAAAAGAAGTCCAAGTTTGAGTGGACGGCGGAATGCGAGCAAAGCTTCACGGAGCTTAAGAAGAGACTAACGACAGCTCCAGTATTGGCTCAACCCCCGGAACTGATGGGTTTGTGATTTATAGTGATGCGTCAAAGAACGGTTTGGTACGTAAATTATAGCATAAGGTTATGATCTTGTATACCATTAAGTTTAGACTAATACCTTGTTTGTAGGTTGTGTTTTAATGCAAAACGAACGAGTCATCGCATATGCCTCAAGACAGCTAAGCCTTATGAACAAAACTATCCCACACATGATCTTGAACTTGCCGCGGTTGTGTTCGCCTTAAAGATCTGGCGGCATTATTTGTATGGAGAAAAATGCGCGGTATTCACGGATCATAAAGTTTAAAGTATTTGTTCTCACAGAAGGAATTAAATATGAGGCAGCGGAGATGGTTGGAATTACTAAAAGACTATGACCTAATTATCACCCGGGAAAGGCTAACAAGGTAGCCGACGCCTTAAGCAGGAAATCCAGCCATGCAGGCAATCACCACTAGAGAGAGATTGAGGAATTTGGTTTGGATTTGGTGGAATCCACGGTGAACGTCCTGACAGCATTGACTATCACACCGAGTTTGATTGATCGGATAAAGGAGGCTCAGAAGAAAGATAAGGCTCTAAGTGAGATAATGGAAAGGGTGAAACATAGTCAAGTTGAAGGATTTCGGACCAAAGAGGATGGGAGCTTATGGTTTAGGGAAAGATTATGCGTACCGGATGATGACGAACTTAGGAAGGAAGTTTTGCAAGAAGCTCATCATTCGAGGTTATCAATACACCCCGGTAGCACCAAGATGTATAGAGATCTCAAGCAATACTATTGGTGGTCTGGAATGAAACGACATGTCGCTGAATTTATTGAGAGGTGTTTGGTTTGTCAACAGTCAAGGCGGAACACCAAAGGCCCGGTGGATTGTTGATGCCGTTGGAAATTCCGGAATGGAAATGGGAACATGTCACAATGGATTTCGTAGCTGGGTTACCAAAGACAAGAAGTGGATATGACATGATTTGGGTCATCGTGGATCGTTTAACAAAGTCTACCCATTTCCTACCCGTTTCAAGTGAAGCACCTCTTGACAAGTTATTGAGTTTATATATGGACAATATTGTTAGCTTGCATGGCGTCCCAGTAAGTAGTGTCCGATCGGGATTCACGGTTTACCTCTAAGTTTTGGACAGCATTCTAGAAAGCCATGGGTACGGAATTAAGGTTGAGTACAGCGTATCATCCCCAAACTGATCGACAGTCCGAGCAGACTATTCAGACCTCGGAAGATATGCTAAGGGCTTGCGTGTTGGATTTTAAAGGGAGTTGGGACGGAATGGTAAAGCTGATGGAGTTTTCTTATAACAATAGTTACCACAGCGCGATTGATATGGCTCCTTTTGAAGCTTTGTATGGAAGGAAATGTAGGTCCTCAGTTTATTGGGACGAGGTAGGTGTGAGGACCATCACGGGACCTGAGCTATTGGAGAAAACGCTAGAGAAGGTAAAAGTCATCCGGGAAAGACTCAAGGCGGCTCAGGATCGCAACAAGAGTTGGGCAGATTCCAAACGACGACCATTGGAATTTGATGTAGGTGGAAAGGTCTACTTGAGAGTATCGCCTACAAAGGGCGTTATGAGGTTTGGAGTCAAGGGCAAGCTAAGGGTCCCTATGAGATACTGGAGAAATTCGTAAGGCTAACTAGAAACAAAGGCAAGTAATCTTTCTATACGCTTTACGCAAATTTTGATACTTTAGGCCCTATGTTCTTACAAAGAGAAAATTTGAATCACACATTAGTAATCTTGTCTTGTCTATGTTAAATGCTTTATTATATGTAAGTTTTGTTGCTAGTTGCGTAAAGTCTTGTTCTTTGGGCCATATTTCTGAAAATAGTTGTGTGGTGCTTTGTGTTTGTCAAGCATGCCCATGAAAGTTTATATTTTGATGTGCTTATTGTCTTGTTCTATTCTTATGTTGATTGTCTACACTTAGACGTTTGAGAGTAAGTGCAGGGAATTGAAGGATGATGGCATTGTTGTAGACTTGTTGTGTTGGGAATGTTGATGAGATCTTTTGAAGGTTGTGAATGATTGAAGGTTAAGAGTGGATATTGTTAGACATAACTAAGCATCAATTCATGATTAAATGTGTGTTAAGTATGATGAATCTAGATGGTAAGATGGATCTTGAGGGGTATAACATGAAAGGGTTGAAGGAGGAAGATGATGGGAGGAAGTTACTGAAGAAAAACTGCAGTTTGGAATCGTCAGAACACTTCGAACGCCTACATTAGGCGCTTCAAGTCACATTAGGCGCCTAATGTAGCGTTCAATGTGTCCTGAAGCTTTCTTGTACAGAAAAACTGCAATTTAGAACCGTCAGAACACTTCGAACGCTTACATTAGGCGCTCTATGTCACATTAGGCGCCTAATGTAGCGTTCAATGTGTCCTGAATCATCCCCGAACACTTCGAACACCTACATTAGGTGCTCTATGTCACATTAGGCGCTTCATGTAGGCGTTCAATGTCTACGGAACATCCCCGAACACTTCGAACGCCTAGTAGAGGCGCTCTATGTCACTTTAGCCGCCTCATGTGGCGTTCCAAGTATACTGGAAGTATTTTTGACCCTTTAGGCGCCCTATGTACGTGTAGTAACCTTATACACTTCTTTTGAACATAAAACGCAAAGGTACTTGAGGTGTAATTGAGGTATAGATGGTAAGTTTGATCATGTAAGAATAAGATTGAATCCCGAGTGATTTAGTAAGACGAATGGGCTTGGAAAGATACGAACATGGATGTTTGAGGTGCAAGACTGTACACTTGATATGTACGGTGTATGTGTGTGTGTTACATGTTTGATATGAAGTTACATGTGCATCCTGCATCATGACATGGGCACTTGCATTTGATTTGAGATTTGCTATGCGAAAGAACATGTGTTTACAAGAAAAGTTTAAAGTTTTCGAAAGACAAAATGGCTGCTGGCTAATCGCAGGGTATAAAAGTCACGCCTGCAAAATCAAGGTATAAAAGCGTGACCTGTGAATCAACAGCAGGGTATAAAGTATGTTATGGGGCCGTGGACCTATCAGCACGGAAAATAAAGTATTTTTATGGGGCCGTGGACCTATCAGCACAGATATATGATGTATGTAATGAGGCTGTGGACCTTTCAGCATGGGGTATAAGGTTCTGTTTGCTGTGGACTGATCACCCACAGGGTATAAAGTTATGCTACGCGAAGAATATGATATGTAAAGTGATGAAATGTTTGTGAAATGACATGCATGACATGTTTATGAAAGAAGACATATGCATGGGTGTTGTGTGTGGTTTTAAAGAAGTACATGCATCATGATACACGAAGCATAAGACTTGATATGCAAGAAACGTGGCTAGTTTGTGACTTGCTTAGTGATACGTTGTTTTAGTATATGTTGTTCTCGTATCCGTGTATCTTATATGTGCTTTATCTATTTTGAGTAATTCGTATTAAGATGCTATTTGTTGACCCCGAACACCTTATTTTTGTGCAATGATTTATACACCGGTGACTCGTCGTGTGATTCCGTAAGGTGTATAGACGGGTTACTTGCTGGCGATAATTTCGTTAAGAACAGTTACTCTATTTCTTTTCAGGTGAGCCTGAATATGAGTTGATATTTATCGAGGACGATGGCGAGTGGGCTCAATGGGATGACGGACATCGGAATAGATAGATGCTGGATTATTTTCTCTGAGATTGGAAACTCAATGTCATTATGTTGTTCTGACATTTATGTTAGCTAGATGACCAAACACTTTTTAATTCCGCTGCATTTTCTGGTTTTAATGAGGATGAAGTTTTAAATTTATCAATGTTTCCGCTGACTTATCTTACGTCATAGATGATGTATGCTTGATCCGCTTTGACACTTCGTAGTTCTCATAGTAGACTACGGCGGGCGCTACAGCAACTATGTTTTGTGGTCCTGAATCATCTAGAGAGCCATACTTGGCAAAGGACGGATCTCACATCTCACGGGGGTGCCTCCACCCCCTGTATCAAATGACCCGCGGTTTGAGAGGTGGGAGCAAGATGATAACTCTGTATTTATCCAGGTCTTACAGAATTTTGATCCAACTATAATTAACAATGCGTCTCATTACCCTACGGTCAAAGCCTTGTGGGATAGGTTGGCCCTCACATACGGATCTAGAGGGGACTCATTGCAAGTATTCGACTTGCATAGAAGAGCCAACACCATAAGACAAGGAGAAAGAACTATTGAACCATGCTAGAATGGACTCCAAGATTTAGGAGTGTCAATCGACACTTTAGACAACAACCAATAAAATGCCGAGAAGACACTAGCCTGTACAACTAAAAAATGCAAGAATTTCAGCTGTACCAGTTTTTGTCTTCCATTAGTGACAAATATGAGGCAGAAAAGAAAGAATTGTTAAAACGCATCCCCTTACCAACTGTGGAGGCTGCCTTCTTTGAAATCAAGAGGGCAGAATCAAGGTCAGGGTTAATTAAACACGACCCTTCAGAAACTGGTTCATCACTAGGGATAGGATAGGGCTAGCCGCAAAAACACCAGCAGGATGCGGCCGTGGTCGAGGATCTCCACCAGACCGCGGTGCAGGAGTGGACAGAGGGCAGCAGCCACCACGCTCCGGGCAACCCTCTTCCAAGATGGACAAGAGCCATCTTCAATGTGAGCATTGCGACAAGAAGGGTCACAACAAGGAGAGCTGTTTCCAAATTCTAGGATACCCAGACTGGTGGGATGGTAAACGGGCCAACACCACCGGAGGAAAGTCTACCGCCACCAAAGCCAAAGAAAAAGGAGGCAGCAGCAGCCAGGAGCTCAACAGTGGGGGAGAAATAAATGAGGAAAGCACCGTAGGAGGTATAAGGGGGTTAGGAATAAACCCTAACCCCCTCCCTTATTTAACAACTAATATTACCCCTTTGACCCCTATAGAAATTACTCCATCGCCCCCTGTCTTTCATAATATTAATATGGTCCATACAGGTTCTGGAATTGCGCCCCAGGTCCCTGCTGTTTTAAACTGCCCACGTTACACCCCCCAGATTTCCACATATTCCTTTGTCCAGCCCTTCATGTCCTAAAAACGAAACTTCTGTCCCTCCAAAGTCTTGTAAACGACAGATCAGTCGATCCACTACTAATGAGCCTACCCACTATCCTCCTACACACTCCCCTAATTCCCTTGCCTATACTACAGACAAGTCACCTGACAAAACCCGTTGGATATTTGATTGCGGTGCTACTGACACAATGATTTTTGACCCTAATAACTTTCTCACCATTTCAACTCCTATTAAAACTCATGCCGAGATCGCTAATCGAGAAACCATTTCTGCACATGGTGGTGGATCTATTACCATAACTTCTAACGTTACTTTACAAAATTGCCTTTTTGCTTCTTCTCTCTCCACTAAATTACTTTCTATCAGTCAACTTACTAAAGAATTGGATTGTGTGCTTCTTATGTATCTCTTATTTTGTGTGTTGCAGGACATTCATACTCATGAAATCATTGGGCGTGGTACTGAGAGAGCAAGCTTATATTATGACGATGCAATGGTGCAACAGGGCAAGTCTAATCTTGCCACCCGTTCGGTTACCCACCAGTTATGGTTATGGCACCGTCGGTTAGGGCACCCATCATTTAGTTATTTACAAAAACTTTGTCCTACCTTATTTACTGCTTCTTTGAATAACTTGACTTGTGGTCCTAGCCTACGGGACAAACAACTACGAGCGACTTACCGCTCCAATAATACCTGTGCGGGATATGCTTTTTCTTTAGTACATTCTGATGTTTGAAGACCATGTCCTTATCCTACACAGTTCGGTTTTAGATACTTTGTTTTTTGTTGACGATTTTTCTCGCATGACGTTGCTTTACATTCTAAAAAATAAATCTGATCGTGCCACAAAATTTGTTGAGTTTTATCATATGGTCAAAAAACAGTATCACTCAACCATAAAAATACTTGGTTCCGATAATGGTGGAGAATACCTTGATGGGACACTCAAAAACTTCTTATGTGCACGTGGCATCGTTCATCAAACTTCTTGCCTCGACACATCTGAACAAAATGATGTGCCCAAACGCAAAAACCGAACTATTCTAGAAATGACCCGTGCTATGATGATTGAGTCGTCTGTTCCTCGGGGTTTTTGGCTGGAGGCGGTTGTGTCCATCGCCACCTATCATAGCAATCGGCTCCCTACAGCCATCATCCACCATAAAACACCTTTGGAGACTCTCTCTCTTAACACGTTACTATTCCCTCTCTCCTCACCTTACCCTCCAAGGTCTTTGGATGCACTGTCTTGATCCATATCCCTCCGAGACACCGTACCAAACTTGACCCTTGTGCAGAGAAATGTGCCTTTGTTGGCTAAGCCTCCACCAAGAAAGGCTATTACTGCTACAACCCCTGGACTCGCCGCATCCATACCACAATAAATTGTGTCTTTCCTTAAAACTAAGTTTTTCTTCGACAACCCATCTCGGTCTCAAGGAGAGATAACTACTGATGGCGACCCTCTCGATTGGTTGTCTAACGTACACTGGTTGCCGACTGAACCAACACGGCAAGTAAATGGCTCCGACTACACTATAGCTCCCGTCGATAATATGGGCACTGCTGCTCCTGTACCCAACACTGATCCTCCTCAGATGAATGCACCATAACATGCAAATAATGGCATGTATAACAACCCTGATAATTCTATTCCTAGTGAATTCACTGATAATGGTCTACATGATAACGAACTTCATGATAACGAAATTATTCCTGCTCATTCTCCTGACACATTCACCATAGATTCTCTAGAATATCTTGAATTGGACCATACTAATGTTTTGGAAGAAGAACAGGGGCGTGTGTTACCACCAAGGAGGAACAGGAAATCCCACCAGAAAGGTACTCTCCTACAAAAGTAGCTCGTGCCTCCAAATATCCTATACCTGAAAAAGGAAACAATCTGAGTGAGAGTGCAACAAGCTTCTTTAATATAATTTGCTCAGAAAGAATTCCTCGAAATGTAGAAGAAGCATGCACCTAACAGAAATGGAAGGAAGCAATGATAGTAGAAATGACGCACTCAAGAAAAATGAGACATGGAAACACTGTACACTACCACCAAGGAAACCACCTGTTGGGTGAAGAAATTAAGTGAAATCAATGAAAAACATTGTTCACAGAAATTGTGCCTTTCTTAACATTATATTTAACAACTTATCTTCGCAACCCAAAAACAAGGCAATGCAGTCTTTGTACTAAAGTTATACAGTAGCCGCTCTTTGGTTAATATTTCCAATATGGCTTTTTTAACGTTCAGAAACCTGAAATAAAGGATTGCGGGGCAAAGTACATATATCGGTTAATTAAGAGTGGCTTGTGATTTAATAAACTTAAAGAAAAAGAAAAGAAAATGTCAAGCAGTGGAGGTGATTTGTTATGACAGGAGCTAAATATGTATATACCATTTATCTTATTAGCAAAACATATATCTCAATTATCTTATTAGCCGGAGGGGGGCGGGCCTTGGAACAACTGGTAAGTTTACTGTTTTGTGACTTTGAGGTGACGGGTTCGAGCCGCAGAAACAGACTCTTGCAAAAAGTATAAGGTAACACTGTGTATATCACACCACAAAAAAATTGTTGTTTACCGACGAAAATATCACCGACGAACCATGTTTTGTCGTTGTTTCGTCGGTAATAGCGACGCCATTGCGACAAAAACAATGTCGTCGTTATTGGCGACAAAAAAACGATGAAATTTATTGTCGCTAAAAGAAAAAGAGTCAGTCAGGTCAACTGCGTCGGTAATTTGTCGGTGGTTCGTCGCTATTCTGCGTGTTTTATTTGTCGCTATTTAGTTTGTAACGTTACGTCGCTAGGTCGTCGCTATTGTGTCGCTAAAATTTCAGAACACGGATAAAATAAATTCGTCGTTTAGTAAGTTCTTGGCGTTGTGTATCGTCGGTTTTTTTGTTGATGAAACCCGCGTGTCGCAAATGTTTTGTTTTAATTACCGTTCGTAATTCGATTTGTCGTTGTGTCGTCGCAGATTCGTCGAGAATTAAATACGTGTATTGATTAAGGAAAAAGAAAGCGGTGATTGGGAAAAGTACTCATTCATTTAATAATAAAAATTAACATTATCAAACGAAAAATTAAAAAAATGTAAAAAGAGAGGCGGAGATGGGCCGTTCACTCTTCGTCATCGGACGAAAGAGTGGCCGCCACATTCTTTGCGAACTCTTTGAGATGGCGCTTGAGTTTGTAATATCTAAATTTCATTTTCCGCAGCCTTCTAGTCATGTTGTGCAGTTGCCGCGACTGCTGCTGCATGTTTGCCATCAGCATACGGAAGTCGGCGTCCTGCACCGGCATATGTTCTTGAGCATCCTCATGAGGCGGTGGGCCATACACAGATACGGAACCCTGTCGCTCAACCGATGGTGGTTGAGGAGGAGGCCCTTCTGGAGGGGCACTGTTTGCACGTCCACCACGCCTTGGGGTTCTTTTAAAACGACGCGGCATATTTTGATTATTTATAACCTTCTATGTGTGTATGTATATGTGCGGATGTTTGGGGTATAAATAGTAATATTAGCGACGATACACCGACATTATTTTTTTTGTCACAATATAGCGACGCATTACCGACGAAATTTGTTTTGCGACAAGCCGTATAACGACCTACATTTTTCGTCGCTATTTCGTTCGCTATATGCCTGTCGCTACAGGCTCTTTTTTTTGTGGTGTCAGATCGCGAAGCGATCCGACTTCCCTTCGAACCCTGCGCAAACACACGAACATAGTGGATACTTATTCTATGAATATTTTACAGCTTCCCCTTTGTGATTACCTGTACTTTTAGAGATGAGAACTTTCAGTAAGTACCTAATTACAAAGTCCAGAGGCACATCACCCCCTACTTCCTTCAAGAAAACGAGACTTACAACAGTTAATTGTACAAAAATGTGAGTCTTTTCTTAAATTAATTTTTTTCCCTCCAGATAGCGGCGGAACAGGCGAAGTAGATATCCTATATCATACAAATTCATCATAAACCATACACTACTCTTATCACATACAAATACGCCACCAAATCAGAAAATTCTAACACCAGAATATCAATCATACCTTTATCCAAACCAAAAACAACAACAGCCTATATGTACATATGCATGAATCCATATGTATATGTATTTAGTTATGCTAACATAATTTTGACAGTTTGTATGTAATTTTTTTTTGAACGGATATTTGAACCTTTAACTGGTTCCATTAAAAATAATGGTTTCCAAGGTGAACTACATTTTAGGCCTCGCCAAAACCGTAAAAAGCATAGGATTATTGGGTTAATGTTAGATCGTACGGGTTAGGTTGAGTTTTAAAACATCGTTAGAAATTACTTAACATCAGAAAGAATCATATTGCCTCCAAATATTTATTCAGTTTTTCCAGAAGTTGCTCAGTGTTGGAATTTTTTGCAAAATTTAAGAAGAAAATATGCGAATTCATTTGACATTATCTTTGGGGACAGCATTTAGAATAACTGGTAAGGCGGCTGGTTTGTAACCTTAGGTCATACGTTCAAAACTTGCAGAAACAGTCTCTTGCGCAAAATGTAGGGCAATACTGTGTACATTAGATCGCAAAGCGATCCTGTCCCTCAACGGACCTTACGCAAACACGAGAGACTAGTGCACTGAAAACGCACTTTTTTACCCAAACTGACGAAAAATCATAGGCATAACCTTTCTTTTAATTTTAATCAGACAAGTTTGATATAGCAACAAAAATATTTGAATGACGTTTTCCTTGTCAATTAAATAGAATCTAAAACATGTGACTAATAAAATCTCTGTTGCAAGGTACTAGAAATGTCAAATAATTAGGTACTTGCCTCAAGTATTTAATTCTAGATAAAGAGGCAATAATTTCTCAATCTTCCGTCATTTTTTTATGTAGCGTACCATAATGTTAGCAAGTTTGGAAAACTAAGTCAAACTGACAGTAACAATCAAATATTTTAAATTTCAAGATCAAGGACAAAAATAGTAAACAAAATAAAATAAATAAGATAATCAAATAGAGGAAAAAGGATAGGGGTCTGACGTTTTCTCCTTTTCCCCTGAAAACAAAAAGTATGTTTGAAGAAGTCTGTACTGTCTATGAAATGGACTCCGAAAGGGGATAGGATCCCCTCACCGCATCCCTCTCACCGCGTGCGTGACCGCATGACACGTGGCAGCAAGGGGAGTGGTGACTGGATGAGGATAACCCGCATCCAGCCTCACCACCCCCTACTGCTGCCACGTGTCGCGTCCTCAGCCGCGCGGTGAGGAGATCTCATCCCCTCCGAAAGGTAGGATGGAGAGGACGCACGTGGGGCATCCCAATTCTCCCATGGTTGTATTAACTGGATATCGAGAGTTTCGATATACTTTTGTTGAGAATGTTGTGTACATGTTTGAGTAGTTTTTTAAAACATGATTTTATATTAAAGAAATACCATTATGGATCGTAAAAATGTCAAAAAGTTAAAACAAATAGAAAAGATGACATCGATCTCTCATGTTAAGATTGATGTGTACATCAGTGCCTAAGAAAATACATACATCAATCGATCTATGTAGAGGATAAAACTAAAACCTCACTGTGACACTTCGATCTCTCAACTTGAGATACATTGATCGATTGAAGTGCACATCATACCCTATATTGATCGATCGTTGTTGACAGATTAAAATCAGAACCTCGCCGTGAGAAATTGATCTCATAACCTGAGGTACATCGATCGATCGATATATACATCAGTCTCTAAAATTGAGGCATGGATCCATCCCCAATATAACGTTGAAGTCGCTCATCTGAATTGGTATGAACGCAGCATCAAACACCTGATCGTCCATCTCCGGTTTGCAGTTCTTGTATAGGCCGTGTGAGACGATAACTTGGTCTCCAACTGCTAATACATAATAAGGAGTCTCTAGCCATTCAGTATTGCTTTGCAGGTTCTTGACAAACCTCTTAGTGACAAACGAGTGGCTCGCACCATTATCAAATAGGACGTTCGCTGGGACTCTATTTACTCAAAAATAAAGGTACCCATCACCATGTCGTTACCCCTGGACTTTAGTGTCATCATATGGACTCGCGTATTTGGTCATGGCTGACCTATCTGGTGCTACTGTGGGGCTGCCTTTGGGGGTATCCTTCGTGGCTCAGGGCAATCCTTCACCATATGGCCAACTTTGCCACAGTTGACGCATGCCTCCATCTTTCTCCAGCAGTCCCGTGTGTGTCTGCGACCACACACCGGACAAGTAAGAGTCTCCGCCGGATGCACTCTCACAACCTGCTGCTGGTGGTGCTGCATCTACGGTCGCGGCGGCAGAGGCCTGAATGGTCGGCCCCAAGGTTGACGTCACAGCACTTTAATCCACCTCCAGGGTCTGCTATCGCTACTCTCTTTCCGAGGCCTCTTACTTTTCTCTTCTGCTACCACCCTCAGCAAATCAGCCTCGACTCGGTGTATGCCTCCAACAACCCTCGAAATTTCTTGCGTTAGCAATCACAATACAAGAGTGAATCCAAAAATTAAACCATGTCTCAAACTTCAGCATTTTGACTGGTGCTAGGCATGGTAGAAGGGACAAATCGCCCTGAAGCGTGAAACCTGTTGGTATACTCTGACATTGATAGGCTCCTCTGAGTCAATGCATGAAACGCCACCATCTTTTGATGTACTGCGATTGCCGGAGCATAGTACTTCTAGAACGTTTCTCTGAAATTGTGCCACGTAACCGACTGAGGTACGTTTAGCACGGCTCCGTTCCACCAGTCCTCAGTCTATCCCAATAGAAATGGTATAAAAACCTTGGCCTGGATCTCCTTGGACAGCTGTAATATTCGCAGGTTGTTCTTTACCTCCTTCAGCCAAGCCTCTGCCTCGTCAGAATCAGAGCTCCCCATAAACGTCGGAACATGGGCCCTCTTCATCTCCTGATAGAAGAATCGGTGTCCCATCTTTGGTGGTGGATGTGGTGGTGGTGGCTAGTTCTATTGTTGCTGCTGCTGCGCCAGAACCTGCGCTATGGTGGTCAAAACATCCATCACGGCCTGGGACAGTGTACCCTGATTGTTGTCGTTGCCTTCACCGTTATGATCTCTCCTCGACGGAATGATGCTGTAATGTTACGGTTTAAACAAACCAAAATTATAATTTTAACATAATTAAATGAAATCTACGGTGATCGGGCAGAATGTATATGTAAGGCGAAATTCAAAACATAAATGAAATAGGTAAATAATAGGATAAAATACATATGTGTGCCTCCCCCGATCATCACTTAAGTCTAATGTCATAACTTACCTCTAAAGTTAATGCTTTGTATCAAAATAGTTAAGTCTAAAATAGTGACTTAGGGGCAAAATCGTAACCTAATTTCTAAGATCATGACATAAATCTACATTTCTGCCGTGGATCTAGAGCAATGCTCTAATACCACCTGTAGCGAGCCATCCCGAGACCTAGTATTTGAAACGAATCATCCGCCATATTTTGCCTAAGGAATACAAGCTGTCCAAAATGATGCAATTACACATCAGCAAAGTGACGCAAATCGATGTAGCGGAAGTCAAAATTTCAAACCTCAAAATTATCAATAATAACCATAATAAATGTTCAAAGGTCTATGCAAACTAAATAATACAATGCCATAATGATAATGAAATAAATACTAAGTCTCCATGATATGTCCAGAAAATGAAATCTATAATCCTCTAAACTAGTAATCATCAACGTCCTCAAATAGTAATGAGCAATCGCATCCTCACTCTGAGTCCTCCTCGACATAGACTAAGTCACACTCCTGATTATCTGAAAAAATAAGAAAGTGTATTATGAGGTACACTTCGCCCAATAAGTAACATTACTGTATCTACTATGGAATCATACATGGAGAAGCAAGTGTGATAAAAATGAATAACAATATAGAAAATAACATGCTTCTCATTCGTAAATAAAAATAATCATTTTACCTATAACAGTCAAAGTCAAAGTCAACTAATATGACTAATAAAGTCAACATAACATAGATCAATTAGAAGTCAGTCAAAGTCCAAATCATGATGTAGCTTCCAAAATCGATGCAATACCAACTTTTCCAAAATTCCAAAAACCAACATTTTCAAATTCCGCTTAAACTGTCAATAATCCAAATAACCAAATCCAGCTTAACTGGTCCAAAATCCAAAGTCCCAAATTAGCAAATCTAATGTAATAGCTATAGCACTTTTCCTACAAGTGAGTTAGACCGTAAGACTTACAAATTGGTCCTCCAATAGTCAATATGCCACAGACACCCTTTTCCAGACTAGGTCGTTACATCTGTGGTGCCCTAATGGCGGCCAATATGTTCGTGCACCCTGTCCTAGACTAGGCAGTTGCATCCAGACACTGTGTTAGATTGGAATCAATCCAGTTTAGCAATATATTTCACTATGTAAATGTGAATTTCAAAATATGAATGCAATTTCCAAAATTATTTTCCAAATCACAATATTTTCTAAAATTTTCGAAATTTCTAATTATCAAATAATCCAAACACAAATATACCAAATAGTCCAAGAAATCCAAAATACCAACATGTACACCTTCAGCCACATATATATGTACATATACATGCCCATGAACATACATGTGTATAAGCATATACATGTGCATATACACGTATATGCATATACATGCCTCTTTCAACCATTTCCCTCCCAACCCACTATCCAATTCACCTCATCCCACTCCTTACCCCCTTCGGCCCATCCACTGCCCTACTGCCCAGTAACCACTCCACTCCCAAGCCCTCCATCTAGCCCTCTCCCTAGCCCTCTCCCCATTCTCGAAACCCTAATTTCACCCCCTCCCCCTTAAACCCCTTAGTCATCCTCCATACTTCACACTACTCATATTTTCTCACATCTAACCCCATAGACAGCAAGTACAGTCCAAACCTAACTATCAGAACACACGCACATGCTGTCATGCGCCACTAGGCGCGTGAGCCCCATGCACCACCGCTGGGTGGCGTCCTCCGACAACCAGAATTCTTCTCTCTCTAATTCCAACCCTATTCCACCCTCAAACTGTGTAAATTCCAATTTTTTCAGAGTTCAATTTTCCAAACTCCAATCCAAAAAACCGTAATTTTTATTCTGCATAAAATCATACAAAACTTCCACCTAACAACCAATTATTTATCAAATTGCATATCCTTATGCCCCAATTTACCGTTTTGGCCGAAATTTAGACTCTCCCAAAATCAATTAAAAATTTTGGCCTACATGTACATATTTACACAAAATTATCACTTATATACATAAACATAGGTATTCGGCATACACATCTATATAACCAATATCACAAAAATTAGCCACTGCTTGGTTTGTAAGAATCAATTATAATTAATATAATTGATTGCAAGAATCTCGTGATTTATTTGTAAATCACTAATGTGGATCACATGATAATGTATCCGTACGTTATATTGGCTAGATACGTTGCAATTATTGACTGCATTAGTTATCAAATTTGATTATTATTGATTCGCAATTATTAAGTTTCCTTGATGGAAGGAATTGATTATCAGTCAAATAAGGAAAGGGGTCCCTGGCCTAGCCTATAAATAGAGGGTCTGTGATATTCCATCAATCATAATTATACAGCAATCAGATGGGCATAGGCTGGAAGACTCCCGCAAGGATTCTTCTCTGCAGCAGGCTTCCGATTCGAATGCGACGACTAAGCGATAATGGCCGGAGGTAACTTTTATGCTTCCGCTATTCATTTTGGACTAACAATTGGTATCAGAGCCAGGTTCCGATCCTAGAACCTGTGGGTTATGGGCCCACCACGCTTCTGCTGCGCCTACACCGGTATGTTAAAATTTTAAGTGAACTGAGGCTCCCCATCAACCTAAAAAGAATGCATGAAACAGGCAAACATAATAAATTCTAATATTTTTGCTGTGTCCAGGTCCGATCTACAGTGTAATATTCTGAAGGAACTAACTATTGTGATAAGATATTAGATGATAACTACCTTGAGATATTTGATAGATATTTGGTAGGATACTAACCACTTAGTGGATAGCATTGTAGATAAAGTTTTATCCTAGCTTCCTTTGTTGTAGAGATAGTAGTTGTGTCTCTAACTATATGTACGTGTAATACTCTTGTAATTCTGATATACACAATACATCAAAATTCCATACACGTTTTCTTCATGGTATCAGAGCAGGATATTTGATTTATCCGATCCTTGCTCGTGTTAGTTGCGTCAAGTTTGTTCCTTTTCCAATCGACTACGTAGTCGACCTTCTTCATCTGCAGTCGACATTTTTTTTTGGTTTTGTCTTTTTCCCATGGCAAATCAAAGTCCCAGTCAAATAGCAACCCAGACCAGCCGAAGTATGGTGCATGCTATGGCAGGGCAGTCGGCTGGGTCAGTACAGCCTGATTCTCGTCTCTCTTCAGGCCCCAGTCTACCTTCGTCATTTGTCGGTCTTACTCTTGCTCAGCAGCATCAGCTAGCTCAATTTGTTGACCAGTTGAACGGAGGTAATTTTGGTCTACCTACTTCAGTGGCGGGCAAACATGATTCGGGTATTGATACTTTTACATCCTCCTCTTGGCTTTTTGATAGTGGCGCCAATACGCACATCGTGAATGATTTGTCATTGTTTACTACTATTGTCTCTGATAAAATAGCAGCTACAGTATAAATTCCTAATGGTGCTCATGTGGCCGTTCGCGCTATTGGGACAGTACAACTCTCTGATTCTTTGGTTTTACATGATGTTCTGGGCGTTCCTGAATTTGCTTTCAATTTGATTTCTGTTAGCCGGTTGGTCAAAGATTTGAAGTGTGCACTTATTTTTGGCTCGGATTTTTGTCTTGTGCAGGAAATGCCATCGAGGAAGCTGATTGGAGTGGGTAAGCAACATGATGGTCTCTACTGCTTCCTTCGGCCTCATTCACGTCGCAGTCTTGTGTCCGTACGGTGCAGTGATTCCCTTTGGCACTACCGCATGGGTCATCTTCCTTTTTCTAAGTTTCGTTTTCTTCCGTCTGTTGTCACTTCAACTAAAGACATTTTGCGATGCTTGTAGTCGTGCAAAACAAACTCGTTTGCCATTTCCACTTAGCACTAGTACTACTAAGACTATTTTTGATCTTATTCATTGCGATATTTGGGGTCCTTATAAAATGGCTAGTTTGACTGGTGCTCATTATTTCTTAACTATTGTTGATGATTACAGTCGTAGTACTTGGGTTTATCTGATGCAGTCTAAATCCCAGACTAGTCGTTATTTATTGCATTTTCTCAAATGGGTTCATACTCAGTTTCATACAACTGTTAAATGTGTTCGTAGTGACAATGGTTTAGAGTTTACCCAGGCTACCCTACTTGATTATTATAATGATCATGGTATAGATGTTCAAACCTCGTGTGTTTACACTCCATAGCAAAATGGGGTAGTTGAGCGTAAACATCGTCATATTTTAGAAGTTGCACGTGCTCTACGTTTTCATGCACATTTACCTATCACATTTTGGGGGAAATGCATTCTTACTGCTGTTTATCTCATCAATCGCATGCCTTTGTCCATCCTTCAAAACAAAACGCCATATGAACTTCTCAAGGGTAGTGTTCCTAATTATTCTCATTTACGTGTCTTTGGTTGCTTGTGTTATGGCTATATTCCACATGGCACTCGTGATAAATTTGCTTCGCGGTCTGCTCCTGGTATTTTCCTTGGTTATCCTCATTCTCAAAAGGGCTATAAGATATTTGACTTATCTAGTCGTAAACTCTATGTCAGTCGTGATATCATATTTCATGAAACTATATTTCCGTATGCTGCGTCCTTTGCTCCATCTGCCTCACGCCATATTGAACATAACCCCGTCATTCCTGCCTGGGATCCGGTTGAGCAGCCTGCTCACTTCACTTTTCGGCCTGACTCTTCTTTGTCTTCCCTTGGTGATTCTGTCCCTTTGTCACCCGAGGACTCGGCCCTGCTTCCGGCCGAAGGTCCTGATCCTTCGGCTGGTCTGACTACTTCTCCCAGTTCCGCGGTTAGCCCGCGTCCCACGCGTAGCTTGCGGTCACGCCAGTTGTCTCGTCGTCTTGCCGATTTCGATGTTGGTTTGCCTCCCTCTCTTGTACCATCTGCGGCTTCATCCACTCCCACAGCAAACTCTACGGTATTTCCTTTGTCCCGTTTCATTTCATATGATCGTTTATCCAAGTCTCATCATGTTTATGTAGCGGCCATCACCACCGGGGATGAGCCAATCTTTTAGACAGGCTATTAAACATGCCCATTGGCGTGAAGCCATGCAGCGGGAAATTGCGGCTCTTGAGGCCAACAAAACTTGGACAGTCGTACCTTTACCTCCTGGCCAACGCACTATTGACTCTAAATGGGTATATAAAATTAAATACAATCCTGATGGTACCGTTGAGCGTTATAAAGCGCGTCTGGTTGCACGTGGTTATACGCAGGTTGAGGGTGTGGATTTTCATGAGACGTTCGCTCCTGTGGCCAAGTTAGTTACCGTCCGCTGTCTTTTAGCTATTGCCGTTGTTCGGGGTTGGCATGTTCATCAGTTAGATGTTAATAATGCTTTCTTGCATGGTGAACTTACTGAGGATGTCTATATGCGTATCCCGCAAGGTTTTACACGACAGGGGGAGACTAATGTTTTTAAGTTGCAAAAAATCTTTGTATGGTTTGCGCCAGGCGTCACGCAATTGGTATGCTAAATTCACTACCTCACTTACGTCACTCGGTTATATCCAGTCTCAAGCTGATGCATCCTTATTTGTTTTGTCTCTTGGTTCGTCTTTTGTTGCTGTTTTAATTTATGTCGACGATGTTATTGTGGCGGGTAATGATATCACACGTATTGATGCTTTAAAGTCTTATCTTGATCACAAATTTAAGATCAAGAATTTGGGTCCGTTAAAGTATTTTCTTGGTATTGAAGTTGCTCGTTCATCCTCTGGCATGGTGTTAAATCAACGTAAGTATGTTCTTGATATTCTTCTGGAATGTGGACTCCTTGGTTGTCGTCCTGCAAGCACTCCTATGGATCAAAAGTGCCAGCTTTCTGATTCTGATCCACTCCTTGATGATCCTTCGTTTTATCGTCGTATTGTGGGTCGTTTGCTTTATCTCACGGTTACACGCCCTGATATTTGTTTTGCTGTTAATACACTCAGCCAATTTATGCATACGCCTCGTAAATGTCATCTTGATGCTGTTTTTCATTTACTACGCTACCTTAAACGTGCGCCTGGACAAGGACCCTTCTTTTCGGCTTCCACTTCTTTGTGTCTTACAGCTTATTGTGATGCTGATTGGGCTGGTTGTCCTATTACTCGCCGTTCTACTACTGGATATTTGGTTTTTCTTGGGTCGGTTCCTATATCTTGGCGTTCTAAGAAACAGTCTGTTGTTTCTCGTTCTTCGGCTGAGGCTGAATATCGTGCCATGGCTTATGCGACAAGTGAGATTGTTTGGTTACGTCGTCTCTTAGAGGATCTTGGTGTTACAGTCAATGCGCCCGTGGCCCTTCATTGTGATAATCAAGCTGCTCTGCATATTGTAGCGAATCCTGTCTTTCATGAACGCACGAAGCATATTGAGATTGATTGCCATTTTATTCGTCAACATTACTCGAATGGTCATATTATGCCACAGAAAGTCTCGACTACACAACAGTTGGCGGATGGTCTTACCAAAGCTTTAGGTCCAGCGCCTTTTCAACAGTTTTTGGGCAAGTTGGGCATTGTCAATATTCTTGCTCCAACTTGAGGGGAGTATTGTGATAAGATATTAGATGATAACTACCTTGAGATATTTGATAGATATTTGGTAGGATACTAACCACTTAGTGGATAGCATTGTAGATAAAGTTTTATCCTAGCTTCCTTAGTTGTAGAGATAGTAGTTGTGTCTCTAACTATATGTACGTGTAATACTCTTGTAATTCTGATATACACAATACATCAAAATTCCATACACGTTTTCTTCACTAACAATTCCAGAAACGTGAAACTGACCTCAACCAAACCGCATAACATCCAAAAATATACCGTAGGCATAAGTTTAATCAAAAATTTAAGGCCTACTGTATATTTTTGGACGTTATGCGGTTTGGTTGAGGTCAGTTTCATGTTTCTGGAATTGTTAGTTCCTTCAGAATACTACACTGTAGATCGGACCTGGACACAGCAAAACTATTAGAATTTATTATGTTTGCCTGTTTCATGCATTCTTTTTAGGTTGATGGGGAGCATCAGTTCACTTAAAATTTTAACATCTTGGTGTAGGCGCAGCGGAAGCGTGGTGGGCTCATAACCCACAAGTCCCAGGATCGGAACCTGGTTTTGATACCAATTGTTAGGCCAAAATGAATAGCGGAAGCATAAAAGTTACCTCTGGCCATTATCGCTTAGTCGTCGCCTTCGAATCGGAAGCCTGCTGCAGAGAAGAATCCTTGCGGGAAAGAGAGTCTTCCAGCCTATGCCTATCTGAATGCTGTATAGCTATGGTTGATGGAATATCACAGGCCCTATTATTGGCTAGTCCAGTGACCCCTTTCCTTATTCGACTGACAATCAATTCCTTCCATCAAGGAAACTTAATAATTGTCAATCAATCGTTCAAAGGATACGGGATTATGGTTTTCGAGGCCTTCAGTATTCAATTATGTATAATGTCATTCTACATTTCGTCACTGGATTAATGGTCTTCGCGTCTTCTGGAGAATCCATTTCGTTTGTAGTATATGTGAATTTTGCCATCACGAAAATTGCATATTGTGGTCATTTAGGAATACCACTTCCTTTATAAGTTGTTGATATTGCACAGCATCTGTCATTGTGGCCTTTTCTTAGTTCTCAAATTTCAAAGTTCTTTTTTGGTTGCTGATTCTTTGTATTTTGCTTCATAAATTTCACCATTCAAGGCTGACATCATAATTGAAATGAAAAGCGGTTTTTGTTTGTTCTCTGAAAAAAAAATGTAAAGTATCCTTGATTTTTGGTCATCTTATGGAATCGGGTGCTGGAAGAATATAGAAATTTAAGAGCAGTGCAAAATTGTGTGGGATCAAAAATTTAGAGGATCTGAAGAATGCTAATAATCAGAATTAAAGAAACTGTGCATTTAAGATCAATTTCGGGGAATGATAATGATGCCATTCAACCTGCAAATTTGTCAAATTAACATGTTGATTGGGTGAGATCTTAATCAAGTGATTTTCGTTATTCTAGGAAATTGATATGGGGTTTATAAGAAGTGTGGACGATTTTTGTTTTGTGTATTTCCTTTTCTATTTGATATGGGGTTATACAGTTGCAAGGACAGAAAGGATATTTGGATAGAAATTGAATCTTGTATGTTTATCAATTGACTTTGTTTATTACAACTATGCTTATGTACCTATTTGAGAAAATTTTTGGTAAATATAAAAGGTGAACTATTGAAAGTGTGATAAATACACCGTACACGTAATCTCTGTCTAGAAAATCGGTACTTAAGCGGCACCGTTGTGACCCCATCGCACGGCCTGGGATTTTACGTGGAATGGTAATACCTGTCTAAGAAATTGATTCATGATCTTTCCTGGGGTATTGCTGAATCGGTTCACTTCACATTTTCATTATGATTTCATCTTTTGTTGATGTCATATAAAGCGTTTTAAAGCTTATGACATATAAATAATTATTTTCTCAATTTTAACGTTAGCCAAAGCATCTTAAAATTGTACAGTATAAAGAAAATAAAATGTCATCATACTTATGGTTTTGATTAATAAAGTAATCACTCTGCCCCACAGGGAAGTGGTTATTTTATTGATCGAGAAAATTAAACATAAACATTTTCTATACCCACAGGTAGTGAAATATTTTGGTTGTTTAATTTTCATATCGTTTAAAGTTTTGATTAATAAGGTAGTCACTCTGCCCCACAGGGAAGTGGTTATTTTATTGATCAAGAAAATTAAACATAAAAATTTCCTATGCCCACAGGTACGGAAATATTTTGGTTCTTTAATTTTCATATTGTTTTAAGTATATTCTATGCATGAGTGCGACATCTACCCACAGGAAGGTTTAGAATATACTATTTGAATTAACTTGATTAATTCATTCTGGTTATAAATGTTCATAGCATGATATGTGTTTCTTTGGTTATGCGATTATTCCCACTACTGCTTTATTTGATTCTGCTAGTACTCCAATGCTAACTGGTGACAATTACGCTGAATGGAAGGATATCATCCTTTTGTCGTTAGGGTGTATGGACTTAGACCTGATGATCCGTGAGGAAAAACCACCAAATCCCACGAGCGTTGGGAGCGATCTAATCGCCTCAGCATGATGCTCATCAAGTCTCGTATAAGTCCAAGCATTAGGGGTTCTATCCCTAATCTTGATAATGGCAAAGCTTACATGAAAGCCATTGATGAACAATTCGTAAGCTCTGACAAGGCGGTTGCCAGCACCCTTGTGAAGAGGCTTTCAAACATGACCCATGACAGAAGTCGTGGTGTGCGCGAGCACATCATAGAGATGAGGGACATTGTTGCTAAATTAAGCTCCCTAAAGGTTGAAATCTCGGAGTCATTCCTGGTGCATTTCATACTCAACTCTCTCCCTTCGGAGTTCACTCCATTTAAGATCTCATACAACACACATAAAGAAAACTGGTCAATTAATGAACTTCTGACCATGTGTGTTCAAGAGGAGCAGAGGTTGAAGAATGAGTCCATTGAGTCTGTGTATCTTGCGACTCATTTTAAGAGAAATGCAAAGAAGGGCAAAGGTGTTCCAATGAAGAAAACCGGCAATAAAGACACATGTCGGTTTTGCAAGAAAAAGGACACTGGAAGAAAGATTGCCTGAAATATAAGGGATGGCTGGAGAAAAGGTAATTTTTCCTTTGTGTGTCATGATCTAATTTTACTGAGGTTTCTGTAATACATGGGATTGATTGTGGTTCTACAATTCACATTGCAAAACCATGCAGGGCTTTCTAAACCTGAGGAAGCCAAATGAAAGTGAGCAATGCATCTATTCTGGAAACCGGATGCGCTCTACTGTTGAAGGAGTGAGGGATCTTATAGGCTCATTTTGAAAACGTTTTCAACTTGATTTGGAAAACACCTTTTATGTACCTTCTTTTTCCAGAAATTTAGTTTCTCTTTCAAGACTTTCGATTATTGGATATGATTTCTCACATCTTTTTGTAATGAATGTATTGAAAGAGAATAAAGTTATTGGTTCTGCGAAATTGAATGGTTTTTTGTTTCAACTTGAGTTAGATCCCATTTACGAGCATACTCTTTTAACAGAAACTGGTACAAAGCGTTGTATCAATGAGAACTCATCAAGTCTTTGGCATAAAAGATTGGGACATATCTCAATCGAAAGAATGAAAAGATTGGTGAATGAAGGAGTTTTACAAACTAGACTTCACTGATTTAGGTACTTGTGTGGGATGCATAAAGGGCAAGCAAACCAACAAGACCATTAAGGGTGCCAAAAGAAGTTCTCAACCTCTTGAAATCATACACACGGATATCTGTGGACCTTTTCATACACCTTGCTTGAATGGTCAGAAATACTTTATTTCATTTATCGACGACTATTCAAGGTTCATGTATCTCTATCTTCTATTTGAAAAATCTGAAGCACTTGATGCGTTCAAAATCTTCAAATTAGAAGTAGAGAAACAAAAGGAGAAGACAATTAAAATTGTCCGATCCATAGAGGTGGTGAATATTATGGACGTTACACAGAAAAGGGACAAATGATTGGTCCATTTGCCGAATTCCTTCAAAAGGAGGGTATTGTTGCTCAATACACCATGCCTGGCACACCACAACAAAATGTGTTGCTGAAAGAAGGAATCGGACTCTTATGGACATGGTCAGGAGCATGATTAGCACAACAAATTTGCCTATATCCTTTTGGAGTGAAGCTCTAAAAACCGCTGTGTATGTTTTAAAGGGTTCCATCTAAGGCCGTTCCTAAAACACCTTTCGAGTTGTGGAATGGTTGGAAACCAAGTTTAAAACATTTACACATATGGGTTGTCCAGTTGAAGTTAGGGTATACAACCCAAGCATAAACTGGATGAACGAACGAAAAGCGGTTTTTTATTGGATATGCAGTTAACTCCAAAGGTATAGATTTTACTGTCCCTCACATACTCCTAAAGTGGTTGAAGCTAGAAATGCTAAGTTTCTAGAGGATCATGAAGTCAGTGGGAGTGATTCGAATAGAAATTCAATTTTGAGGAAGTAAGGGATACACATGTTGTACCTTTATATGTAGACAATTCGGTTGCTATTCATCATAATGAAGAGCCGCCAATTGTGCAACCTCAAATTGAAGAATCACATCAAGAACAAACTGAACCCACTAATCCCACATCTACTGAACCAGTGGGAGTACGAAGATCCTCAAGAACTAAAAGGCCAGCAATTTCTAGTGATTATATTGTATATCTTCAAGAGTCCGACTATGACATTGGACTAAATCATGACCCTATCTCGTTTTCACAAGCCATGAGTTATGACAAATCGTCACTATGGTATAATGCCATGAAAGAGGAGATGGAATCAATGGCTAAAAACAATGTCTGGGAACTTGTTCCGTTACCAAACAGAGCCTCTGTGGTGGGATGCAAATGGGTCTTTAAGACCAAAAGAGACTCGTTTGGTAACATTGAACGATAAAACAGACTTGTAGCCAAAGGTTTCACTCAAAGAAGGCATTGATTACCATGAAACCTTCTCTCCAGTCTCAAAGAAGGATTCATTTCGGATAATCATGGCATTAGTAGCTCATTTTGATCTCGAGCTACATCAAATGGATGTGAAAACTGCGTTTTTGAATGGGGTTCTTGATGAAGAGGTATACATGCGTCAACCTGAAGGCTTTGTCAATTCTGATAATGATCAACTGGTTTGCAAATTGAATAAATCCATATATGGGCTTAAACAGGCTTCACGTCAATGGAACATCAGGTTTCATGAGGTAATCTCTTCATTCGGTTTCGTAGAGAACATTGTTGATCAATGTATATACCTCAAGATGAGTGGGAGCAAATACATTTTCTTAGTCCTATATGTGGATGATATTCTACTGGCAAGCAGTGATCTTGGGTATTGCATGAGACTAAGCGATTTCTCGCTTTGAACTTTGATATGAAGATATGGGTGAAGCCTCTATGTCTTGGCATAGAGATTCACAGAGATAGAAAAGTAAAATACTTGGTCTTTCTCAGAAGGCCTACACCGTAAAAGTACATGAGAAATTTGCTATGCAGAATTCTACGTCTATTACGTCACCTATTTCATTGGAGTCTAAGTTCATTACATGCTATGAAGCTACTTCACAGGCCTTATGGATGAAAATTTCATCATGGTCTTAATGTTGTCGATATTGTTGATAGACCCATAAAGACTTTCTGCGACAATTCAACTGTTGTGTTCTTTGCGAAAAATAACAAAGTGGGAGTCACAGTAAACATATTGACATAAAGTATTTGAAGGTCAAAGACCATGTTAAACAAGGAGAAATAAAGATTGAACACATTAGAACGGAGTCAATGGTTGCTGATCCTATGACTAAAGGATTACCGGTTAAAGTTTTCAGGGACCATGCCACTGATATGGGACTTCTTAGTTCTCCTTGATTTGTTGTACTTTGATCTTATTTGGTCTAGATATTTGTTGAATTTGAATATGCGCATTTAAAGTTGTAGGATCTATTTGATCCATAGACGTGGACCCATTTTGAGATAATTTATAGTAAATCATTCATTTTGTTCGATTGAGTGTATGATGCATTGTAATTCTTGGAAGGGAGTGCTTGACATCAAAGCATGAACACCTTGATTCATGTGTTGTATTTTCAATCTAAGTTTGGTAGTCAATAGATCCAAGTGACAATAAATTATGGCCATATTGTTTTGTCACTTATGCCGTGTTATCTAACATTTGACATGTGATCCAAGTGGAAGAATGTAAGAATCAATTATAATTACTATAATTGATTGCAAGAATCTCGTGATTTATTTGTAAATCACTAATGTGGATCACATGATAATGTATCTATACGTTATAATGGCTAGATACGTTGCAATTATTGACTGTATTAATTATCAGATTTGATTATGATTGATTGGAAATCATTAAGTTTCCTTGATGGAAGGAATTGATTGTGAGTCAAATAAGGAAAGGGGTCCCTGGCCTAGCGTATAAATACAGGGCCTGTGATATTCCATCAATCATAGCCATACAGCATTCACATAGGCATAGGTTGGAAGACTCTCTTTCCCGCAAGGATTCTTCTCTGCAGCAGGCTTCCGATTCGAATGCGACGACTAAGCGATAATGGCCGGAGGTAACTTTTATGCTTCCACTATTTATTTTGGCCTAACATGTTGGCTAGCAACGCGCACACACGAGTAACATGGTTGGCCGATGGATTAAGACCTTCCGTCGCTAGGGTTTGTGTGGAAGTTGATGTTTCTCATGCATTGCCCAAAAAAATTTATCTGCAGGCAAAGAATCGTTTTATACCGCAGACTGTTGAATATGAAGACTAGCCGTTATTTTGTACATCATGCAGACGTTTAGGCCACGTAGAAGCCTCATGCCCGCCGAAAAAATTAACCACGGTGCCTCCTCCTCCACCTCCACCACTTCCACGTCGTCTATTGCAGCGTTAGACCCCCGTAAAAAATAGACCACCAGCGACGCCTGCCACATCTTCGGTAGATCATCCAATGACCGCTCAAGTGTCACAACCTCACAGTGACCCAATGTCCTCCCCAGCTAATATCCAGGCAGATTTACCTGATGAGCCTGACACCAAAACTTTGCAGGATATCTCAGATACTTGTGATATAGGCCATTCTTCGGATAATGATCTCCCCGCCGAAGAACCTCCCTCAGGCATCCCGACAGTCCCAGAAGAGGTTGTCCGTCGTATACATCTTATGCCTCCAACACTGGACAAAGATATTCTTATTTCACGATTACAAGAAACGACAGACTCAGCAAAATTTATTCCTGTTGTTCCACGTCGAAAGCGTCGGTCTAGAAAGGATCTTCCTCCGTTGCCACCATCTACTATGCTACACGCAGTGCGTCTCATGCGATTCAGGAAGTGACACTACTCTTTCTCAATGAATATTATGATATGGAATATAAGGGCATGCGTGCCTCTCTCCCTAGAATGCATCAGCTAATTCGTGATCATCGTTTAAATTTACTTGCTTTGATAGAGCCAAAACACTCGTCTGCCAATATTACTCGTTATGCTTTAGATTTTGGTTTTTCCAATTCTTTTTCATCAGTCCGAACACATTTGGTTTTTCTGGCGTGACTCAGATTTTCAGTTGATGTGTCGCAGGATGACGATCAAGTGATACACTTTACTCTACTTTTTCGGCCAATGCAGTATTCGTTTGTGCTGTCTGTAGTTTATGGCAAGCATACGCTCTTGCTACGCCGTGCATTATGGCATTCTTTATGTACATTCTCAGAAACATCTACATTGCCTTGGATTGTTGGGGAGATTTCAATACTTTCGGTCCTTGTCTGATCATGAAGGCCGTTCACATCCTCTTTCTGCTTTACAGGATTTTAATGACTGTATTGAGTCTTGCTTCTTGATGTCACCGCAATTTCATGGGCCTAAGTTTACTGGACAGATGGTAGAGGACTGGGCAGGGTACGTCGGAGATTAGACTGGTTATTTATTAACTCTGCTTTTCAGGATAAATTTGAGGATTTACAGCTCACTCATCTTCCGCGCATTACATCTGATCATACGCCATTGTTATTTCTTTGCCGTATAAATCAGTCCAGGTTCGTCGTTCCTTTCGATTTCTGGACTCATGGTTACTACATCCGGATTTTCATACTTACAAAGAATGCTTGGGCGGCTTATCCTACTACGGGTGGCATGTATGGTTTCTATTCAAAATTATTCAGTTTAAAGAAAGACATCCAGCGTTGGAACAAGGAGATCTTTGGTAATATATTTTCAAATGTCCAGCAGGCTGAATCGGCACTTTCACATGCGGAGAGTGCCTGGGATGCATCTCCTACTGAAGCAAACGGATCATGTATCATAAAGCAAAAGCCGATTATCTTCAACATCCTCCTATGAACTACAATTTTGGAAGCAAAAATCTCGTCCGGTGGTTAAAAGAGGGTGACGCCAATACCCGATATTTCCATTCTATTGTCAAAGGAAAACGGTTGCAGTTACGATTCAACAAATACACCCCTAACGGCGACTTATGCTCCACACCTAATGAGATTATGGCTGAAGCAGTATCATTTTACACATCCTTATTGCTTGTGAGCAAACGCATAATTATGATGACATTCTCTGCCATATTCGTGGGTGATTTCTTCGGATGATAATACCTACTCACGCAAATACCCATGGAGCCGGAAATTAAAGATGCAGTTTGGCATTTAGATCCTACTAGTGCAGCCGGCCCTGATGGTTTTAATGGTCAGTTTTATCGATCCTGTTGGTCTATCATTCATACTGATGTGGTAAAAGCGTTCAAGAATTTTTCTTGGCATCCCACAGCCTGCGGTGATGGCTTCTGCGCTAATTACATTGATTCCTAAGAAACAGTCGCCTGCTACATTCAGTGACTTTGTCCCATATGTTTAACTAATTTTCTGAGCAAAGTGTGCACACGTATTATTGCTAGTCGCTTGAGTACTTTGCTTCCACGCTTAATATCTCCGGAGCAAAAGGTTTTATACCAGGCTCGACATTTCATCACAGGTTCTTATGGCTCGGGAAATGATACATATGATGGATAAGGGTGGTTCACAGGTATGTTTAAAGCTGGATATGATGAAAGCATTTGATAGAGTCAGTTGGGAATACTTGGAGAAATTATTGCGCACTTTTGGCTTCTCTGACTTTTTCATTCGCATTATACTTAACCACTTGCGGGCTACCACATTAGCAGTCCTAATTAACGGTCAGCCTTCCTCAACCTTTCGGCCATATAGAGGCGTAAAATAGGGAGATCCTTTATCTCCATTACTGTTATTTTATCTTCAGAGGGATTCAGCAGAGGATTAAAGGCATTAACAGCATGGGCAATTGCAACCTTTTCGCTTAGGCGAATTCCATTTACCATAACACATTTGGCCTATGCGGATGACTTGTTGATATTTTTACGGGGTACACACACAATCTTCAGCTTTCATGCCTTCCTGACTCAATATGAAACTGCTTCTGGGCAAAAGTCAATTTTCAAAAAAGCAGTATGATTCCATCTACTCATATTCTTGGCAGCGACGGAATTTAGAGGATATCATCAACATGAAATGTACTCTTTACCTTTCAGATACCTCGGCTCCTACTTACATAAAGGTATTTCCCGCGCCATATACTGTGCTCCTTTATTGCAGCATATCGATGACAGGCTTCATGGATGGCACTCTCGATTACTTTCCTCTGCTGGTCGTTTAGTATTGTTGCATTCTGTTATAGCGGCATTAACATTACACATCCTCGCATCTGGTGGGCTCCTAAATCGGTTATTAAGATCATAAATCAGAAAATGGCATCATTTTATTGGGGTCGTAGACATCACTGGGTCTCTTGGAGTGCTATCTGCGCACCTCAGGAGGAGGAGGCTTGGGGATTCGAGACCTCAACAATTGCAACAAGCTTATCATTGCCGTATTTGGTGGTTATATCAACAGCATTCCACACTTTGGAGCAACTATATGCACGCTAAATATGGTCATCGTGAAGATTACTTGCCTCGTTTACCAGATTCTCCAATCTGGAAAATTATTTGCCGTATACATCCTTTCTGTCTTTGCAGTCTGCTGGCCAAGATGTGCATCTCACATGGTTACACATCAACAGGAGATTTTACTTTGCGCAGTGCTTATGATACTTGTCGCATGCCTCATCCGCGCCTCCTTTCGGCAAGGTTCATTTGGTTTAAACAGCATTCCCCAGTTATTCAGATCTTCTTATGGCGCCTTTTCCATTCTGCGATCCCATTGGAGGATTATATTGGCAGGTATATTACTTCTCAACCAACGCAATGTCCATTCTGTAAGAGAGAGTCAGCTACAGTAGATCATGTCTTCTTGCATTGCTCACATGTGCGCCCAATATGGCTTTATTATGCTGGAGAATTACACTGTCCTCTGCCATCGCCCTTGCAACTGCGCCAGTATATACTTGCTTGGTGGTATCGTTCCCTTTTTGTCTCTTCTTGGGGTTTTTAAAATTATCATTCCAGCGATTATACTGTACAATATATGGCGTGGATATACATCTTTAGTCTACGGAGAGCAAACGAACATTACATAACATCCTTTTAGGCTACAATTCGATATGACATTACCATTTGGTGCAAAAAATAGCAGGAACTAAACTTGCTGTTGATCCTAGACAATATTTCTCTTGGCTTCCATCGCTGACACTCCCACGACTTTCTCTGATTTGCTGGCTATATCCACTGCCAGGCCGGTTTAAATTGAATACAGATGCGGTAGTTGGCAGACAGTATGCAGCAGGGGGTGCTATATTGCGCGATCATATGGGATCTTGTGTTGGAGCAATCTCATTTAGGCTGCCCCCAACTACGCCACTAAACGCGGAGATTCAAGCAGCATTATTTGGTCTTTTTATTTTCTTCCCCTAAATCGTAACATCACATTGGAATCGGATTGTGCCCAAATGATATCTCGGTTGGCCCGCCCGCAGATGGTTCATGGCAACTATTATCTTCAGCTACTTCACACACTTATTCATCTCCACCGGCTTGATTATCATCACATCTATCGGGAGGCTAAGATGGCAGCTCATTACTTGGCTCAACACGCAATGATGGACCCCATCACACATTATTATTCATCGCATACTCTTCCTTCGATGGTGCGCGCTGCTATCTCGTTAGATCTTTCTTCCGTTCAATTGTGTGTTGCTTGACAAACTACAGTCTTCCACATAGATTGGCGTTTCAACACTCTCACTGCCTGTACCCTACGGGATCCAGGCAGGCTCGGTATGTGTTGCTATCTTTTGGCCTGGATTTTATACTGTTTCCTACTAATTAATCACTGGCTCTTTATGCTTGCCTTCGCATGGCTTGGACTATATATCTTGATGGCAAGATTTTTCTATCCTGCACCGGCGGACTTAGCGGCAAAGACTCCACTGGCGCGTCCTTACATAAAATCGTCGCCTTGGCACAAACTTTGCCAAGGCGACATCGGTATATGTTTGACATCTCTATTTTACTTTCTTTGGATTCTCTCTATCATCGGTATGACTTCTCCCTGGGATTCTTCCGAGGTACGGCATTTCCAGAACAAGTCAAGCTCAAGCAACGAATTCCACTGCTTATTCTGGAGAACTCGGTCCACACCACCATCTACAACAAGCACATATTTGTACTCAATCTTAGATTCAATTCATATCAATGACAGCCGTATAAATATGTACGCTTTTTCCTTCACCAAGGTTTATCCACAAGGGTGGTTTTACTTGGCAAGGTTTAATGCGGCATATCATATACGACTGGAGATATATTATTATTAGTTCGTTATTTCATTTATTCGCATACTCTGATGGTTGTAATATGGTTTTCCTCCGCCAAAGTGAGGCTTATCATTAGTAATAATTTCCTTTTAAAAAAATATAGATATATATATATATATATGTATGTATATATATATATATATATAATTCTTATATTGTCTGGGCATTCGATCGATATGGAGTTATTTTGCCAGCGAGTTACACTACCCTATCCCAACATCCTTGCGGCTCTGACAATATTTACTTTCCTGGTGGTATCGTTCGACTTTTTCATCTTTCTTTGGTGTTTTGCGAGTCATCGTCCCAGCAATCATTGTTTATTCGGCATGGCGCGCTATGTATCTCTGGTATATAGTGAGCCACACATTTTCTCACTTACATCCTTAAAGTTCACCATACAGTATGATATTTCAATGTGGTGTAAGTCAATCGCGGGATCCAAATTGCTGACTGGCCCACGCCATCCCTTCGCTTGGCTTCCTCCACTTCGGAACCCGCGTCCAATTTTGGTGAGATGGAGGTTACCAACATCTGGTCGGTTTAAATTAAATACGGATGCTGCCAGTTAGAAGGCACTATAGTGCAGGTGGTGCTATTTTGAGAGACCATACTGGAGTTTGTGTAGGCGCAGTATCATTTAGATTGCCATTAAGTTCTCCTATTCATGCAGAGATACAGGCGGCGTTATTTGGACTATTGTTTTTTCTGCCTTTATATCGGTCGATATTCTAGAATCAGATTGTGCGATGCTTGTATCACGATTATCCCACCCTAAGATGGTGTACGGCAACTATTATCTTCAGTTACTCCACATGCTAGTGCGGCTACATCGATTGGACTATCATCACATTTACAGAGAGGCAAACATGGCGGCACCCTATCTTGCGCAGAATGCTATGCTCAACCCCTGCACCCAAATCTACAATTCTTGCTCTCTTCCGCCATTAGTTTGTAGTTCCATCTCATGGATCTTTCTTCAGTACATTTGAGAGTGCCTTGACCTATCTAAGTCTTCCATATGGATTGGCGTCATCTGAATTTTCCTGCCTGTGCCCTTCAGGGTTCGGGCAGGTTTGGTATGATTTGTTACCTATTGGCTTTCATTATTTCTCACAGTTGGTTGATTGCTAATAACGTTGCTTCATTATGTCTTTATGTATGGCTTGGACATTGCCTTATCGCACTTGGGTGGCACCCGGCTGAGAACGCTGCCCCCACGTTGGTTAGCTGCATTGGACCTCACCTGGATGAGACACACATTATGCCATTTTCAGGTATTCCGTATGGATTGGCACTTTCTCACTTTTTCTGCCTGTCCACTAGTTGGGGCAGGCAGACATGGTATGATTTCTTTCTGGTTGCCGCTGCTCTTTTCTTCTATACTACTTGTCTGCTTCACTTAGTGCATATTCTCTTTTCTGCATGGTATGTCTTGCGACCATTATTTGACGACCGAGTTGATGATGTGTATCTGCCTCCTGGGACGAGGTACTTCTACATGCAAGCACGTGGTTCCGTAATTTTGCAAGTCTTCCATATGGATTGGCATTTCCATATTACATTTGCCGATACCTCACTGTGTACCGGCAGACTTGGTATGTTCCCCATTCTATTTGCCTGGATCTTTACGCGTGTCATCTATAATGCTTTCACTCAGCCACATATTTCTTTTGTGCATGGACGCAACGATTCTCCTTGGTCTGCTTTGTCGCTGGCGGCTCTGCCTCTCTGACGAACGAGGGCACATCAACTACGGACCTCTACATGGCTTCCTTTAATTTTGCGACTCTTGTACTCATTTGGCTTGTAAATTATTTCATTTTTCAGTGTTAGCGCCTATCAACATTCCATCTATATAAATATGTATGCTTTTTCCTTCGCCAAGGTTTTATCCACAAGGGTGGTTTTTCTTGGCAAGATTTTAATGCGGCATATCATATATATTTGGATGTTGATCATCATACACTGCTACTTTCGTCATGTTTTTCAATTTGTTATAAGGTTTTTCCTCCGCCAGAAGTGAGGGATATTTATAATAAAAATTCTCCTTAATATATATATATATATATATATATATATACACACACACATCTATGAAACCAATGATAATCATGCATGATCCATGAGTTTTATTAAAACCAAAATAAGCGCACAAGTTTTGCAAAATCATATCAAATATAATTAGGTTACTTACATGTTTTGATATACTTTACCGGAAACGAGTTCGGATTGGTGTATGACAAAGCTTCTCCTCCTTCCTCTTCCTACAGATCTCTGCCAATTTGCTAGGGTTGGATTTTTTTTCGCCTGCTGAAGGGGGCGGCCGAGTGTTCAAGAGTGGGGGTGATAGGGTTTATGTATTGTATGTATATATATATATATACATATATATATATATTCATCGTTTTCGGCAATATTCATCGTTTTCGGCAATATTCATCGTTTTCGGCAATATTCTTTGAATTCGTTTTCGCATCTTGCGTTCAGGACTATTGCTCTTTTTATTTATTTTGATTTCAATCACCTTTGCGGCGCCGTTCTCCGCCGCCAATCCAAGATCGATCATCTTCTCGCCAACAATCGCCGCTTTCGCCAGGTCGCTGTTCGATTCTTTCTCAATTCGACGGGGTCACCGCTGCCGCCATCCCTAACGCTTTGCTGGCTCTTATACATTGAGATTCAGCGCAATGGCTCCTGCGCCTACATTCGCTGCAGTAGTGGCCGGATCAGCAACCACGCCGATATCCATCTCTCCTAAGAACAGCAACGCGTTATAAAGGTATTCCACTGGTTTCATTTCTTGATTCGGAAATTGATGCATTGGCTGTCCCTTTTCGGTACTCTCTAGTCGGTACATTTTGGTATGGGCGCACCCCCCTAAAGGTGATACGCAATGTTTTTGAAAAGATTGGTTTTCACCACGACCTTCGGATTACTCTCATTGATCAAACGCATATATGCTGAATTTTACCAATGAATCAGATTATTTGCGATGTTTTTATCGTCGTTCTTGGCATATTTCTGGTTGTCACATGAGGGTTACAAAATGGACAGTGGATTTTGATCCTTCCTCTGATGTCCCAATTGTGCCGGTTTGGATTGCACTTCCGGCATTGCCGATTCACCTACATAGGCAGGAAGCTTTGTTCGAAATAGTGCGCACAATCGGTTTGCCTCTTAAATTAGATGTAGCCACCTCTAAAGGCTTACGTCCATCGGTAGCTCGTGTATGTGTGGAGATTGATGTATCACAAGAGTTGCCGCAAAAAATTTATCTACAAGCTAAAGGTCGTTTAATTCTTCAGTCTGTTGTTTATGAAGATTTGCCGTTGTTCTGTACTGACTGTCGTAGACTGGGGCATAAACATGCTGATTGCACATCTAAGTGTGAGACTGGTATTCCGCCCCCACCTCCTCCACCCCCGAAATCTCGTCCATCCAAGACGCGATGGACTCCAGTAAAGCACAACCAACCTGTGCCGCCGCCAGGAAATGAAAAGAATAATGATCCGGGGGCAGGGGGTCCTGTCATAGGGAAAGCGATCCCTATACTGGAGCAACATTCTTCCGATAATGCCATACACGATGAGTTTTTTGATGCAGCAGACTCTCCTACAGATACCATGCAACACGATATTGGACATGTATCGGACACTGATTTGCCAACTGACATTTTAGTAGAGGACATATCGACGGTTGATCCATCACGCGTTCCAGACGCTCTGGCTGAAGCATCTGACCTATCTATATCGCAGATTTTCTCTAGGTTGACTGCAGATTTATGTCCGGTACTGGTAGTGCCGCCTACATTGGAGTTTCAAAAGCAACAGGATCCGCAGCACACAGATACACCTACACTATCTCCGCCCTTGAGATTTCATACACGGCCATACAGCATGCCCACGAGATGACCTCACCGTCTGAAGTGGCTCCGGAAGTCCAAATTCAATCCATTCCAGTTGAATTGCTAGTTCCACTAGCGATAATGCCAGCCCATGGCCAGCCTGCTTATGATCCCTTAGTTGAACAATTCTATCAAGATCACTTTCGTGAAGAGGAAGAGGACGTGGCTTTGGCACTAGGTTCGGACAATGAAGCTTCTCTCTCATATACTCGCCATAAAGGGACTGAATATGATGATCTACGAGATAGTTTGATCATTGCGGGCGATGATTTGGATTGTTGCAGGACATCGACTAGGGGCGGGACTCTCCTTGGTGGACTATCTCGGAAAAGCGCAGGTCTCGGAAGGATCTTCCACCACCTCCACCGTCCTCAATGGTTACTCGACGGCGCAGCCATCGTTCTTTTGAAATATAGATAGATTAGCAGTCCCACGACTGATCATTTGGTTTCTTTTTCATTTATTCTCGCTTGTACTCACGGCTACCCTCGGCCATTAACGCGGGATATGATACATAAATAAAAGCCGGAAGGTATCCTTCCGTTTAATATATATATATATATATATATATATATATATATATATATATTATATATATATATAAAATTAGATGGATAGGTGTGTTAGGTTTAGGTAGTTTTCTAATCGATGAAGACCGATTTTGTGTTGCCTCCTGATGTAAAATCTCTGATGTCCTCTTCCACCAATTTTGTCTAGTACCAATCACTTGTATTTTTGTTTGTCCAATGGTTGGATGGTATCGTTTAAAGACGGAGCTTTAATTAATTCATCCCTTTCAAGTCCTAAAAGTGAAACTCCCAAAGAGCAAATCTTTCACGCATGACAAAGTACAGGAGCACATTTATAACCTGATGCCCAACTCCTTGTATTTGAGTAGTTGAGGATGTCAATCAAAGATTATTCCCTTGTGTACTTGAGGGTGTGAGTTTCCATTTTCAATAGAATCAATTACACATTTTTTCTTAACTTTGAAATATAATAAAATAAAACAAAATGACTCATTAAATTAGCTGCATTTCTTATATTGTAAAGTGGCACTTAATCGACACAGCCTGACGCAATTTTAACTATGTGTCATCAAGGAACAACATATGTCTGTTTCTAACATGTAGGTATGGTTGCGTATATCTGACCCCTTATACCCCGTCATAGACAGAAGCCTCTAAGGAATGGGGTAATATTGTTGTTGTTGTAGTAGTAGTACTTGATGGTGTGTTCGATGATTTTTTGCCCTGTCTTACGTGTAAAGTGTTGTGTTACTTGGTTTCCATCGTTAGAGCATATTTTTCAGTTTCCAATTCTTTGGCAAAATTAGTTGGTATAACAGCAGTCTAAAGCGGGATTGTGTTAGAAGAGAAGCTAATATAAAGTAATATTTTGACAATCGAAATCTGTCTCTTTTTCTTATTCCACCTCATCAATTTATAGAGTACAATTAGGTATGTAAAGATAAACATTATCTAAAGTGCTATGCCAATATATATCAATCAAATCTACAAAGTATGGTAATGATATGTACAAATCAAATCAGTTACAATCAGATAATTATGAAGAACTTGGTTAGATTGGATATTCTACAATCATATCCAATTATATCTGCAATCTCTATCTGACATTGCGCTTATAGATCTGCCGAGCTCAGCACAGCACAACTCGGCAGATCGGTCGAGCATCAAGTCAATCCAAGTAGGTCGAGAGCAGGCCAGTCCAAATCGGCAGATTGGTCGGTCATCAAGTCATTCCAAGTCTGCCTGAGTCTGCCAAGCTCAGGTCAACTCAGCGCTAACACCCCCCTCAAGTTGGCACGTAAAAGTCAGAAACGCCCAACTTGGACAACAAAAAGTGAAAATCGTGAGCTCCAAGAGACTTAGTAAGGATATCCGCAAGTTGATGAGTCGTGGAAACATGAAGAGGGAGGATTTGTCCATCTAAGATGGCATCCCAGAGGGAATGAAAGTCAGCCTCGATGTGTTTAGTGTGCTCATGAGCGACAGGATTATGCGCAAGATGTAAGGCAGACTGACTGTCTGTGCAGAGGGTAACAGGCTCCATATGGGGGATACCAAGGAAATAAAGAAGACCGAGCAGCCACTAGAGTTCACAAGTGGTGTAGGCCATGGCGCGATATTTGGACGCGGTAGAGGACCGAGAGACGTAGTTTGCTTTATTGTCTTCCAAGAAATCGAGCGGCGCCAAGATGAATAAAGTAAGCCGTGAGAGACTGGCGGGTGACAGGATAGGTTAATCAATCAGAGTCACAATATGCAGTGAGGTGAAGATCACTTATGGAAGGAAAGAGGATTCTTTGACCAGGATGACACTTCATGTAACGAACAACTTTCAGAGCTTCGTGCCAATGATCAAGACGTGGAGTCTGCATAAATTGAGCTATGGTATGGACTGCAAAGGAAAATTTGGGACGAGTGTCTGAGAGATGCACAAGGTGCTCGACGAGCCGACGATATGGAAAAGGGTCATCCAAGAGTTAGCTCTTGGAGAGAGAAAGGCAGTGCTGCTGCTCTAGAGGCGTAGCTACAGGTTTGGCAGCCATCAAGCCACAATCGGAGAGAATATCGAGAGTATATTTATATTGAGAGACAAAGATTCCAGCTCGGCTACGGGCAACTTCAAGACCAAGAAAATACTTTAGCAGGCCAAGGTCATTCATATGAAAGCAACGACTTAGATACTCCTTGAGGTTGTCCACAGCACTCTGATTGTTGCCCACAATAATAAGATTGTCAACATAAACCAATAGGAAAAGTTGAGCTGAATCTCGGGTATATGGAAACAACAAACAATCAGAGTATGATTGAACAAAACTATAATCACGTAAGGCATTAGAAAATTTTGCGAACCAACATCGCGGGGCTTGCTTGAGTCTATGCAAAGGTTTAAAATGGCGGCAGACCTGGCTTGAGCCAGCGGTTTCGAACCTATGGGGAGGCTCCATATAAACTTCCTCGTCAAGGTCACCGTGGAGAAATGCATTATGCATGTCCATTTGGCACATAGAGAAATTGTGTAGTGGGAGCACAGGTTTCATTATAATCAATACCTTTAACTTGGTGGTTACCATGAATGACGAGCCAGGTTTTATACCCTTTAATGCTTCCGCCAGAATTGTATTTGATTTTGCATATCCATTTACACCCAATAGTTCGCTTGCCGACCGGCAGCTGGTTAAGCGTCCACGTATGATTGTCTACTCGAGCACAAATCTCCTCCTACATGGCGGCATGCCAACGAGGGTTCTTGACCACGTGAGAATAATATTGCGGCTCTACTGCAGAAACTCTATGAGTACTAGGATAATTATGCATCGAGTATGGAGTAACAGAGAAAGTGGAGGGCGTGGTGGAGCTGGCCGAGGGGCTATAAGGTGCTGCATGGAGGGCTTAGTCGGCTAGTTTAGTGGGTGGACGCTTGATACGATGGCTACGACCGAGTAGCAGGGCCGAGTCTGAGGTCATATGTGGGGAAGTGGTGCCATCGATTGAAGGAGAAGGATCTGAGGTTGGGATAGGTCAGCAGGGACGTCGAGAGTATGGTCATCCTCAAGGTAGCAAAGGGATGTTGGGCTGAGGGGTCAACAACAAGCTTAGTGGTTGAGGTCGGCAACTCGTCATATGGGAAAGTATTTTCGGTAAAGGTGATATATCGTGAGGTGAAAAAGACATGGGAGTCAAGGTCAAAGACATTCTAACCTTTGGTGGCAGCAGGGTAACCTGCAAAGATGCATCAGTGACTATGACTTTGAAACATGTCGCGATGGTGATGATTATTATGAACATACCAAAGGCTCCCAAATACCCGAAGATTAGTGTAAGGAAGTGGCTGTCCTAAGAGTTCTTCATATGGCGTTTTTCCTCTTAGGAGGGGAGTGGGAGTTCTGTTAATCAGGTAGGCCGTGGTCAAAACACATTCTCCCCAAAAGAAGATAGGTAGACTTGACTGAAACCACAAGGCTCGGGCTACATTTGGAATGTGATGGTGCTTACGCTCTATTCGGCCATTTTGATGGGGTGTATGTCGAATGAAGGTTTGATCAAGGACACTGAGTTCCAAGAAAAAGGGCCGTAGAGGAAGAAATTCATAGCCGTTATTGCTACAAAAAGTTTAAAACTGTTGATTGAACTGAGTGCGAATCATGGAGAAAAATTGTCATGCCACTGTAGGTACACGATCTTTTGTTTTTAGTAAGTATGCCCATACTGCACGTGAATGATCATCCACAAATGTCAAGAAGTACAAAGCACCACAAGAGGCCTTTTCCCGATAAGTTTTCCATAAGTCACAATGAATCAATCAAAACAACAATTTGCACTTTTATTGCTAAAAAAACTGGGCTTTTTGTTTGTTTGGTCCGGAGACATACATCGCATGTAACTGTCTAATATCTAATCAAAGGAGAAATTTTATTACAAAGCGTAGACACCACATTATTGGAGGGATGACCAAGGCAGTTATGCCATGAACGGAATCCGACGAAGCCGAGAGTGTATGTGTCTGAAAGGTTGACGACGGTCGCAGCACGTATAGCCTATCAGTTTCCTCACCCACTCCAATCCGATTACCGATATTCCGGTCATGTATCATACAACCATCATCAGTAACACAGCTATATAATCATCTTTGTGCACTAATTCAGAGACTCATAAGAGATTTCATGTTAAGTGTGGCACAAAAAGCACTGTATCAAGAACAAATGTATCAATAAGATAAACCGTCCCTATACGTGAAGAACAATATGTCTGTCCCATTAGGAAGCCAAACATTACACGGCGTGTAGAAATACAGTTGTGCAAAAGATGTAAATTGCCCGTCATGCGATGAGTAGCACCTGAATCAACAATCCAAGAAGAGCTGGAGCACTTACCACTAGATGTTCACTCTTACGAGCATTAAGTGCTTGAAGCACTGTGGTGAGATCATCCGCTGATAGGCCAGTCAAAGCTCTAGTCACAGCCTCGGCCGACCAATCTGGGTAACCGATAATCTGCAAGCAACCACTTACCTCATGTCCCCTGCAATGGCAATGCGAGCAAACTACGCTGGTTTTGAGGGTTCAATGCTCCCCCTCGATCCCGTCTGTCTTCGATTGGTTTGGCCGTCAGCGTCATAGAAAAGCCGATTGGCTCGCGTTGCTCCTCCATCAATACCGCTTTGCCTAGACATTGTTCTTCACTATCATGTGATAAGTGCGATTCAAGGTTTGAAGAGGATCTTGGTTGAGAATAGTTGAACGTACTGGCCGATAGGAGTCATCTAATTCCATCAAAAGTTGATGCACCTGGTCGGTCTCCTTGCATCGGGCAAGGACTTTGCGAAGATTGCATGTGCATGAATCACACAAGCACATCGGAAGGTCATCATAGTCCTTCAATTTGTCCCACAGCTTCTTCAACTTGCTATAGTAGACCATGACAGAATTGCCACCTTGTGTACAAATTGCTAGAGCTTTCTTCAATTGTTGAATGCAGGATGCGTTCATTACAGTAAAATGCTGCTTGATCTCATCCCGCGATTCCTTAGCCTCCTGAGCAAAAAAAATTATGGATCGTAAGCTTGGTTCTATCATGTTCAGAACCTAAGCCACGATCACAGAATTGACTGGCTCCGAGTCAGCTACGTCGGGAGAGTCACCATCTAGCAACTAAACTGAGCCGTCCAGAAAGCCAAACTTTTGTCGGGCAAGGAGTGATCCTCTGACCGTCTGAGCCCATTCCTCGTAATTGGTTCTCGTCAGTTGTATGGAAGTGATAGATAATCTCGGGTGATCTCCAGAATGAAGATCATAAGGCGATACGATTTTCTTGGTTTGTGAGGTTCCGTTATCGATCTAGTCGGCCGAGATGGTGGTGTGAGTGAGAAAAGGAGCAGAGATGGAAAGTGGAAGATTCGGGCTCTGATACCATGTAAAGTAATATTTTGGCAATCGAAATCTGCCTCTTCCTCTTATTCCACCTCATGAATTTGTATAGTACAATAAGACATGTAAAGATAAACATTACCTAAAGTGCTATGCTAACCTCTATCAATCAAATCTAAAAATCATAGTAATGATATGTACAAATTGAATCAATTACAATCGGATAATTATGATGAATTTGGTTAGATTGGATATTCTACAATCATATCGAATCATATCCGCAATCTCCGCAATCTCTATCTGACATTGCGTTTGCAAATCTGCTAAGCTCAGCGCAGCACAGGTCCGCAAATTAGTCGGGAAGCAAGTCAGTCCGAGTAGATTGAGAGCAGGTCAGTCCAGCTCGACAGGTCGGCCTGTCAGCAAGTCAGTCCAAATTAGCCTGAGCCTGTCGAGCTCAGGTCAGCTCAGCACTAACAGCTAACAATATCTGTTTGGAAGAACATTACAATTAATATCTGCATCGTTTAACATAAATCATATTCTATTATATTCAATTTTAATCAGATTCACCAATTCATGTTATTTTGTAAAATGATATTCGTACCACCTTTTTCAATGTCATATGATCAATCCTCTTGTTGGTCAAGTAGGTCATGGGTTCATACATCATAATCACGTAATTATATGATATGAATCAAAAATAAAAAAAATTCCTCACATCTATGAGGGTCTTCAAAAAACCTCATGTTTCCCCCGTCGGCCGTGCCTCAAGGTCGATGGTTGCAAATCGTTATTGTTATTTTTTTTTTCTCAACATAGTATAGAAACAAAGAATCCTAAAAGTAATCATAAGCACCTTAGAAGGTCAAGAGGAAATCTGTGAAAAAATAGAAGTCATCACCCAATTAATCAAATAGGTGTTTCTGTTTGGAGATTTAGGAAACTGGATAGAAGAAGATGCAACTGTCTCGTCCATGTCGATGTAGATCATGCGGTGATGCAATTTTTTTGGTTTGTGAGGTTCCTGTATGGATCTAGTCGGCCGAGATGGTGGTGTGAGTGACAAAAAGTGTTAGAATATGTTATGTTTTGATCATTTGCACAATTGACACTTAAAACACCTACATAAGACTCCTAATGTGAAGTGTCTCAAAGTCAGTACATTTCGAACGCCTACATAAAGCGCCTAATGTAAAGTGTCTGAAGACCAGTACACTTCGAACGCCCACATAAGGTGCTTCATGTGATGTGTTTATAGTTCAGTACACTTCGAACGCCTAGTTCAGACGCTTCATGTGTCAAGCTGTAAAGCAGTACACTTTGAACGCCTAAACATGCGCTTCATGTGTGTTACAAAGTCAAATGAACTTTTCCTTCCAAAATGAACACAAACATCTAGTTGCTTTTGGTAAAAGTCTGAATTACTTCGAACAAGTATGAATGCTGAGATTAGGCGCTTCATGTGACTTCGAACAAGTTCTATTGCCCACAATAGGCGCTTCATGTGACATTGAACAAGTATTCTTTATTTACTTCATACGCTTTATATCACATCGAACGCCTGTTCAAAATCACATTAGGCGCTCCATGTCACATTGTACGCCTGTTCATTAGACACAAAAGGCGCTTCATGTGACCAAAGTTACAAATGTTTTATTCTTTACTTTCTAACGCTTACTTGACATTTATACCCTCTTTTTTAGTGCAATATCACAAGTTCTCTCTCTCTCTTTTGAGAAGATCATCTTTCCTCTTTGAGCTTTCAAGAAGAAGCTTCCTCAAGAAGCTTGTAGTCATCCAAGAGAAGATCTCCAAAGATGAGGACATGTCATCACAAAGATGTTAGGTCCGAAACACACTCTAGAGGAGGGGGTGAATAGAGTGTTTGACACTTTTGCGGAATTTTCTTTTTTGGCTCAACTCAAAAGAAATTCAAAATCAAAGCAAGAATGAGAGGTGAGAAGCAATAAACGAATACATCAGATATAGAGTGGTTCAAATCGTAAATTATTCTACCCCACTACCACTTTGTTGCCAAAGTGGATTTTCAACAACTACTCTTCTTATCATAGACAATAAGAACAACTACAGCAACACTTACATTAACACCTTAGTGTAAGCGACAACAACCACAACTTCTTGCACAAAATACACTTGTGCAACTACAGCAACTACAACTGTAGCAAGAACAACTTCTTGCTACCTCACAACTTCAACAAAGTTCCCTCAGGAACTTTCTCACAATGGGTTGAAGGAAATAGTAAGGTTCACACTTTCTCACTAGTCTAAGAACAAACAAGATGTTAAGTTATAAAACGTTTTGATGATGAAAAGATGTTTTTAAATAAGTTAAATTTATGTTTGATATTCGATGCAAGATGGGCAAAACACATTATATTGAAAGATGGTTGAGATTGGAACTCACTGGTTGACATCGATCTCTAAAGCTGGGGACATCGATCGATCGATGTCACTTCAGCCCCTGACATCGATCGATCGATGTCTGTCTGAGAACATCGAACCCTCAACCACAAGGACATCGATTGATCGATGTCACTTCAGCCCCTGACTTCGATCGATCGATGTTGAACTGAATACTTCGATCTCTAAACCAGGTGACATCGATCGATCGATGTCACTTCAGCCCCTGACATCGATCGATCGATGTCAGGCAGTGTAAGATTCTGAAATCTTCTGAGGACATCGATCTCTCCCTTTCAGGGACTTCGATCGATCGATGTCCTCCAGAATTCAAATTTTCTGAACGTTAGAAGACAATCCAAGACAGATTTTTAAGGTTTTCTCTTTCCAATCTTCTTCAAACTTCTTGTGGACTTTAACCCAACTTATTACATGCTTCCTTGACTATTGTATACATGTCTAAGATTCTCTAGGGTGGCTATCCAAGATCAAATCACTCCATAGGGTGGCTAAAGACTATTTGGACATTATCTTGACATTTTTGAAGATGAAGACTTGGTGGAGAGCCTCAAAAACGTGGTGAACTTCATCTATAAATAGAGGAGGCTTGGATGAAGCAATTACACACTTTCAACATCATCTAGCTTCATTTTCGATTGTTGTATATTTCTCTCATACTTGTAAATTTGTTTAAAGCTTGTCTAGCTTTCTTTGATCTTCATTGTTGTATATTGAGAGAAAGAGAGTCAAGCACAAGAGGAACCATAATTATTTGATCTCTTGCTTGTGCTTAGACTTGTGAGAAAGTGTGAACCTTACTATATCCCTTCAACCCACTGTGAGAAGTTCTTGAGGGAACTTTTGTTGAAGTTGTGAGGAAGCAAGAAGTTGTTCTTGCTAAGAGCTGTAGTTGTTGTAGTTGCACAAGTGTGTTTTGTGCAAGAAGTTGTTGTTGTTGTTGCTTACACTAAAGTGTTAGTGTAAGTGTTACTGTGGTTGTTCTTATTATTCATAATAAGAAGAGTAGTTGTTGAAAATCCACTTTGGAAACAAAGTGGTAGTGGAGTAGAATCATTTACGATTCGAACCACTCTATATCCGGTGTACTCATTCATTATCTCTCATCTTCAATTCTTGCTCTGATTTTGAATATCCTTTTTGAGTTGAGAAAAACGAGAAAATTCCGCAAAAGAGCCAAACACTCTATTCACCCCCCCTCTAGAGTGTATTTAGGACCTATCCCAAGAGATCAAATATTTATGGTTCCTCTTGTGCTAGACTCTCTATCTCTCAATATACACAATGAAGAACAAAGAAAAGCTTAACAGCTTTAAGGAATTTTACAAATGTGAGAGAACTATACAACAATGAATAATGAAGCTAGATGATGGTGAAAGTGTGTATTAGCCTCATCCAAGCTTCTCCTATTTATAGATGAAGTTCACCACGTTTTTGAGGTTCTACCAAGCCTTCACAATATATCCAAAGTCTTCATAATGCCAAAGATAGTCTTTAGCCACCATATGGAGTAATTTGATCCTCAATAGCCAACCTATGATTGATTAGACATGGATATAATAGTCAAGAAAGCATGTAGTATGTTAGAGTAAAGTCTACAAGAAGTTTGAGCAAGATTGGATAGAGAAAATACAAGGAATCTCCTTTGGATTTTGTTCCAACGTTCAAAAAATTTTGAATTCTGGGAGACATCGATCGATTTATGTGCCTGTGGGAGATATCGATGTCCTCCAGAAACTTTGCAGTTTTTGAAACTGCTGATATTGATCGATCGAAGTCCCCCTTTGGAGAGACTGATGTCACTTTGATCGATCGATGTCCCCTGGATTGAGAGATCGATGTTAGACAGAAAGTATTCTGCCTGACATCGATCGATCGAAGTCTCTCTGGTGAGAGACTGAAGTAACATCGATCGATCGATGTTGGGCAGAAAGGTTTCTACCTGACATTGATCGTTCAAAGTCAGAGGCTGCAGTGACATCGATCGATCAATGTCCCCAGTCTGAGAGATCGATGTTGAACAGTGAGTTCCAATCTCAACCATTTTTGACATAGTGTAATTTTCTTATTTTGCATCAAGTCTCAAGCATAAATTTAAATTATTTAAAACATCTTTTTATCATCAAAACAATCTATATCTTAACAATCTCCCCCTTTTTGATTTTTTGAAAACCATGATTCAAAAGATGTTTTTAATTGATAAATTTACATCTAAGCTTGATATTTTACAGCTCCTTCTTAGTTCATGCTCCCTCATCATATGAACATATCCAACACTTCCCTTTAACATGTAATCTACCTAAAATAAATGATCTCAATACCAAAATGCTCCTCCTCAATCCATGCACCACATTTAATACTTTCAACAAGTGTAATATCAACCAAACATACCATAATACCCATACCAATGCCTAAACATTATAGATGTTTCCAAGCTCATCAAGCATTCATTTTGTACCTTCATTAAGCAACTCATGAAACTAATTTTCACCAAACCATTCAGTGCCAAAATACCATGCTCAATGACATGTCAAATCCAACTTCTCAAACCAAACTATGTTATGCAAACCACTAAGACTTAAGCCATCAACAATCTAAACTATGCCATCAACACACCAAGACTCAAATCACAAGACTCCAATACATCAAGACTCAAACCACCAAGCCGCAAGACTCGAATCACAAGACTCCAACAAATCAAGACTCAAACCACCAAGCCACAAGACTTAAGCCAAAAGACTCCAAATCACAAGACTCCAACACATTAAGACTCAAACCACCAAGCCACAAGACTTAAGCCATCAACGACTTAAGCCATCAACTTCTCTCCCTTTTTGAAAACATAAAAAATATGATAAAAGACAAAAATGAAGAGTTGAAATATCATTAAACAAAATGCAAAGTTTGAGAGATACACGACTAATCTCAACTTTTATGCGAATCTTATAGCTACAAGGGAAATGAGGAAACATAGAATAACTACTCTTCATCGGAAGAGAAACATAAACCGGAGAGGCTTGCCTTGAACTTTGTCTTCAACTTTTGGTATTTGGTCTTTTGAACATTTAGCTCCGTCTCTAAAATTTTGACCCTGTTCGTGAGACTTGTGTTTTCCTTCTCCAGATCATCAATACATACGGCCTCCGTAGCCTGGTCTTCCCCCCGTTGACCAAGTGTATGGTTGATTTCCTCAATCTCAGCCTCCTCATTGAATTCCTCCTCGGAACCACTAGCTTCCTCCATTGGAGCTTTTCCTTTGTCCGCTTAGGAGATGGAGCTTGGTTATGGGGGCGGTTGTGTTTGAGGGTGAGGTGATGGTTCAGCGGGAGGTTCAGTGGGTGATGGTGGAGGAATGGGATCTTTGGGTGTAATGTCCTCAGCTTCTTCCTCTTCTTGTTCATGTTGTCCACCCCGCCTTTGCGCCTCCTTTTGCTACTTATGTATCTGTTGGATATTGGCCTTGGTGTAATAATTCTTATTGGATATTTGTTTAGTGTATTCCTCATCCAACACCACATTAGCCTTTTTGAATAATCTATAGATGAGATTGCTATATGGAAGCGCTTTGGATTTCTTAGTAGCAGCTTCCAACATATTTTCAAACACTATCTCCCAAAATTGAGTTGTTTCCTCGTAGCAATGCGATAAGCAATATAAAAATCTAGGTTACTCGGGATTTTAGCCGACTTGCCATTGATAGAAAATGTAACAATGGCAAGCAAAACTTGATAAACGAGAGGCATGTTATTTGTATTCTTTGAGGGATAGAATCCAAGGAATGTTTTAACCTCATCCTCGGAAATTTGATACTTATACGTATCCCACCTCCATGGATCAAAATCTTCTCAACCCTCATCAGGAACTTCAAGTAATTCATTAATGGTTTTTGAGCTAAATTCCAATAGCTGACCATCTATTACCGAATTTAAAGCATAAGGAACCCCATTTCTGTAGTCTACCCATAGATTGGCATAAAACGTTCTACTATAACGAGTAGGCATATTTGTCATTTGAGAAACCTCCCAGACAGGTCTCCATTTTTTATCATCAAACCAACTGATGATCGGACTTAATTCCTCATTGCTCAAAATGTCTTCAATTTTGAGCAATTTTAAGGGAATGATAGACCTCTTCTTGTTTTCCCATTCACTGAATAGCAGTTGTGCTCTAAGGGAGATATAAGCAAATTTACCTGTGCCCGTGGGCACTTTCTAAGCATCTTTGTACTCTGCAGATTTGAGCCATGGGAAATTGTTTAGGGTGAGCCTGCCCCTTGCCTCACTCAACATTGCCTTATGAGAGGAAGTGGCCATCTTCCTCAAACTATGCATCCTTGAACCCGTTGGAACATGAGGATGTGATTGTGGAGGCACATTTCCTTCAACCTGAGATGTTCTTTGCCTTTTGGTGGGGTTTTGCGTTTTCGGAGCCATGGATGGTTAGGGTTTTAATTTGTCCGAAAGTGGAGATGGGAATGATGAGATTTTGGGAATGAAGGTCTGATTTGTGGAAAAAATTGAGACTTTGGCAAGGATTTTGAGTGTAGAAGAGGAAATTTTGCGTCTTGAGCGAGAGAGAGTTAGGGATTTCATTTAGGGAAAGAGAAAGGTGAAAAGGAAGAAAGGGATTCGTAGCTTTTAAGTTTCTGCCCGCTGACATCGATCCATCGATGTCTGGGACTTCGATCGATCGATGTCCTATACTTTGATCGATCGATGTCTTAAGAGACATCAGTCTTTGAGACTGTCACATAGATCAATCGATGTATGTTGGAATCTGCATTTTTGACATTTTTGACCCTTCAACCATTGTTTATCATCCCTAATCTTGTTTTAATTGATTCAAATGTCTCGGTGGGGAGGGATTTAGTAAAGATATCCGCTAGTTGATCATTTGTTGGAACAAATTCAACACATACTAATCCTTTTTGAATGCAATCCCTTATGAAATGATGCCTCATTTCAATATATTTGGTGCTACTATGGTGAACCGGGTTTTCTGCTAAACATCTAGCTAATGTGTTGTCACTTATGATGGGGACTTCGTCAAACTTAACATTGTAATCATTTAAGGTGTTGATCATCCAAAGTAGTTGTGCACAACACGAAGAGACCGATAAATATTTGGATTCTGCCGTTGAAAGTGACACACTATTTTATTTCTTGAGAACCAAGAAACTAAGCAATCTCCAAGGAATTGGCATGTCCAGGAGGTGCTTTTTCTATCAACTAGATTTCTGGCATAGTCGGAGTCACTATACCGTCTTAAATCAAAACAACCACTTCTGGGATAAAACAAATCAAAGTTTAAGGTTCCTTTCAAGTACCTAAAGATACATTTAATGGCAACTAAATGCGATTCCTTAGGCATACTTTGAAATCTAGCACATAAGCACACAGTATGCAAAAATATCCGGTCTACTAGCGGTTAAATAAAGTAAACTACCAATCATACCTCTATATTTGGTTACCTCAACCGGCTTTCTTTTTTCATCTTTGTCAAGCTTTGTACTAGTGCTCATTGGTGTTCTCACACTTCTTCCATCTTCAAACTTGTATTTCTTGAGTAAATCCTTTGTATACTTTGTTTGAGATATGTACACTCCATCTTGAGTCTGCTTGATTTGAAGACCAAGAAAGTAGTTGAGTTCACCCACCAGGCTCATCTCAAATTCTCCTTCCATCAATTCTGCAAAATGCTTACAAAGAGAATCATTAGTAGCACCAAATATAATATCATCTCCATAAATTTGAACAAGAAATTTATGGTTTCCTTGTTATTTAATAAAAATAGTAGTGTCGACTTTTTCTCTTGAAAACTCATTGTCAAGTAGGAAGTTATTTAATCTTTCATACCATGCCCTAGGAGCTTGTTTAAGTCCATAAAGGGCCTTTTTGAATTTAAATACATGATTTGGATAATCATGATTTTCAAACCCCGGTGGTTGAGCTACATACATCTCTTCTTGAATTATTCCATTCAAAAATGCGGATTTCACATCCATTTGAAATCCTTATAGCATGCATATGCTAATAGCATTCTAATAGCTTCTAACCTAGCTACGGGGGCAAAGGTCCCATCATAGTCTATGCCTTCTTCTTTTCTATATCATTGAGCTACTAACCTAGCTTTGTTTCTAGTGATGTTTTCTTTATCATCTTTTTTTTTTCTAAACACCCATTTAGTACCAATTATAGGATGATCACCAGGTTTACTAATTCCCAAACATCACTCCTTTCAAATTGATTTAGCTCCTGTTGCATGGCTAATACCCAATCTTCATCATTTATTGCCGCTTTTATATTTTTAGGCTCAACTTGTGAAATGAAGGCATTTTCATTAAATTTCATCCTAGTCATTATGTCTTGACTAGTTTCACCTAATATTAATTCTTTAGGATGATCTTTCCTATATTTATATGAATCCGGTAAATTTCAGGTATCTCCTCCTACTTCTTCATTTTCAATCATAGGTTCAAGGGGATCAATCCTAAGGTCAATGACAATATTACCTATTGGATTCTCAAATTTTTCTATATGACTTACTTCAATTATTTCAGCATCATCATCATTAGTATTTGGTTCATCCTCAATGAGTTCACCAAACTTGAAATGAATTGATTCTTCAACTTTCATGCTCTTTTTATTATATACCCTAAATGCCTTGCTATTTTGAGCATATCCTATGAAGATTCCTTCATCTGCTTTAAGATCTAGTTTATCCAAGTTATCTTTGGTGTTAAGTATAAAGCACTTACAACCAAAAACCTTGAAATAACTAATATTTGGTACTCTATCTTTCCAAAGCTCATAAAGAGTCTTTTTGAGAGATGGTCTCAAATAAACTCTATTGATCACATGACAAACGGTGTTTACCGCTTCAGCCCAAAAATACTTGGGTAGCTCAAATTCATTTAGCATGGCTCTACTCATTTCTTGAAGTGTTCTATTTTTCCTTTCTATAACACCATTTTGTTGAAAAGTTCTTGGAGCCAAGAAATTGTGTCCATACCTTTTGGATACACAAAATTCTAGAAACTCACCATCAAACTCACCACCTCTATCACTTCTGATTTCCTTAATTGTATCTTCTCTTTGATTTTCTAGTCTCTTACAAATCTTTAGAAATTCTTGGCATGCATCATTCTTTTTAGCTAAAAATATTACCCAAGTATACCTAGAGAAGTCATCTACCACCACAAAGGTGTAATATTTTCCACCTAGACTTGCCGTACCAATATCCCCATACAAATCCATATGAAGTAATTGTAGAGGTTTAGTGGTGGAGATTTCACTTTTGGGCTTGACACTTGTTTTAACAAGCTTTGTCTTTTGACAAGTGTCACATAAGCCATAGTTTTCAAAATTCAATTTTAGAAGACTTTGGACCTTTTCATTTTCGCAAATCTCTTTGAAATTTTTAAAACTAATATGTCCAAGTCGTCTATGCCATAGTTAAGTCAAATCATTTTTGGCAAATAAACAAGAAATATTTGTGATATCAAATCATGTGTGCTAAATTTGTAAACATCATTTTTCCTTGTAGCCTCAAAAACGATCTTATTGTTCTTTTTCACAATGCATTTTCTTTTCACCAATTCAACTTGAAAATTAGCATCACATAGTTGGCTAACACTTATCAAATTATATTTAAGCCCTTCTACATATAGTACATTATTAATGGTAAAAGAAGAGTTACCGATTTCTCCATGTCCAAGGATTTTGGCTATCTCATTGCCAAAATGCACCGTTTCACCATCTTGGAGCTTGAGCTTGGTGAACAACATTTTGTCTCCGGTCATGTGTGTTTAACATCCGCTGTCCATAAGCAATTTGGTTCCTTCTTCTTTGGATAATTTATTTATCTTGAGAGCCTACAAAACTAAAAGATTTATGCAATGGTACCTTTGATGGTTGGGTCCTTTAGGGTTAGTTTGTCGACCCTTAGGCTTCCAAACATACATGCTTCCAAATCTAGCTCTACATGCATTCTTCATATATCCTACTTTATTGCAATGAAAACAAGTGGGTATATCACATATAACAGAATCAATCTGCCATTCGAAATCCGAAAACAGAATCATCAATCGAATTGATAATCTGTCTGTTTTGAATATGCATAACTCTTACAAAATCATTATCGGTTGCTCATATTGATATAAACATAATCGTTTTTGATCATCACATGAAAAACGAAAACTTTATATCACATATAACAATCTCGAATCATAACGTCTCATGAAAACGAATTGAAAATATCAATCCGCTCTCACCAGATGAGATTCGAATAGGGTTCTACACATAGCGTATGTTTATATCTAATATAAACAGAATCCGTTTTGATCATCACATGACAAACGAAAACCGCCGTATACAAATCATCTAATGAAAACGATTTGAAAAACACCATTCTTCTCTCATCATATGAAATCCGAGTTGGGGTTTTTGTACATATCATGCCATACGAAAATCAGTAAACATCTAATCACATAAGCATGATATAATCGATTTAAACGAAATCAACAAGTGGCTCTGATACCACTGTTAGGAAATCTAACGAGATCACTGCAAAAACGCGCAGCGAAAAACAAAAATTGATCTCTGATTTCCTACCAAGGATCCATGCTGTTCGTTTAATTCGACAAAAAAACAAAAAGTACCTCCGTAGATTCGAAATCTGCAGATGGAAGAGGTGCAAAAATACGATCACCCTCTGTCGGTATCCACACGAACGCTTCCGCCCGGAGTGCTAGCTCTTCAAACGGCGCGGCTGAAGAACTCGTTTTTCTCAAAAACGATTCTAGGGTTTCGTTTTCTGTTTTTTCGTTTTCTAATTGCTTGGTGTATTTTCGTGTGTATAGTGTATACGAGATACACAAATAAATAGACATCAAAATCCGAGTCCTAATCGGATTAGTTGATGCCAATCAAAATCCATATCAGATACGGATTCTATCAGGATATTCAAAATCTATATCAAATATGGATTCTCTCGTTATTATCCGATAACACACATGTATATATAATCACCAAAAAAAATACGAAAATAATAATAATAATTAATATCCAATATTAATATTATTAATATAAAAAAACGATAATAATAATAATAATAATTAATATCCAATATTAATATTATTAATATTATTAATCTCAGCCTTACGCATTCTTGTGTGTGACCCGATAGGCCCATATTAATTGGCAGTTGATTAAATCTCTATTAAACCAACAAGTCGTAATTGGCCTCTAGCAAGGCATTACAACTACCCAATTAATACGAGTAAAGTCTAACTAGCCTAATAATAGTACATGCATTAATCCCTTTGTCACACGATATCTAGTTTGAACATAAGTCATGGTCAGCGTCATACTTATATTGTTCAAACATATGATTACTCGATCTCTAAGTGGACTGATAAAACAAATGATATTGATCACACTATCAATTCATTTGAGCACGGCCATGCATTTCACAGTCTCACTAATCGAGGGGCCCAAAGATATCTCTCTCAAAAGAGAGGGACAAATTCTATCTTGATTGTTCAATATCCTCTACATAATTTCTATCACATTCAATCATGACCTTTATTATTATCCAGTTACGGATAACGTTTGATCATGTCAAAATATAATAGTCCTTATGTTGGAAACTATGACAATCTCAAGTCAAAGGATTAAAACATGACTATCATGAGATTTACTTATGACGCTAATCCATGTAGCAATCTCATGATGGGTCTATCCAATACACTGTTCTCTAACAAGTATCTATGAGATTGATTCGTATCACTATACACATAATCATCTCATGATTATCAAATCAATACTCATACTGATTATAAATTATTTTATCTCCATAACAATAATGAATCAGGGACATATATCAAAATTGTGTAACATACTAACCAACAATAATGATAATGAAACCTCTTTTATTAATAATAAATGCATAACATAAATATCCAAATCATGGCCTAGGGCACATACACTAACAATCTCCCACTTGCACTAGGCCTACAAATATTTGAGACCCATAGATCTAGTATGCTGATCATGCTTGACCCGTGAGAGAGGCTTAGTCAATGGATCCGCTATGTTATCATTTGTGTCAACTTTGCATATCTTGACATCTCCTCTATCGATGATGTCTCGAATGAGATGGTAGCGTCTGAGTATATGTTTAGATCTCTGATGAGACCTAGGCTCTTTTGCTTATGCTATGGCACCATTGTTGTCACAATAAATGTCCACAGGATTTGCAATGCTAGGTACTACTCCTAGCTCAGTGATGAACTTCTTCAACCAAACTGCTTCTTTAGCTGCATCTGATGCTGCTATATACTCAGCCTCTGTTGTAGAATCAGCCACAGTGCTTTGTTTTGAACTCTTCCAACTAACAGCTCCACCATTCAATGTGAATACAAAACCGGACTGCGATCTGAAATCATCTATGTCGGTTTGGAAGCTAGCATCTGTGTAACCATTTACAACTAACTCGTCATCCAAACCTCCATAAACCAAGAATACTTCTTTAGTCCTTCTGAGGTACTTAAGAATATTCTTGACAGCTGTCCAGTGACCTTCACCGGGGTCAGCTTGATATCTACTGGTTGTGCTCAATGGATATGAGACATCTGGTCTAGTACATAACATGGCATACATGATCGATCCTATAGCAGAAGCATAAGGAATTTTATTCATTCGATCTCGCTCATCAGATGTCTGAGGACATTGATTCTTGCTAAGATGAATGCCATGAGACATAGGCAAGAATCCTTTCTTGGACTCTTGCATGTTGAACCTCTTCAACATTTTATCTATGTATGTACTCTGACTCAAGCTTATTATCCTTTTAGATCTATCTCTATAGATCTTGATACCAAGGATATAGGTAGCCTCGCCCAAGTCCTTCATTGAAAATGAATTCCCTAACCAAGCCTTAACCTTTTGCAAGGTAGGGATATCATTTCCAATAAGCAATATGTCATCCACATATAGGACCAGAAACACTACTGCACTCCCACTGACCATCTTGTAAACACAAGGTTCATCTTCATTCTTGATGAAACCAAAGTTCTTAACTGTTTCATCAAAACGAAGATTCCAGCTTCGAGATGCTTGCTTCAATCCATAGATGGACCTTTGAAGCTTGCAAACCTTCTTTGAATTCTCAGGATTTACAAAACCCTCAGGTTGTGTCATGTACACATCCTCGAGTAAATTTCCATTAGGGAAAGCAGTTTTGACATCCATTTGCCATATCTCATAATCATAGTACGCTGCAATGGCAAGGAGAATTCGAATAGACTTAAGCATAGCTACTGGTGAAAAGGTTTCATCATAGTCTATACCATGAGTTTGCTTGAAACCTTTAGCCACAAGCCTTGCTTTGTAGGTTTGCACATTTCCATCCATGTCAGTTTTCTTCTTGAAAACCCATTTGCAACCAATAGTCTTAATACCCTCTGGAGGATCAATTAAAGACCAAACTTGGTTATCAAACATGGATTGCATCTCAGAATTCATGGCTCCAAGCCATTTATCTGAATCTGGACCTGACACAGCTTCCTGATAGGTAGTAGGCTCATCTTGATCTATGAGCATAACTTGACTATCATCAGTCACAAGAAATCCGTATCTCTCTGGCTGACGATGTATCCTATCAGATCTGCGTTGGACTTGTGTTACATTTTCAGGCTCCACAACTGTTTGTGGTTCTGAAATCGTCTCTAAAGACGGTTCAATGATATCTTGTGGAACTTGAGTTTCCTCAAGTTGTACTATACTCCCACTTGTTCTCTTGGAGAGGAACTCCTTTTCCAAAAAGACTCTATTTCGAGCAACAAACACTTTGTTCTCTGAGGGAATATAGAAATAGTACCCTTTAGTTTCTTTAGGATACCCCACAAAAATACATTTGATAGATTTTGGAGCTAGCTTATCTGACATTAATCTTTTCACATAAGCTTCACAACCCCAAATCTTAAGAAAAGACAAACTGGGTCTCTTACCAGTCCACATCTCATATGGTGTCTTTTCAACCGCTTTAGATGGTACACGGTTCAAAATGAATGCAGCTGTCTCCAAGGCATAACCCCAAAAGGATAAAGGAAGATCTACTTGACCCATCATAGATCGAACCATATCCAATAAAGTCCGATTTCTCCTTTCAGAAACACCATTCCATTGTGGAGTTCCTGGAGGAGTCAACTGTGAAACGATTCCACAATTTCTTAGATGTTGGTCAAATTCTTGGCTCAAATATTCACCACCTCGATCTGATCGAAGGGTTTTAATTGTCTTACCAAGTTGATTTTGTACTTCATTTTGAAAAGTTCTAAACATTTCAAAAGACTCATGTTTATGTTTCATTAGGTAGACATAGCCATACCTACTGAAATCATCAGTAAAAGTAATGAAATACTGAAATCCTCCCCTGGCACTAATGCTGATTGGGCCGCATACATCTGTATGTACCAAGCCCAATAAGTCATTAGCCCTTTCACTATGTCCAGTAAAAGGAGTCTTTGTCATCTTTCCAAGCAAACAAGACTCGCAATTTTCAAATGATTCAAAATCAAATGAATCTAATAATCCATCTTGATGGAGTTTAGATACGCGCTTCTCATTTATATGGCTAAGGCGACAATGCCATAAATATGAAGGGTTTAGTTCATTTGGCTTAGTTCTCTTTGAAGATATGTTATAAATATTACCGTCATTGGAATCATCAAGGTTAAGGACATAAATGCCATTATAACTACTTGCAATACAATAAAGCAAGTCATTTTTATCAAAAATAGAACACTTCTTATTTTTAATTAAAAATGAATAACCTTCATCATCCAAAACAGACACTGAAATAAGATTCCTACTCATAGTAGGAACATAAAAGCAATTGTTTAAAACTAACAAAAGCCCATTGGGCAAGACAAGCTCATAGGTCCCTACAGCTATAGCAGCAACTCTTGCTCTATTGCCAACACGTAGGTCCACCTCGCCCTTCTTCAGCATCCTACTCCTTTTGAGCCCCTGCATATTTGTACAAATATGGGATCCACATCCAGTATCTAATACCCAGGAAGAAGAATTAGATAAATTAATTTCTATAACATAAATACCTGAAGATGTAGTCGTACTACCCTTCAGCTTCTTCAACTCCTCCAAATAAACATCACAATTTCTTTTCCAATGCCCAGGCTTGTTGCAATGGAAACAAGTTCCTTCCTTAGGAACCTTTGCCTTGGGACCAGGTTTCGGTTTAGCTTGACCCTTTGCCCCTTTTGCACCCTTTGCACTTTTAGCCTTACCCTTGCCTTTAGCTTTCCTTTTCATTAGCTTAGTATTGACACTCAATACATGGGTAGGCTTCTTGATATTCCCCTCAGCAGTTTTGAGCATACCATGTAGCTCAGGAATGGACTTTTCCATATTATTCATATTGTAGCTCATGACGAACTGAGAAAAACTGCTAGGCAAAGAGTGTAGGATCAAATCCGTAGCGAGTTCCAAACTCAGGGGATATCCGAGTCTTGCAAGGTGATCTATATAGCCTTTCATCTTTAAAACATGAGCGCTAACAGATTCACCTTCAGACATCTTACAGTCAAAAAGTGCAACGGCGGTGTCGAACCTATCCTGCCTAGCCTGTTGTTGGAAAGCTTGTTTGAGATGCACACTCATCTCATAAGCTTCTAAGTGTTCCAGGTCTTTCTGAAGTCCTGAACACATAGTTGCCAACATAAGACATCCTATGTCGTTTGAATCTTCCACATGCTTCTTATACTTGTTCTTAACAGCAGCAGAAGCATCAGCAGGAGGGGGTTCAGGGACAGGGTCATCGAGCACGTAGGACTTCTTTTCTTGTTTGAGAACAATTCTCAAGTTTCGAAACCAGTCAACAAAATTAGTCCCACATTCTTTTAGTTTTTCCTTCTCAAGGATAGATCGCAGCGATAAGGTGGAATTGTTATTAGCGGCCATTTATGATCTACAAAACATGCAAAGTAACACTTTATTAATAATGATGTTAAAATTTATAAAACTCTCACTAAAACATAACCCTCAAAAGAAATATTTTAGTGAGCTAAGATCCATATTTGACTTAATTCTAAACTCAGCTTTGGCATGACGCTTAAAATTAAGTTATTTAGGTAGGTAACATCTTTACCAATTACATCTCATGTAACTCTTAGAATTTATGGAATAATGACATCATATATCATTGTATGTTAGATTCCATCTAATGCCTTGAGCCCAAAACCGTTTTGATAGCCCAATTAAGTCTAACCAATTTTAAACATATGAGTAGCACTATTACTCATCCTACGTAGCTAGGAATGTTTAAAGCACATTGCTTTGACAATACCTACTTTAATACAATCCCAGTTTTAATAGGTGTTTAAGACATGGATGGCATTAAGACTTAAATTATTAATGAGGGTTCAACTTAGTTTATGTCTTGCATTGCATATCATTATATCGTAGCATCCTATATGCATATATAATATATCATCCACGCATCTCATACAAAATGATAAATATGTAAACGTGACATAGCATGGCCAAACTAAATATGATCTTCATGAGACCAAATGAAGATCATAAAGGAAACCCTATGTGAAAGACTTCCTATTACAACATTTGCAATGATACATATCTTCTTGTCTTGAGATCGTGCCTCCATCTCTATGGAATCCACTCGTCCTTGGTATGTGTCGCCATCACCACTTTTGTAGCTTGATTCTTCATTTATTACAATAATAAAGAAAAACCCTAACTAATTGTATAATAAAATACAATAAAAACTACAGCGGCACGCAGGCCATAATAACCCAAAACAGAAATATGACTAAGTCAATCACATAGGTCCTGAGGCCATGCTATGCACCATGCAAAGACATCAACAATTATAATATATTTTACACAAACATATTATAACAAATAAATATATATTGACATTCTTAATGTCACGGTAACGAACTACGCACCATGCAAAGACATCAACAATTATAATATATTTTACACAAACATATTATAACAAATAAATATATATTGACATTCTTCATTTTCTTTTCGAAACCCTAACACAGACGCGTCAATTATATTAACGATCTTACTGTTTTGACTACGTGTAAACCCTTATAGAAGCACCGATCGAACCGAGAGTTATCATTCAAAACCCAAAACAGAATCATCAATCGAATTGATAATCTGCTGTCCGAAACTCGAAACAGAATCAATCTGCCATTCGAAATCCGAAAACAGAATCATCAATCGAATTGATAATCTGTCTGTTTTGAATATGCATAACTCTTACAAAATCATTATCGGTTGCTCATATTGATATAAACATAATCGTTTTTGATCATCACATGAAAAACGAAAACTTTATATCACATATAACAATCTCGAATCATAACGTCTCATGAAAACGAATTGAAAATATCAATCCGCTCTTACCAGATGAGATTCGAATAGGGTTCTACACATAGCGTATGTTTATATCTAATATAAACAGAATCCGTTTTGATCATCACATGACAAACGAAAACCGCCGTATACAAATCATCTAATGAAAACGATTTGAAAAACACCATTCTTCTCTCATCATATGAAATCCGAGTTGGGGTTTTTGTACATATCATGCCATACGAAAATCAGTAAACATCTAATCACATAAGCATGATATAATCGATTTAAACGAAATCAACAAGTGGCTCTGATACCACTGTTAGGAAATCTAACGAGATCACTGCAAAAACGCGCATCGAAAAACAAAAATTGATCTCTGATTTCCTACCAAGGATCCATGCTGTTCGTTTAATTCGACAAAAAAACAAAAAGTACCTCCGTAGATTCGAAATCTGCCGATGGAAGAGGTGCAAAAATACGATCACCCTCTGTCGGTATCCACACGAACGCTTCCGCCCGGAGTGCTAGCTCTTCAAACGGCGCGGCTGAAGAACTCGTTTTTCTCAAAAACGATTCTAGGGTTTCGTTTTCTGTTTTTTTCGTTTTCTAATTGCTTGGTGTATTTTCGTGTGTATAGTGTATACGAGATACACAAATAAATAGACATCAAAATCCGAGTCCTAATCGGATTAGTTGATGCCAATCAAAATCCATATCAGATACGGATTCTATCAGGATATTCAAAATCTATATCAAATATGGATTCTCTCGTTATTATCCGATAACACACATGTATATATAATCACCAAAAAAAATACGAAAATAATAATAATAATTAATATCCAATATTAATATTATTAATATAAAAAAACGATAATAATAATAATAATAATTAATATCCAATATTAATATTATTAATATTATTAATCTCAGCCTTACGCATTCTTGTGTGTGACCCGATAGGCCCATATTAATTGGCAGTTGATTAAATCTCTATTAAACCAACAAGTCGTAATTGGCCTCTAGCAAGGCATTACAACTACCCAATTAATACGAGTAAAGTCTAACTAGCCTAATAATAGTACATGCATTAATCCCTTTGTCACACGATATCTAGTTTGAACATAAGTCATGGTCAGCGTCATACTTATATTGTTCAAACATATGATTACTCGATCTCTAAGTGGACTGATAAAACAAATGATATTGATCACACTATCAATTCATTTGAGCACGGCCATGCATTTCACAGTCTCACTAATCGAGGGGCCCAAAGATATCTCTCTCAAAAGAGAGGGACAAATTCTATCTTGATTGTTCAATATCCTCTACATAATTTCTATCACATTCAATCATGACCTTTATTATTATCCAGTTACGGATAACGTTTGATCATGTCAAAATATAATAGTCCTTATGTTGGAAACTATGACAATCTCAAGTCAAAGGATTAAAACATGACTATCATGAGATTTACTTATGACGCTAATCCATGTAGCAATCTCATGATGGGTCTATCCAATACACTGTTCTCTAACAAGTATCTATGAGATTGATTCGTATCATTATACACATAATCATCTCATGATTATCAAGTCAATACTCATACTGATTATAAATTATTTTATCTCCATAACAATAATGAATCAGGGACATATATCAAAATTGTGTAACATACTAACCAACAATAATGATAATGAAACCTCTTTTATTAATAATAAATGCATAACATAAATATCCAAATCATGGCCTAGGGCACATACACTAACAATGACTTGGTTTAGAAGATGATGAGTTATGTTTTGTTTTTCTCTTGTTTGTCTTTTTCTTTAATGACTTAGGCTTAATGGAAGAATGTGATGAATTAAATCCTAAACTGGATTTATCATTTTCGATTCTTTGGTTTCCAAGTAGTTTGCCTAGATTATTTTTACCATTGGTTAGTCTTTGTAAATCTTGACCTTAGTTTCTCACATTCTTTCCTCTATGTTTTCAAGAGCTACGGTTTTATGTATGGTGAGTATGATGTCATGCTCTTGAAATATCAAAATATTCTTATCATGCAAGCTCTTATTTCCTAAGATGCACTTCTTGAACTCTTTCTTCAAATGTTTATATTTTAAATTCAATTTCTCGAAATCATCTTGCAAATCTCCTATTTCATCTTGCAAATTAGAAGGATTAGATTTTACCTCAAGGTCATCTTCATTTGCCATAAGACAACTATGTTGAGTATTTGGATTTTCAACTATTGCAACAAGTCCGACATCTTGATCTTCACTCTCTTCTCCTTCCGATTCAAAAAGGAGATCATCTCACATGGTTACTTCTGCATTTAGAGCTTTCCTCTTTTGAGGAAAGACCTTCTGTTCTTGTTTTTGCGGCTCCTTGACGTGGCAATTAGCAATGAAGTGACCGGGACGACCACATGTTTGTGTGGGCTGGATAGGATTCATCCTATTTGTTCATCAATAAGAATTTCATGAGTAAGAGGATTACCGGATAGCTCATCAAGCGTAAGAGTCTTGATATTCTTTGATTCGGTGATAGCGATGACTTTAGGTATCCATTCTCTTGGCAAAGAGTTGAGGAGTTTTGAGACAAGGTCTTCATTTGAGATTTTCTTATCCACCATGGAAAGTTGATTCAGTATTCATGTGAATCGGTCGATTGTTTCCTCAATCTCTTCACCGCTCTTCATTCCAAACGTCTCATATTCCTTCATGAGCATGAGTCTTTTGACCATTCTTACTTGCTCAGTCCCTTCGTGTATCATTTCAAGCCTTTTCCATGCCTCATGAGCTGTTTCAAGACCTTGAAGTCCTATAAGCTCGGTGGTGGTAAGAGCACTTGAGAGAATATCAAATGCTTTACCATTGATGGCGAAGTTTATCTTCTCTTCGTCGGTGTAGTCATCCTCATATTTGAACATTGATTCTCCTTTTGAGTTGGTAATCATAGGAACTTCAACTCCTTTGACAAAGGCTCTCCATATATCAAATCTACAGTCTTTCAAATGATTGATCACTTCAAATTTCCACAAAGAATAATTTTGTGCATCAAACATAGGTTCTTTAGTGTTTGATCCTGAAAATAGTTCAGTGGGCTTGAGAGTTGAAGTGTGAGATGAAGAAGTTGAGGTTGTCATTACCATGATCTTCAACCTCGCTACATGCAAAGATAGGCCAAGCAATCAAGGTCATGCTCTGATACCAATTGGCAGGTCCGAAACACACTCTAGAGGGGGGGGGGGGTGAATAGAGTGTTTGGCACTTTTGCGGAATTTTCTTATTTGGCTCAACTCAAAAGAAATTCAAAATCAAAGCAAGAATGGGAGGTGAGAGGCAATGAACGAATACACTGGATATAGAGTGGTTTAAATCGTAAATGATTCTACTCCACTACCACTTTGCTGCCAAAGTGGATTTTCAACAACTACTCTTCTTATTATAGACAATAAGAACAACCACAGCAACACTTACACTAACACCTTAGTGTAAGCAACAACAACAGCAACTTCTTGCACAAAATACACTTGTGCAACTACGGCAACTACAGCTCTAGCAAGAACAACTTTTTGCTGCCTCGCAACTTCAACAAAGTTCCCTTAAGAACTTTCTCACAATGGGTTGAAGGAAATAGTATGGTTCACACTTTCTCACTAGTCTAAGAACAAACAAAAGATCAAATATTTATGGTTTCTCTTGTGCTTGACTCTCTATCTCTCAATATACAACAACGAAGAACAAAGAAAATCTTAAAAGCTTTAACAAATTTTACAAATGTGAGAGAACTATACAACAATGAATAATGAAGCTAGATGATGGTTAAAGTGTGTATTAGCATCTTCCAAGATTCTCCCATTTATAGATGAAGTTCACCATGTTTTTGAGGTTCTACCAAGAATTCACAATGTATCCAAAGTCCTCATAATGCCCAAGATAGTCTTTAGCCATCCTATGGAGTTATTTGATCCTCAATAGCCAACCTAGGATTGCTTAGACATGGATATAATAGTCAAGGAAGCATGTAGTATGTTGGAGTGAAGTCTACAAGAATTTGAGCAAGAATGGATAGAGAAAATACCATGAATCTCCCTCGGATTTTGTTCCAACGTTCAAAAAATTTTTTGCAGTTTTTGAAACTGCTAACATCGATCGATCGAAGTCCCTCTTTGGAGAGACTGATGTCACTTTGATCGATCGATGTCCTCTGGACTGAGAGATCGATTTTGGACATAAAGTATTCTGCCTGACATCGATCGATCGAAGTCTCTCTGGTGAGAGACTGAAGTAACATCGATCGATCGATGTCCCCAGGTTGAGAGATCAATGTCGGACAGAAAGGTTTCTACCTAACATTGATCGTTCGAAGTCAGAGGCTGCAGTGACATCGATCGATCAATGTCCCCAGTTTGAGAGATCGATGTTGAACAGTGAGTTCCAATCTCAACACTTTTTGACATAGTGTAATTTTCTCATTTTGCATCAAGTCTCAAGCATAAATTTAAATTATTTAAAACATCTTTTCATCATCAAAACAATCTATATCTTAACAAAAGAGACAAAGCCCATTATTAGCTCCTGCAAGGGCACAAATGGCTAGAATGAAGGTTGATAAAGCAAGGGTTTTCATCTCTTTCATTCTCCAACTTTCCACCAACAAAGCTCTCAAGTTTCTCTCAAAGTTTTAGCTCTCAAAATAGTTGTATCATTGTATATTTTACTTTATTTGTGAGAGTTGTGTTGTAAAGAAGAAGAAGAGTCTTCTTCTTGTAGAGTGAAGATTATGAGAGGCTATGTGTGCATTGTTGGTCAAGAAGTAAGGGTGCTTCTTCTTTGAAGAAATCCAAAACTTGAAGAGTAAGTTGATGGTGTTGTGGTGCACCATACTCCCTACAAGAATTCTTAGAGAAGCAAGGAAGTTCTGTGGAGGTTAGACTTCAAAAGGTTGGTATTTTTTGGTTGTGGTCTAGGCGCGTGGCCTAGTTTTACTGTGTTTGGATTTTGTTTTTGATTGTTGTTTCCCCAAAAAAAAATAACAATCCCCCTTTTAAAATCCTTCTTGTGAAAAATCAAGAAGGTAGAGGAATAGAGTCATTTTGACTTGAACCTATATACTATTGTGTTCTTTACTCTTCCGCAAGCTTTATTCATTTCAAGAACACACCCAAGTACTGATTTGCACTCTCAAACGAAAAACATCCGAGAAAATATCCATACTTGGTGATAACACTATTCAATCCTCCTTCTAGTGTGTTCTAAGGGACCTAAGAAAAAGGGGCAGAGAGGGAAAGTAAAAGATTAAGGCTCTGATACCATGTAAAGAAATATTTTAGCAATCGAAATCTGCCTCTTTCTCTCATTCCACCTAATGAATTTATAGAGTACAATTAGGTATGTAAAGATAAACATTACCTAAAGTGCTATGCTAATCTCTATCAGTCAAATCTACAAATTATGGTAAGGATACGTACAAATCAAATCAATTACAATCAGGTAATTATGAAAATTTTGGTTAGATTGGATATTCTGCAATCATATCTTATTATATAAGCAATCTCTGCAATCTCTATCTGACATTGCGCTTACAGATCTGCCGAGCAGCACAGCACGACAAATTGGCCGGGCAGCAAATCAGCCCAAGTAAGTCGAGAGCAGATCAGTCCAGCTCGGCAGGTTGGTCTGTCGGTCAGCAAGTCAGTCAAAGTTAGCATGAGTCTGCCGATCTCAGGTCGGCAGGTTAGCTTAGTACTAACAACTAACAATATCTGTTTGGAAGAACATTATAATTAATATATGCAACGTTTAACATAAATCATATTTGTATTACATTCAACTTTAATCAGATTCACCACTTCATGTGATTTTGTAAAATGACATTCGTACCACCTTTTTCGATGTCATATGATCAATCATCTTGTTTGTCAAGTAGGTCGGTCATGGATTCATACATCATAATCACGTAATTATATGATATGAATCAAACGTAAAAAAAATTCCTCACATATATGAGGGTCTTCAAAAAAACCTCATGTTTCCGCCGTCGGCCGTGCCTCAAGGTCGATGGTTGACAATCGTTATTGTTTTTTTCTCAACATAGTATATACACAAAGAATCCTAAAAGAAATCAGAAGCACCTTAGAAGGTCAAGGGGAAATCTGTGGAAAATAGAAGTCATCACCCAATTAATCAAATAGGTGTTTCTGTTTGCAGATTTAGGAAATTGGATAGAAGAAGATGCAACTGTTTCATCCATGTCGATGTAGGAATTTCAATTAGATCTGATAACATGACAAATTTCAATTAGAAAAAATTCATTAGGAAAAATAAATCTTTCTTCATCTTATTCAATAAAAAATGGTAACCTTTATAGGTATCGTTCATAAGTAAACGAATCAAATCTTATACACAATAACCTAATGGTAATCCAATTATATCAAATCAACTATTTACAAGGAAAGTCTTATAAAACTAATTACATAGAAATATATCAAGTACAAATAAAAAACATTTTAGGATATCTTAAAAATGGTAAATACTTAAGAAAAAAACAATTACAGAACTAAAATTATGTGTTTCTGCATTAAGTTCTTTATGTCCAGAAGTTTAGAATGAAAAAGCCGCTCAAAAATTTTTGATTGTTAACTTAAGAAGGAAGAAGATGCAACAGATGGTGAAATCGTGACTTTGCGCAAGATGAAGTGAAACACGTTGAAATAAATATTAATAAAATTGGTTATTATGTTGATGTGCTTCTTTTTTTGTCCACTTTTGTGCTTTTTAAACTGCAAGACTCCAAGCATAATGAACATGTTCCATCAAAGATTCATGTGTGAAGCATTTGAGAACGAAAAAAATTTTGCATTGTTCGCCAGCCTGTAAAGTGTTTAATTAATACAACCTTGTTTATGTTAGACTTGTCTGTCATCTTAAAAGTTACAGTTCGAGAACGAATTCTTTTGAACAGGAAAAAATAATGAGGTTTAATATGGATTAGACTAAGATATCCAACATGCTCTTGAAGCTTTAAATTGTATATTTGATCTTCTTTTAGTCTTCTGATTGTTTAGATCTCTAAAGACTAAGTATATTTCCTTTTCAGGCCTTGAGTGTGGCGCCCAATTTAGTCTATTTAGGGTTGTTGTTGTAGGGTTATAAGGCTGGATTTTTTAATTGAGTTAGAAATATATCGCTTTATTAAGTACTCCAGAATGTTATAATAGTTTGTAAAGGAAATGAGATGAAAAGTGGATGCATGAGATCAAAGATGATGGTGAATGGATGTTGAAATAAACAAGAATAGCTTGACTCATGACATGGATCAATCTATGTCTCAATTGGATAGATCTATGTGGTTTGAAAATGAAGTTTGTATTCTGCCGGACATAGATCGATCATATCGATCGATCGATGTGCCTTGGGTGCAGAGTTGAAAATTTCTGTCCAACATAGATCAATAAAATAGATCGATCGAAGTGACTTCGATCAAGCGATGTGACAGATCGAAGTTGAACAAAATAAAGTTGGAACTTACTGTGAGACATCGATCGGTCGATGTGTCAACAAAAGTGACTTTTCATCTGGTTTTGCAACTTATGCACCAAGGATCATACCCAATCACTATGCAACGGCCACCAACGTCTAAAACCGTCTGAATGGAGTTGAAGAGCCTATAAATAGGCTATAACAACCCATTGTTCAAGACATCGTGTTCTAGAGTTGTTCTTGCATTCTATATTCTTCATCCTTCTTATTTTTACTCTTGTTCTTGAAAGTTCATTGAATCTCAATCCTATTTGCTGAGGATTAGAGATTGTTGGCTGTTGTATCCTAGGAGGAAGTTTGCCTATAACCCTGTAGCATCTAGTGAGGGCAAATATTCCTTACGGAAAGTGGTATACACGACTCAAGCCAAGTTCCATTCACTACTTCATATTCTCTTGTTTGTTGTTCTTGTTTCCATTTTCATAACAATCGTAAGGAATATTTAGATGGATTCAAAGACATTCTTGAACCAAGAGAGCATGAAGCTTGATCGTTTTGATGGCACCAACTATCTACTGTAGAAGGACAAGATGTTGTTCCTCCTGACTGCGTTTCAGAATGGGTATTGTTCGGACCAAATCTGAAGGACTTGCCGATCCTGCAAAAAGAGGACTCTGAGGAGGTCAAGGTCGCTTTGAGGAAAAGGCATGAGGATAATATGCTATGTCGTGGGCATATTCTCAACAATTTATCAGATCGTATTTACGATCTGTTCACGGCAACTTCATCACCGAAGGAGATATGGCACGCCTTAGAGTTCAAGTACAACAATGAGAAGCAAGGCGCGGACAAATTCCAGGTGATGAAGTATTTTAATTTTAAGATGGTTGAAAATTTTTCAATAATGGACCAAGTGCACGAGTTGCATGTCATTGTTTTCAAACTAAAAGAGTTTGGTGTAGAAGTTTCTGAGGCATTACAAGTAGGAGGGATAATTGCTAAGCTTTCCCCTAGTTAGAATGACTACAGGAAGAAATTACTACACTCAACCGAATCCTTTTTCCTTGAACAACTTCAAAAGCATTTGCGAATTGAAGAAGAGACAAGGAGTCTTGTAAAGAGACATGTCTCTGACGATGCATCTAGAGTGCATTATGTCAAAGGAAAAACAGGGAGTTCAGTTGGAAACAAAAGAAAAAACTCCGATGTATCTGAATCCGTTGACAAGACAGAATCCAAGAAAGGCAAGAGATGCTACAATTGTTGCAAGAAAGGACACCTCAAGAAGGACTGTTGGTTTCGAAAGAAACAAAAACAGGGTGGTAGTTCTCAACTTACCAACAATGCAAACATGGTAAACATTGAGACCAATCACTTAGTAGCAATGGTTTCCGAATTGCATGTTGGTATAGTAACGGAACTAATATGTCTATGAATGAAATCACAAATGATTGTTGGTTCGATTCGGGTGCAACTGTCACGCATGCAACAATAGGGCTCTGTTTAAGACCTATCAAGTTGTGGATGATAGCCAACAAATTCTGATGGGAAACCGCAGCGCTACAAAAGTCTTGGGTAAGCGTAGTGTAGAGTTTGACTTTACTTCAGGAAAGAAGTTGTTATTAGTCAACGTTCTACATGTACCCGAGATTTTTAAGAATCTCATTTCTGCTAGTCTTGTTTGTAGAAATGGATTCAAGATTGTAATGGAGGGGGACAAAATTGTATTGTCCAAGAATGGTATCTTTGTCGGCAAGGGTTATGCTTGCGATGGGATGTTTAACTTAAGCATTAATAAAAATTCCGCTGTTTGTGTTTACTCTGTTGATCCTTCTTTTTCATCGTGGCATGATAGACTTGCACATGTTAGTAGTACTACTATTAAATTCTTGTCTAAGCATGCATTAATTTCTTGCAAAGATGAAAATGAAAGAACATGTGAAGTATGTATACAAGCAAAGATGACAAAGAAACCGTTTCCGAAAGTAAAGTGGAAAACCGAACTCTTAGAACTTGTTCATTCAGATATTTGTGAATTGAACGATGTTTAAACCTGAGGTGGAAATCGATATTTCATAACTTTCATTGATGATGCCTCTAGATATACTTATGTATATTTACTAAGGCATAAAGATGAAGCCTTTGACATGTTCAAAGCCTACAAAATGGAAGTTGAAAATCAATCGGGATTGAAAATCAAAGTTCTAAGAAGTGATCGTGGTGGTGAATACTTTCCTCTTGAATTTAATCAATTCTGTGAGTAGAATGGTATCATACACCAGAAAAGTGCTCCTTACACACCTCAACAAAACGGTTTGGTTGAAAGAAAGAATAGAAGTTTAGTTGACATGCTAAATGCAATGTTAATTAACTCTGGTTTTCCAAAGAATTTGTAGGGAGAATCCTTGTTAACGGCTTGTCACATTCATAGTAGGATTCCGTCAAAAAAGTTTTAGGTTTCTCCATATGAATTATAGAAGAAATAGAGACCAAATCTAAGTTATCTTAGAGTTTGGGGCTGTCTAGCCTATTATGGAGTTTCGGATCCTAAAAGGACTAAACTGGGGCCAAAAGCTCTTAAAGGTGTCTTTATTGGATATGCTGAAAACTCTAAGGCATATAGGATTCTAGATTTAGAATCCAATGTGGTTGTTGAATCTAGAGATGTTGAATTTTTTGAGAATGAATTCTTGAGAACAGATTCAAATCAAAGTTCAACAAGTGAAAGTTTGAATGAACCGGTGGTTGGAGATTTTTCCAATGATCCTTCTAGTATTGATGATCAAAATCAAAGTTCTCCGTATGAGGTTAGGAGAAGTCAACGTGCTAGAACGAAGAAATATTTACATCCGGACTTCATTTCCTCGCAATCCATTACTTTCTTAGTTGAAGGTAATAGGACAAAGGTATTCAATCAAATACCTATTGTATTAAGCATGGAAGATTATCTAAAATCTTATAAGGAGGCGATGCAATCGAGAGATGCATCATTTTGGAAAGAGGCAATTGATGATGAGATGAACTCGTTATTGTCTAACAACACGTGGATTCTCACTGATTTGCCTCCAAGTTCCAAAGAAATTGGGTGTAAATGGGTGTTTAGAAGAAAATATAGCACCAATGGTTCGATTCGAACATTCAAGGCTAGATTAGTAGCCAAAGGTTTTAGACAACGTGAAGGGATAGACCATTTTGACACATATGCTCCGGTTGCGAGAATAGCATCCATTAGAGTGTTGATAGCATTAGCATCCATAAATAACTTGGTTATTCATCAAATGGATGTTAAGACTGCGTTTCTCAATGGTGATTTAGACGAAGAGGTTTATATGGAACAACCAGAAGGTTTTGTACTTCCGGAGAATGAGCACAAAGTGTGCAAATTGATAAGGTCATTGTTTGGATTGAAACAAGCATCAAAACAATGGTATGAAAAGTTTGACACTACCATTTTGAAGAATGGTTTCCGGCATAATAGTGCAGATAAGTGCGTATATTCCAAGTTTACAGACAAATATGGTGTCCTTATTTATTTGTACGTGGATGACATGCTTATTATTGGCATAAATATGGAAGGAATCAATGAGACTAAGAAGTATTTAAATTCACAATTCCAAATGAAAGATTTGGGTGAGGTAGATATTATCTTAGGGATAAATGTTTCCAAACATAGTGGGGTTTTTGCTAATTGTCAATCTCATTACGTAAACGAAGTGTTGAATAAGTTCAAACACTTGGAGATCAAAGAAGCAAACACACCATTCGATGCCTCATACAAATTGACTAGACATACCGGTAGAGCGGTAGCACAATTGGAATATGCTAGTGCAATTGGTAGTTTAATGTATGCTATGCATTGCACTAGACCGGATATTGCCTTTGTGATGTGTAAATTATCAAGGTATACTAGTAATTCTAGTATAAACCATTGGAAGGCAATCGGGCGATTACTTGGATACTTGAAGAAGACTATGAATTACGGATTGTATTATAATAGTTTTCCAGTAATGTTAGAAGGTTATACTGATGCTAGTTGGATAACTAGCATTGGTGATAAAAAAATCTACTACACGTTGAATATTTACATTGGGTGGTGGTGATGTTTCTTGGGCTTCAAAGAAACAGACATGCATAACTCATTCTACTATGGAATCTGAATTCATAGCATTGGGATCTGTCGGTAAAGAAGCGGAATGACTGAGAAGTCTCTTATTGGACATAGAGTTGTGGCCACAACCGATGCCAGCCATTTCTTTACACTGTGATAGCCAAGCAACGATGTCTAGAGCTTATAGTAAAATCTATAACGGGAAATCTAGACTTGTCAGCCTTAGAGATGATTATGTAAGGCAATTAATTATTGATGGTGTAATAGTCATAGCGTACGTCAGATCTTGTAATAACCTGGCGGATCCGTTGACAAAGAGTCTATCAAAAGACTTTGTACAAAGTACATCTTTAGAGATGGGATTAAGACGTATGGGATAAGTTCACTTATGATGGAAACCAACTTTTTCTAGCATACCACTAGTCAAAGGTTTAATGGGTAATAACAAGTCAAAAAGTGAGGTATTAAAGCACTACGATTGATCTTTAAAAAATAAAACCGCACGGCATTGATCTTTAAAGAATTGGAATGTTAGTGCTAAAGGAGGGTGAGAGTTAAAACACTCTTAATGAAGGATTAAGAGGAATTATCTTAATTTTCACCTATATGAACATAGGAAGTGGTGCCGCTTCGACAAGCAATGATCTTGAAATGTTCATGAATACTAGGGGTAGCACAAGGCCATAAAGTGCGGTTTAAAATGGACTTCAAAAGAGAGTGTGGCTTCATGTGTATAATGTTTCCGGTTCTAGAATACAGGAATCTGATTCAAGGCTTTTTAGCTATCATGATTTCGTTAGAATTTTGAAGTATTATACTAATAAGATGTTCAAATCGAAAGATACTTCTTAGATGCATGAAATGTCATAAGTTGCTTTACAAACTAAGTGGGGGATTGTTATAATAGTCTGTAAAGGCAATGGGATGAAGAATAGATGCATGAGATCAAAGATGGTGGTGAATGGATGTTGAAATAAGCCAGAATAGCTTGAATCATGACATGGATCGATTTATGTCTCAATTGGATAAATCTATGTGGCTTGAAAATGAAGTTGAATATTCTGCCGGACATAGATCGATGATATCTATCGATCGATGTCACATAGATCGATCAGATCGATCGATGTGCCCTTGGTGCAGAGTTGAAACTTTCTGTCCAACATAGATCAATCACATAGATCGATCGAAGTGACTTCGATCGATCGATGTGACAGATTGAAGTTGGACAGAATAAAGTTGGAACATAGTGTTAGACATCGATCGATCACATCGATCGATCGATGTGTCAACAAAAGTGACTTTTCACCAGGTTTTGCAACTTATGCACCAAGGGCCATACCCAATCGCTATGTAACGACCACCAATGTCCAAAGCTGTCTGAATGGAGTTGAAGAGCCTATAAATAGGCTATTACAAACCATTGTTTAAGACATCTTGTTCTAGAGTTGTTCTTGCATTTACATTCTTCATCCTTCTTATTTTTACTCTTGTTCTTGAAAGTTCATTGAATCTCAATCCTATTTGCTGAGGATTAGAGATTGTTGGCTGTTGTATCCTAGCAGGAAGTTTGCCTATAACCCTGCAGCATCTAGTGGTGACAAATATTCCTTACGGAAAGTGGTATACACGCCTCAAGCCAAGTTCCATTCACTACTTCATATTCTCTTGTTTGTTGTTCTTGTTTCCATTTTCAGAACACAGAATGATCCGATAGTTTTGTTCTTAAAAGACGAAGTCAGGTTTCTTAGGGCCTTTTGGCCACCTCCCTACATCTATAAATCTGTGTTTTTTTTATCTTATTGTAACTTAGACTTCGTGAGAAATAAGATTTCGAAAAATGCCAACTTTTGCACCAGTTCATGTAGGATCACTTATCATACATTTTCGATTCTGTAACAATGTGGCATCATGCATTGTAGTTTCAAATCATCCTGTTCTAGATTATATCACATCGGGCATCATGCATTGTAGTTCAAATCATCCTGTTCTAGATTAGATCTTATCTAAAGATGGAACTTGAATCCGTTTTCGATTGATAAATAAATATGCTTCTGTTCACTTTTTGCTCATTATCCAATAAACAGGTTCAATGGTTAGTTTTGGTTATTGGAAAGGAATACGGTAATTTTGGAATGACAAAAAAAGACGAAGGGAAGATCATTTCCAAACGGGTCAGACCCGTGTCAAGGTTAAAAAACTTACACACAAACCCCAAGTAGGAATATTCAAATATTCCAACGATATTAGTAAAAACAAGTAACATGGGACAAACATCATCCGATAGGCCATTAGTAACAACAGTACACATTTGACCATTGATTTTTTCTTATCGAAACGCAAACTCAATTGCGCAACCTGGATTCTCCTGATGTAGCAAGTCAATCTAACCTGACCTGAGTTTGGCAGGTCGGCCACTACTTAATTTCCTAAACAAACTGTACAGAAGTCAATTTTGTCTGACTTGATTTTTTTCTAACTACTATTTATTTTGGTATTATTTCTATTGTCTAACTAAATATAGAAAACAAGAATGAGAAAGAGCTCGACCAGTGTGAAATTTACATCGATCTCCGAGAAAAACAACAACGAGTTCAAGAATTGAACATTCGCACAAGAAATTAAACCTACAAAAAAAGATAGGAAAAGAATAGCACGCAATAGCAGAGAGAATTTTGGAGAAAACTGCTCAATGGAATTGCAGTTCTGAGGCCATAACCGTCAGCTGCAGAAGGAACGAACATATACAAGTTGTGAAGAAGATAAAAAGGCTAAATGACTAAAATGTCCCTCATTATACAACTGATACAACGATAGAATTAATGTCAAACTTGTCATTTCCTCATTTTTAAACCACTCCCGCCTACGTCTTGCGTCTTCTTCTTCACTACACACTGCTCACCCTTCTGCCCCATCCAACAACACCTTCCGTTGCATAAAACTGTAGCTCATCCACTTCGTCCTCAACTGAATTCATCAATTAATCATCCCAATCATTGATTGCCACCGAACTTCATAATGCTAGTGACATCCTGTTACGGATCATGATCAACATCTGAATACAACTTTCACATTTAACATCCCTCCTCAAGCGTAGCTTGTCATACAGATTGCGAACTCCAAGTAAACTTGTCAGCCGTACCACCCTCTTAGAATCCAAATCCTTTGTAAACATGTCAGCCAATTGCATCTCTATACGTATTGGCATCAATTTTATTAAACCTTCTTGCACTTTGCCCCTTAATACATGGAAATCTATTTCTATATGCTTTGTTCACTTATGGAAAACAGGATTTTCAGCAACGTAAATTGCACTTTTACTATCACAGAACACTTCTACTAGTGTTTGATCTCTCAGTCCCATGTCATTCATAAGATAAAGAAGCCACTGTACCTCGCAAGTCACCATCGCCATTACCCTATACTCTGCCTCAGCGATGATCTGAAAACTGTCGTCTGCTTCTTTACCTTCCATGAGATTAAAGCATTTCTAAAGAAAACGCAATACCCCGTGACTGCTCTCCTAGTTTCATGACATCCCCCAATCAACATTCACAAATGCTTCAAACTTCAAGTTGCCACTTTTGGGAAACAATAGTCCCTGCCCTATGGAACATTTAACATATCTAAGAAGTCTGTGTGCAGCCTTAAGGTGATTCTCAGTGGGACAGTTAAGAAACTGACTCAATTGTTGTATTGTAAATGTAATATCAGGCCTGGTAATGGTGAGATAAATGAGTTTTCCTATCAATCTCCTATAGTGCATCACATCTGCCAACTCTGGAGAGTCTTTGTGTGTCAAGCTAAGATGGCTCTCCATTGGACTTTTAGCTGGTTTGGCCTCTAAGAAACTAGCCTGCTCCAGAAGCTCTAGAGTATACTTTCTTTGGCTCACACTCATGCCCCCCTTAGCCTGAGCCACTTCAATGCCCAGAAAGAACATGAGAAGGCCCAAGTCTTTAATTTGAAAATCCTGAAGCAGTGCCTGCTTGACCTCAGCTATAATGCCTTCATCACTAGATTCCACTATGATATCATCAACGTACACTAAGAGTACTATAAACTTTGTCTCAACAGTTTTGGTGAAAAGAGTATAGTCACACTTAGATTGATGCAAACCGATTCATAACAGAAATCTGGTTAGAGTTGCATTCCACTCCCTACTAGCCTGTTTTAAACCATAAAGGGACTTTTTGAGCTTACAAACCATATTTGGACCACCTACAGTCAGACTAGGAGGGGGCAACATATAGATGCATTCATGTAAATCACCATGTAAAAAGGCATTATTGACATCAAGCCGATGAAGGTGCCAATGCAATCTGGATGCTAATGCCAGTATAATTCTAACAGTTGTCATCTTTGCAACCGGAGAAAATGTCTCCATGTAATCAATACCATATTGTTGGGTATATCCTTAGGCAACTAACCTGGTCTTATGCTTTTCCACAGTGCCATCTGTTTCACCTTATACACCCATCTGAAGCCAATTGTTTTCTTCTCTGCAAGCAAGGGTACCACAGTCCATGTATCGTTAGCATCAAATGCTGCCAATTCAGTAGCCAAAGCATCCTGGGATACAGACAAACTGGAAGCTTCTGTATAGTTATTAGGCTCAGTATGTGCATCTAAACTCAAAATATATGGCTAGTATTTTGGGGTTAATGATGCATAGGTTATGATCTTGCTGAGTGAATGAGAAGAGGTACGTTTAAGATGCTGATCTGGAGAGATTATAACATTACAATGATAGTCATGTAGGTAGGCAGGTACTCGTTTGTTTCTGTGTGGTCTGTCATGAAGAATTAGGTTTGGAATAGGAGGTAACTCTATGGTGATATTCCTACCTTCCACAGTCATCTTATAGTTATCAAACTGAGCATATGGGCACTCATGTGAGATTTAAAGATGACTGAGGATCTATATGAATAGGATTTGATGTGGGCTGAGGAATTTGAGAAGGTAACGGATTGTTATCTTCAAACTCGTTGGATTCAGGATGAATATGATTTTTAGAATAGTGTGGCTCATCTTCAAGGTAGGAGGTTGAAAAAGGTATGGGATCTGGTATGTTTAGAGTTTCAGCGGCAGAAAGACTCTGAGACATGAATGGAAATGTGGTCTCAAAGAAGGTGACATCTCTGGATATGTATACACATTTGGTATCAAGGTCTTGTAGGATGTATCCTTTTGTATTGTAAGGTAAGCCCAAGAATACACTTTCCTTAGCTCTTGCAGCAAACTTCTCTTAATATTTTTGGGTATTGATGCCAAAATCCAGGCAACCAAATACTGTTAGATCCTTGTAGGATGGAGTTTTTCTGTACAACATCTCATATGGTGTTTTTTGATGAAGGACAAGTGTGAGAGCTATATTTATGAGGTAAACTAGTGTTGAACACGAAATCCCCAATATGAGGAGGGAAGATTTGATTGGATCCTAAGTGCCCTTGCTACAGTCAAGATGTGTTGGCCTTTTCTTTCAACCACACCATTCTGCTGTGGTGTATTCACACAACTTGTTTGATGGAATATGCCATTGTCTGCATAAAATTGATTCATCATGAATTCAGGTCCATTATCAGTTCTGAACATCTTTATTTTTGCATCAAATTGAACTGACACATATTGGTAGAAACTTTGAATGATGGATCTAGTCTCACTTTTGGACTTCATTAGATAGACACAACAATATCTGCTGTAATCATCTATAACAGTAAGAACGTAATATTGCTTATACATTGTAGGGTTCTTATATGATCATCAAATATCCATGTGGACAAGAGAAAACAGACCTGAAGTTACAGACTAAGAAATAGGAAAAGGTGTCCTCTTCTGTTTAGCAAGAGGCCAAACAGTACATTGCAATGGTGGATCAGGGGTTACAAGAGGATCTATTTTATGGATTTCTTTTATTCTTGAGTTGGACATGTGGCCCAGTCTTGAATGCCACATCAGTACATCTGAAGAGGTGACAACATATGCCAAAGGAGTGGAGATTGTAGGATCTGCAAGGCACCACTAGAGAGGGGGGGTTTAATAGTGGGTGCGGAAAATGTGGTTTTTAAAATTGTTTTAAACCAAAAACCCAACTTTTGAAAACAATTTCTGTTTTCAGAACCAGTTTTAAAACGTTTTGAAACCTAGGTTACATGTCTTCAAAAATTCTGAAATTTGGAGAGAATTTAGCCTCAAATGTTATGAGTGTCTCCTAAAAATTTCATATTTAAATTCAACCTCTAACCCCTTGCAAATTTGTTGGTGGTCAGATTGCCCGAATCTGCTAGAAACGTTAGACTGATTTAAAAACTTTATTCCTATTTGTACGTAACTCCAAATGCTCTGAAATTTTAACCACTAATCCCTCATAAGTTATATTTAAATGTGTTGAAACATTTTTGAAAAATTCTTTTGGGAAGTTAGTCAAATACGATCAAAGTCTCAACCTTTGCAAGCCTGAAAATCAGACTGAACTAGCCTTCGAACTTTGGACGTTTGAATGACTTATACTTGTCCAAAAGGGTTGAAACTTACGCCAAAAGAACCTTAAAACGTGTGGCTATGTAAGCGCTGAAACAGAATATAAGCGTGATTCATTTACTATTTTTACAAACGTGATTAAATACAGCAAACAGTGCTGAAACAGAATATAAGCGCTGAAAGTAAATGACACCGAGAATTTTATACTAGTTCGGTTATAAACAACCTAGTCAAGTCTTCGAGGAACACCTTTCTCGGTTCACACTAGTCACACAACAAAAATACACCTTACCACAGGGTTGATGGAGTTACACACCAACTCCAACCCTTTACAAACTTTGTATGATGAATACAATTACGCACGAATACCACCACCTTGCAAGATTGAAGATTGATCACATCTTGATCAATCTTTTACAAAGATATAGAATGTGTGGTGGTCTAAGATAATCCTATTCAAGAATATGAATGTAAGTAAAATAGGCTTTTAGAAAGAAGAAAGAAAAAGAGTGTAGAAGAAGAGAGCTAGGCGTTTTTGATCTTCAAGAATGTAATGCTTGTTCTTGTCTTTGTTTTGCTCTTCTTTCTTTCCATTTATCCACTATGGCCGTCCCCCCTTAGGTCCTTCTCTTCTTGAAAATTATCTTCTAAGTCCTTGAGAGAATGTGTGGCATCATTCTGACATGATCTTGCTTACTTGGCACCTTCTCATTGGATGATCATTAACCTTTACTTACTTGACACTCATTGATTGGTTGAATGTTGTCATCATTTGATGACTTGGAAAATCTAAGAATTCCACTAAAAACATGTGCCAAAATCATTTTAAAATAGTTGTCATAACTCATAAGATTATCACATAAATTAAGAAAGATAATTTTTCCACCAAATTAAGCAAAAACTCGGCCATAAAGAATACTTGACATGCTAAAATTTTAGTATGTGATACATGGTGATATAATTCAAATTACTTCCAAATTTTTATTAATTTTCTTTTAAAATAAATCACCAATTGGTAGCAAATATTCTCATCATTTTTGGAAATGAAATTTGGCACTAATGTGGCCAAGAAATCGGCCAAGATGCTTACACACACATGCTGAAATTTTTTAGCATGTGTGATATTCAAGATATCACACTTTATGAATTTATATCTTATTTAAATTACTTCCAATTAATCACATGTTTCAAGACACAAGATATACCCTCATGAATGACAAAAATCGGCCAGCCTACCTTCCACATGCTGAAATTTTCAGCATGTGTTTCAAATGAGATAAAATTTGAAACATTACCTTTTGTAGCTTCTTTCTTTAAATCACCAACATTGTATGATTGATTATTGACCAATCAATATGCCAACACAGCTCCACACAGGCTCCATCTCAGCTGTATGGCATGTATCATATGTATATACATGTGCTGAATTTTATTTTTGCAAACTTTGTAAAATAATGAAAATTTAATTATACACACATGTTATGTTCCAATCAGCCCTTAATTTAATTTTCTAGAACACTTTAAGATGTATGACATATGTAAAAAGTGTCTAGATACGTGTTGTATGATGTGCCAAAAATGTTCCATGTGTTGTGCACGTAGAAAAACGAATTTTCAATGTTTATCGATTATCCGATTTTTTTTAATTAAATTCCAACTTTTTGCGCATGTTATATATATTATATTACACATACATAATATAAACTTTAATATTCAGCACTTGGATGGTCTTAAAGTGGTGCCATATACATGTGACAAAATTGAAATTGGAATCTCCACAATTTGACCTTAATGTGGGGTGATTTGTGGGTGCCAACATGGAATGATTTTATGGCTGCACACAACATCATACCCACGAAAGTTTTGAGTATTTTTGAAGTATAGGGGCTGGCCATCTATATATGGCAGGTACGTGACACATTGGCGAAGTTTCGGTATTCGCTCGATACGACAATTTTTGGTTTAGAACCTTTTAACCTGTCGTATTTAATTTGTCATCACCATGACTTATATCATATGACATAAGACCTGAATATACTCATAAATATGAGTTAAGTATGATGGTGTGACGTTGACGTATGTACGTAAAATATATAACGTGTCGGTAGTACGTTGGAATAAATGTGTATGTGCCTTTTTCAAAGAATTTGAATATATATATACATATATGTAAATGGCGTGTATATATATGTGTGGGGAGGAGAGTGGAAGACTTTCCTTTCTTCACCTTGTTGCTTTTGTGCCTTGTCGAAATATTCCTTCCTTTAATGAACTACTTAGTTTAATTAACTAAGTACTTCACTTAATAAACTAGTTTAGTTCATTAATGGTGGCACCTAAAATAGTTCAAACACAACAAATGTTTGCCATTTGATGTAAGCTTTAAAGCTTCATGGCTCGTTAGTACGGCAACATTATATATGGATTATATAAGGCAAGTAATATGCAATATATCATGCACATTTATTTCATACACGTTTTTAAGCTCATTTAAATCATATATTTTGAAATCATTCAAACCCCTTTTTCTCTACAATCTCCCCCTTCTGATGATTTTTAAAATAATCTATACTCTTGATTTAAATCCTATCGCTCCCTCTTCAATCATGTATAAATTCAAAATTTAAATTTTAAATTTCAAAACCGCTCTCCCTTGATTTATGCAATCAGTATCTCTCTCTCCCTTAAATCCTTAAATCATGCTTTCTCTCCCCCTTTATTTTGGAAAGTCAATCAAAATATACCTGAAAAAAATCATGCATTTCATATAACGGGCGTTCGTAAGGGTTATTTATTCAACCCTTTGAAAATGTCCCTTTTGGTACCCAAATTTGGTGACCTTTCTAGGTCTTCCAAAAGGTGAGAAAGGTGATGAGAACGCAACATAATATATGTTAAGGGCAAATGTGTTTGGCCTTTGGTCAAGAATCCCATCATGCATATAGTATGGTTTCTGTTTTTGATATGCGTTTCGGTTTGCATGCACGGGATGTGATCTAGATGCATTTTTGAGATATGAGTGTCACGTATGCATCACTTGTTTCTTCTCATATCTATATGGCACATAATTATATTTTGCATGATGTGAAGAAGAAGCACGATGAGATGTCATAGGAAAAGGTCTATGCGTCTTCTTAGATGCCACATATGTCTTTGATGCATCTATTTTCTTAGATGGAATGAATTTGATTGGTTTATTTAGTGACTCGCTTTTCTCAACGTATCCTACTCCGGTTTTGTCACTATTATTCTTTTGTGAAGAAATGATGTGATCTCGCATGTTTGTTCCCGTGTCAAATTGTTTCACCTTTTTCTCTACATCTGCATTCCTTGATTTCAAGTTTGAAATCTCGAATTTCAATTCAGTGTTCTCGGATTTCAATGATGAAATTTCAGACTTTAATGAATTTATAATGCAAGACGACTCTTCTTTTGAATCGTTTAATTGAGACACAAAATTTGTGTTTGTCTTCAATTAACCGTTTCTTTTGTTTTGCAAGAGTTCTAGCAAACTTATGTAATTCAAGATATTCAATATATAAATCATCATAAGATAGTTCAGAATCGAAGTCAGAATCAAAATTTACCTCATTTTCAAATAGTGGAGGCATTTGGCTTGACATATCTTCTTGCTCGGTTTCGTGGCTAGTGGTTGCCATCTCACACAGATCGTTGGATCTTCTTGTTGTGAGTGTTCCTGCGCTCTGATACCAGTTGTAGGATCTGCAAGGTACCAATAGAAGGGGAGGAGTTGAATAGTGGGTGCAGAAAATGTGGTTTTTAAAATTGTTTTAAACCAAAAACCCAACTTCTGAAAACGGTTTCTATTTTCAGGACAAGTTTTAAAATGTTTTGAAACCTAGGTTGCAGGTCTTCCAAAATTCTGAAATTTGGAGAGAACTTAGCCTCAGATGTTATGAGTATCTCCTAAAAATTTCAGATTTACATTCAACCTCTAAGCCCTTGAAAATTTGTTGGTGGTCAGATTGCGCGAATCTGCCAGAAACATTAGACTGAATTAAGAAATTTATTCCTATTTGTAAGTAACTCCAAATGCTCTGAAATTTTAACCACTAATCCCTTATAAGTTATATTTAAATGGGTTGAAACATTTTTGAAAAATTCTTTTGGGAAGTTTGTCAAATACGATCAAAGTCTCAACCTTTGCAAGCCTGAAAATAAGACTGCACTAGTCTCCGAACTTTGGACGTTTGAATGACTTATACTTGTCCAAAAGGGTTGAAACTTGCGCCAAAAGAACCTTAAAACGTGTGTCTATATTTCTTAAAAGTTTCGTAATTTTTGAAATTCATTTACTACTTTTACTAACGTGATTAAAAACAGCAAACAGTGCTGAAACAGAATATAAGCGCTGAAAGTAAATGACACCGAGAATTTTATACTGGTTCAGTTCTAAACAACCTGCTCAAGTCTTTGAGGAACACCTTCCACGGTTCACACTAGTCACACAACAAAAATACACCTTACCACAGGGTTGATGGAGTTACACACCAACTCCAACCCTTTACAAACCTTGTATGATGAATACAATTACGCACGAACACCACCACTTTGCAAGATTGAAGATTGATCACACCTTGATCAATCTTTTACAAAAACATAGAATGTGCGGTGGTCTAGGATAAGCCTATTCAAGAATATGAATGTAAGTACAATAGGTTTTTAGAAAGAAGAAAGAAAAAGAGTGTAGAAGAAGAGAGCTAGGCGTTTTTGATCTTCAAGAATGTAATGCTTGTTCTTGTCTTTGTGTTGCTCTTCTTTCTTTCCATTTATCCACTATGGCCGTCCCCCCTTAGGTCCTTCTCTTCTTGAAAATTGTCTTCTAAGTACTTGGGAGAATGTGTGGCATCATTGTGACATGATCTTGCTTACTTGGCATCTTCTCATTGGATGATCATTTCACCTTTGCTTACTTGGCACTCATTGATTGGTTGAATGTTGTCATCATTTGATGACTTGGAAAATCTGAGAATTCCACTAAAAACATGTGCCAAAATCATTATAAAATAGTTGTCATAACTCATAAGATTATCACATAAATTAAGCAAGATAATTTCTCCACCAAATTAAGCAAAACATCGGCCATAAAGAATACTTGACATGCTGAAACTTCAGCATGTGATACATGGTGATATAATTCAAATTACTTCCAAATTTTCATTGATTTTTCTTTTAAAATAAATCACCAATTGGTAGAAAATATTCTCATCATTTTTGAAAATGAAATTTGACACTAATGTGGCCAAGAAATTGGCCAAGATGCTTACACACACTTGCTGAAATTTTTTCAGCATGTGTGATATTCAAGATATCACACTTTATGAATTCATATCTTATTCAAATTACTTCCAATTCTTCTTCCAATTAATCACATGTTTCAAGACACAAGATATCCCCTCATGAATGACAAAAATCGTCCAGCCTATCTTCCAACTGCTGAAATTTTCAACATGTGTTTCGAATGAGATAAAATTTGAAACATTACATTTTGTAGCTTATTTCCTTAAATCACCAACATTGTATGATTGATTCTTGACCAATCAATATACCAACAAGGCTCCACATAGGCTACATGTGCTGAATTTTATTTTTGCAAACTTTGTAAAATAGTGCACATTTAATAACACACACATGTTATGTTCCAATGAGTCCTTAATTTAATTTTCTAGAACACTTTAAGATTTATGACATATGTAAAAAGTGTCTAGATATGTGTCGTATGATGTGCCAAAAATGTTCCATGTATTGTGTACGTAGAAAACCGAATTTTCGATGTTTATCGATTACTCGATTTTTCTTTAATTAAATTCCAACTTTTTGCACATGTTAGATATATTATGTTGCACATAATATACATAATATAAACTTTAATATTCAGCACTTGGCTTGTCTTAAAGTGGCGTCATATACATGTGACAAAATTGAAATTGGAATCTCCACAATTTGGCCTTAACGTGGGGTGATTTGTGTGTGCCAACATGGAATGATTTTATGGCTGCACATAACATCATACCCACGAACTTTTTGAGTATTTTTGAAGTATAGGGTCTGGCCATCTATTTATGGCAGGTACGTGACACGTTGGCAAAGTTTCGGTATTCGCTCGATACGACAATTTTTGGTTTAGAACCTTTTAACGTATCGTATTTAATTTGTCATCACCATGACTTATATCATATGATATAAGACCTGAATATACTCATAAATATGAGTTAAGTATGGTGGTGTGACGTTGACGTACGTACATAAAATATATAATGTGTCGGTAGTACGTTGGAATAAATGTGTACGTGCCTTTTTCAAAAAATTTGAAAATATATATACATATATATAAATGGCGTGTATATATATGTGTGGGGAGGAGAGTGGAAGACTTTCCTTTCTTTACCTTGTTGCCTTTGTGCCTTGTCCAAATATTCCTTTCTTTAATGAACTACTTAGTTTAATTAAATAAGTACTTCACTTAAGGAACTAGTTTAGTTCATTAATGGTGGCACCTGAAATAGTTCAAACACAACAAATGTTTGCCGTTTGATGTAAGTTTTAAAGCTTCATGACTCGTTAGTATGGCAACATTATATATGAATTATATAAGGCAAGTAATATGCAGTATATCATGCACATTTATTTCATACACGTTTTTAAGCTCATTTAAATCATATATTTTGAAATCATTCAAACCCCTTTTTCTCTACAGAGAGGTTACAAGAAATTTGTCTGATTGCTGATTTGAAGGTTCCATGAAGATAAAACAGGTCTTGATCTACCTCAGCTGCCAATCTTCTTTTTGGTTCTTAGGTCTTAAATAAAGCAAGAATTAGATTTGAAAACAACTTCAAACTGATTTGAACGTATGAGTTTTCTCAGAGAAACAAGGTTGAAAGCAAATGCAGGAACATAGAACATATTGGTAAGGGTCAAATGTGGATTCACTTTCACTGTGCCTATGTGTGTGATTTTGGCAAGGGATTTGTTAGGTAGTTCAACAGAGATAGAATTGACTGAAGTATAGGACTCAAAAAGGCTGATGCAAGAACAAATATGATCACTATCCCCAAAATCCAATACCCATACATTTGAATTTAATTGCAATGCCTTACCTGATTCCTTTGCAGAAGCCACAGTTTGTTGTGCAAACATGACGGCATGGCGTGCACCTGTGTTGCTAGGCACCAGAGCAACACTTCTACTGGTGCTTTCTTGACGCTCCTACAACAAATGAATCAACTGAGCGTACTGATCCTGGGTCAGGCCAGGTGACATCACATTTCCTTGACCCTGCTCCTTATCACAATCTGCCTAACTCATTCGTTCACCATGCTGATTTGCCCCATTCCCGTTACTAACCATGTTCACTTGAGCCTTGGACTTAAATATTGGAGGATATCTATGTTTCTTGTAGCATTTATCAACAGTATGCCCCAACATATTACAATAGCTACAGACAGGCACCTTAGAATTGCTTTGGTAAGGTCTTGATCCACCTCTCTTCTGACCTCTACCAGCGAATTTGTTATTACCGCTAGGAACAGAAGTGTTATTTCTAAGTGCATTGTTCACATTCATCACTGATGAAGGATTGTTATTAAAGTATCCCTGAGAACCAAAGTAATTCAATTTTCACTCTAACTTCACTGCCATAGCAAATGCAGTTTTCAAATCTGGCGATGGATTAGACAGGAGGACTTGTGACTTCACAGCCTCAAATTCATCATTCAATCCTTTCAAAAACTTGATCACACAATCATTTTCAACAAACTTATTAATCTCTACTGTGAGATTACAAGTGCATTTACGACATGAACAAGCAGGGATGGATCTGAGGACTAGCCATTCCTCCCAAACGCTCTTAAGCCTAGTATAATATTTGATTACACTGCTACTTTCTTGTCTAATGGCATAAAATTCTTCCTGTTAATCAGAAAGTCTAAAGGAATCAGCATTCCCATATCTAAACTTCAAATCATTCCATATTTCAACTGCAGAGTCTAACCTTACAACACTCTGTCCAATATTTGGAATTAAGGAGTTTACTAACCAAGAGGCTACCATGTTGTTAGCCTTGAGCCACGCATTGTACTTGCGAGCGTTCTCTGCAGGCTTCTCAATTGATCCGTCTAAACGCAACTTTATTCTTCAATTCCAATACTCTTCTCACAGATCTACTCCAGCTGTGATAATTGTTTCCATCAAGTAACGGCTGATCCAGCACCATGGACGGATTATCACTTGGATGAATAAAATACGAATCATCTGCAGGATCAATGCAGAATTGGACGTAGAAGCCGATATTGGACTGCTATTATTAATATTTGATGCCATGAAAGTTCCAAAGTTGATGAACTAAGGCTCTGATACCATGTAAAATTTACATCGATCTCCAAGAAAAACAACAACGAGTTGAAGAATTGAATATTCGCACACGAAATTAAACCTACAAAAAACAGTCAGGCAAAGAATAGCACGCGATGGGAGAGAGAATTTTGGAGAAAGAGGCTCAATGGAATTGCAGTTCTGAGGCCATAACCGTCAGCTGCAGAAGGAACGAACATATACAAGTTGTGAGGAAGATGACAAGGCTAAATGACTAAAATGTCCCTCATTATACTACTGATTCAACGGTAGAAGTAATGGCAAACTTGTCATTTCGTCATTTTTAAACCGCTCCCGCCTACATCTCGTGTCTTCTTCACTGCATATTGCGCACCCTTCTGCCCCATCTAGCAACACCTTCCGTTGCACAAACCTGCCGCTCATCCACTTTATCCTCAATTGAATTCATCAATTAATCATCCCAATCATTGATTACCACCGTAACTTCATAATGCTAGTGACATCCTGTTACGGATCATGATCAACATCTTGATAACAACTTTCACTTTTAACGAGGATCACTCTGGTGAAACTCTAGAAACTATGTTAGACGTCTATAATATTATCTCAGACCAATGTTACTTATGGCTGCTAGTATGCTTTATTTTGAATCGTGTCCATGTTTTAACGTAAAGTATTAATAATATTACATCTCATTTTTTTAAAAAAAGAAAAAAGAAAAACACATAAAAACCAACATAACCCAAAAGCATTATGTTAAAAGCATTCATGTGAATCGAGAAACTGCTCATAGATTATTTTATTGCAAAACAAAAACCAACATAACCCAAAAGCAACATGGTTGATTACAGAAATTCAGGATCGAACGAGATAGAAGCATTGGATGTTGGTATTCGCAGCCAAAGGGAGATAGCCATCTAGACAATATTATATGTTCGGGTAAAGCTCCAGTTCTTATCTGCTCAGCAGAAAATTCGCCTGGGATGACAAGAACCATAATTTTGAGAAAAGAAAACTATGAGAGATCATCAAAAAAAATATTTGGAAAGATCAAATCAGGTTGCTAAATTTATATATCTGCAATTATGGGGTCTCTTATGTGGAATCCCCTCTCTGATTTTTTTTAAAAATAAAAAAAAAAGATTCTCGGGAATGACAAGCATGCAAAAAAAGCAGGGAGAGAAAAAGATTTACGCTCAAAATATTTTTATTACTAAAATAACAAAACGAATTACAAGATTACTTTTATGGTGGTGTGTAGCATATTAGAGTGGATATATCCTCTCTCTTAATTTTGCAGTTTTCGTTTATCATTTTAAAAATAAAGATAATGAGTTTGAGGCACCGAAAGAAAAATGATGAAAGTATGGATGGAGGGACTTATAAAGCTAACAATTCATAATATAGAAGGGAAAGAACCATACCGGAGTGAGAAGGTATATGAAAACGATGAGGATGGGCTTTGCCATTTCCTTGCCTTCTACCTCAATACACCTTCAGATTCAGAAAGACTGTTTAGGTTTTGCCCAATAATCATCTCAAATTATAGCAAAATCCACAAGTATTTGACTTAAGGAGTTAAGGACACATTCTTCTTTGATTTTAGAATATGATGGAATAAAGCAAAATGACTCACAAAATTACTTGCGCTTCTTATACTATAAAGTAGCAGTCGATCGACACAGCTTGTGAAAATTCAATCTATTCCAGCTTGAATTCTGATCAATTCGTTTGGTTAAACAAGAAATAATCAAACAACATTCACAAGAGACATTAATCAGAGACTGAATGATTAGAATTAAGAGAAAGAGAAGGCTTGATTCAAAATCTATTCAAGGAAAAGAATCAAGAAACTGAGGCATCAGCGGTTGCATCGCTGTTTAAGAAGAAGGAGAAAATAGAATGTTGTAATGACTAAAAAGCCCCTCATTTACATCAGCCTACATCAATACTCATATGGCTAAAATAGTCATTTCTATTATTTAAACAATTACGCGCGCGTTCCTTCTTCTTCCCAGGCTTCCTCCCCGCTACGATGTTACCTTCGATTCTTGCGGGTCCACCTATTAACCGTCACTCCTGCACTGCACCAACTCACCCACATGATACCTAGACCTCTTAATCCCTGATCATTGTGTTGTTCATCAACACATGTTTCAACACTCCCCCCTCAAGCTCAGCCTAGCATAATGTAAAATTATGAACTCCAAGGGTATTAATTGACTGTATTGATCTTCTACAATCCAAAGCCTTGGTGAATAGATCTGTAAGCTGCATTTCAGTTCGTATGGGCATAAGCTTCAATGTGCCATCTTGTACTTTATCTCTTACGACATGGAAATCTATCTCTATGTGCTTCGTTCTCTCATGAAAAACTAGATTCTCCGCAACGTATATTGCACTCTTGCAGTCACAGAAAACCTCTACAGGTCTCTGATCTCCTAAACTTAAGTCCTTCATCAAGTACAAGAGCCACTGTATTTCACAAGCCACCATAGTCATGGCCTTGTACTCAGCCTCCGCAGATGACCTGGACACTGTGGTTTGTTTCTTGGCTTTCCAAGAAATCAATGCCTCTCCAAGGAAAACACAGTAGGTAGTGATTGACCTCCTAGTCTCATGACATCCTCCCCAGTCAACATCAACAAATGCCTTCAGCTTCATTTCACCAGTTCTTGGAAACAGTAGCCCCTGTCCAACTTTCTTTTTAGATATCTGAGCACCTTGTGTGATGCCTTTAAATTGTTCTCAGTAGGACAGTCCATAAACTGACTAAGCTATGGCACAGAGAATGCAATATAAGGGATGGTGATGGTAAAGTAAATCAGTTTGCCTACCTGCCTTCTGTACTGAGTAGTGTCCTTCAATGGCGATGAATCTTGATGCGTAAGACTTATGTGGCTTTCCATTGGAGTTTTAGCAGGCCTTGCATCCATGAAACCAGCTTGATACAAAATTCTAGGGTGTATTTCCTTTGGTTGATATGAATGCCTCCACTTGCTTGGGCTACCTCTATGGCTAAGAAAAATTTCAACTGTCCTAGGTCCTTGATCTTGAACTCATTGTGCATTGCTTGCTTAATACCTGTGATGGCCCCCTCATTGTCACAAGGGAGAATGATATCATCTACATAAACCAAAAGGACCATTAATGCTGACCAATGATGTTAGTGAACATGGTCTAATCGGCTGAAATCCATGAGAAATCAGAAATCAAGTCAAAGTGGTATTCCACTCTCTACATGCTTGTTTGAGTCCATATAAGAACTTATGTAGCTTGCACACCATCTTGGAACCCACAGTAGCTAGCCCTGGAGGAGGCAACATATAAATGTCTTCATAGAGATTTCCATGTAGGAATACGTTGTTAACATTGAGCTGATGAATTGGCCATTGAAATTTTGCTGCCATGGCTAAAATTACCCTTACTGTGGTCATTTTGGCAACTTGTGAGAATGTATCTTGGTAATCAATGCCATACTGTTGGGTGTAGCCCTTTGCTACAAGCCTTGCCTTATGTCTCTCCACTATGCCATAAGCCTTCAACTTCACTTTATACACCCACCTGCAGCCTATAGGATGCTTTGCCTCAGGCAAAGGTACCAAGCTGCATCTATGATTAGCCTCCTGTGCTGCCAACTCAGTTGCCATAGCTGCTTGCCACACAGCAGAATCAGCAACTTCTGCATAGTTATTAGGCTCTGTATGTACATTCAAACTTGATATATATGCTTTATACTTTGGAGCTAATGATGCATAGGATATGTATTTATGAATAGAGTGAGCTGAAGTATGAGCAGGACTTATGATATCTTGGGAGCACGTTGGGACCTTTTGTTAGGCAGATCTCCTTAGGAAATGGGCAGATCAATAACGATGTTTCCATGTTGCAAAGGAGGAGATGATGGCACTTGATTGGAAATGGGCTCATCTAAGGCATTGGGAGAGTAGGCATCTGGTTCATGAGAAAGAGGATGTGTCTGAGATAGATCCAAGGAGAGTCATCTGGATTTGGATTGTTTATGGGCAGGTTAGGATACTCTGTATGGCAGAATGGTTGGAGAATAGGTGGTGTGTCAGTGTGATAGAATGAATAATGGCTAGGATTAGTGGGCAGTGACTGAGCTTTTGTAGGAGAATTGGTATGTTCATCAGAACGAAAAGGAAAGATTGATCCAAAGAATGAGACATCTCTTGAGATATATACTGCCTTAGTAGATAGGTTTTGTAATATATATATCCCTTTTTGGTATATGAGAGTCCCAAGAACACACTTCTATATGCCCTGGCTGCAAATTTTTCTTTGTTATTCTGTGTGTTGCTGCCAAAGGCTAGACATCCAAAGACTCTAAGGTTAGAATAGACAGGTAAGGATTTATACAGAAGTTTATGAGGTGTTTTCTGTCGAAGGATGGGTGAAGGAATGATATTAATGAGGTATACTAAGTGTTGAATGCAGAAGCCCCCAGTGAGGAGAGGGTAAGTGAGATTGAAATCTGAGGGCCCTTGCTACATTGAGAATGTGTTGTTGCTTTCTCTCAACAATTCCATTTTATTGTGGTGTATTAATATAGCTAGCTTGTTGCGAGATGCCATTAGTACCAAAGAATTCAGTCACCTAAACTCTATTCCATTATCATCCCGGATGGTTTTGATTTTAGCATCAAAATTAACAGAAGCAAACTGATAAAAGCTCTTAACAATGGACCTGGTTTCTCTTTTATTTTTCATCAAATACACCCAGCAATATCTACTGTAATCATCAATCACAGTAAGAAAATAGTATTGTTTGTACAATGTGGCTCATTTATATGGACCCCAAATATCCATCTGTACAAGGAAAAAAGGGCTATAGGAAATAGAAGTAGAAACAGAAAAGTGTGTTCGTCTTTGTTTGGCTAAAGGCCATATTGTACACGTGTGTAAAGATTCAGGAATGGTCACAAGTGGTTGAACCTTCTGAACTTCTTTTAGTCTTGGTGCAGACAGATGCCCAAGTCTTGAGTGTCATAGTAATATATCTGATGAGTTGACAGCATATGCTAGAGGACTAGTGTGACAGGAAGGAAATTTTGGTGTACCATAGAGATAATACATGCCTTGATCTACCTCAACCAAACCAATCATCTTCTTGGTTCTGAGGTCCTGAATCAGGCAAACATTAGAGCAAAATGCAATGGCAAACATATCTGACTGGGTAAGCTTACTAAGTGACAGCAATTTGAAGGCAAAGGATGGTACATAGAATACATTGGTGAGAGTAAGATTGGGATTTACATGAACTTTCCCAATGTGTGTAACTTTAGATAGGGATTGATCATGCATCTTTACTGACATGGTGTCAACAAGATGATAGGAGCCAAATAAATGAATGCTAGAACAGATATTATCACTAGCTCCAGAGTTTAAAATCTATATATTCAAGTTTTGATGTAATGCATAACCTAAGAACTTACCAGAAGATGTGGCCTGCTGAGCTGACATAGCAACATGGTGTGTGTTTACAATGCCTGCAGAATCAGTAACTCCCTTTTTTCCTCCATCCTGATGTTCTTGCAACAAATTCATCAGTTAAGCATACTGCTCCTATGTCAAGCTAGGTGCCATCTGCGACATGCAATCTGAGAGTTACTCACTGCTGGGTTCAGGACTTCGTATGCACCATATCCTTCCATCTCATCCTGGTTCAAATTATCTTCAAATCATCTTCAAATACTGCATTATTTCCATCACTGCTCACCATATTAATCTGACTCCTGGGCTTGTAACCTAGGGGTACCCATGCTTTTTATAGCATTTCTAATTTGTATGACCAGTCATATTACAATAGCTACAAACTGGTACTCTAGAACCACCTTAATGGGATCTTGACACGTCTCGCCTAACTCCCCACCACGCTGCTTCTGCCAGTATGTACTCCCTCTTCCTGTTCTGTTCACATTCATCACTGCTGATGGATTATTGCTGAACTGTCCTTGTGCCCCTGTATAATTCATCTTCCTTTCTAACTTTACTGCCATATCAAAGGCAGTTTTCAAGTCCGACAATGGAGTAGACAATAGGACTTGAGATTTCACAACCTCAAACTCATCATTTAATCCTTTCAGAAATTTTATCACACAATCATTTTCCACAAACTTATTGATCACAAACTTATTGATCTCACTTGTTAGATTACATGTACATCTACGACATGTACATGTGGGGACAGATCTTGATACCATCAATTCCTCCCATACACTCTTCAACTTGGTATAATACTTACTCACACTACTACTTTCTTGTCTGATAGAGTAAAACTTTTCATGTAGATCAGATAACCTAAAAGAGTCAGCATTGCCATACCTGGACTTCAGATCATTCCAGATATCAACAGCAGAATCCAACCAGATGACGCTTTTGCCAATGCTAGGAGTCAAGGAGTTAACTAGCCAAGAAGCAACCATATTGTTGGCCTTCATCCAAGAATTGTATCGCCTAGCCATCTGCGCAGGCTTCTCAATAGAACCATCAACAAAACCTACCTTATGCTTGGACTCCAACGCCCTTCTCACTGACCTACTCCATCCATGATAATTGTTTCCATCCAATAACGGTTGCACTAGTATCATAGACAGATCATCACTAGGATGAATACAAAGCAGATCATCAGAAGGATCAAAGTGAATAGAAGGAGAAGCAGATGAGGAAGAACCAGGATTATTGTTCGACGCTATAAATGTACCAAATTTCATGAAATACGCTCTGATACCATGTGAAAATTCAAGTTATTGCAGCATGAATTTCGATCTATTCGTTTGGTTAAACAAGAAACAATCAAACAACATTCACATGAGACATTAATCAGAGACTGAATGGTTAGAATTGTGTGAGAGAGAGAAGGCTTGATTTAAAATTGATTCAAGGAAAAGAATCAAGAAACTTAGGCAGCAGCAGTTGCATCTCTGCTTAAGAAGAAGGAGAAAACAGAATGTTGTAATGACTAAAAAGCCCCTCATTTAAATCAGCCTACATCAATACTCATAACGCTAAAATAGTCATTTCCCTTATTTAAACAATTATGCGCGCGATCCTTCTTCTCCTACCCGGGCTTCCTCCTCGCTGCGATGTTACTTCCTTCGATTCTTGCGGGTCCACCTATTAATCGTCACTCCTGCACAGTACCAACTCACCCACGTGACACCTAGACCTCTTAATCTCTGATTGGTCCTGTGTTCTCAGCAAATTACCTTTGGTCCGCTCATGATCGTTGCGTTGTGCATCAACACATGCTTCAATACAGTTTGACGCAATTTTTATTTTGAGTCAAAACACTCTTTGGGTGTTTTTAATGCATGGGTATGATTGCGTATATCTGACCTTTCTATACCCTGCCGTAGACAGAAGCCTCTAAAGCAGTGGAATAATGTTGTTGTTGTGGATGATTTTCAACTTCCCAAGAGCATTATAAAATTTGTCTTGGAAAACTTCCTTAAATTTAAGACACCATTCCGACACATTACTCTTTCAAACTGATCAGCTGACGAATATGCCAAAGACTCTTCGGATTATATATCCTGACAATGAATCATGTGTAAGCAAAGAACATTATTTGAAAAATTATCCCTCTTGTTATTGTCGTAGCAATCAGGCCATCAGATGCCTTCATTCAAATAGCAAGACTCTCCTTTCCCCTGTTGCTGGAAGTTAAAAATCGTGGAGATTTGCTATTGTGTGGGTCGCATCTCCTTTGATTGTTTTGGTTAGTATTAACATTTTAACCAAAAATAAATAAAAATGGTGTAGATTTTGATGCCAGAAAGGTACCCTTATTCCTTTTCACTGAACATAAAAGTTGTATAAGGACTCGTAAAGTGGCCAAACCAATGACGTTGCGTTGTTTTTACTCCTGTCCGGAAAAAAAATTGTAATGGTTGATATTGGTTGATATTTAAATATAGTATAATTATTTTATTCATTCTAGAAATATTATCACGATTGAATTTTCAACATATTGTCATTTGTATTAAATTGGAAAGGATGAGACTATCTTCGCAAGTAAACTCTGTTAATATTTTTGAGAGATGGGAAATAATTGACAGAAAAATAGAAATAAAATAATAGATAAGTTTCTTTATGCATTTTCAATTACCAATTTGATTAAAGTATTCCAGGGAATAATGCTTTGACAAAAAAGTATGCAATTAGTAGCAGAAACCATTGAAAATATTGTATTACATCACATTTCTTTCAATCTATGTGAAATCAAAGTGAGACAATAATTTTAGTAGGTTAATTTGAGACAAAATGTCTATATAACAGAGCAGGATGAACTCTTCACCATTTCGAAGGCAAGATTCCTTGGGAAAGAAACTCTAGCATAATTTGGTCAAGATGGCGAAGTTTATGCAGGTAAGTTTACAATTATTAATGCATTAGGTTATAGCTCATTTGCTATTGAATTCGAAAATTGATTCAGAAATATACAGATTCGGAACAGAATACGTACAACATGGGAGCAATAATGACATTTGAGCCTGAAGATCAAAAGCCTGAATTCAACTCAAATGGATGGTAGGTTACATGTCACGTTTGCAGTAGTTCTTTATGTGGGTTGTCTATAACGTGTTACTAATTTGAAAAACCATTGTTTTTCTGTTTTACATCCTACACACAATTAGAAACTTCCAAAACTAGAGATTTCACGCTCTTGCTCAAGAAGTTTACAACGATTCAATCAATAGGTCACATAACATTATACAAGCTTAAGAAAAAAGTGAAGTCTACAAAGAAATGTAGAAGAGAGAGAAACTCTCTCCCTTCTCACTAAAACAGGGTAGCCATTTCTTTCTTATTCTCGCCTAGTTTTTGCCTCTCGGTTTGCACATTTCATCAAATTCTGCAACATAAATCTATCTTTCTTCTCATGCTTTTCTCCTTAAATGGGAAGAAGCAAGCTTTTTAGTAAAAAAAAGGACAGAAAAACAAGTATGGTTTTAAAGATATTGTTGTGGCAGGATCTGCATCCAAGAAAGCTATGCTGGAAGATTCGGTTGAGGATTCACCAAGCGATTCTTTCTCTTTCCATGGAGATGCGGAGGAGGCTGTTTCGGTGTTGGAGCATTGCATTCAGTCCTTGCATGTGGTTTTGCCCGCCCAAGATACTCAGATTCCTCTGCATGCAGAAGGTTCCCAACCTTCTTCCAATGAACTTGTGGTAATGGTTGATGATATGGGAGAAGGAAACGTCAAGTTGGTGTCGAAATCCGCAAAACTCCACTCAACAGAAGATTTGAATTCGTCTGGAGTGGTTGGAGGGGATGGAGACAGGACATCCGATGATGTCTTGGAAGCTGGGCTAGTGAGAGAAAACAAAGAATTGTCATCTTCACCTCTATCATAAGGCTCTTGTCAACCTCAATCTCATTCCTCGAGGCAAGAGATTGGTAATATCCGAAGGACAATAACTGAGGATCTGATGGGTCCTCTTCCTACTCCTCTTGACCGGCATGCAAAGGGAACTGAGGTCTGCAGTCAAGTGCACAATGGAAATGGAGTGACCTCTGCCAGTAAGACTACTATAACTCCGTTGAAATGTTGGAACTCTTTATTTCCCACCAACATGAATGATGTTGGGTGTATGAAGCTTAAGGAGCATGATGAAGCTAGATGTGGTGTAGTGAACCTAGATGTGGAATGCTTAGAGCTGGACTCGGATCTATAACGTTGTCTTATTGGATGTTTTACTGGGAGATTCCCAGTAAAACAAGCTGTTTTCACTTTGACTAAAGCTTGGAGGGTGAAGCACAAGATTTAATTCCATCCTCCTCGATGGACCATATTTAAGTTCCAAAATGCTGTAGAAATAGAGAGTGTTCTCTTTTCTGGCCCTTACTTTGTATATGGTAGGATCCTTATTCTAAAAAAAATGCCCTTGTTTTTTGACTTTGGACCTGAGGAGATGTCTTCCGTCCCTGTATAGATTAAACTCCCTAATCTGTCCGTATCTCTTTGGAAAGAAGAATACATTTCAAAAATATGTTAGCAATTGGGGAAGCCCCTAATGGGTCACCTCTTAACCATAAAAAGAGAGGTTTGGGGATATGCTAGAACCCTGGTGGAGGTTGACCTCAGCAAACCTCTGTTGAAGAACATTGATATAATTTTATCAACTGGAAAGATCATCAAACAACCTATGGAATATGAAAGGCTTCCACTGTATTGTGATGATTGCAAGCAGTTGGGACATTCTTCTCATGTATATTATGAGAAGACACCAAAAAATCAGGATTCTAAGAGAGATGGGAAGCTGGGCAGCACTGGTCACTTGTAGACCACCACAACAAAACATTTGTTAGTTTTGAAGAACCACTACTGATGAGGTCGGATTGTCTCACCAAGTATAAGTTGGATGTGGTGCCGTTTGAACTCCGTCTGTTGTCGTTAGTGGGTGTGATGCCGACCTGCACAAGAGGAAAAGATCACAGGACCCGGGTTCTATGGTCCCGGGTAATACCCTCCGACGATCAAGTCAGTTGAAGCCATTTTTGGAGAGGTTTATATAATATGATAGAGGTTCTTTAGTAAAGGTTTTCTGGTAAACCTGGATTTTCACAGTGGAGAAGGTGATCGACTTCTGTGTGTCATTTAGGGTAAATTTTCGGTAGCTTGTAATAGCTTGTCCTTTCTCTCCTGCTGCTCTACCTTTTTATATGGCGGCTCGGGCCAATGCATGGGCAGAAGCTGGAAATCGTGACAGGCAGAGAGGTCATCTGAATGACTCTTGTTCTTGCATGACTGCCACGTGGCTTGGATGATGTTGAGGTAGCAGGCTGAGGACACCTGGCTGGGGATGTCACCTGGCAGAATTACCCAGGGTAAATCCCTAGAACCGAGACCAAGTCCAGAAGTACCCAGATGCATCCGAGATTGGTTAAGATGTGGGGTCAGCTTGCCGAGGTAAAGGTGGCCGACTTCGGAGGATTGGTGGGCCTGTTTAGGATGCCCGTGGCTGACGCCATAAAGGTGATCCGAGATCCGTAAATAATTCGAATCTAAGGCCGAGCGCTGCTCTTTGGCCGAGATGAAGCTGTAAGCCGAGGTGTGACCCTTAGGCTTATATTGGGCCCTATAACCAAGCAAGGCTTTTTAGCCCCGGTAGGTGCTGAACCCGTATGTCCGAGATGACAGTGGGGCCCTGCGGCCGAGATGAAACCTCAATCTTCTGAGGGCATTTGGGGCTTTATAACCAAGATGGCGAAGAGGCCCCAGTGGCCGAGATGGAGTTGTCTACACATGGCCGGGTCAACCTCCGGGCCGACCCGCCATACTTGATCACTTGGTTGCCCTCACTTCAGCGTTGACCGTTATTGACTAACGGGGGTTACCTTTTGGCTCATCACTTGCCCCCTAGATTAACCTGGCTGAGCTGACCTGAGAGGACAGGCTAATCTGTTCAGATCTCTTTCGTACTGTCCTTTCCGTGATGACGTGCTAGGCTCTGATCACGCCACCCTTCGTACTTATTAGGGCGCAGAATACGAAGTGATATTGATAACCTCTAGCCGAATTGATTACGATTCTGACCAGATTCTTCGGTACGTTTTCAGCTTTGGCACGTGTCCGATTCTGATTGGCTCAGCCTGTGCATTTACTGTTTGTGCGAGATACGAAGCATCAGTTACGCAGCTTTTTGGATTCCGCTTTTTCACGGATGAAGGGCTATTTATTTCAGGCGACCTTTGGGTTACCGAGTTGAAGCTTTATAAATTGATTCTGCCCGGCACATTTTCACTCTTTATTTGCTTCCTATCTTTACTCCGGCATCTTTTCTCCCTTCTCCGACGAGCTCTTTGATTCCGGTAAATCTCAGCCTTCATTCCGTTCTCATCCGGCATCCTTTTCCCTTCAGTGTTTCTGTAAGTCTTCCTTTCTTCTTCACAATGTCTTCTTCTTCTCACGATTCGCAAAATTTTTCTGAGGGTGGCTCTTACGCCGCCGGGAAAGGAGAGGCCATTGCTTCCCCGTCACCCTCTGGCAGATCTTCCTCTGCCGATGAGCTGCCCATCGGTACTCTTGTCCAATTCACCGGGGACTCTGCCCAGTCCAGCAGAGCTCTGACTGTGATTAGCTCCTCACCGGAACCGGTGAGGGCTGTCCCCGCTCCGACGTCTGTGAACCCCCCGGCCCCGGTTCAGGATCCTTCTCATTTTTCTGGTGTTGTAGAGAGAAGTCGGCCTTCCCCTATGGTTCAGGGAACATGTTCCACCTTAACCGAGGCCGATCTGGAGCGAATCTGCAAACACTATAAGATTGACAAGACCCGTTTCCGACCTCTTCTTCCTCTTTCGGGTCAGACTGCTTATGATCCTCCGAGGAACTATGAAGCAGTCTATGAAGACTACTTCAAGTCGGGCTTTAACCTTCCTGTTCCTGAGCCCGTCATTCGTGTTATGCGGGCTTATGGCCTTAGGCTCCCCCAAATTCAGCCAAACAGCCTTAAGCTCATTTTTTGCTACATCCTTCTTGTCAGACTCATCGAGTTTCCCTTCAACACCACCATTTTTCGAGCTCTTTTTGCATGTCGGTCCTCGCACAACTGGTATTATTTCAGCAAGCGAAGGACCGACATTGACTTTCCTTTCTCCATCAACATCCCTTCCTCCAACAAGAGGTGGAAGGGTAAATTCTTTTATATTTTACGTTCTGAGCTGCCAAGCGAAACTGTCTGGAAGCATGGTCGAGTCCACAATAAATGGCCGAGCCAGGAGTATTGCGATGAAGCAGACAGAATTCGGTCCATCCCAATAGTCATTGATTGGCGTAAGGTTGATTCTGAGGTCTGGGCGGCTGCCGATGTGCCTCACTCGGTTGTTGGTGACGACTATCGGCCCCTTCCCCCCAACCAGCTGACTACCATCCAAGGTGGTCATTAGAGTCCTTTGAGTTCTTTGTATTTTTGATCTTTTTGTTGACGCCTAACTCTTAAACTCTGCATGCAGGTGCAATGGCTGGTTCAAAGTCCCGGGATGAAATAATGGGTGAGAATCAAGCCAGAAAGAGGCTCCGGAGGGAAAGGAGGCTAGCAGCCTTTGGCTCTGGAGGAGCCTCTTCTTCGGCAATGCCCCCAGCCCCCAATGCTGCTGCAGCTGAGCCTGAATCGGCGGAGACTGAACCGGGTAAAACTCTTCCCTCTGATGTAGAAATTTTCCTAAGTGTTTTAACACTTGCTTTGAATTCTGACTTGTTTCCTTTTTCCCTCAGCTCTGCCGATTACCATTGTTGACGATAAGCCTGAGGCTGAGGCCCAACCTCAGGTTTCGGCTGGTTCTGGAATCCCCGAAGAGGCTGATGAGGGTTCCAACCTTCGCCCCCGGAAGAGACAACGGGGTGAGGGTTCCAGTAATCGCGATCCGGGTCCATCTCAGCCTCTGGAGGCGATCAATGCTGAGCCGGCTGAGGAAATCCTGCCTCAACCGGGGCCTCAGTCGGGAGACATCCAAGACCAAATCTTGATTGGGTTCAAGGAAGGGGACACGACTCAAGACCCTGCCATAGTTGAGAAGCTGAACAGGGTAGCAATCCTGCCTCCGGACTTCGAGTTATGCCGGGCAGCTACATTCAGCACCTTGACCCAGGCTTTCATGTCCAATATTGCTCTGGTAAGCAAGTCTGTGATTGAGTACTTAGTTTATTTTTGTTTGTTCTTGTGACTAGATCCCTCTTCTTAACCTTTTCTTTCTGACAGATCCGAGGTCAAGAATTGGAGCTGGTGACCCGTTGCAGGAATTTTATTGGGGAGCTCGAGACCACTCGGAAACAACTTGAAGAATCTGAGAAGAAAAGGGCTGAGCTCTCCCAGAGGGTCACTGATCTGGAAGCGAGAACCACCAAACTCCAACAGAAGGCCGAAGATGCTGAGGTGAGGCTGGCCACCTCCAACTCCAAGGTGGATGAATTGGAGAATAAGGTGGCCGACTTGGAGCTAACCTCCACTCAGTCAATTACTGAGGTGGAGTATCTGAAGAATAACATGGCTGAGATGGTGCAGAAGATTGAGGCTGAACAGAAGATGAATAATCTACTGCGTCAAAACCTGTCAGAAGCTGAGATCAAAGCCATTCGAGACTTCAGAAAATCCAGATTTTTTGAAGAAAACTTGCTTCTGATTCAGGGCTCAGCCATGGAGGTCGGCCAAAGGAACGGCATTGATGCCTGCGCTCAAGTTCATCCAGATCTAAACAAAGAAGACCGCCGTATTGCCGAACTCTACAATCCCCTCGCAGCTCAGGAGTTTGAAGAACTATTTCAGAAATTCGTTGATGGAGCTGATTTGAGGGATGAAGATAAGGACGACTAGGCTTTAGGGCTCTTTCTTTGTTTAACTTTTTGTAGGCCAGGCATCAATATGTACTCCAGTATTTGAAATCAATGAAATTTCAACTCTTTGGCTCGGCTATTTCTTCAGTCCTCAGTACTTTTATTAAGCCTAATTTTCAAATGCTGTAGTCGCAAACTTTTTCTGCTAGTCTGAGTGGATCAACTTTATTGAAAATAAATCAAGTCTTCAGGTCAGAATAAACCTATCATTTAGACCGAACTAAACCCTTGATAAGTTTGATATAAACTTCCCTTGGTTAAGATCATGTTCTGACTTGTACGATTATGCCTTGTTTGATTTGGCTTCGCTTCTTTGGGAGAATCTCTGTGGCTTGTTAGCCCGTCTTCTCTTTAAGTTTTTTCCTCGTATTAACTGAGGTTTTATAGGTCATTTCTGACTTCTGCCTCGGACCTGCCGAGGTCTTGGCCCCTTTTGAAGCTTTCACCTTGGCACTACCGAGGGATTCTCGCACTCTGCGGGTTCTTGCCTCGGATGCACAAGGTTTTTCCACCTCGGCCTTGCCGAGGTCTAAACTTATCCCTTTAGCAATTTTTTGCCTTGGGCTTGCAGGGTCTTTTGATACCCTTTTGCGGGAATTTACCTCGAACCTACGAGGTCTTCTGCCTTGAATATACAAGGTCTTTTGCCTCGATCCTGCTGAGGTCTTAAGGTACCCTTTAGCGGGCATTTGCCTCGAACCTGCGAGGTCTTCTGCCTTGAATATACACGGTCTTTTGCCTCAGTCCTGCTGAGGTCTTAAGGTACCCTTTAGCGGGCATTTGCCTCGAACCTACAAGGTCTTTTTCCTTGAATATACAAGGTCTTTTGCCTCAGTCCTGCTGAGGTCTTAAGGAGCTTTCCATAATGCACAAATTTTGCTAAGATACTTGATCCTTGAAAGATGCTTCATAAGAATTGTATTGATATACGAAGTCATTACAAAGTACATCATTGGTGAAGTAGTCGGAGGTGGGAAGTATGCCATGTTCGGGGAAGAGTTCGTCCCTCTAATGTTTGCAACTTATAGGCCCCCGTTGGAAATACTTCAACGATTCGATAAGGACCCTCCCATTTAGGATTGAAAGTTCCTGTCGAGGTGGCATGGCTAACTTCATTGTCGCGCATTACCAAATCACCCACTCGAAACGATCTCGGACGCACGTGAGAGTTGTAATGCTGGGAGATCAGGTTTTTGTACTGAGCCATGCGAATATGAGCTCGGTCCCTTTTCTGCTCGAGTTTGTCTAGATTTATCCGCAGTTCTTGATTATTATCTGAAGCAGAGTAATAATCTATCCGAGTTGAGGTGGAGCCGATCTCTGCAGGAATGATGGCTTCTGTGCCATACACTAATGAGAAAGGTGTTTCCTTTGTTGAAGTCGAGGGAGTTGTTCGGTATGCCCATAGGACGCTAGACAATTCTTCAACCCAGCTCGTGCCCGCTTTGTCCAATCTCTTTCTTAGTCCATCCTTGATGATCCTGTTTGCAAGTTCAACCTGGCCATTTGACTGGGGATGTGCTACTGAGGTAAAGCGCTGCTTGATGTGTAAATCAAGACACCAACTCTTTACCGGATCCTCAGAAAACTGTCTACCATTGTCTGAGATCAGGACCTGGGGTAAGCCGAATCGGCAGATAATGTTTTTCCATAAAAACTTTTTGACTTGGGCCCCTGTTATGGTGGCCAGTGGCTCGGCCTCTATCCATTTAGTGAAGTAATCAATCGCTACCAACAGGAATCTCACCAAGCCAGGGCTCGGGGTAGAGGCCCTACCAAGTCCATACCCCACTGCACGAATGGCCACGGACTGGAAATACTTGTCAACTCATGACTCGGCAAACGGGTAGTGGGAGCATGAGCCTGACATGACGGGCACTTCTTGACCAGTTCCTCCGCATCCTTACGGATTGTGGGCCAATAATATCTGGCCAAGTAGCACTTGCAGGCTAAGGAGCGTGCTCCGGAATGACTTCCACATATGCCCAAGTGCATCTCTCAGAGAATATAATCTCCCTCGTCCTCAGGTACACACCGCAACCACGGTTGAGAGAAAGATTTCCTGTAAAGTGGTCATTAAAGAGTGCGTACCTGGAAGCTTTTAGGCGGAGCCACCGAGCTTGCGACTTATCCTCGGGCTGGGTCTGATGTCGTAGATATGTGACTATCTCGTCCATCCAGGTGTTATGATAGTCTTGCTGTAAGACTTCATTTCCATCAAAGGCACGATGCTTCACCAACTCTACAACAATCTTTTTCCCAATGGAAGCCGAGGTAGATGAAGCTAGCCGAGATAGTGCGTCGGCATGTTTATTTGCCGACCTGGGGATGTGTTCAATACTGAAGCATTCAAACATCCCTTTCAGACGTTGAACCTTAGCCAAATACCGCTTCATGTTATCTTCTTTAGCCTCATAATCTCTATTAATTTGGGAAACTATGAGCTGTGAATCACTTCGTGCGGTTATCTGCTGTGCCCCCAGTTTCCGGGCTAAGCTCAGTCCGGCAATCAGAGCCTCATACTCAGCCTCATTATTCGTGGCCTCAAAGTCAAAGCATAGGGCGTACTCTGCTTCCTCCTCGTTAGGATTGACAATTAGGAGCCCTGCTCCGCTTCCCTCATTTGAGGAAGACCCATCTTCATATAAGATCCATCCCTGTGCCGGGGGGATCTTCCTCAATGGATATTCCCTCAGCCAGAAAGTCTGCCAAGGCTTAAGCTTTAATCGAGGTACGTGACTTGTAACTGATGTCATACTCAGCAAGTTCTATTGCCCATTTGGCAGCTCGGCCTGAGGTGTCTGGCCGAGATAAAATCTGCTTCAAGGGCTGATCCGTCACCACAATTACAGGATGAGCTTGAAGGTAAGGTTGGAACTTCCTGGCCGCCACTATCAGTGCTAGAATGACTTTCTCGGCGTTTGGGTATCGTACCTCGGCTCTGTGCAAGACCTTGCTTGCGAAGTAAATGGGTTTCTGAACTGCATCCTGCTCTATGAGCAGAACTGCACTCACTGCCTCATGGCAAGTGGATAAATATATGTACAAAGTTTCTCCCGGAAGGGGAGAAGTTAACATGGGCACCTCGGCTAAGTGCGCCTTTAAGTCATCAAATGCTTTTTGGCATTCACCATCCCAGAGAAAGGCTGTTCGTTTCTTCAAAATTTGGAAGAAGGGCAGGGATCTCTCAGCCGACTTGGAAAGAAATCTGCTTAAGGTTGTGATTCGGCCTGTCAACCTCTGAACTTCTTTAACGTTCCGAGGTGGATGCATACTTTCCAAGGCTTCAATTTTAGCTGGGTTAGCTTGCACTCCCTCCTTAGAGACCATGTATCCAAGGAATTTTCCCGTACGTACCCCAAAGTTGCATTTCTTTGGGTTCAGCCTCATGCGGGACTCTCTTAAGATGGTGAATACTTCGCGCAAGTTTGAGATGTACTGACCAAAGACCCTGCTCTTGATCAGCATATCGTCAATATATACTTCCATAACTCGGCCAATTTGGTCTCGGAACAGGGAGTTAACTGGGCGTTGATAGGTTGCCCCAGCATTTTTTTGGCCGAAAGGCATACTGACATAACAATAGGTGCCCGTCTCAGTTATAAAGGAGGTCTTTTCTCGGTCCTCTTTCGCCATCATGATCTGATGGTAACCTTTAAATGCATCCAAGAAGTCAAAGACCTCGTACCCCAAAGTAGAATCTACCAATCTATCAATTTTTGGTAAGGGGTAACAATGTTTCGGGCATGCTTTGTTCAAGTCAGTGTAATCAACGCACATTCTCCAGCTCTTATCCGGCTTGGGGACTACAACTGGATTGGCCAACCAAATGGGATACAAAACTTCTTCAACAAACTTTGCCGTTATGAGCTTTTTCACTTCCCCTTCTATTACTTCGTTCCTTTCTGGGGTTCCTTTTCTTTTGCTTAACGGGCCTAACCTGAGGATCCACGTTAAGGCGATGCTCAGCTAAGGAAGTAGGAATTCCTGGCATATCCTCTGTCGTCCAAGCAAAGATTTCCGCAAACTCCCTTAGCAGACTCTGAAGCTGAGCCAAAGTCTCAGCCGGCATCCAGGTCCCAATTTTAATAGTGTTTTCGGGACGGCCTGGATCAAGGATGAACTCCTGAACTGCGTCGTCTGTCTGCAGTCGGTCGTCAGTGGGAGGAATGAGATCATCCAGTACAACCTGCTGGACGATCCCACTTCCTTGGGTAGCCACCGTGTAACAATTTGGGGCTATTGGAATATCTTCTTGTAAAGTTGCCACTCCGCCTGGGGTTGGGAACTTCTTGCTAACATGCAAAGGAGATATTACGGCCTCTAGAGCCACTAACGCAGGTTGGCCTAAAAGGATGTTGTAGGCCGAACTTTCTCTAACTACCACGAAGTCCATCCACAAACTCCGATATATCGGAGGTTTGCCGAGGCTGACACTGAGTGTAATCAGGCCAGCTGGCCGAACAGACGCACCACTAAACCCAAATAAGGGAGAAGTAACAGGAGTCATTTGGGAATCTGTTAGGCCCAATCGTTTATATACATGGTAGTACATAATATTTACAGCACTGCCAGTATCTACATAAACTCGCCGCACTTCTACAATTTTGTCCGTTGTCATATGAATAAACAGACCAATTACTAGACCCGTGTTATTAGAATCTAGCGGGATAAAATCCTCCGGCTCGTAGACCAATTCTCGGGCTAATCTTTGCTTTTTCGGGGAAGGTCCAGAGGACGTACCCGCCGTACTGGGACCGCCCTGACTTGGCTGTGTTGGACCCCCAGAGATGGTGTAAATTACAGAATTAATCTGAGGCTGCACTGCAACCTCCTGTCGATCTCTGTCCCCATCATCGTCTGACCTGGGACGTGCGGGGGGAGTCTCGGGTCGGCACCTGTCTTTTTGAGTATTCTTCTGGAAGTTTAAACGGTTATGGAATCGTGAGCGTGGGTCATAAAACTGTTTCAGGTGCCCGAGCTCGATCAACTTCCGAATGGCCTGGGCTAGTTGCTGGCAATCTTCGGTGTCATGGCCGACATCACGATGATATCGGCAATACAGTTTCGGATCCCTCTTGTCCCTGGGACCTGCCAGGGGCTTCGGGTCCGTTCTTAAGCCGTCCCTTTCCATGACGGCCAAAATTCTATCTTTTAAGGCCAGAAGGGGCAATCCTTCTCGACCCCGCTTACCTCGGCCGCCAAGGCGATCGAACACGCTACGCCAATCACGTTGGTCTTCCCGTCGGTCTGTTCTGGAGCTAGGCCAGGCCTCTCGCCGAGTACTCTGCTCGGCTTCCTTCTTCAACCTGTTCGCCTCCTCTCCACGAGCAAATTGATGTGCCTTTTCCAGGCACTCTCTCAGGGTAGTGGGTCCCTCTTCTGCAAGCTGTGAAAAGAGACGACCCGTGCTGAGACCGTTGATAAACGCAGCAGCCTTTACTCCTTCATTTCGGTCACTGACCTGCAGTGACTCGTCTGAGAAGCGCCGCATATATTTCAAGATAGACTCCTCAGCACCTTGCTTCAGGGTCATAAGGTGTGAAGAGTTCCTTATGAATGGTGCGCTTGACACGAACTGAGACTTAAATTTCTGCGCCAACTGCCTGAAGGAGTCCACCGACTAAGGTGGGAGCTCCTAAAACCATCTTCTCGCCTTCCCTCGAAGGTACATAGGGAAGGTCTTACAACGGAGCGGGTCCGGCACGTTCTTTAAGCTCATGGCCGTCTGGAACTGGAAGAGGTGGTCAGTTGGGTAAGACATGCCATCATAAGTGTCCATCTTTGGCACCTTAAAACTGTCTGGTGCCAAGTACTCCGCAATATCCCAGGGGAATGGGCTCTCCCGGATTATCCTCAAGTATTCAGGGTTAGGTTCTTCAGGTCGGGTCCTCAGCCTGCGAGGATCTGCCTCCTGCCGAACACTCTTAAAGGATCGGGGCTTTACACCCAAGCGCTGCCTGGGTATAGGCACCGACTCAACAGTTGGGGCTCTGTCACCACTGCGTCGTGCATCCGCCATAAACCCCTGAAGATGATGAGAAGATTGTCGTTGGGTCTTCTCTTTTGGATGGAGGGAAGTTGAGTCTTCCTCCATATATTCTGCCTCTGGGCGCTTCCCTTTGAGCCGTTCCACCACGGCCTCAAACACGTCAAGATTTTTGGCCACATACTTCATGGCCTTCTCTTTCTCATCCGCGGTTATGACCGGGACCTTCTTCATATCCGACTCTGGCCTCCTGGAGTCCTGTCCAGGATGGGCAGAGCGGGTGTCCTTTCGTCGATACTGATTCGAGGACTCTCCTAGTCCTTCTCGGGCGTCTTTACCCATTTATGCTGACTTGTAATTGAAACAGTGCAGTTAAATGAACTTTAAGTGACGGAGGTTCAGGCCCTCCTTCTAGCGCCAATATGATGAGGTCGGATTGTCTCACCAAGTATAAGTTGGATGTGGTGCTGTTTGAACTCTGTTCTCGTTAGCGGGTGTGATGCCGATCTGCACAAGAGGAAAAGATCAGATGACCGGGGTTCTATGGCCCCAGGTAATACCCTCCGACGATCAAGTCAGTTGAAGCCATTTTTGGAGAGGTTTATATAATATGATAGAGGTTTTTTAGTAAAGGTTTTCTGGTAAACCTGGATTTTCACAGTGGGAAAGATGACCGACTGCTGTGTGTCGTTTAGGGTAAATTTTCGGTAGCTTGTAATAGCTTGTCATTTCTCTCCTGCTGCTCTGCCTTTTTATATGGCGGCTCGGGCCAATGCATGGGCAGAAGCTGGAAATCGTGACAGGCAGAGAGGTCATCTGAATGACTCTTGTTCTTGCATGACTGCCACGTGGCTCGGATGATGTTGAGGTAGCGGGCTGAGGACACCTGGCTGGGGATGTCACCTGGCAGAATTACCCAGGGTAAATCCCTAGAACCGAGACCAAGTCCAGAAGTACCCAGATGCGTCCGAGATTGGTTAAGATGTGGGGTCAGCTTGCCGAGGTAAAGGTGGCCGACTTCGGAGGATTGGTGGGCCTGTTCAGGATGCCCGTGGCTGACGCCATAAATGTGATCCAAGATCCGTAAATAATTCGGATCTAAGGCCGAGCGCTGTTCTTTGGACGAGATGAAGCTGTAAGCCAAGGTGTGACCCTTAGGCTTATATTGGGCCCTATAACCAAGCAAGGCTTTTTAGCCCCGGTAGGTGCTGAACCCGTATGTCCGAGATGACAGTGGGGCCCTGCGGCCGAGATGAAACCTCAATCTTCTGAGGGCATTTGGGGCTTTATAACCAAGATGGCGAAGAGGACCCAGTGGCCGAGATGGAGTTGTCTACACATGGCCGGGTCAACCTCCGGGCCGACCCGCCATAGTTGATCACTTGGTTGCCCTCACTTCAGCGTTGACCGTTATTGACTAACGGGGGTTACCTTTTGGCTCATCAACTACCAAAACAAAGTCTGATCCCAAGGTTATACCTATGTTTAACAGAGCTACTCAAGTTGGGCTAGCAAATGACTCTGGTTTGACCTCAAGTGGCTCTCACCCTGAGCCTGAACCTGACCATATGGCTAGAAACACTTCATTTCTGGCGGCATTCAACCCACTCTTACCAACTTACTTGCACCAGGGTCCACAGGAAGCTTCTACAATCTATGATCATTTTCATGTGCACAGACTTAAAGAACTTGAGAAAGAGGGATTCGTCACATTATGAACAAGATACAGATAAAGGCAATCAGGAAAAAGGAACTTAACAGAAGGAAGCATGATTGCACTGATCCTGCTGGGGGGTAGGAGCCACCTTTCTTACAATGATCATCAGCACTTGGAATATTGGGGGCTGTAACAAGCCCACCAAACAAAGAGGTTTGGTATCTTTTGTACTAAAACACAAGGTTAACTTGTTGATCTTATTAGAAACTAAGCTTAACCCTAGTATGCTATCCCAACTTCTTTTAAAATTTAGATCATAGGATCATGTCCATAATTTTGATTTACACCTAGGGAAAATGATTCTAATATTATGGAATCCCTCTTTTGTTTTTTTAAATGTGCATAATACCACCTGACAAACCATTTTTTGTCAACTGAAGTGTTTAGTTTCTGCAAGGTTATTCTACAGGAATGCAGTGTACGCCTTCAACTTTGTGATGGATAGGAGGTCACTTTGGGAAGATCTTGTTGGCCAAAGCACACTTGCCAACTCATCCTGGATGATTTTGGGGGATTTCAATTGCATTCTCAATGAAAGTGAACGTCTTGGAGGCAGTTAGGCTACTACATATCAGCTACAAGATCAACTCAACGGCTTCCTATCTTGTGTCCTAATGGAACTTTCTTATTCTGGTTGAAAGTTCACATGGGATAATGGTTGGATTAAATCTAGGCTTGACAGAGTTATGATAAATGCTTGCTTTATGGAGAATTTTCCTAATGCAGCTTCTGTGTCTTAAATTCAGGATGTTTGTCTGACCATTCTCCAGTAGTTATTCATCTTAATCCACATGTTTCTTGTGCTTATTCCTTCAAATTTTTCTATATGTGGGTAGATCATGAACAATTCTTCTCGATTGTGGCACACTCATGGGAGGATAGTGTCCATGGAACGGCCATGTACTCACCGTGTAAGAAGTTGAAAAGGTCTTTAAAGGAGCTTAACAGGAAATGTTACTCACACATTTCCATAAGAGTAGAAGGAGCAGTAAGGGAGCTGGATTCAATAAAGGATCAAAATGGTATTTCTTGGGGCTCTCATGAATGGAGTTCACAATTGAAGTCACTTAGGGATAAGGCTTTCAAGCTCTTGGAAGCTGAAAGGATGTACTTTAATTGAAGTTACTTAAGGATAAGGCTTTCAAGCTCTTGGAAGCTGAAAGGATGTACTTTTCACAACTAGCAAAAGGATCCTATCTCAAGCTCAATCATAGGAACTCAAAGTTGTATCACTCTCTGATCAAAATGGAATACATCAAGAAGGAGTATTACTAGTGTTCAACTTGATGATGGTTCCTTCTCCACCTATCTTGACCAGGTTAGGGATCAGTTCATCAATTTTTATACTTCTCTTCTGGGCTCATCTCATCAGGTTACTCCAATAGATCCTTCTATTATGGAGTCTGGCCCCTGAGCTAGATAGATGTTCCTCCGACTTTTTCATTAAGGCTTGGGACATAGTGGGAGCTGATTTGCTCAGGGCGGTTCTTGAGTTCTTCAGAAATGGCAAGCTCCTTAAGTAACTAAATCACTCAATAATAGCTCTTATTCCAAATCAACCAATGTCTCTAAGGTGCAGGACTACATGCCTATTAGCTGCAGCAATGTTATTTATAAAACAATTTCCAAAATCCTGGCAGGTAGACTATCGGCTGTGATGTCTGAAATAATGGATCACTCCCAAGCTGGATTCTTGCAAGGGAGATCCATGTTGCATAGTGTTTTTCTGGTGCAAAAACTGGTTAGAGATTATGGGAAATTAAATGCTTCTCCCAGGATCTTGCTGCAAATCGGTATTCATAAAGCCTTTAACTCTATTAGTTGGGACTTTATTCATTCAATGCTCAAGGCTCTAAACTTCCCAATTGTATTTGTCAACTGGATTATGCAGTATGTGACAACTACATCATATTCTATTTCCATTAATGGCTGACTTGCAGGTTTCATCCAAGGTAAAAGGGGACTTAGACAAGGATGCCCACTGTCCCCTTTTCTGTTTGTCCTATGCTTGGAGTACCTATCTAGATCACTAAATCAGCTGCAGTTTGATCCAGACTTAAACTTCCACCCTAAATGTCATTCTCTAAAGCTTACTCATTCAAGCTTTGCAGATGACCTGATGCTATTTTGCCGTGGGGATGATGCCTCTGTAAAGAAGATGATGGCTAAACTAAAAGAATTTGGAAGCTTCTCTGGGCTCACAATCAATCACTCAAAATCCAAATTCTTTAATGTTGGATTGGGAAACAATGTAGCAAATGGAAATACATGCCCAGCTTTCTCTCTAGGCTGTTTCCCATTAAGATATTTAGGAATTCCAGTGGCAGGACATAATTTGCAGTTTGCATATTACTCAGCCTATCTCAACAAGATTATGCAAACTGTTAATTTTTGGCAGAGCTCACACCTCTCATGTGATGGCAAGGTTGCCCTCATTAAATCAGTCTTGCAAGGGATGCATTGCTTCTGGCCTAGTGCCTGCCTGTCCCTATGTAAGTCATTGATCAAGTGAACCGTATATGTATTCACTTTTTCTGGGAAAGTGGATTCACTGGAAACAGGAGAGCCAATGTTTCCTGGAAGCAGATTTGCCTTCTTAAATCTGAAGGAGGCTTGGAAATTTTACAGCTAAAGGCTTGGAACAAAGCATTGATGATAAAGAATCTTTGGGATCTTCATCACAAAAAAGATCTTATATGCGTAAAATGGATCAACTAAATGTACAATTTGGAGCATGATCTATGGACTTCGCCTATTACTTTGACGCATTCTCCATTCATCAAGGCCCTTCTCACTCTCAGGGATGAGTTGATTAATAGGTAGGGAGGAGTGATGCAGGCTCAACTACTTATGGTTTCTTGGATGTCTAAATAGAAACTAATGGCCTCAGCAGCTTACAACTACTACAGGTACTCTTCTATTAAGGTTCCTTGGCATTCCATTGTCTGGGACTCATCTATTACACCTAAGCATGCTTTCATCTTGTGGCCAAAATTGGACACTAAGAGTAATCTACACTTCACTCAAGACAAAACCTGCCTCCTCTGCACCAATTTTGAAACATCTCTTTTTCAGATGGCCAGCTACCTGGCCAGTTTGGATTGAATTACAGTCTTTTTGTAGTCTCCCTCAAACGCTAAAGAGCTTGTCCAGAATTTTGGGTTGGGGAAAGAGAAACTTAAAAAGGAAAACAGACAAGGTTAAAACAATGAAGGTTTGCCTTGCAGCTACGGTCTACTGGATTTGGCACGGCAGAAACAAACTATTTTTTGAATGCACCACACTTGTGGTTGGGAATGTATCACATAAAATTCCAACTCACATGTTTAGGGTCTTATACGCTCTCCAAATGGGAGTTCCAATTTCTTAATTTGAGGCTATAGGATCTTTGTATTGAGTTTTGTTTGTTTGTTGGCTTGGATCGTATGGGTTGCATCCCCCTCATGATGCCTTGATCATGGTTAATATTATTTACATTTTAACCAAAAAAAAGTTTACAACGATTAATTATTCAGTCAAAGTACAGTTAATAGGAATCGTAGTTATTTACTCCTCACCAAACAAAAATCTTGTGTCATAAAAAACATATAGGCCAGGTCTGCACTTCTCACGTCCAGCTATTGGAACACGTCTAGGCTGGCTCTACTCTATTGGCTTTGTCATATTTCTTAACAAAGTTTGACTGGCATGTGAACACTTCACGAAGAAAGGTAGGGAAATCAACTGGGCCAAGATCGTTTGACACTCAGTCTCTCAAACACTCTTTTACATTGTGGCTGGCCGGTTTGAACAGTCTTCTCATCAGGGACAAGCTTGTTTACCTCGACGATCATACATGTCAGTTCTGCTCATCGGGACAAGAGACACTTCAACACCACTTCTCTCCTGCTTAGGCACCAGACATGATTGGCTATCCAACTCGGTCTAGCTTGGTCTTCCACGGAGACTTAGTTACATCCATAGATTGCTGACTTGGAGCTCACGCAAACTTAAATGAAAGGCGCTCAGAGCCAAGGCAATAAAAATTGCCTTGGCTATTACGATGTACCACATTTGGCAGGTGCGAAATAGATACATTTTTGAAGGCACATGATTTGTATCAAGGGATGTAGTACATAGAATACGCACTCATGTGTACAGAGTAATGTATAAGATCTTCCCTATATTTTAGACATAGGCGGTTCTTCTACTGTTTAAAGTAGCTTACATTACTAAATAGTGCAGATAGGTTGGCATGTCGACCTACAAATAGGACTATTGATGCGATACACCTCTTTGATGTTTTGATATTTGGAAAATACAAATTTGCATTTCATCAAAAAAAATAGAGTTAATAGGAACCGTAGTTATTTACTCATTCAAATCGTCTTCTCGAAATCCTTTTTCATTCTTTTTTCGTTGGCGGCATGCTTTTTATCAACGTATTGAATTAGAGACAATCACTTCGTTTTATCTTAATTTTTTGGGCAGTTGTACAAGTCGTTCAAAACGTCTCAATTTGTATTTTTTTTAATTTCAAAACTTATTGATTTGTTATACTAAATGTCCATTTTGTATATTTAAGGACACTTTAACGACTAGAATGGGCACCTTAGACTTTGATGCATTCGTTCTAACCAACCACCGTTACAATGAAATAAACCAATCACAATTGGGAAGAACATTGCATTTATAAAAGTTTGCACCTGAGTGCTAAAATGTTAGAAGAGATCTTCGGGTGTAAACGTTTCTAGTTCATTCTTCATTTTTGTTTGTGTACAAGAGTCTTGTCTTTAGTAAAGTCTACCGTTAATTATGGCAAACTTTCACTGTGATAAATAAAAAATATTTCTCATTCCTTAACTGCGGTAATTGATTTCATTTGATTCCCCAATGAACTCTCTTGACTGCAACTGCATATTTTAATTAGTATCTTCTATCACAGCACCTCAAGCTGAGCATTGAGGTTCTCAATACTTAATTTGCACAATGTCGATTCAAACACCAGTCCATTGACCGTCTCTTGTTAGAATGTCTACCAACTGATCTTCACATCTTACAAAAGAAAGTTGAATAATTCCTTCTTTGATTTTTTCTTTTGTGAATTTTTTATCTTCTTCCACATATTTAGTCCTATCGTATTGTACAAGATTTTCATAAAGATTTTCATAAATAGAGATTTCCGCTTTGTTATCAAATAAGAACTGAGTCAGAAGCATTCGTGGGAAACCAACTTCACTCGTCAGCTCCTTTATCCATATAATCTTCACTACCCGCTTTGTAAGGGCCTAGAACTTTGTAATGCCCCTGAGTTCAGGCCCTGAAACTAGACAAAGTTATCACCTTCTATTTTTCTTATAAATTTTCTATGTTACCATGTTTATACCAACCAAGGCAAAGTATCCTACAGTAGATCGTCTATCATTTGGGTTATCGGTCCAATCAGCATCAGTATCGACCTCAACATCTAGGTGTCTATTTTTCTGACTATAATCTCTTCTAGGTGTGCCTTTCAAGTAACATACTATCCTCATGCCTACTCTTATATGTTCTCCATGAGATTGGTCCAAGAATGTGCTTACTACCATGATATCATATGCAATATCAGGTCTCATGTAGGACAAAGAAATCAACTTTTTCGCTAACCTCTGAAGTGCCCGTGATTCTCTAGTGCAATCTTTTCCACCATTTTGAGCTAGTGATTCATCGTTATCAGAGTGTCATCAGGCTTGTGGTCCATCGTTCCGACTTTATCCAGCAAATCTAGGGTGCATTTTTGATGGGATATGAAAAATTCAGTTCTTTCATCAGAGAACTTCAATCCCTAGGAAGTTCTTTAGTCCACCTAGATCTTTCATTTAGAATTATGTAAAAAGACTCTTCCATAGCTGGACAATTTCCTTCTCGTCATGCTCTGTTATGATTATGTTATCTACATAAGTTATTCGACAAGTAACCAAGCCTCCCTTTTTTGAAGACAAAAGTATGATTAGCATTACATTGTCTATATTCGTTTTACTTAATCATCATCATCATCATCCGGACCCAGTATATCCCAACGAGAACAAAGATATCATTAGGGTCTGGGGAGGGTAAGTGGTAGGCAGACAATACCTCTATCCCAAGAGATAGAGAGTCTGCTTCCAATGAGACCCCCGGCTCTAAATGTAGAGCTTTCTTGAGTTTGCACAATTCATTCCCTCGAAACTCACCTGAAAAACCTGATGGTGCTTCATTATATACTGCCCCTTTTAATTCTTCATGCAAGAAGGTATTTTTTATGTCAAACTGATGAAGTAGCCAGTATTCACTTGGATACCATCAAGAACAATACCCTGATGGTGTTGATATTTTCGACAGAAGAAAAAGTCTCTAAATAATCAATGTCATATATATGTGAGCATCATTTAGCTACCAATCTTGTTTTGCATCGTCCAGTGGTTCCATCAGCCGTATACTTAATGGTAAAGACACACAGGTACTCAGCTGGCTATTCCTTTGGCGATGTACATTTTTTTCATGCTCTATTCTTTTTCGACGTTTTCGTTTCCTCATCTATGACTTACCTCCAGTTGGATTTCTCACTTGCTTCCTAGATTGTTCTCAGAATAGACTCTGAGAGAATAGAGACAAAAAAAGCTTGTACAATATCTGTTGTTCTCCCTCTGGTCGTATTTACTAAATACCTGGAAGCACGGGATACGAGTTCTTGTGAGTATCACTAAGTTGGTATGCCTCTATTTCTCCTCGAAGGTAGGACAAATGTCATCTGCCTTTATTCTAAACTATCATCATTAGTATTAACAACATCATTTGAACCAGAAGAACCGTCCGAAGAGTGTAATTCAGTTACTTTTTATCGAATATCTAAGGAAAGGGGCTCATCAGTCATTGAGACTGTCTCATCAACCCTGCCTATGCTGAAAGAGACGGGTTTGGCGGCTCCATCTACCTACTCTGTGGCAAAAGACTCTGAACAACTTGGGTTGTTCAACCATCCTAGTGGCTCAGTAAGCTTCACCCCCTGAATACTAGGATGGTGGTTAAAGAAATATTTCGACTAAAGAATGGTGTAATCCATATTGACATAGGTTCAACGAGTGCTTGACTTATAGTCGATACTGTTTTTGACGTGTGATATAGCCAACAAATTTGTATCTTTCTGCATAAGAATCAAGTTTTGACCTTTTGGTTTTGAAAATATGAATAAGCACCGAACAACCATAAACTTGGGTTGGTAAGGTGAGAATGGTCGGAATGGTAATTTGGGTTTTCAAGAGTTGTAATGGTGTTTAGTGGTGAAGGACTTTAATGGATGTACGATTGAGGAGGTAGGCAGATATAGTGATAGCTTCGAGCCAAAATAATTGTGGGATTTCAAATCCTAGAATCATAGGACGGGTATTTTTGGTATTATTTAATTTTTTGTTCAACCACTGTAGGACCTGTATGGCACCAATAGAATGAAAGGTTGAATAGTGAGTATGGAAAATTTGGTTTTTAAAAGTTTTTGACCCAAATTACACACGTCTGAAAACAGTTTCTGTTTCTAGATCCTGATTTGAATTATTTATACGACCTAGTTATAGAACTCTAAAAATTATGAAATTTAGTGAGAATGTACTCTTTGAGTTAAAAGTGACTCACGAAAATTTCAAATTAAAACTCCAATCCTAACCCTTAAAAATACATTTTTTTGGTCAGATTGCGCAAATCTGTCAGAAACTGTACTCTGATTTGAAAATTTTATTTCTATTAAATGGTAACTCTAAATCGTTGAAAACTTTATGATAAGACCCTCAAGATGTGTATTTTAGTAGGTTGAAACAGTTTTTTAAAACTTTATGATAAGACCCTCAAGATTTGAAAATCATCCATTTGTAAATCACTCGAAAACACTTTTTGTCAAAAACCACACCATTCTGTTGTAGCGTATTTGGACACGAGGTTTTGTGGATCATGCCATGCACTCTGAAAAAGGTTAGATAGTTTGATTTACAAACTTTCTCCATTGTCGGATCGAAGAATTTGTTTTTGTTTATCAATCTGAGTACAAATCATTTGGGGAAACTCAATGAATTTCTGAAACACCTCTGATTTATGTTTCAGAAGATATACCTACATCATGTGAGAGAAGCCATTCACAAATATCACAAAGTACTAAAACCCACTATTATTATAAAAGGAGCTAGACCCCATATGTCAGAATGTATTGAGGTAAAGACAAACTTGAGCCTTGTGTTCTTTGAATAGAATGTAACTCAATTTTTTTTAGCACAAATACATGTCTCACATGTCATATGAGTGGGATTATTTTTAAAAAGGATTGGAAACATAAACTTAAGCTACACAAAAAATGGGTGACCTAGAGGCTTTTGCCATAATCAAATTTGCGGGTTGATTGTTCCGTCAACAAGCATGGTATGACCCTACTGAGCCACCTCATCAATAGAGTAGAAGCCTTCATGCTCAGCACCATGCACAATGATTTTATTTATAGCAATTTCCTGTATAAGACAAAAATAGAGATACACAAGTACCATTTAAGCTCATTTGTCACGTACCACAGGGTATTTTGGTTATTTTTGTAGAAACAAGAGGGTTTGAGTGATTTCAAAATAAGAAATTTGAATGCATATATATATATATATATATATATATATATATATATATGTATAAACGTGCATAAATGTGTACATGTGTGCATGATAACGTGCCATTACTTGCCTTATTTAGCTTATATATTATGTTGCCGTACTAACGAGCCATGAAGCATTAAAGCTTACATCATATGGCAAACATTTTGTTAGGTCCGAAATACACTCTAGAGGGGGTGAATAGAGTGTTTGGCTCTTTTGCGGAATTTTCTTGTTTTTCTCAACTCAAAAAGGATATTCAAAATCAGAGCAAGAATTGGAGATAGGAGACAATGAATGAGTACACCGGATATAGAGTGGTTCGAATCGTAAATGATTCTACTCCACTACCACTTTGTTTCCAAAGTGGATTTTCAACAACTACTCTTCTTATTATGAACAATAAGAACAACCACAACAACACTTACACTAACACTTTAGTGTAAGCAACAACAACAGCAACTTCTTGCACAACACACTTGTGCAACTACAACAACTACAGCTCTTAGCAAGAACAACTTCTTGCTTCCTCACAACTTCAACAAAAGTTCTCTCAAGAACTTCTCACAGTGGGTTGAAGAGATATAGTAAGGTTCACACTTTCTCACAAGTCTAAGCACAAGCAAGAGATCAAATAATTATGGTTCCTCTTGTGCTTGACTCTCTTTCTCTCAATATACAACAATGAAGATCAAAGAAAGCTAAACAAGCTTTAAACAAATTTACAAGTATGAGAGAAATGTACAACAATGTAAAATGAAGCTAGATGATGTTGAAAGTGTGTAATTGCTTCATCCAAGCCTCCTCTATTTATAGATGAAGTTCACCACGTTTTTGAGGCTCTCCATCAAGTCTTCATCTTCAAAAATGTCAAGACAATGCCCAAATAGTCTCTAGCCACCCTATGGAGTGATTTGATCTTGGATAGCCACCCTAGAGAATCTTAGACATGTTTACAATAGTCAAGGAAGCATGTAATAAGTTGGGTTAAAGTCCACAAGAAGATTGAAGAAGATTGGAAAGAGAAAACCTTGAAAATCAACCTTGGATTTTATTCTAACGTTCAAAAAATTTGAATTCTGGAGGACATCGATCGATCGAAGTCCCTGGAAGGGAGAGATCGATGTCCTCAGATGATTTTCAAAAATCCTGCCCTGCATGACATCGATCGATCGATGTCAGGGGCTGAAGTGACATCGATCGATCGATGTCACCTGGTTTAGAGACTGAAGTACTCAGTTCAACATCGATCGATCGAAGTCAGGGGATGAAGTTACATCGATCGATCGATGTCCTTGTGGTTGAGGGTTCGATGTCCTCAGACAGACATCGATCGATCGATGTCAGGAGCTAAAGTACATCGATCGATCTATGTCCCCAGTTTGAGAGATCGATGTCAACCAGTGACTTCCAATCTCAACCATCTTTGGACATAATGTGTTTTGGCCATCTTGCATCGAATATTAAACACAATTTCAACTCATTCAAAACATCTTTTCATCATCAAAACATTTTACAACTTAACACATTTGTTGTGTTTATGCTATTTTCAGGTGCCACCATTAATGAAATAAACTAGTTCATTAAGTGAAGTACTTAGTTTAATAAACTAAGTAGTTCATTAAAGGAAGCTTCATTTGGGAAAGGCACAAAGGAAACAAGGCTAAGGAAGGAAAGTCTTCTCCTCATCTCCATCCATAAATTCACACGCATATATACATATTTTATACATATTTTCAGATTTTTTGAAAAAGGCACATACACATGTATTCCAACGTACTACCGACACGTTATTTATCTTACGTACGTACGTTAACGTCACACCACTATACTTAACTCATATTTATGAGTATATTCAGATATTATATCATATGATATAAGATATGGTGATGACAAATTAAATACGACACGATAAAAGGTTCTAAACCAAAATTTGTCGTATCGGGCGAATACCGAAACTTCGCCAACGTGTCACGTACTTGCCATAAATAAATGGCCAGCCCATATACATCAAAAATTGATGTAAATTTCGTGCTACACATGATATGATCAGCCAAAAATACTTTCCATGTTGGAACACACAAATCATCCCACATTTAGGCCAAAATGTGAAGATTCCAATTTTAATTTTGTCACATGTTAATGGTACCACTTTAAACCAGCCAAATGCTGAGATTTAAAGTATATATTATATATATTATGTATAACATAATATATATAACATGTGCAAAAGTTGAAATTTAAATTAGAGAAAAATCGGGTAATCGATAAATATCGAAAATTCGGTTTTCTACGCACATAACATGGAACGTTTTTCTTGTACATCATGTGACACGTATCTAGACACTTTTTACATATAATAGACATCTTAAATTGTTCTAGAAAATCAAATTAAGGGCTGATTGGAATATTACATGTGTGTATTATTAAATGTGCACTATTTTACAAAGTTAGCAAAAATAAAATTCAGCACATGTCAAACACATTACCAACGCCTATAACAGCTGATTTGGAGCATATGTGGAGCCATGTTGGCATATTGATTGGTCAAGAATCAATTAAACAAAGTTGGTGACATAAAGGAAGGAGCTACAAAAGGTAACATTTCAAACTATGTCACATATATGACACATGCTGAAAATTCAGCATGTATGTTGCATTATGGCCGAAATTTTCAGTTGAAAATGCAGATATTGTGTGTCTTGAATCATGAGGATTAATTGAAGATGTTATGGAAATGATTTGAATATTATGTAAAGTAATAAAGTGTGATATTCTACATATCACACATGCTGAAATTTTTCAGCATGTGTGAAGACATGGTGTTGCCGAATGTGATGACCTTTTTGTGTCCAAATTCATTTCTTAGTTGGTAGCAATACTTACCATATATTGTTGATTCATTTTTATGATGAAAAATCAAAAAATAATTGGTATTATTTTGAAAGAAAAGGAAGGTTTCACATGCTGAAAAATTCAGCATGGCAAGAGTGTCTTGGCCGATTTTTTGGCATGGAAAATGGAAGAATTTTTGGTCTTGCAATTTATGGTGTATCTCTTGACTTATGGTATGAATTTATGTTTGATTTTTGGCACATTTTAAAGTGTTTATTTCAGATTATTTCCATGTCATCTTGATGACAACATTGAGCCAATAAAGTGATGCCAAGTAAGCGAAGACTAAATGATGATCCAATAGAATGATGCCAAGTAAGCAAGGCATTGTCACAATGATGTCTTACACTCTCTCAAGCACTTAAAAGGTAATTTTCAAGAGGGAAGACAATCATAGGGGGGACGGCCTGCAAGGTTAAAAAAGAAGAGAAGAGAGCAAACAAAACAACAACAAGCATTATATTTCAAAGAGATCAAATTGCCAAGCTCTTCTTCTCCTACATCTTCTTTCTTTCTCTTTTCTTGTAAAAAGCCTATTGTTCTTTATATCTTTCATTCTTGAATAGGCTTAAGATAAACCACCATTCATTCATCTTTGTAAAAGATTGATCAAGGTGTGATCAATCTTCATTCTAGCAAGGTGGTGGTGTTCGTGCAAATTGTACTAACCATACAATGTTTGTAAAGGGTTGGAGTTAAGGTGTAACTCTATCAACCATGTGGTAAGGTGTGTTGTGTGTGTAAATAGTGTGAACCAAGGAAGGTGTTCCTTGAAGACTGGAGTAGGTTGTTTATAACCGAACCAGTATAAAAATCTCGGTGCAATTTACTTTCTGCATTTACGTTTCAGTGACTGCACTGTTTATCCTTCTTGTTCACATCAGTAAAAATAGTAAACGATTTCCAAAAACTATAACAATTTCCAGAAACATACTTGCACATTCTAGGGTACATTTGGCGCAAGTTTTAACCTTTTTGGATAAGTATAAGTCAATCAAACATCAAAAGTTCTGAGACTAGTGTAGTCTGATTCTCAGACTTGCAAAGGTTAAGACTTTGATTGTATTTGACCTACTTCCCAAAAGAATTTTCCAAAACTGTTTCTACCCATTAAAATATAGTATATCAATAGTTAGTGGTCAAATTTTCAGATCATTTGGACGTTCACACAAATAGGAATTAATTTTTCAAAACCATCTACCGTTTCTGGCAGATTTGCACAATCTGAGTACCAACGGTTTTTGAAGGGGTTAAAGGTTGAATTTTAATTTGAAATTTTTAGAGGACTCTCATAACATCTGAGGCTAAGTTCTCTCAAAATTTCATAATTTTTGGAGACCTCTAACCTGGTTTTAAAAACGTTTTAAAACAGGTCTTGAAAACAGAAACTGTTTTCAGAACTTGAATTGTTCAAGTTTAAACAAATTTTAAAAACCACAAATTCCGCACCATCTATTCAACCCCCCCTTCTAGTGGTGCCTTGCAGATCCTACAAGGGGTATCAGAGCGCAGGAATACTCACTACAAGGAATCCAATGATTCAGTGAGATGGGATCCACAAATCTCAAAACCGAACAAGAAGGTATGTCGAGCCAAAGGCCTCCACTTTTTGACGGTGAGTACTTTATTCAATGGAAACTTAGAATGAAACATTTTCTTATGACTATAGATATAGATCTTTGGTCAATCATTGAAGATGGTCCATATGTCCCATCTAAGTTATCCACCGTAGACGTAGTCACACTAGAAGTCGTTAAAACTAGACAAGACTATACTAGTGAAGATAAAAAGAAACTTAGTATGAATGCTAAGGCCATGCAGTTACTCTTAAATGGATTGAGTAAGAGTGAGTCCAGTTATGTGTCAAATTGTTCGAGTGCACAAGAAATGTGGAGAATTCTAGAAATGAAACACGAAGGCACGAGTCAAGTAAAAGAGTCAAAAATTAATATGCTCATGTCTACTCTTGAGTCTTTTAAATTGTTGCCTAATGAGTCGATTGTAGATATGGATCTTCGTTTAACTAACATCTGTAACTCTCTTGAGTCTCTTGGTAAGGCTTTTACTACGCAGGAAAAGGTACAGAAAGTCCTACGAAGCCTTCCTTCGGAATGGGACCCTAAAGTGACTGCTATAGAAGAAAACAAGGAAACCAAATCAATAAAGATGGAAGAACTAATTGGCTCACTCAAAGTTTATGAAAACAAACTTACTATTCGGAAATCGGAATCATCTAAACAAGGTAAAACCATTGCTTTTAAATTAAATGAATACGTCTCCCCTCCCTCCGATCACGTAGATGATAGTGATTCCAAATCGGATAATGATGATTTAATCCTATTGGCTAAATGACTAAGAAGATTCATGAGAAAGTCATTTAGAAATAAAAACAAGGGCACTACATCTAAGAGAAATAAAAACAAGTCAAATGATAAAGACATTAAATGTTATGAATGCGGCAAACTCGGACACTTATCATATGACTGCCCAAACAAAGAAAAGCAAACTAATAAGCACCCTGACAAGGAGCGGAACAAAAATAGACTCGTCTCAGATCCTAAACAAAGGAAACGTACACTAAAGGCCTCCACATGGAGTGATTCATCAGACTCTGAAACTGAGACCGAAGAGGAGACCGCTCAAGTTTGCTTTGCTTCAAAGGCATCTAATGAGGTATCATCTGATTCTGACTCTGACTCTAAACCTTCTTATGATGATCTTTTTAGTCAGTATCTAGAATTGCATAAATTCACTAAGACTCTCGCAAAAGAAAAGAAACGATTAATTGAAGACAAGAAACTGTTGGAATCTTCTAACGAGAATCTTGTCGCTCAATTAAGCGATTCAAAGAAAGAGTCTTCATGTGTCATCACTGCATTAAAAACCGAGATTTCATCATTAACTACTCAAAATAATGAAATGAAATCCGAGATTTCAAATTTGAAATCAAGGAATACAGATTTAGAGAAAATGATGAAACAATTTGATACAGGGCCAAACATGCTGCATCGCATCATATTATCACAAAAGCATGACAGTGACAAAACTGGACTGGGATACGTTGATACTAACTAAGTATCAACCAAACCAACCAAGTTTGTTGTGTCTAAGAAAGTAGACACCCCTAAGCCTCAAGTGGCGTCAAAGATGACGCAAAAAGTGCCCCCTTCCTCACGCCCCACTCCATCATATCATGTGAATATAACGTTGTACCATATAGATATGAAAAGAAAAGAACATTGCGTACACGAAATACATATCATCCATGCAATACACACACACACACAAGGACATATCAAAAGCGTCATTCATTCAATGAGTATAGAGGAGTCCTTGGGCAAAGACCCAAAGTACATGCACCACATGTCTATTATATTGCACCCTCATCTACATTCTTGCCATTTGATAGACCGAGAAGGATCACCCAAGTGTGGGTACCGAAAGGTACCTTTACCAAAAGGTGAGTAACTAACTCGAAAGGACCCAAAATTAAAAGGGTACCTAAATCACCTTTTCACATTGCAGGGAGACCACACATCAAAAGATACATCAATAAAGTGGTTCCTTGATAGTGGTTGCTCGAGGCACATGACGGGTGACCCGATCCTGTTCTCCAAATTAAAGAAGGTCACAAAAGGCGGATCCGTGACCTTTGGAGACAACAATGAAGGCAAGATCATTGGAAAAGGTACGATTGGCAATCCGAACACACTCCAAATCTCCAAAGTATTTTTGGTAAGCAACTTATCCTACAATCTTCTTAGTATTTCTCAATTTGTTGACAATGGTTTCAATGTGTGCTTTACTCATCCTTATTGCAACATAATAGATAAAAATGGAGAAACCGTTTTAAAAGGAAAACGAGAAGGCAATATTTTTACGCTATCTATGGATGATGTAGTAGACGCTAAAGTTAAGCGTTTTATGTCAAATGAACCCAATGTGAATTTATGGCATAGACGTTTAGGACACATTGGCATTTCCACACTAGAAAAACTACAACGAAAGAACCTAGTATGGGGATTGCCTACACTTGATTTAGACAACTTTCAGTTATGTGAATCTTGCATAAAAGGCAAACAAACACGTGAGTCACTTAAGCCGAAAAACGAAATAAGCACGACTAGAATATTAGAACTATTGCATATCGATTTGTGTGGTCCTAGTCGCACTACAAGCCTTGGTGGGCGTCACTATGCATGCGTGATTGTTGATGACTTTTCTCATTATACTTGGACTTTATTTCTTACACATAAGGATGATAGCGCCGTAAAGATTGCTAAATTAATTAAACAACTTGAAAATCAATACGGTGTAAATGTGAAAAGAATAAGAAGCGATAGAGGCGGTGAGTTTAAAAATAAAGAGATGATTTCGTTTTGTGAAAAAAAAGGAATCAAACATGAGTTTTCGCCACCTAGAACTCCACAATTAAATGGAGTAGTAGAAAGAAAGAATCGCACATTACAAGAAATCGCTAGAACCATGCTTTGCGAAAATAAATTGCCTAGATTTCTGTGGGCGGAAGCCGTAAATTGTGCATGCTATATTGTAAATCGCCTATCTATAAGAAAGAAAATAAACAAGACGCCTTACGAAATTTTGAATGATCGCATGCCTAAGATTGACTATTTTCGTGTGTTTGGATGTAAATTCTTTGTCTTGAATACAAAAGATAATTTAGGTAAATTTGAATCCAAATCAATTGAGTGTATTTTTGTTGGGTATTCCATAAATTCAAAGGCATATAGATGTTATGATCCTCTCACTAGACAAATCATAGAATCTATTCATGTTAAATTCAATGAATTTGGTGAGATTGATAAAGATAAGGAATATGACGATGATTTTGAATTGAAACCCGTTTTGAATGAAGATAATGATTCTTTTGATATGCATGATATGAATGAGACACTAGAAATGCATGATCATATAGAAATGCATGATAACTTAGAAAATAATCAACCAAGATGGCATAGAGATCACCCACATGATCTCATCATAGGCGACATCACTCACGGTGTGCGACCACGTAGAAGAATCACTTCGGATGAAATAAATGAATTTCATGCTATGATTTCTGAAATTGAGCCCAAAAATGTGCATGATGCTTTAAGCGATTCATCTTGGATTGATGCTATGCATGACAAACTTAATCAATTCGTTAGAAATGATGTATGGGATTTAGTGCCACGACCACAAGATAAGACTATAATAGGCATAAAGTGGGTATTTAGGAATAAAATGAATGAAGAAGGAAAGGTCGTTAGAAATAAAGCAAGACTCGTAGCTCAAGGATATAATCAAGAAGAATGAATAGACTACGATGAAACATTTGCACCCGTAACACGTTTAGAAGCTATACGACTCTTACTTGCTATTGCTTGCATGAAAGATTTTAAATAAATGGACGTCAAAAGTGCTTTTCTAAACGGATTCATACAAGAAGAAGTATACGTGAAGCAACCACCCGGTTTTGAAGATTTGAAAAATCCAGATCACGTGTACAAACTAAAGAAGGCACTATATGGCCTAAAGCAAGCACCGAGAGCATGATATGATCGTTTTGCTACTTTCCTGTTAGAAAATAATTTTAAACGTGGTACTATAGATAGTACACTATTTTTGAAACAAGAAAAATCAGATTTACTCATCATTCAAATCTACGTAGATGACATTATTTTCGGTTCTACCTCACATAGACTCGTTGAAGATTTTGAAAATTGTATGAAAGCTGAATTTGAAATGTCTATGGTTGGTGAACTTAACTATTTTCTTGGCCTACAGATTAAGCAAACGAGTAAAGAAATTCATATAAGCCAAGCAAAGTATGTAAATGACATGATCAAAAAGTTTAAATTTGAAAATTTGAAACCCTCCCCCACGCCTATGAGTGTCACTACTAAATTAGACAAAGACGAACATGGTAAAGACGTTAATAATGGATTATATCGATCTATGATAGGTTCTTTGCTATATTTAACTGCTAGTAGGCCTGACATTATGTTTAGCGTATGCATGTGTGCTCGTTTTCAAAGTCAACCTAAGGTGTCACACTTAAATGTGGTAAAAAGAATATTCCGTTATATTAAGCACACGCCCACCTTAGGTATTTGGTACGATAAGGATTCTACATTTGACTTACATGCTTACACTGATGCAGATTATGGCGGCTGCAAAATAGATAGAAAAAGCACGAGTGGAACTTGCCAGAAATTCCCTTATTTCATGGTTTTCCAAAAAGCAAGCAAGTGTTGCTTTGTCCACTACGGAGGCTGAGTACATGGCTCTTAGCCTTTGTTGCACACAGTTGTTGTGGATAAAACAACAACTTTCGGACTTTGGAATTACCGTAAATAAAATTCCCATATATTGTGATAGTATGAGTGCAATAAATTTGTCTAAGAACCCCGTGTTACACTCTAGGGCTAAGCATATAAAAGTTCGCTATCACTTTCTTCGTGATCATGTTAACAATGGTAATATTGTCATAGATCACGTACGCACAGAATCACAAGTCGCGGATATATTTACAAAGGCCTTAAATCAATCCACATATGAATCTCTTCGTTCTAAATTAGGCATGATTCCCGTTGATATGATTTGATGTGATATTATTTGATTTACTTTCCTTTTTGACAGGAATCTTTTGATTAACTTTCCAAAATAAAGGGGGAGAGAGAAGCATGATTTAAGGGGGAGAGAGAAGCATGATTTAAGGGGGAGAGAGACACTGATTGATCTTAATTACACAAATCAAGGGGGAGCCGGATTTGAAATTCGAAATTCAAATTTCAAATCTGAGAGATAGCATTTAAATCATGTACACAAGTTATTTTGAAAATCACCAAAAGGGGGAGATTGTAGAAACAAGAGGGTTTGAGTGATTTCAAAATAAGAAATTTGAATGCATATATATATATATATATATATATATATATGTATAAACGTGCATAAATGTGTACATGTGTGCATGATAACATGCCATTACTTGCCTTATTTAGCTTATATATTATGTTGCCGTACTAACGAGCCATGAAGCATTAAAGCTTACATCATATGGCAAACATTTGTTGTGTTTATGCTATTTTCAGGTGCCACCATTAATGAACTAAACTAGTTCATTAAGTGAAGTACTTAGTTTAATAAACTAAGTAGTTCATTAAAGGAAGCTTCATTTGGAAAAGGCACAAAGGCAACAAGGCTAAGGAAGGAAAGTCTTCTCCTCATCTCCATCCATAAATTCACACGCATATATACATATTTTATACATATTTTCAGATTTTTTGAAAAATGCACATACACATGTATTCCAACGTACTACCGACACGTTATTTATCTTACGTACGTACGTTAACATCACACCACTATACTTAACTCATATTTATGAGTATATTCAGGTCTTATATCATATGATATAAGATATGGTGATGACAAATTAAATACGACACGAAAAGGTTCTAAACCGAAATTTGTCATATCGGGCGAATACCGAAACTTCGCCAACGTGTCACGTACTTGCCATAAATAAATGGCCAGCCCATATGCATCAAAAATTGATGTAAATTTCGTGCTACACATGATATGATCATCCAAAAATACTTTCCATGTTGGCACACACAAATCACCCCACATTTAGGCCAAAATGTTAAGATTCCAATTTTAATTTTGTCACATGTTAATGGTACCGCTTTAAACCAGCCAAGTGCTGAGATTTAAAGTATATATTATATATATTATGTATATTTGTACACATATGCATATTTGTACACAGCTTCTCATTTTATACATTTCGATGAGAGTCATATAAATATGTACGCTTTTTCCTTCGCTAGGGTTTTATCCACAAGGGTGGTTTTTCCTAGCAAGGTTTTAATGCGGCATATCATATATGACTGGAGATATGTCATTCTTACTTCGTTATTTCATTTGTTCGTCTACTCTGAACTGTTGTAATATGGTTTTCCTCCGCCATAAGTGAGGTTTTCATTTTAATCAAATAAAACTTTTTATTAAAAAAAAAAAAAAAAAAAATGTATAACATAATATATATAACATGTGCAAAATTTGGAATTTAAATTAGAGAAAAATCGGGTAATCGATAAATATCGAAAATTCGGTTTTCTACGCACACAACATGGAACGTTTTTCTTGAACATCATGTGACACGTATCTAGACACTTTTTACATATAATATACATCTTAAAGTGTTCTAGAAAATTAAATTAAGGGCTGATTGGAATATTACATGTGTGTATTATTAAATGTGCATTATTTTACAAAGTTAGCAAAAATAAATTTCAGCACATACACATTCCAACGCCTAGATCAGCTGAGTTGGAGCATATGTGGAGCTTTGTTGGCATCTCAATTGGCCAAGAATGAAGCATACAATGTTGGTGACAAAAAGGAAGGAGCTACAAAAGGTAACATTTCGAACTATGTCACATATATGACACATGCTGAAAATTCAGCATGTGTGTTGTATTATGGACGATTTTTAGCACTAAGAAATGCCATATTCTACTATCTTGAATCATGAGGATTAATTGAGGATGTTATGGTAATGTTTTGAATTAATTATGAAATTAAAATGGTGATATTTTTAATATCACACATGCTGAAAATTTCAGCATGTGTGTAATGTATAGTGGCTGAAATTTAGTCCATATTTGTGTCTCACTTTTATTCCATACATGATGAGAATATTGAATACTAAATCTTGATTGAATTAGGCTTTGAATTCTTGGAATAAAACAATACAAAATAGGCAAGATTTTGAATAAGTGGTGGATGTTACACATGCTGAAATTTCAGCATGTGCAAGTCTTGTGTGGCCGAATTATGGAGCATAAATGTGTCCAAGAACATTTCTCATGTGATAGCAATACTTACCATAACTTGGTTATTCATTTTATAAAGAAAAAATCAAAGAAAATTTGGCATTATTTTGAATAAAATTGAATAATGCACATGCTGAAAATTCAGCATGGCAATATCTTGGCACGGCCGAATTTATGCCTTGTTTGGGAAGGATTTGATGTCTTGCAATTTATGTGATATATCTCATGATTTATGGAAGTTATTTTGTGATGATTTTTGGCACATGTTTAAGTGAAATTCTCAGATTTTTCCAAGTCATCAGTGATGACAACATTCATCCAATAAGAAGGTGCCAAGTAAGCAAAGGATTAATGATCATCCAATGAGAAGGTGACAAGTAAGCAAGACCATGTCACTATGATGTCTTACACTCTTCCAAGGACTTAGAAGATAATTTTCAAGAGGGGAAGAGCAATTCAAGGGGGCGGCCTATGTGATAAAAAGGAAGGAAGAAGAACAAAACAAAAACAAGAACAAGAGTTGCAAAATAAAAGATCAAAAGTGTTCTAGCCTTCTTCTTCTACATCTTCTTTCTTTCTCTCTTCTTGTAAAGCCTATTGTTATTCATATCTTTAATTCTTGAATAGGCTTGAGATAAACCACCATTCATTCATCTTTGTAAAAGATTGATCAAGGTGTGATCAATCTTCATTCTTACGAGGTGGTGGTGTTCGTGTGAATTGTACTCACAATACAAGGTTTGTAAAGGGTTGGAGTTAGGTGTAACTCTATCAACCCTGTGGTAAGGTGTTTTTGAGTTGTGTGATTAGTGTGAACCAAGGAAGGTGTTCCTTGAAGACTGGAGTAGGTTGTTGATAACCGAACCAGTATAAAATTCTTGGTGTCATTTACTTTCAGCACTGATTTTCTGTTTCAGCACTGTGTACTGTTTTGAATCACGTTCGTAAAAATAGTAAACGAATTTCAAAAATCACGAAACTTTCAGAAAATATAACCACACGTTCTAGGGTTCTTTTGGCGCAAGTTTCAACCCTTTTGGACAAGTATAAGTCATTCAAACGGCCAAAGTTCTGAGACTAGTGCAGTCTGATTTTCAGGCTTGGAAAGGTTGAGACTTTGATCGTATTTGACTAACTTCCCAAAAGAATTTTTCAAAACTGTTTCAACCCATTTAAATATAATATATAAGTGGTTAGTGGTTAAATTTTCAGAGCATTTGGAGTTGTGTAAAAATAGGAATTAATTTTTCAAATCAGTGTATCGGTTCTGGCAGATTTGCGCAATCTGACCACCAACGCATTTTCAAGGGGTTAGATGTTGAATTTAAATCTGAAATTTTTAGGAGATACTTATAACATCTGCGTCTAAGTTCTCTCCAAATTTCAGAATTTTTGAAGGCCTACAACTTATTTTTCAAAACGTTTAAAAACTGGTCCTGAAAACAGAAACTGTTTTCAGAACTTGAATTGTTTAGGTTTAAAAAAATTTTAAAAACCACATTTTCCGCACCCACTATTCAACCCCCCCTAGTGGTTCCTTGCAGATCCTACAATTGGTATCAGAGCGCAGGAACACTCACTTCAAAGAATCCAACGATTCAGTGAGATGGCAACCACAACCTTGCAAGAAGGAATGTCAACCATAAGGCCTCCTCTCTTTGACGGTGAGTCCTTCATTCAATGGAAGGTAAGAATGAAACTTTTCTTTATGGCAATAGACATTGATTTTTGGTCCATTATAGAAGATGGTCCTTTTGTTCCATCTAAGTTGTCCACTGTAGACGCAGTCACATTAGAAGTCGTTAAAACTAGACAAGAATATACAAGTGATGATAAAAAGAAACTTAGCATGAATGCTAAAGCCATGCAACTATTATTAAATGGCCTAAGTAAAAGTGAGGCTAGTTATGTGTCAAATTGTTCTAGTGCTCAAGAGATGTGGCATATTCTTGAAATGAAACATGAAGGGACTAGCCAAGTAAAGGAGTCCAAAATTAACATGCTCATGTCCACACTTGAGTCTTTTAAATTATTGCCCAATGAGTCTATTGTAGATATGGATATTCGTTTGACTAACATCTACAACTCTCTTGAGTCTCTTGGTAAGGCTTTTACTACGCAGGAAAAGGTGCAGAAAGTTCTACGAAGCCTTCCTTCTGAATGGGACCCTAAAGTAACGGCTATAGAAGAAAGCAAAGAGACCAAATCAATTAAAATGGAAGAACTAATCGGATCACTTAAGGTATATGAAAACAAACTTGCTTTAAGACATTCTGAGTCTATTTCTAATAATGATAGGGCCATAGCATTTAAATCAAATGAATACGTCGTAGATGATAGTGATACAGATTCCGATGACGATGACTTAATCACAATGGCTAAGAGATTAAGAAAAATATTGAGAAAATCGATTAAACATAAGTCCACCTCATCTAAGGATCATAAAAATAAAAATAAAGAAATAAAGTGCTATGAATGCGGCAAACTCGGACATCTATCATATGACTGCCCTAATAAAGAAAAACAAAAAAACAAATACCCTGACAAGGATTGGAACAAGAATAGACTCGTCTCAGAACCTAAGCAAAGGAGAAGAGCATTCAAAGCCTCCACTTGGAGTGACACATCGGATTCTGAGACTGATGATACGGAAGAACACAAGGCACAAGCATGCTTTACATCTAAAGCATCAAATGAGGTAACTTCCGACTCTGATTCCGATTCTGAATGTTCATATGATGATTTATTTAGTCAATATTTAGAATTGCATAAATTTTCAAAGACTCTTGCAAAAGAAAAGAAACGATTAATTGAAGACAAGAAACTGTTAGAATCTTCTAACGAGAATCTTGTCGCTCAATTAAGCGATTCAAAGAAAGAGTCTTCATGTGTCATCACTGCATTAAAAACTGAGATCTCATCATTAACCTCTCAAAATAATGAAATAGAATCCGAGATTTCAAATTTGAAATCAAGGAATACAGATTTAGAGAACATGATGAAACAATTTGATACAGGGTCAAACATGCTGCATCGCATCATATTATCGCAAAAGCATGACAGTAACAAAACTGGATTGGGATACGTTGATACTAACGAAGTATCAACCAAACCAACCAAGTTTGTTGTGTCTAAGAAAGTAGACACCCCTAAGCCTCAAGTGGCGTCTAAGATGACGCAAAAAGAGCCCCCTTCCACACGCCCCACTCCCTCATATCATGTGAAATATAATTATGTGCCATATAGGTATGAGAAGAAACAAGTGATGCATACGCGACACTCATATCACAAGAATGCATCTAGATCACATCCCGTGCATGCAAACCGAAATGCTTATCAAAAACAGAAACCACACTACATGCATGATGGGATTCTTGGCCAAAGGCCAAATACAGTTGCACCGAGAGTATATTATGTTGCGTTCTCATCATCTTTCTCACCTTTTGGAAGACCTAGAAAGGTCACCCAAATGTGGGTACCAAAAGGGACATTTTCAAAGGGTTAAATAAATAACCCTTACGAAAGCACGTATATGAAATGCATGATTTTCTTTTCTTCATCTTTACAGGCATCTTTTGATTTGCTTTCCAAAATAAAGAGGGAGAGAAAGCATGATTTACGGGGGAGAGAGAAATGATTTAAGGGGAGAGAGAGACTAATTGATCTTAATTGCACAAATCAAGGGGGAGCCGGATTTGAAATTCGAAATTCAAATTTTAAATCTGTGCACGATTCAAGGGGGAGAGATAGCACTTAAATCATGTACACTAGTTATTTTGAAAATCATCAAAAGGGGGAGATTGTAGAGAAAAAGGGGTTTGAGTGATTTTCAAATGCATGATTTAAATGTGCACAAAAACGAGCATAAGCTAAAACGTGCATGATATATAGACATGTGTGCATGATAACTTGACATTACTTGCCTTATTTAGCTTATATATTATGTTGTCGTACTAACGAGCCATGAAGCATTAAAGCTTACATCATATGGCGAACATTTGTTGAGTTTATACTATTTTCAGGTGCCACCATTAATGAACTAAATTAGTTCATTAAGTGAAGTACTTAGTTTAATAAACTAAGTAGTTCATTAAAGGAAGATTCATTTGTAAAAGGCACAAAGGCAACAAGGCTATGGAAGGAAAGTCTTCTCCTCCTCCCCACATTCAATGTCACACGCTTTTATACATATATATACTATATTTTCAGATTTTTTTATAAAAGGCACATACACATGTATTCCAACGTACTACCGACACGTTATATATCTTACGTACGTACGTTAACGTCACACCACTATACTTAACTCATATTTATGAGTATATTCAGGTCTTATATTATATGATATAAGATATGGTGATGACAAATTAAATACGACATGATAAAAGGTTCTAAACCGAAATTTGTCGTATCGGGCGAATACCAAAACTTCGCCAACGTGTCACGTACTTGCCATAAATAAATGGCCAGCCCATATACATCAAAAAATGATGAAAATTTCGTGCTACACATGGTATGATCAGCCAAAAATACTTTCCATGTTGGCACACACAAATCACCCCACATTTAGGCAAAAATGTGAAGATTCCAATTTTAATTTTGTCAGCCAAAAATACTTTCCATGTTGGTACCGCTTTAAATCAGACAAGTGCTGAGATTTAAAGTATATATTATATATATTATGTATAACATAATATATATATCATGTGCAAAAGTTGGAATTTAAATTAGAGAAAAATCGGGTAATCGATAAATATCGAAAATTCGGTTTTCTACGCACACAACATGGAACGTTTTTCTTGAACATCATGTGACACGTATCTAGACACTTTTTACATATAATATACATCTTAAAGTGTTCTAGAAAATTAAATTAAGGGCTGATTGGAATATTACATGTGTGTATTATTAAATGTGCATTATTTTACAAAGTTAGCAAAAATAAATTTCAGCACATACACATTCCAACGCCTAGATCAGCTGAGTTGGAGCATATGTGGAGCTTTGTTGGCATCTCAATTGGCCAAGAATGAAGCATACAATGTTGGTGACAAAAAGGAAGGAGCTACAAAATGTAACATTTCAAACTATGTCACATATATGACAGATGCTGGAAATTCAGCATGTGTGTTGTATTATGGACGATTTTTAGCACTAAGAAATGCCATATTCTACTATCTTGAATCATGAGGATTAATTGAGGATGTTATGGTAATGTTTTGAATTAATTATGAAATTAAAATGGTGATATGTTTAATATCACACATGCTGAAAATTTCAGCATGTGTGTAATGTATAGTGGCTGAAATTTAGTCCATATTTGTGTCTCACTTTTATTCCATACATGATGAGAATATTGAATACTAAATGTTGATTGAATTAGGCTTTGAATTCTTGGAATAAAACAATACAAAATAGGCAAGATTTTGAATAAGTGGTGGATGTTACACATGCTGAAATTTCAGCATGTGCAAGTCTTGTGTGGCCGAATTATGGAGCATAAATGTGTCCAAGAACATTTCTCATGTGATAGCAATACTTACCATAACTTGGTTATTCATTTTATAAAGAAAAAATCAAAGAAAATTTGGCATTATTTTGAATAAAATTGAATAATGCACATGCTGAAAATTCAGCATGGCAATATCTTGGCACGGCCGAATTTATGCCTTGTTTGGGAAGGATTTGATGTCTTGCAATTTATGTGATATATCTCATGATTTATGGAAGTTATTTTGTGATGATTTTTGGCACATGTTTAAGTGAAATTCTCAGATTTTTCCAAGTCATCAATGATGACAACATTCATCCAATAAGAAGGTGCCAAGTAATCAAAGGATTAATGATCATCCAATGAGAAGGTGACAAGTAAGCAAGACCATGTCACTATGATGTCTTACACTCTTCCAAGGACTTAGAAGATAATTTTCAAGAGGGGAAGAGCAATTCAAGGGGGCGGCCTATGTGATAAAAAGGAAGGAAGAAGAACAAAACAAAAACAAGAACAAGAGTTGCAAAATAAAAGATCAAAAGTGTTCTAGCCTTCTTCTTCTACATCTTCTTTCTTTCTCTCTTCTTGTAAAGCCTATTGTTATTCATATCTTTAATTCTTGAATAGGCTTGAGATAAACCACCATTCATTCATCTTTGTAAAAGATTGATCAAGGTGTGATCAATCTTCATTCTTACGAGGTGGTGGTGTTCGTGTGAATTGTACTCACAATACAAGGTTTGTAAAGGGTTGGAGTTAGGTGTAACTCTATCAACCCTGTGGTAAGGTGTTTTTGAGTTGTGTGATTAGTGTGAACCAAGGAAGGTGTTCCTTGAAGACTGGAGTAGGTTGTTGATAACCGAACCAGTATAAAATTCTTGGTGTCATTTACTTTCAGCACTGATTTTCTGTTTCAGCACTGTGTACTGTTTTGAATCACGTTCGTAAAAATAGTAAACGAATTTTAAAAATCACGAAACTTTCAGAAAATATAACTACACGTTCTAGGGTTCTTTTGGCGCAAGTTTCAACCCTTTTGGACAAGTATAAGTCATTCAAACGGCCAAAGTTCTGAGACTAGTGCAGTCTGATTTTCAGGCTTGCAAAGGTTGAGACTTTGATCGTATTTGACTAACTTCCCAAAATAATTTTTCAAAAATGTTTCAACCCATTTAAATATAACATATAAGTGGTTAGTGGTTAAATTTTCAGAGCATTTGGAGTTGTGTACAAATAAGAATTAATTTTTCAAATCAGTGTATCGGTTCTGGCAGATTTGCGCAATCTGACCACCAACAAATTTTCAAGGGGTTAGAGGTTGAATTTAAATCTGAAATTTTTAGGAGATACTCATAACATCTGAGTCTAAGTTCTCTCCAAATTTCAGAATTTGTGAAGGCCTACAACTTAGTTTTCAAAATGTTTAAAAACTGGTCCTGAAAACAGAAACTGTTTTCAGAACTTGAATTGTTTAGGTTTAAAGAAATTTTAAAAACCACATTTTCCGCACCCACTATTCAACCCCCCCTTCTAGTGGTTCCTTGCAGATCCTACATCAAGTACACCAAATGTCAAGATAATGCCCAAATAGTCTTTAGCCATCCTATAGAGTGATTTGATCATCAGTAGCCAACCTAGGATTGCTTAGACATGGATACAATAGTCAAGAAAGCATGTAGTATGTTGGAGTAAAGTCTACAAGAAATTTGAGCAAGATTGGATAGAGAAAATACCATGAATCTCCCTTGTATTTTGTTCCAACGTTCAAAAAATTTTGAATTCTGGGGGACGTCGATCGATCAAAGTGCCTGGGATGAGAGATCGATGTCCTCCAAAAACTTTGCCATTTTTGAAACTGCTGACATCGATCTATCGAAGTTCCCCTTAGAAAGACTGATGTCACTTCGATCGATCGATATTCCCTAGACTGAGAGATCGATGTTGGATAGAAAGTATTCTGCCTAACATCGATTGATCGAAGTCTCCCTGGGGAGAGACTAAAGTGACATCGATCGATCGATGTCCCCAGGTTGAGATATCGATGTTGGACAGAAAGGTTTCTGCCTGACATCAATCGATCGAAGTCAGAGGCTGAAGTACATCGATCGATCGATGTCCCCAGTCTGAGAGATCGATGTTGGTCGGTGAGTTCCAATCTCAACCATTTTTGACATAGTGTAATTTTCTCATCTTGCATCAAGTCTCAAACATAAGTTTAACTTATTTAAAACATTTTTTCATCATCAAAACAATTTATATCTTAACAGAAACAATGGGAAAAAAGGCGGGGAAAAAAGGCGGCACATGAGCTTTTTACAAAACTGCCTAAATAAGTAATATAGTAGTATATATTTATATGATACAAGAGTTAATATTGTCATTTTAGTAAAAATTGCTCCGTATAGACCACCACCAGGCGGTTCTTTGTACAATTGTATACTTGTATACATTAGCATGTGAATTTGAATTACAGGGAGGACATAGTACTAAATAAGTCCATTAATTTCATAAGAAAAACTACGTACTTATCAAATTACCGATACATAACGTTCCATTAACTTAATAACAAAAACTGCGTACCTTATCAAATTACCGATGCATAACGTTCCATTATGACATTTTTTGAAGAAAATAGAAATATTTCAAATTAGTGGTACATGATTTTGATTATGTTAAATGTAAAACTTATTGTATTATTTCATGCTGAAAAAAGTCCATACCATTTCTTGCTTACTAGTGTGCATCTGTTAATGAAAACAAAAAAGTTAAATGGCTACTTTCACTTGACCGTATAATTGTCGAACCTAATAATTCTAATAATATATTTGCATGTCCCATAAAATGACCATTTTAACCTGAGCATATAAAGGAACACAAAAGTATACCAATCCCATGGAGCAAGCCTCGTAAATAAATTGACCTAGTATACATACATGTGCCATTACTACACCCAAGTTAATTCTCTAAATATAGGTTGAACCTATAAAAGAATAACATTATAATATAGCAGGCAATCAACACAATAAACTTGTCATACTTGTCTAAACACCATTGTGTATGAACAAGTAAATCTAATCTAATCTATTGATGAAGTAGATTCGGTGTCACGTTCATTCAACTCGCTTAGATAAAATAGATTTGGTTAAAACACTCGCATGGAATTAGTCGAGTAAATCTAATCTAATGTAAGAAAGCACAATTGATTCTCTAGCTACTAATACAGATGCGTGTCATTGCTGCAACAACAAAAAAATGTTATAGCTAACATAACTAACAAGTAGATGAAGAACTAAAGGTTGAACCTACATGGAAATAGCATTATAACATAGGAGGCACCAATCAACACGGCAAACTCGTTAAACTAGCCTACGTACTGTTGGAATATAAAATGTTTTGATGATGTTAAAAGATGTTTTGAATGGGCTAAAATAGAATTTCACACTTTGAGTTTGAAGCAAAATGAGAAAAACACATTGTGAGATGTCAATCTCTCACATGGATCGATTGACGTATACATCAGCCCCTGAGGAAGGCACATGGATCGATCCATGTGAAGATTGTGCATGTTTAGAACTTTCGGCCGATACGTCGATCTCTCAACTAGAGAGACATTGATCGATCGACGTCACGTGAATCTCTCAGCCTGAAGCACATGGATCGATCGATGTCACGTGAGTCTCTCACGGAGAGACGTGGATCGATCGACGTACTGCAGTTCCAAAACTGGAACCTTTCGGGTGGATGCGATCTCTCAGCACAGGCACATGGATCGATTGACGTCCCCCAGAATTCAAAATTTTTTGAACGTGGGAACAAAATCCAATGGAGATCTATGATGTTTTCTCTCTCCAATCTTGCTCAAATTTTTTGTGGACTTTAACCCAACATACTACATGCTTCCTTGACTATTTTATCCATGTCTAAGATTCTCATAGGGTGGCTAAAGACTATTTGGACATTATCTTGACTTTGGATGGATTTGAAGACATGGTGGAGACCTGAAAAACGTGGTGAACTTCATCTATAAATGGAACAAGCTTGGATGAGGCAAATACACACTTTCAACATCATCTAGCTTCATTATCCATTGTTGTATAGTTCTCTCACATTTGTAAAATTGCTTAAAGCTTGTTAAGCTTTTCTTTGCCCTTCATTATTGTATATTGAGAGATAGAGAGTCAAGCACAAGAGGAACCATAAATATTTGATCTCTTGTTTGTGCTTAAATTAGTGAGAAAGTGTGAACCTTACTATATTTCTTCAACCCACTGTGAGAAAGTTCTTGAGGGAACTTTGTTGAAGTTGTGAGGTAGGAAGAAGTTGTTCTTGCTAAGAGCTGTAGTTGCTGTAGTTGCACAAGTGTGTTTTGTGCAAGAAGTTATTGTTGTTGTTGCTTACACTAAGGCGTTAGTGTAAGTGTTGTTATGTTTGTTCTTATTACCTTTGATAAGAAGAGTAGTTATTGAAAATCCACTTTGGAAACAAAGTGGTAGTGGAGTAGAATCATTTACGATTCGAACCACTCTATATCCGGTGTACACATTCATTGCTTCTCATCTCCCTTTCTTGCTTTGATTTTTAATTTCTTTTGAGTTGAGCCAAACAAGAAAATTCCGCAAAAGAGCCAAACACTCTATTCACCCCCATCTAGAGTGTGTTTCAGACCTAACAATTGGTATCAGAGCCTAAACTTGATTGCTTGACCTATCTTTGCAAGTAGCAAGGTTAAAGATCATAGAAATGACAACCTCAACCACAACCTCTTCATCTCACACTTCATCTCCTAAGCCTACTGAACTATTTTCCAGATCAAACACTAAAGCACCTATGTTTGATGCCCAAAATTATTCTTTGTGGAAATTTCGAATGATCAATCATTTGAAAGGCTGTGGATTTGATATATGGAGAGCTGTTGTCAAAGGAATTGAAGTTCCTATGATTACCAACTCAAAAAGAGAATAAATGTTCAAAGATGAGGATGACTACACTGACGAAGATAAGATAAAATTTGCCATTAATGGCAAAGCATTTGATATTCTCTCAAGTGCTCTTACCACCACCGAGCTCATAAGACTTCAAGGTTTTGAAACAGCCCATGAGGCATGGAAAAGGATTGAAATGATACACGAAGGAACTGAGCAAGAAAGAATGGCCAAAAGATTCATGCTCATGAAGGAGTATGAGATGTTCAGAATGAAGAGCGGTGAAAAGATTGAGGAGGCAATCGACCGATTCACACGGATAGTGAATCAACTCTCCATGGTGGACAAGAAAATCTCAAATGAAGACCTTGTCTCAAAACTCCTCAATCCTTGCCAAGAGAATGGACACCTAAAGTCATCGTCATCACCGAATCAAAGAATCTCAAGACTCTTACCCTTGATGAGCTATCCGGTAATCTTCTTAATCATGAAATTCTTATTGATGAACAAAATAGGATAAACCCTATCAAGCCCCCACAAACATCACACAATGGATTGGTGGTAGAGTCCGATGAATCGGATGAGGAAGTTGCTCTTCTAGTAAGAAAATTTAGAAGAATGGCAACAAGAAATAAAGCTCAAGCAGGAAAGTTTTTCAAAAGACCACCCTAGGAAAAAGAAGCAAGTGAAAATTGCTATAGATGTGGTCCACCCGGTCATTTCATTGCCGATTGCCACGTCAAAGAGCCGCAAAAACAAGAAAAGAAGGTCTTTCCTCAAAAGAAGAAAGCTCTTAATGTGGAGGTAACCACATGGGATGATCTCCTTTCTGAATCGGAAGGAGAAGAGAGTGAAGATCAAGGTGCTGGACTTGTTGCAATAGTTGAAGGTCCAAAGGTTCAACATACTTGTCTCATGGCAATTGAAGATGACCTTGAGGTAAATTCTAATCCCTCTAATTTGCAAGATGAAATAAGAGATTTGCAAGATGATTTTGAGAAACTGAACTTAAATTATAAACATTTGAAGAAAGAGTTCAAGAAGTGCATTTTAGAAAATAAGAACTTGCATGATAAGAACATTTTGATATTTCAAGATCATGACATCATACTCACCATCCATAAACCGTGGCTCTTGAAAATATAGAAATTAGGAAAGAATGTGAGAAACTAAGGTTAGATTTACTAAGTTTAACAAATGGTAAAAATGATTTAGACATACTACTTGGAATTCAAAGAATTGGAAATAGTAATTCCGGTTTAGGATTTAATTCATCACAATCTTCCATCAACCTTAAGTCATTGAAGAAAAAGACAAACAAAAGAAAAACACAACATAACTCATCACCTTCTAAACCAAGGCATGTACCCACTTGTTTTCATTGCAACAAAGTAGGACACGTGAAGAATGAATATAGAGCTAGATTTGGAAGCATGTATGTTTGGAAGCCTAATTGTCGACAAACTAACCCTTAAGGACCCAACCATCAAAGGGTACCAATGCATAAATCTCTTGGTTTTGTAGGCTGTCAAGATAAATGGAGTAGCCAAAGAAGAAGGAACCAAATGGCTTATGGACAACGGATGTTCAATGCACATGACCGGAGACAAAACGTTGTTCACCAAGCTCAAGCTCCAAGATGGTGGAACGGTACATTTTGGCAATGGGAGAGCAAAAATCCTTGGACATGGAGAAATTGGTAACTCTCCTTTTACTATTAATAATGTACTATATGTAGAAGGGCTTTAGCCAACTATTTGATGCTAATTTTCAAGTTGAATTTGTGAAAAGAAAATGCATTGTGAAAAAGAACGATAAGATTGTTTTTGAGGCTATACGTAAAAATGATGTCACAAAATGTTTCTTTCCTAGTTGCCAGAAATGATTTGACTCAACTATGGCATAGACAACTTGGACATATTAGTTTTAAAATTTTCAAAGAGATTTGCAAAAATGAAAAAGTCCAAGGTCTTCCAAAATTGTATTTCGAAAACCATGGTTTATGTGACACTTGTCAAAAGGCAAAGTTTGTTAAAACCAGTTTCAAGCCCAAAAGTGAAATCTCCACCACCAAACCTCTACAATTACTTCATATAGATTTGTATGGGGTACTGCAAGTCTAGGTGGAAAACATTATACCTTTGTGGTGGTAGATGACTTCTCTAGGTACACTTGAGTAATGTTTTTAGCCAAAAAGAATTATGCATGCCAAGAGTTTATAAAGCTTTGTAGGAGATTAGAAAATCAAAGAGAAGACACAATTAAGGAAATTAGAAGTGATAGAGGTGGTGAGTTTGATGGAGAGTTTCAAGAATTTTGTGTATCCAAAGGGTATGGACACAATTTCTCGGCTCCAAGAACTCCTCAATAAAATGGTGTTATGGAGAGAAAATATAGAACACTTCAAGAAATGAGTAGAGCAATGCTAAATGAATTTGAGCTACCCAAGTATTTTTGGGCCGAAGTGGTAAACACTGCTTGTCATGTGATCAATAGAGTTTATTTAAGACCATCTCTCAAAAGACTTCTTATGAGCTTTGGAAAGGTAGAGTATCAAATACTGGTTATTTCAAGGTTTTTGGTTGTAAATGTTGTATACTTAACACCAAAGATAACTTGGATAAACTCGATTTCAAAGCAGATGAAGGAATCTTTATGGGATATGCTCAAAATAGCAAGGCATTTAGGATATATAATAAAAGAAGCATGAAAGTTGAAGAATCAATTCATATCAAGTTTAGTGAACTCATTGAGGATGAAACAAATACTAATGATGATGATGATGAAATAATTGAAGTAAGCCATATAGAGAGTTTTGAAAATCCAAAATGTAATATTGTCATTGACCTTAAGATTGATCCCCTTGAACCTAAGGTTGAAGGTAAAGAAGTAGGAGCAGACCTCAAATTTACGGGATTCATATAAGTATAGGAAAGATCATCCTAAAGAATTAATAATACGTGAAACTAGTCAAGACATAATGACTAGGAGAAAATGCCTTCATTTCACAAGTTGAGCCTAAAAACATAAAGGAGGCTATAAATGATGAAGATTGGGTGCTAGCCATGCAAGAGGAACTAAATCAATTTGAAAGGAATGATGTTTGAGAATTAGTAGCTAAACCTAGTGATCATCCCGTAATTGCACTAATTGGGTATTTAGAAACAAGATGGATGATAAAGGAAACATCACTAGAAACAAGGATAGGCTAGTAACTCAAGGATATAGGCAAGAGGAAGGCATAGACAATGATGAGACCTTTGCCCCCGTAGCTAGGTTAAAAGCTATTAGGATGCTATTAGCATATGCATGCTATAAGGATTTCAAACTATATCAAATAGATGTGAAATCCGCATTCTTGAATGCAATAATTCAAGAAGAGGTGTATGTAGCCCAACCTCCGTGGTTTGAAAATCATGATTATCCAAATCATGTATTTAAACTCAAAAAGGCCCTTTATGGACTTAAACAAGCTCCTAGGGCATGGTATGAAAGATTAAGTAACTTCCTACTTGAAAATGAGTTTTCAAGAGGAAAAGTCGATGCTACTCTTTTTATTAAAGAACAAGGAAACCATCAATTGCTTGTTCAAATTTATGTGGATGATATTATACTTGATGCTACTAATGATTCTCTTTGTGAGCATTTTGCAAAATTGATGGAAGGAGAATTTGAAATGAGCATGATGAGTGAACTCAACTACTTTCTTGGCCTTCAAATCAAGCAAACTCAAGATGAAGTGTACATATCTCAAACAAAGTATACAAAAGGATCTGCTCAAGAAGTACAAATTTGAGGATGGAAGAAATGTGAGCACTCCAATGAGCCCAAGTACAAAGCTTGACAAAGACAAAAAAGGAAAGCCGGTTAAGGTAACCAAATATAGGGGTATGATTGGAAGTTTACTTTATTTGACAGCGGATATTTTGCATGTTGTGCGCTTATGTGCTAGATTTTAATGTATGCCTAAGAAATCACATTTAGTTGCAATTAAACGTATCTTTAGATATTTGAAAGGAACTTTGAACTTTGGGTTGTTTTATCCCAAAAATGTATGTTTTGATTTAAGAGGCTATAGTGACTCCGACTATGCCGGAAATCTTGTTGATAGGAAAAACACCTCCGGGACATGCCAATTCATTGTAGATTGCTTAGTTTCTTGGTTCTCTAAGAAACAAAATAGTGTGTCACTTTCAAGGGAGGAATCAGAATATGTATCGGTCGCTTCGTGTTGTGCACAACTACTTTGGATGATCAACACTTTAAATGATTACAATGTTAAGTTTGATAAAGTCCACATATTATGTGACAATACTTTAGCCAAAGTATAGCACAAAACCCAGTTCACCATAGTAGGACAAAACATATAGAAGTGAGACATCACTTTATAAGGGATTGCATTCAAAAAGAATCGGTATGCGTTGAATTTGTTCCAACCAATGACCAACTAGCGGATATATTCACCAAATCCCTTCCTACTGAGACATTTGAGTAAATTAGAACAAGATTAGGGATGATAAATTAGAGGGTTAAAATTTAAAATTTCAAAAATAAGTATACATGGATCGATCCATGTATTTACAATGAGAGATCCATGTACATCGATCTCTGACGTCGATCGATCGATATACGTCGATTTCTGACGTCGATCGATCGTCGTCGTCATTTTCTGCAACTTTGAAATCTTCCAAAACACGAACCATTTTTCATTTCTAACCAAAAAATTCGATCCATATACCTGAGAACTCTGCGTCTCCAACTCCAAAAACTTGTCCCCTCTTTAATTTCATCTCCAAATCAAAATATTATTACCTCTACTCTTGATTTTCATATCCTACCCTCATAGTCTTCTACTCTCTCAAGAAAAATCCTCAAATTCTTGCCCTAGTTTTCTCCAACATGTCCTCAAGAAGCAATAACACCACCAAGAGGCCAAGATCATCAAGGAGTGGAGGAGAAGGGTCAAGCAACCCTTCTCATGGACAAGCCTCTCAACCTAGAAGAAAACAATCCATGGATGAGAGCCAAAGTCAAGTTCTAGCCGAGATTCGAAATGGGCTAAATTTCTCCAACTTTCCTTGAATCAAAACTAGAGAAGCCAAAGATGCTTTGACAGAACCTTTACCACCCGGACATGTAAGGTATATCACTAGATACTCTCAAAAAGTTATATGATAAATGGAAGGATGAAAAGAGAGCCACTATCCCACTCAATTTTCTTAGAATCAATGATATCCTAAGCAATAATGAGTAAAGTCCTATCATTGAGTGGTTAGGTATCCAACAATGGAGGAGTATTTGGTTTGAGAGGGAGATGGACAAAATGTCCACTAGGTACACTAATGCAAATTTATGGATTAAATACATAAATGATCTTCCTTTGGCTTTGCATACTATTATTGATGGACCTCACATTGAATGGGATGTTGGAACAATTTGTGGGTTGATTGGTGTACCCAACAAAGGATACTTTGGCTTTGATGTGTGGAAGTGGGATACGGCTCGGTGGAGAGTCACTCAGGATGGAGTAATGACATTCTTAGGCTATCATCCCACTAAGAACACCAATGATATGCCCTTGATTTATCGTACCCTTCTCGCCATTGTTACCTTTTGTATCAATGCCAAATCTGCCAAAGGGCCAAGTAACCTAGACTTTTACATTGCATACCGAATAGCCAACCATGAAAAGGTGAACTTCGGGTTGCTTTTTATGATAAATGTTATTGAGGCCGCCACCAAACATAACAAAGCCCTACCCTATAGTAACCTTATCTATAGGATGCTTGTAAAGCCGGGTGTTGATGTAGACAACACGAATGTTGACATAATCACGCACAAGGATTTCTATGGTAAGGTTAACATACAACAAATACTAAAGGCTAGAAAAGAAGCAACGAAAGGACGAGCACAAGCGGATGAAACGGAAGAAGACGAAAGTGTTCTGGACGAGGCACCTATTCCTGAACCCGATACTCACGAAGCACCTAGTTGCTTGAGCTCAAATATTCCTGAACTTCAAGCTCAAGTTACTAGCCTTCAACAGGAGGTTGGTGAGCTTCGAGGCAAGGTGACCTTGCACGAGTCAAGTTTTGCCAAGATAAAGGCTAAAACAAAGGCGTGCATTCCGGACATTTCATTTTCTTCTGTTGAAGACTAGAACTTCTTTTAGCTTGTTTTTTGTTTATCAATGTTTATCATTCTAGTTTAGTATTTCTTGGCTTATGAACTTACTAAACTTGGTTATGTGTCGATGATTAATGAAGTAGTATGTTTTTTATATTGTCATTGTTTTTGATGCTTTCAAAAAGGGGGAGAAAGTTATTGCTTATAAGTTATTTAGTGACTTAATGGTTATTGCTTATGAGCTAAAATGGAAACATGAATAGCCTACTTGATGTTTGATGGCTAGTGCAAAAAGGTAATTTGGAAATTGAGTATGCTTGGTTGAGGGGGAGTAATTCATACATACTTGTGTTGAGTAATTGATGCATATTTGAGTTCAGAAAGTTTAGAAATTGATGCATGTTTGGTTGAGAGGGAGCTTTTTAATACATAATTGAAAAAAGGAAGAATTTTGATATATTCATTGCAGTTGTAAAATCATGTTTACATTGGTTATTATGGAAAGTATAGAATGCATATACTAAGGGGGAGATTAAAATTTTTCAAGTTTGAAACATCAAGTTAGCTAAAATGAAGAAAAAACATCTTTTAAAATCTTGGTTTTGAAATCATCAAAAAAAGGGAGGTTGTTGGAATATAAAATGTTTTGATGATGTTAAAAGATGTTTTGAATGGGCTAAAATGGAATTTCACACTTTGAGCTTGAAAAAAATGAGAAAAACACATTGTGAGACGTCAATCTCCATATGGATCGATTGACGTATACATCAGCCCTTCAGGAAGGCACATGGATCGATCCATGTGAAGATTGTGCATGTTTAGAACTTTTGGCCCATATGTCGATCTCTCAACTAGAGAGACATCGATCGATGGACGTCACATGAATCTCTCAGCCTAAAAGATATGGATCGATCGACGTCACATGAGTCTCTCAGGGAGAGACGTGGATCGATCGACGTACTGCAGTTCCAAAACTGGAACCTTTCGGGCGGATGTTGATCTCTCAACACAGGCACATGGATCGATCGACGTCCCCAGAATTCAAAATTTTTTGAACGTTGGAACAAAATCAAAGGGAGATCTATGATGTTTTCTCTCTCCAATCTTGCTCAAATTTCTTGTGGACTTTAACCGAACATACTACATGCTTCCTTGACTATTTTATCCATGTCTAAGATTCTCTAGGGTGGCTATTGAAGATCAAATCACTTCATAGGGTGGCTAAAGACTATTTAGACATTATGTTGACTTTGGATGGATATGAAGACATGATGGAGGCCTCAAAAACATGGTGAACTTCATCTATAAATGGAACAAGCTTGGATGAGGCAAATACACACTATCCTTATCATCTAGCTTCATTATCCATTGTTGTATAGTTCTCTCACATTTGTAAAATTGCTTAAAGCTTGTTAAGCTTTTCTTTGCTCTTCATTATTGTATATTGAGAGATAATTATTGTATATTGAGAGATAGAGAGTCAAGCACAAGAGAAACCATAAATATTTGATCTCTTGCTTGTGCTTAGATTAGTGAGAAAGTGTGAACCTTACTATATTTCTTCAACCCACTGTGAGAAAGTTCTTGAGGGAACTTTGTTGTAGTTGTGATGTAGCAAGAAGTTTTCTTGCTAACAGCTGTAGTTGCTGTAGTTGCACAAGTGTGTTTTGTGCAAGAAGTTGATGTTCTTGTTGCTCACACTAAGGTGTTAGTGTAAGTGTTGATGTGGTTGTTCTTATTAGCTTTAATAAGAAGTGTAGTTGTTGAAAATCCACTTTTGAAACAAAGTGGTAGTGGAGTAGAATCATTTACGATTCGAACCACTTTATATCCGGTGTACACATCCATTACTTCTCATCTCCCATTCTTGCTTTGATTTTGAATTTCTTTTGAGTTGAGCCAAACAAAAAAATTCCACAAAAAAGCCAAACACTCTATTCGCCCCCCTCTAGAGTGTGTTTCGGACCTAACACGTACATTTGTGTATTGAGAAAGCATGCAAATCTAATCTTCGAAAGCAGATAAATCTACCATCCATATATCAATATATATATATGTATGTATGTATATGAATGTATGTATGTATGTGTGTATATATGTGTGTGCGTATATATGTATATATCTGACCAAAGACACAATAAATATCATGGTCTTTGGAAATCGATTTTAAGCAGTGGAGAACTGCGGAAAAGAAAAGAATATTGAACAAATATCCTCAGAACGAAACTCAGAAACTCTACATCTAAACTAAAGAGAAAAGAAGAACAAACTATCTATGTCGTACAATGAAATGAGAATCGATTTCAAGTGTTTGGAAATATTTTATAAAGCAATAACCAATATCGTGTTATCAAAGTAAGCGTAACATAATGGAAGATCAAATTCTAAAAACAAAATTGTGCTAAAACATTTCCGTTTTCAAAGCCATATCTGTCAATTTTTATTTCTGACTATACACCTTGTACACCTTCTAAATAAATGTGTAAATCATATTTTTCACTTTCACATCTTTGAAAGAAATAACTTGTACACAAATTAATCATATTATTTTTAAAAATCGATAACTTTATATGAAGGAGAATGCTACGAGGATTAAACTAGTGACCATGTTCAAAATTTTATTTTATCTGCATTGATAAGTCAAAAATAAAGGAACAAATATTTGCTTATATCATCATATTAAATAATCCAAAATGTAAAATTGAACGGGTTCCAAACACACACATATTGGTCATGTAAAGTAGAATAATAATTTGGTTTTAAATGGGGTTTTTACACCACAAAAAAAGCCATATAGCGACAGACATATTTCGTCGCCATTTCATCTCTAATGGTATATAGCGACGAAATTGCGACGAAATATGTATGTCGCTATACGGCTTGTCGCAAAGTGATTTTCGCCGGTACAGCGTCGTTACATTGCAATGAGAAAAAACTCGTCGGAGATTCGTCGCAAAATTTTGACGTAAATCTGTCACGTCTGCAGCCTGTTGTTTCCGTCGTCGTTTCGTCAGTATATCTTTTGTCGTCGCTATTTTATAATTTTTGATTTTTTTATATGCCCGATCTGCGACATTTTTGTTTCGTCGCAGGTTCGTCGCTATTATTTAAATTAATATTAACTATTAAATTAATATTAAATATTAAATATTAAATATTTATAAATTATTAATAATATCAATATATTATTAATTAAATAGTTTTTGTTATTATTTAATTTTAATAATATATTTTATTTTGTATATAAAATTATTTTTACGAATATTATACAGAAATACGGTATTTGCGTATTGAATTTCGTATAATTAAACAACACAAATGAAATAGAATCCGTATAAATGTAAGATAAAATATAAAAGAACAAAGAATATGTCAATACAATAAATGAAATCAATACGAAAAATCAAAAAATAAAATACTATGCAGAGGAAGTTGGAGGGGGATCATGCGGAGAAGGGTGACCATCATGAGGGCGAGGCTAAGGCTGCGAGGAGCTGGAAAGGAAAGAGAGGAGGATCTGCGGTAGCTGCGAGATTTGCTGGTTCGTCTCCTGCTGCGCTTGCTAAAGCGCCCGCTGAACCGACTGCTGCAGCACCTGCTGGGTCTGAGTGAGCTGCGACCGCAGTGCCTGTACACTCTCCTCATGCTGCGCCCTGATGGTCTCCATCTCATGCTGCAGCGCCGCATGATCTGATTCTAGACGCGAAATATCCTCTGGCATCGCAGAAGACGCGGAGGTGCTGGCCTCGGAGGAAGCACCTGGATGCAAAACTTCAGGGAAGAATCGCGGCGCTGCTTATCCAACCCCGTACACCTCCCTCTTCTTCTTATTCTGAGGGCCGATGGTCCGAACTGCATCCAAAAAAGCACGGTTCTTGTCGGCCTCTTCTCCCCTCTCTGCCAGTAATCTGTTGTACTCGTCCTAAAATGAGAATAAGAATTGTTAGGGTTTAGGGTTTAGAAATACAACAAACTAAGGAAAAAAACAAATGATATCGTAGACTACTTACACTGATGTCGCGGGCCTTTGTCGTGATCCATTCCTCTGTCCCGTCGAAGGCTTTCTTCCGATGCGTCTTGTAGAAGAGATCGTAGGAGGCTGGCCACTGCTTTGTCTCCGCGTGCTGAAAGAATGAAATAAAATATGTTAGTGAAATCCAGAACTTTAAAAATTTTGATATGACCTATTCGTTTATCGGAAGTATCCCGGCCTTAAAGGTCTCTCCCAAGTCAAATCAAAAATAAAAAGGAAAAGGAAAATGAACACATATACTACTTACATTAACCATATACGAATACCAAAAAAACAATAGCGGAACATAAGAAATCAATGAATCTAAATAATCCACTTAAGTCAGTGAATCTAAATATTCCAATGAAATCAATGAATCTAAATAATCCAATATTAAAATAATTACCATAGTACACATCGTGGTGGCGTGGGAAACCGAACCACCTGAGTGTGTGACAGGTGTTGGGGCCTGTAGATTGCCGCTGCGCCGGTTTGCCGTGTTCCAGGCGCTGCGGGCTTGGTTAGCAGGGTCCAGCCACCCTTCCATCCACCCCGCCCAGATGGCCTCGGATACGTAGGGAGGCCTCGCAGAAATGGGGTCATGCTCCCACTTGGTCTTGTGCGAGTTGACGAAGTCCCTGTAGCGTTTGGCGGCCCTCTGGTGCCAGGCCTGCTCCACGTCGTGGACGATGTCGGCTGCCCAGCTGTACGCCTTCTGCAATTATTATACTGAGGAAAAATAAAAATGTGGTTAGAAAAGTAATGATCAATTACACATCAAAAAGTGAAATTCATCAAAGTTTAATACCTGAAACTCATCCAAGTAGAACCTACGTGTCTGCGAGATGACACGTGACCAGGCATATCCAGCAGGGTTCTGTCTCAGGTGGAAGGACCGAGTGATGCAACTGGAATTCTGGCCCGAGTCCGGTGCAAACATGAAAGAGGTGAAGTTGTTAGGAAAATATAACTCGTGAAATCTATTTGAAAACGTGTTAAAAAAATAAATCATTACTTTCATATGGGTATCATGTGACCAAGGGAGGGCACGACATCCTGGTATGACACCCTTGTCCGATGACGCATCAGACGCCGGATGATGGGCTGAACCGGTGGATGTGTGTGGCATCGTAGATCTAAGGGGTGCAGACCTATCGGCAGTCCCTAAAAGGTCCGCATCCGCCGCCAGAGCGGCGGTGGACACCGAACAAAGCAGCTCATGCTGAGAAACAAACAGATCAAACTCTCCTGAGAGGGCCTGTCTGGCTGGTGGGTAGGTGGGTCGAGTAGGTAAACCCTCACTAGCCATCAGATCTGCAAGGGTGAAAATTTTAAAAGGAACATTCAACAAGTTTAGGGTTGGTTGGCCAAATAAATAAGATGTCCAAAGAATGACAAGTGTTTACATACATTTAATGCAAGATATTAATACTTTTTAAAATTTCGGCATGACCTATTCATTTGTCGGAGGTTTCCCGGCCTTAATGGCCTCTCTCAAGACAAATCCAAATCCAAACAACATGACATGATTAACCAAACTACATAATCAAACTTCATCATCAAATTACACTTCAAAGTATACATCACTTGAACATGATACTTAAAGCATAAATATGCATCACCTCTAAACAAATTGCACTTCAAAATATACATCACCTCTACATCCTTATGATACATCACTTGTAACATGAATTATGCATAAAAATGGTAAATTTAAGAGAATTATGGGCTGCCCAAAGTAAACACAATCCAGTTTAACAATAAACAGGGTTCAACCATAAACTAGCTAAATAAAATACATGGCTTCAATAACATACATCATTTGAGCTTCAAACTTAAAAATAAATAAAAGCTACTTAATACATCACTTGTAACATAAAATAGGCATAAACTTTGAGAATTTAAGAGCATTAGAGGCTGCCTTTGTACATACCTTAGCCACATGATCACCAACATGCTTGCTTCATATGTCGTCAGACATGGAAACCCAACCCTGCACCACCCGCACCCACAGCCACCCCCGCCCATAGCCACCCCCGCCACAGCCACCCCCGCCCACAGCCACTCCCCAACCACCACTGTCCCCCCAACCACCACTGACCCACCCCCATCCACAGCCGCCCACATGCCACCCCCAACCACCACTGCCCTGCAACCCCCCCCCACAGCCACCCTTGCCGCCAGCCACCCTCAACCACCACTGCCTCCCTAACCACCACTGCTCCGCCCACAGCCACCTCCAACCACCACTGCCCCCCAACCACCAATGCCCCACCCACAGCCACCCCCACCCATAGCCACCCCAAACCCACAGCCCTCCCCATAATCCCCAACCCACCACCAACACCCAGAACCCAAACCCAAACAAAAGAATTGAAATTGTAACTAATTAAAATCTTTAAAATGAAAAAGGAAGAAAAACTAACCGGAAAAGGAGGTCACCGGAGAACGGCAGAAGCTGGAGGAGCTGCGGTGGAGAGGTTTCGCGGGGGGAGGGAGGGAGATTTCACCGGGGCATGGGGAGAATTCGCATGGGGAGGGAAATGGGCGGGGGAGGAAATGGGGAAGAAGAAGGGGGGATTTCTGGTTTAATTTTGAAATTTTGCGACGAAATAGCGACGGGTGTTCGTCGCTATTTCTTATGTCGTCGCTATTTCATGTGTCGTCGTTATTTCAAACTTGCGACAACACGTTTTGTTGGTAAATCGTCGGCGCTCTTCAGTATTGTAAAAAAAATAATACAAAATATAAATTACTTACAGACACACATTATTTATATACATGTGTATAAATACATCAACACATACACACTTTCACATAAAGAGGTACATAAAAATTTTGACTAACGTCAATCTTTGTTTTCATGCGCATCCTCATACGCATCTTCATTTTCATCTTCATCTACATGCTCGTCGTCCTCTTCATCCTCGTATTCGTCTTTGCCTACATCTTCAATATTGTCAGCCGGTTGTATATTGAGATGAATTTCGATGAAACCGCCGTTGGGGTCATTTAGATAGAGATTGTGCAGTTCAACATGTGTTGTATCCACAACGCGCGGGTTTTCTTCTTGAAATGCGGCATCCATGCCATCTGAACCTGGCTGGATACTGACATCAAACTTGTTCGATTTCACTTTGCACACAGCTCGCCAGTCTTTTGAGCTCACATTCATCCTCGTCTTCGGATACGATAGATAATACACCTGGACGCTTGACTAGACAAAACGAATGGATCGTACTTTCTGTATCGTCGCCCTTGGTGTATGTCTACCAACTTATATCGGTCATGAACCTTTGTGCCAGCGCGATAACCTTCCCGAGTTGGATCGTACCATTCGCATTTGAATAGAACCACCCGCTTTATAGGCAATGCAGGATAGCTCAATGATGTCAGTAAGGTAGCCGTAGAAGTCATACTCGTCCGGGCTATTTTCATACCGCTTGACACACACTCTGCTGTTCTCCAACGATTTTCGGCTGGCATGGGAGACTGCGTGGAATCTATAACCGTTCACAAAACACATGTCGTAGCGCGTGACTCTGTTCAATGGACCCTCGGCTACTGTGTTAGAATGTAATCGTACTCTTTGTCAGCCAGATGACCTTTCTCGCCTGTAAAACGACAAGTAAGTATACATCAGCAGGGTAATAAATGCGTATTATATGACGTACAAGTAACCAGCAAATATGTAAACTTACATGCCACCTGAACCAATCAGCAAACTTGGCATCTAACTCATTGTTTATTGCATCGCTCGATATACCTGGTGAACGTTCTTGCATTAAATCAACGAACAAGCTGAAGCAAATTATGAATGAGTATCTTGTATACCTTTGTAATACAATGGATAGAGTAGCGCAAGGTATTTACAAATTAAAATTGGATATTGTTTATACCACTAGAAACGGTCAACTTGACGGCAGTTGCGCGGAACATAAGCCTGAGCAATCTTCAGATCGTTGTCCCTAAATATCATTTCCTTTCCCTGTCTGTGAAATCTGATCGGATGTGTGAATATCGGGAGGACACCGGATCTGGAAATGCTGTCGTCGTTCCGGGGAACATATCTGCACCTAGATGGGACATCTGACTTGAAGTAATGAGACACGAAGGTTGAGGCTTCCTACGTCAGGTAGGCATTGCACATCGAGGCCTCACCTTTTGCCTTGTTCCTAATGTTCAGCTTCGAATGCTTGAGATATCTGTTCATATAGTGAATACTCCAACGTCAAATGATGAAACAAATTGGTAAGCATGCTCGCGCTTAGACACATAAGAACGTCATGTAATAAATAAGAGTACCTCTCGAACGGATACATCCACATGTACTGAAAAAGACCACCAACACGTGCCTCGTATAGTAGATGAAGTAGCAGGTGTTCCATTGAATCAAAGAAGGCCGGAGGGAATACAGTTTCCAGCTTGCATATGATCATTGGGATTTCGCTCTCCAGCCTTGACATATCATCTGCCCTGAGTTTCGTAGATGTAATACATCTGAAGAACATACTCATCTCGGTAAGTGCTTCCCATACATTGGTTGGAAGCAGCTCGTGGAATGCAATGGGCATCAACCGTTGCATGAACACGTGACAGTCGTGGCTCTTCATCCCGTGTAAACTGCGGTTATTCACGTCGATGTTTTTTGATAGGTTTGAAACATGGCTGTCAGGAAATCTAGCCGTCCCCAGCCACGCTAACAACGCACTGACCTGCTCCGCAGTCAGCGTGTATGAGGACTTCAGCATGTAGGATTATATTTCTCTTCTCAATGTGCATGACATCCAGGTTGTGTCGGATCATATTGCTCTTCCAGTACGGAAGCTCCCAGAATATGCTTCTCTTCTTCCACCCGATACAGTCACGGGCCAGGTCTGCGTTGTGGCTGCCGTCCTAATCATCAGCGATCCCTACGAATCCACAACTGTCTATCTTCTCCAACACCTCTGCACCCGTGAGAAGCTCGGGCTTCGTGTCCTTCTCGACGATGCCAGGCATGAACGCCGTCATGTTCTTTCTGTACAAATGACGTCTGGTCAGGAACTTCCTATGGCTGTTGAACCAGCAAATCTTACGTCAATGTTTCAAGGACATCGTCTTCGCTTGCTTCATGCAGTAAGGGAAAGCGTATTTCCCCGCTGTACTCCACCCCGACAACATAGAATAAGCCGGGAAGTCACTGATCGTCCACATCAGCGCAGCGCGTAGCTGGAAGTTTTGTTTGGTCGATACATCGAACGTCTCCATGCCAAACTCCCACAACCATTTCAGCTCCTGTATCAATGGCTGCAGGTATATGTCGATCTTCTATTTTGGATTCCTAGGCCCCGGTGGATCACAGTCAAGAACATATACGGCTTCTTCATGCACATCCAAGGTGGTAGATTTTACGGCGTCACGATGACAGGCCATGACGAATACTGCTCTCCTGATTGTCCGAACGGGTTGAACCTATCGGTGCATAACCCTAACCTAACGTTCCTTGTCTCTGACAAAAAAACCCGGATGTGTCGCATCGAACGTCCTCCAAGCTTCGCCGTTGGATGGATGGCACATCTCACCGTCTTTCGTGTAGTGCTCTGCGTGCCACCTCATCTGGCTAGCTGTGACACCGGATGCGTAGAGCCTCTGCAGTCTAGGGGCGAGAGGTAAATAGTAGAATTGCTTTCTTGGCACGTTTCGGTTTCTTTTATTCGTTCTCCACCTGCGTGTCCCACAGACCCTGCACTTGTCTTCATTTTCGTTGATGCCCCAGTATATGATGCACCCCTCCGAACAACAATCTATCTTCTGAACCGACAATCCCAACGCCTGCAGCTGTTTCTTCGTCGAATAAAAACTTGCGACCATCGTGTTCCCTTCGAGACGAGCTTCCCTCATCAGCTGACACAACCCATCGTACAATCTCTTCGTCATGCGGTGCTCTGTCTTCATGCTCGTCATCCGACCGATCATGGACATCTGTGTGTGACTACCGCAACCGGGATATAGCGGCGTGTTGACGGCGTTCAGCATCTCAAAAAACTTTCTCGCCTGAGGGTTTGGATCTTCCTCCACGAATATATGCAGTTGTTCATCCGGATCCTGGGCACGTTCGTACCCGACATGCATCTGTAAGTACTGCTCTCCCGGAAATGCACCGGCGGCTGCGTCTTGCACCATATGCACATACGGGTTCTGAGATCCCTTGCCTATTTCTTCGACATCAACCTGACCGGGTCCCCCTTTGACGTGAACAGTTGTAGATGTAGATGCCCCGGCATATTCGTCGTGGCAGTACCATGTATGGTAATTGTGCACGAAATCTTGTTTCAATAAGTGAACCCTCACGTCACCTGGATCCATATATTTACGGTTCTTGCATTTCTTAGACGGACATCTAATCTGCGTTCCACTTTCATTACTCGTCGCAAAATCCACAAATTCTTCGAGACCTTCAACAAATCTAAGATTCCACTCCCCGTTGTTTACTCTCTCGTACATCCACTTTCTATCGCTCCTCTTCGGATCCATTTTCTTGATATACCTTCAAAATAACAGCAGCTATCTTTTCTCGGTGTGGAAAACCTCAAAAACCCACACAATAAGATATTTTCCTTCTACATTTTCGTTGAAAAGTGATAATTTATGTGTTTAAAATGGGAGAAGAATGGGAGAAGAGTGGAAGAAGAAAGATGGTTTTATGGTTCTCTGCCTGCAACTTTACCGATGACTTAACGACGCCATAGCGATGAACAAAGAAACACAAATACCGACGCTTACAAAGAAACAAACAAACACAAATACTGACGACTTAGCGACACCTTGAGCGATGAAACACGTCGTATGGCGTGCGTGTATTAATGTCTGCATTCATTGCTTACCGACGCTTTACCGACGAAATAGCGAAGCACAACGTAGGAAACAAACAAAACCAAATACCGATGACTTAGCGACGCTTGGATCGACGAAACACGTCGTATTGTGTGCGTATATTAATGTTTGCATTCATTGCTTACCGACGCATTACCGATGAAATAGCGACACACAACGTATCTTCACACCATACGATGCGTTTCGTTGCTATAGGTGTCACTACAGCGTCGCTATGCAGTCCCAACGGCAGTGTCCGCACAGTGCCCGAGTGTTACAACGTATGATGACCTTACGTCGCTATGTCGTCGTTGTTTTCCCCTATATAAACATCCTACCGTGTCTCTCATAATATAAAAAACAAAATCTTCTTTCTAATCATACAAAAAGAGACAAATATGTTTTGTACTAAGGCACAGGCATGCCGTGGTAGTGGTCGTACGAACCCAAGACGGGCTCTTCAACCACCCGCACCCGCTCCGGTTCCTCCACAAACACACCACCCCCACCAGCTGACTCCTCCGAACCTTCTGTGGAGGGGCCAAAGCGGCAAGAGGATCACCAAATTGGCGATCCTCGTGTAGAAATAAAGGAGCTGTGGAACACAGTGGAGGAGATGAGGGAGGTGCTTAAGCAACAGGATGAGCGTCTCTAGCACCTGGACAGAAGGCAGATGCGGATCAAAGCCAAAGCTGCACAGCTGAGACGCCTCCTGAAGGCGTGCGCGGAGAGTGTTGCTACTCTCTGTTCGGATGACGAACAGTGAACGGCTCCTCTCCGCTCTTCTTTTAGATTTTTTTTCCAGTTTTTTCCTTATGTAATTTGTAATTTTTAATTTTCTATTAATGAAGTTTTTTTCCAATCAAATCTTTCTTTTTCTTAATTTAAACACGTGTTTAATTCCTTACGAAGCTCGACGACGCTAAAATACAAACGGCGTGTAAATCGAAAAAATTTGGCACGACTAATTCACCGACTAAACAGCGACTAATACCGACGAAACTTAATACAATGACGAGAACCTAATAACCAACGAATTTATTTCCTTCATTATCGGTGTTTTGAATTTAGCGACGCTTTACCGATGAAATAGCGACGCACACTGTATCTTTAACAATACGATGCGTTTCGTCGCTATAAGCGTCGCTATGGCGTCGCTATTCACCCAACGACATTATTTGCACAGTGCCCGATGGTTACAATGTACGATGTATTTACGTCGCTAAGTCGTCGCTAATTCGTCGCTTGTTCAAACGAAGTGTCACGCCCGCACATCTTCCGGTGTTGAGTAACGGGTGATAAATTCGTCGCTGAGTCGTCGCTACGGCGTCGCTATTTTTCCTATATATAACCCCACAGCGTTACATTTCACATAAACAAAGTTATAAAACTTTCTAAACAAAATACAAAGTATGCCCCGTCGTTATAGAATAACCCCAAGGCGTGGAGGGGCAAACAAAGCACCTCCACAATGGCCTCCTCCTCAACCACAACCATCGGTCTTGCGCGAGGATTCAATATCTGTGCATGACCCAATGCTGCCAGAGGATCCTCAACAAGAAATGCCGGAACCACAGATTAACTACCGTACGCTTATAGCAAACATGCAGCAGCAGTCGAGGCAACTGCACATCGTGAACAGAAGGCTGCGCAAGTTGAAAGCCAGATGTTACAATCTGAAGTGCCTCCTCAAAGAGTTCGCGGAGAATGTGGCGACCACTCTTTCTTCCGATGACGAAGAGTGAACGGCCCCTCTCCGCTTCTCTTTTAGATTTCTTTTTTTAATTTTTCGTCTTTATAATGTAAATTTTGATTTCTAAATGGATCATTTTTTTTCCCAATCATCGCTTTCTTTTTTCTTAATTCATACACGTGTTTAATCCTCGACGATTCTGCTACGGCACAGCGACGAATCGGAATATATAAAATATGAACAAAAATTAAAACAAAACATTTGCGACGACTAATTCATCGTCTAAACACCGACGATATACCAACGAAACTTAATACAACGCAAAGAACCTACTAACCAACGAATTTATTTCCTTGTTTATCCGTGTTTATGTTTCTGGATTTTTAGCAATACATTAGCGACGATATAGCGACGAAACGCTACAAACTAAATAGCGACAAACAAAAGACACAGAATAGCAACGAACCACTGACCAAACACCGATGAAATTGTAACGAAAGGATTAACCTGACTACTTTTTTGTTAGCGACAATGTATTTCATCGTAGTTTCGTCGCAATTAACGACAAAACTGCGTTTATCGCTATTTCGTCGTTAATTTTGCCGACATACCTCGTTCCATTGGTGGATTTTTCGTCGCTAATCGAAATTCTTTTTGTGGTGTTAAATGATATGTTTGACCGAAAGAAATATCAAATTAGTACCATTCTATTTTCCTACAGAAATATAGAGAAAAGTCATAACCAGGTTATTGAAAAAAGAAATATTCTAGGACGTGTGGCTATGAAAACTAGGTGAAACTTGTGTCAAATGAAAACTAGAACGTGTGATTATGTTTCTGCAAAATTTTTATGATTTTTGAAAATCATTCTATTTTCACTGTTGCAATAAAATCAATGGAGAAAACTTAAAACTGAAAGTGAAGTGCTGAAATGTAAGAACACTAAAAATTTTATACTGGTTCGGTTAAAAAAACCTACTCCAGTCTTCGAAGACACCTTCCTCGGTTATCACTAAACACAACAAACACCTTTCAACAAGGGTGACTGGAGTTAAACACTAACTCCATCTTTTTAAAATCAAAACAACCAAACAAACCAATCACGAAACACCACCACCGATCGAATGAAGGTTTGATCATACCTTGATCAACCTTTTACAAACAATGAACGTGTATATGTGGTATATTCAAAGCCTATATAATATGTGGAATATATGAATGATAGGCTTGAGACTAAGCAGAAGAGAAAGAAAGGAAGAAGAAGAGAGTAGTCTTGCTTTTTGCACTTTGTAAGAATATGAATTGTTGCATTGCCTTGTCTTTCACATCTTCTCCTTTTTATCAAGTGATGGCCGCTCCCCTAGGGTTTATTTCCATGCTTGAGAATTGTCTTTAATGTCCTTGAAGATTTCCTTGTGTAAAAGATGACACAATCTTGCTTACTTAGTGCAATATGATTGGAGGGACGACTTGTCCTTGCCTAGTTGTCACTTGTTGATTGACCAACATTAGTCCACTTTGGCACCCTTTAAATGAGCTGTAAATTTTCAAAAATCTAAAAACATATGCTCAAAATCAAGTCAAATAATTACGATACAATCACAAATTAATCCCCCTTCAGTTTTGCAAGGCAAATTAAAGACACAAATCACCAAAAATTCGGCCAGCAAAATAAACATGTGTTGAAATTTTTAGCATGTGTTTCTTTTGAATTCTTTCCTTATGTGGTGCCCTCTTCAATATCACCAATCTTGTGTGGCATGTCCTCCAACAATTGAAGTGTCAAATAAGCTCCACCTTAGCTCCAACATGATGTAATAGGCATGTGAAAATTCCTGCACGTGTGCTGAAATTTTCTTTTGGCAAGCTTTGTCAAATAATGCACAATATTTAAACATATATGGTAAATAATAAAAAGCTCTAGTTTGAATTTTCTAGAACACTTTAACATGTCCTGAATGTGTTAAAAGTGTCTAGATACATGTTACATCAATGCCAAAAACGTTCCATGTGTGTATGTTCGTAGAAAACCGAATTTTTGACTTTCGTCGATTACACGATTTTCTCCGATTAATTGCAAACTTCCTACACATGTAATATATATTTTGTCACACATAATATGCACAAAGTTAAGAGTATATTCAGCTCTAATAGTTGATGAAAAATTTCCCATTAGTAAAAAATAAAATTGAGTTTGAATTATCCACAAATCTAGGCTAAATTGTGGGTGATTTGTGTGTGCCAACATGGTATAACTTGTGGCTGACTGTAACATGTGAGCCACAAAATTTTGAAGTATTTTTACTTTATATTGTCTGGCCATCTTTATATGGCAAGTACGTGACATGTCGGTGAAGTTTCGGTAGTCACCCAATACGATAATTTTCGGTTTATAACCTTGTAACATGTCGTTATCATTTTGAAGTCACCATGACGTATAACATATGATATAAGACCTAAATATAGTCATAAATATGAGGTGTATATAGTGGTGTGACGTCGACATATGTTTATATATATGTGACGTGTCGGTGGTACGTCGGAATATAAGTATATAGTGCCTTTAAAAAAAATATGGATATATATATTATATATGTAAATGGCGTGTGAAATGAATGGGATGAGGAGACTTTCCATTTCCAATTTGTTGCCATATAGCTCTTGCCAAATATGTCTTCATTTAATGAACTAGTTAGTTCATTAACTTAAGCATTTCACTTAATTAACTAGTTTAGTTCATTAATTATGGCACCTAAAAATAGTACAAAGGCAACAAATGTTTGCCATATGATGTAAGCTTTAACATTTCATGGCTTGTTAGTACGGCAACAATATATATAAGCATGTAAAGCATGTTTATCACATAAGTGTATCAAGTAATAATTTATTCATGCATTTCGTAAGCACATAACATTGAAATCATGCATTTGTAAATCACTCAAACTCTTTTATCAACATTTATACACAAAGGAAGTATGTGTTGGATTTTCCAATAGAGGTTAGAATGTTAGACTACATATCCAGTGATAACCCCATGATAATGAATCATAAACTCCAGAACATTGAAGGGTCTCCACAAGCAGACCAGAATATGTACCAACAGTTAGTTGGTCGATTGATTTATCTTGCTCACACTCGTCCTGACATTGCGTACGCTGTTGGGGTGATAAGTCAGTTCATACACAAGCCTCAGAAACAGCACATGGATGCAGTCATACGAATTCTACAATACCTAAAAGAGACTCCAAGGCATGTAATCTTGTTTAAGAGTAATTGTAATTTTGATATCGAGGTGTTTACAAACGTTGACTGGGTAGAAAATACAAACGATCATCGGTCTACTTCAAGATACTTCTCACGTGTTAGGGGCAATCTTGTAACATGGTAGAGTAAAAAACAAAAAGTTGTTGCATTGTCTAGTGCCGAAGAAGAATGTAGATGTATGGCCAATGGAGTTATGGATGTAGCGGCCTGCCCGAAACCAGGGTTCCAGACTGGTGCACCACCATACTCTGCTACAAGGAGTACAAGGCGTCGATGCTATACATGTGCATGTCGACATGAATAACAAATCGATAAGCGGAAGCAACATAATATAAACAAAACATAATCGACATGCAATGCACTAAATCATGGTCTGTACCAATCATAATATACAGAGTACTGAAATCTTCTGAAATACATCATAAACCAAGATCTAACGCCTTCGAAGCAAATCACTCAGTATGTTTTGTCGTTAACAATGGTCTATTTAGTCTGTCATCAACAAGCCTGTATAGTGATACATGTTATCTGAAAAATGATAAATGAGGCAAGTATGAGCGATAGCCAACTTTTAATCACTCAGCAAGTAGTCTTACTAGATACGACATGTGGATCATAGATGGGGAGACGGGGTGACAAAATATAATAACCATGAATATTTTATATAATAAACACGTCTCCATTTTAATCAGTATAGCATAACTATAAACTGGAAGCAGGTAAATAAGAAAAATTTTACAACATAACATAGCATCATCCCTTGTCACTTAATCCATAACACCATATAATATCCATGCTTAGCTTCCAATCCATAACTTATACTATCCTCGCATATCGTACATGTACTACACTTTCATGCGTAATCACTACATTGACCATTGTAGTGCCATGGAATTCTTAATCATAACCCTAAGGTGACATGATCATGACATAATGCATAAAATATGACTTTTCATAAACATGACGTGATTTTCATAACTTGCGTAACATGACATTTTCATAACATGAAGACGTAACATTTTCATAATTGGTTATAGCACTTTTCATAAGAATAATAATACACGACATACCGATTGATTTCCCCATATAGTACATGTACGACATAAAACATCATAAACATATGTACATGTGATAATGGTGACGCGTTATGACGGAGATCCCGTGTCCTAGACCTGGTGTTACACTTGGCCATAAGCGCAGTCAGACGGAGATCCCGTATCCCAGACACGATGTTACACTTGGCCTTAACATAATCGTATGCCCCTGACACCTACCACCCCGATACCGATTTCACATTGGCAAACATAACATAACATATCATGTGTCGATGGAATCAATCGTCTTGCATTTATTATTCACATACATGTGAACTTTTAAACATGTAATGCGATAAAATCATTTTTCAAACTTTCATTTCGTGAGGTATGAGAATCGGTCAAATGAGGGTATCTTGGTCATACTACCACTAGTAACATCACTTACTTACTTACAGTCTACTTACTATGACTTAAGGAAGTACGTAACCATACTTTCTTAATACCTAAACTAAAAATGTATTTCATAATTCATAAATTATGTGCATAGAACATACAATTCCTAATTACTATAATATACCATCTAGAAATTTCATGACTTATATCAAGATTTACATATTATCGTTTATTACACATATGAATATAAATATCACAAAATAAAATCATTTATGTCATAACATCGTATTTGTTATGCCCCGCACCCTCCGTAGGATAATTAAAAGGCAAAGGAGGAATTAAAAGAGGTTAATGATAGTCAACGGTAATAAATTAGGAATTAAGTACGAGGATTAATTAGAAATTAATGAGAGGAATTAATATAGGAATTAATTTATATTTAATTTTAGAATTAAATAATAAGGGTTTATCTTTTAAGATAAATAAGATAATAGATATAATTTAGGAACTCCAAATCTTACCCTAAATCCTTATTTAACTGACCACGTCAGTTTTCTCTCCTCCCCATTCACACGACGCAATTTCCTTTCCCCCCATAGGCGATTCTTGAGACTCCCTACAACCCTAAGGAAGAATCTCTCCAGGAATCAATCCAATTCTCATTCGTTCTTCAATCCGTCTTCGAGTAATCAAAGGCAAGTAACTTTCCTATAAGTTCCTACGATTTGTGAAAGAAAACTGGCCTATTTCGTTATCAAATTGGATCACCATGCAGTAGTTTTGTTCTGTGATTAGTTGCATATGATTTATGTGTTTGATTTCAAGATTTGGCCAACGTATATGAGAAAGCATTTGTTGACATTGTTGATTTCGTGAAATCCTGCGAATCCCTACCCCGATATCCCTTTTTGATGTGATTGCATGGTTACGTGGGTTGAGGAAAAGATGAGGCTTTTGGGGATTGAAGAAGTCGGATGATTGCGTTGTAGGCTTGAATCGTTGTATGGTATGCGGATAAGTGTTTGAATCTATAGTTTAAGCATAAATGATAGCGGGGATTAGGATTGGATTGAATGGATCAACGTTTGGACATGTTTGGTGTTTTTGGTTCTGCAGTGGTTGCAGAAAACGCAGAGAAAATTTGGGGGTTATGCAGACATCGATCGATTGATGTCCCCAGAAGGACATCCATCGATCGATGTACAGGTTGCTGAGCGATCGATGTCCTCAGCAGGACATCGATCGATCGATGTGCAAGAGGTTGGAGCAATCGATGTCCCCAGACGGACATCGATCGATCAATGTTGGTTGAGCCTGAGAGATCGATGTCCTCAGTAGGACATCGATCGATCGAAGTGGAGAGATCGATGTCCCCAGTTGGACATCGATCGATCGAAGTAGGGGATGAAGTCCATCAGTTTTGTGGAAAAATAGAGGAAGGAAGAGGGAGGTTCGGGGAGACTTTGGGGTGATCCTAGAGGCTTCTTAAGACCTGATTAAAGATAGTCTAAGTCTTGGGAACATAATCTAGGATGATGAATCCATGTTGGTGACTCCAAGGGGTTCTCGAATCGAGCTTCAACGGGAATGACTTAGGCGGGTTAGAAGATGAATGTACGAGGGTTTGAGAGTTCCACGAGGAATGGTTAGGGATACTCGCCTTGGGTTATGAACTTTGGGACCATGACTAAGTGTTGACGAGAGGGACGAGGTCTAAGTGTTGATGTGTAAGGGGTGATTACTTGTGTCTTTCTTCTACGTGCGCATGTGTACATGAATGACTTATATGAATGTGAATTGCATACGAGAATGAGAAATGAGAATGAAAAGAGGAGTCTTGCATCATGGCACGTGCATTTGCATATTGATTTGAAAAGAAAGGTGCTTCGGCACAGATTTGCGAAGGTGACCTGCAATGTAAATCGGGATGGAAATTTAAGCCGGGGCGCATTGCAGGGCACAAAAGACTGTAACGTAAACCGGGATGGAAATATAAGCCGTGGCGCGTTACAGGGTATAAAGTTGTCTGTAATGCTACTCGGGATGGAAATATAAGCCGAGGTGCATTACAGGGTATAAAGTTGGCTGTAACGTAAACCGGGATGGAAATATAAGCCAGGGCGCGTTACAGGGTATAAAGTTATATGAAGTGACCGGGCATTATGACATGCATTGCACTGTTTTAAAAGAGAAAGCGTTCATGCATATGTGAATGTGTAGTGTAGTGCATATTTTGACATGCATCACAAGAGTCAATGTGGTATGAACGTGTATGGTACCTGATTGCCTACGAATTGATAAATGTGAACAAATTGCTATACTTGCTTTACTACGTTATTCAATTCTATATTTGGAAGTTTACAAGACATGTGCCCCACAATTCCCTTGAATTATCTATTACTCATGTCTTGCCATGTGTAGATCCCGTACGTCTTATAAGCGGGTTACTTGCTAGCGTTTTTCGCTAAGGGTACTGCCTTTGATTTTGCAGATGAACCCAGTTGTTATATGATTTTCATTGAGGATGACGGCGAGTGGGCAGAATGGGATGCATAGGCCTTATGGAGAGATTTGATTAGATAGTTTCTGTTAATTCTGGTTCTTATTTCATTGGAGGTTTAGATGGCTGCAACCAAATACAATTTTTGGGTATTCATATTGTCTTTTGACGTGCTACATTGATGATTTAGATTTATGAGATATGTTTCCGTACTTATTTCTCTTACGTCATTGATGATGTGTATTTGAGAGATGAGACGTCTTGTAGTCTTCTCAGTAAGCTACGACGGGTGTACCGGTTTGGATTCCGCTGTCCGGGTCGGGGCGCTACAGGTGGTATCAGAGTCTAGGCTTCAGATCTACCTCGGAGACCTAGGTTATGTCATATAGAGTCTTAAGCTATGATTTTGACCTTAAGTTGATCCATAGGTCTAAGTATATGATCTTAGACATAAGTTTGATTGGGCTAGGTGTGTGCGACCGCGATAAGAATTTAATTAATCAGCTTTGTTACTCTTTTAGTTTACGAGTTCCGTCCTGTACAACGCTTATGGGCTTTCAGGATTATCCTTGGAATTACTGAATGCTAATAACCGTTGATTGTACAGACAATACCTCCAGAAGAGAAAACCAGGAAAATGGTGGCAATGGAAATGAGAACCCACAGCCACCACAAATGGTACTGCCTCAAGCTTTGATGGACGCCATAACGGTGATTGCACGTAGTGTTGCACAACAACATCAGCATCCACATGCCCCACCACCAACGCACTCGGACTTGTCTACAAGCGGATGCGAAGAAGTGGTGGCATAACAAAACTGACACCGTCCATCACTTGAATCAAACTTTAGAATGAGATCAAGAGGTATTTCATGCCAATTTTAGGATCTTCAGAGCATGACTTTGGGATGCATGGCAGAAATGTAGAATTAGGCCATAATACTAGGAAATAAGTTACGATTTTGCCTCTAAGTCACAATCTTAGACACAGGTGATGATTTGAACATAAGGCGAAGATCATGAACATAGGTACTGATCTCGGTTATAAGCGATGATTCTTAACATAAGTCACGATCTTGGACTTAAGTAACGATCTTGATTACGAGTTTAGGCATAAGCACGGAATTAGTAATAAGTGTTGATTTTGTACAAATTATGATTTGGAAATAAGACGCGATCTTAGAAGTAAGAATGATGATGCTAAGAACGATCCTAGAGATAAGTTATGATCCTAAACTATAGGGGGCCAACGGTTTTGGACGCATGTACATCTAAGATACCCCATACAATTCTCCCTTATCTACGGATAATCACAACTCTCTAAGCCGTGATCTTAGTAACCCTAGGTGAACATTACAAAATTGATTCGAATAAATTACGATGTTAATCAGAACATCCTAGTACAAACATTAGATCAATATTACCGGGTCAGGCAGTAATTCGGGCTACCTTACCATAATTGCAACCTAGTACTTGACGCCACTAGGGTAAATTAGAGAAGGTCCATATTCTTACCTGGACGGTAATACCATAGTAGGCTTAGGACTAAGTTGGGACCATAGCTACTAAGAAATGCATTGTAATAGTGGAGTAAATACTAAGGGATGATTTATAGTCGCATGATGGAAATTAAGCAATAATTTATAAGCATTATGATCAGTAGAATTAGTGAAAGATATTATTAACAGAGTTTATAGTTTACAATTAAAATGCCCAATTTAGAATTGCCAAAATAGGCCGATCATACTAGTCTTATTAGCAATATTGATCGGCAGTGGCATACGAGAACCCACTATATTATACACCTTGGAACGATAAAGTTTCACAAAATCTTCAGCTAAGTGATGAACCCCTAGAAACATAGAGTTACTTGGCTTGAGTCGAGTAGGCTTGAAATTACAAGGAAGCAAGCATGAACAAGTAATAATGGTTGTTCAGGTGAGATTAACTGAATTAGAATTAGCGGATAAAATAACCCAGTAAAGAGTGCGACGGATTAGTGTGGTGCACAGAAGTACGGTAAATGAGAATACCTTAAGACGAATAATATTGAGTTGCCATGCTAGGATTGGAGTGTCTCAGCTAAAGATGTTATCATGAGTAGACGAACATTAGACCTATAAGTTACGGTATTTAGAAAGATTTACCCCTGACCGTAAGAGTGGATTATAGACATTATACGAAGTATAAATAAATATGTTTCAAGCGGTTAAATATTTATACATGAGGACGTACACCAAGATATACCCTATATTTCAAAGATTTTTCAATTTTCCCAAGTATTTTAACTAGTTTGTTATTTATAGTCTGCTACCTTAACAATGTTGTATCTTCTTCCGTATTCGTATTCCAACCTGATGGAATTTCAACTACTATTGACAAACTCTGAAAAAATAGATACATTTTAAAATGTTGATGATTTGAGGAGCAATATGTATATATATATATTTTTATTTCATAAATTTTCGTTTAGCTAAGTTTATTTTGTTAAAATAATTTGAGTTGTCGACTATTGAGGTTGCAAGCATTTTATTGTTTGGGATTATCAACCGCTTGCCATGAAGTTACCTGATTTTGAGAAACAAAAAAAAAGTTTCAAAACATACATTTTTGAGAAAGAGATGTACCATTTCCAAATTGTTTTATGAAACGTTACGTCATTGAGTTTCAAATGGTTTTAAGGCGGTCTTACCTGTAACACTGTGGTGAGTAGATTATACCCATATTTTGTTTCCTTGCTTGAGACATTATGGCGAGCGAGTTATTCAATCATTTTATAAGAGGTCACGCAAAACGCCACTTGCGAAAACGATTTTATAATACTTTAGCTCAAACAAAAATTTAGGTACTGTGTAAATAATTAAAGCTATGTTTTGAATTATAGCCACATGGGCTATATTTTATTTAAAAGCATGTCCATGCATACATTTCGTATACTAGGCTTATGACGGTATCTCTGAGTAATTAAGAGCATGAGCATAGAGCTAGTTGGTAAGTATATAAGAACTGCTTTTGAAGACTTAGTTGTGTTGAGGAGGGGTGACGGTTCCGTAATGGCATGCACAAAGGATGTTAGTATGGTTAAGTATCTAAGTGATAAATCTTATGTGATAAGTTTATGAATCTAGTATTGTAGATTGCAATAAGTCGAGTGATACACGTCAAGTGGTATCAGTGGAAGTTTATACGCACTAATTATCGAGGACTAAGTAAGGTATGAATCTCATAAGGACGAGATCAACTTGAAATATTTTAGTATTGACTAAATTAAAATCGTACTAGAGTACAACGTACTCGAAAAAGACATATGGCTTCAGGGATGAGTCTTGTGAGCAAGGCGTTAAGTTAAGGATTGTAATACACTTAAGAACTGATTTTAGAGGGTTGGTCAGGATGGCAAATATAAGTTCGGTATAGACCGACGATTAAGTCATGAAGCGTGTATGTTGACGTTACCCTTAAGGTTGATTCGAGACTATACAAGAATAGGTTACGATCTATCAGACAGAGGACAATGGATTTACAAGAGTACATTGTGTGCTTACACACTGAATGATTTGAGAACTTAGTCCTGTATCGAGGAAGTGAAATGGGTACCATATCGGAATACGCAAGGGATACTAATTTCGGTCATGACCTAAGTAAATCATTTATGAAGGGCTATACTAAGTCATTAATTTCGTAACGCACAAGTTTCGAGGACGAAACTTTTTGTAAGGGGGGTGGAATGTTATGCCCCGCACCCTCCGTAGGATAATTAAAAGGCAAAGAAGGAATTAAAAGGAGGTTAATGATAGTCAACGGTAATAAATTAGGAATTAAGTACGAGGATTAATTAGAAATTAATGAGAGGAATTAATATTGGAATTAATTTATATTTAATTTTAGAATTAAATAATAAGGGTTTATCTTTTAAGATAAATAAGACAATAGATATAATTTAGGAACTCCAAATCTTACCATAAATCCTTATTTAACTGACCACGTCAGTTTTCTCTCCTCCCCATTCACACGACGCAATTTCCTTTCCCCCCATAGGCAATTCTTGAGACTCCCTGCAACCCTAAGGAAGAATCTCTCCAGGAATCAATCCAATTCTCATCCGTTCTTCAATCCGTCTTCGAGTAATCAAAGGCAAGTAACTTTCTTACAAGTTCTTACGATTTGTTAAAGAAAACTGGCCTATTTCGTTATCAAATTGGATCACCATGCAGCAGTTTCGTTCTGTGATTAGTTGCATATGATTTATGTGTTTGATTTCAAGATTTGGCCAACGTATATGAGAAAGCATTTGTTGACATTGTTGATTTCGTGAAATCCTGCGAATCCCTACCCCAATATCCCTTTTTTGATGTGATTGCGTGGTTGCGTGGGTTGAGGAAAAGATGAGGCTTTTGGGGATTGAAGAAGTCGGATGATTGCGTTGTAGGCTTGAATCGTTGTATGGTATGCGCATAAGTGTTTGAATCTATAGTTTAAGCATGAATGATAGCGGGGATTAGGATTGGATTGAATGGATCAACGTTTGGACATGTTTGGTGTTTTTGGTTCTGCAGTGGTTGCAGAAAACGCAGAGAAAATTTGGGGGTTACGCAGACATCGATCGATCGATGTCAGAGATCGATGTCCCTAGAAGGACATCCATCGATCGATGTATAGGTTGCTGAGAGATCGATGTCCTCAGCAGGACATCGATCGATCGATGTGCAAGAGGTTGGAGCGATCGATGTCCCCAGACGGACAGCGATCGATCGATGTTGGTTGAGCCTGAGAGATCGATGTCCTCAGTAGGACATCGATCGATCGAAGTGGAGAGATCGATGTCCCCAGTTGAACATCGATCGATAGAAGTAGGGGATGAAGTCCATCAGTTTTGTGGAAAAATAGAGGAAGGAAGAGGGAGGTTCGGGGAGACTTTGGGGTGATCCTAGAGGCTTCTTAAGACCTGATTAAAGATAGTCTAAGTCTTGGGAACATAATCTAGGATGATGAATCCATGTTGGTGACTCCAACGGGTTCTCGAATCGAGCTTCAACGGGAATGACTTAGGCGGGTTAGAAGATGAATGTACGAGAGTTTGAGAGTTCCACGAGGAATGGTTAGGGATACTCGCCTTGGGTTATGAACTTTGGGACCATGACTAAGTGTTGACGAGAGGGACGAGGTCTAAGTGTTGATGTGTAAGGGGTGATTACTTGTGTCTTGCTTCTACGTGCGCATGTGTACATGAATGACTTATATGAATGTGAATTGCATACGAGAATGAGAAATGAGAATGAAAAGAGGAGTCTTGCATCATGGCACATGCATTTGCATATTGATTTGAAAAGAAAGGTGCTTCGGCACAGATTTGCGAAGGTGACCTGCAATGTAAACCGGGATGGAAATTTAAGCCGGGGCGCATTGCAGGGCACAAAAGACTGTAACGTAAACCGGGATGGAAATATAAGCCGTGGCGCGTTACAGGGTATAAAGTTGTCTGTAATGCTACTCGGGATGGAAATATAAGCCGAGGTGCATTACAGGGTATAAAGTTGGCTGTAACGTAAACCGGGATGGAAATATAAGCCGGGGCGCGTTACAGGGTATAAAGTTATATGAAGTGACCGGGCATTATGACATGCATTGCACTGTTTTAAAAGAGAAAGCGTTCATGCATATGTGAATGTGTAGTGTAGTGCATATTTTGACATGCATCACGAGAGTCAATGTGGTATGAACGTGTGTGGTACCTGATTGCCTACGAATTGATAAATGTGAGCAAATTGCTGTACTTGCTTTACTACGTTATTCAATTCTATATTTGGAAGTTTACAAGACATGTGCCCCACAATTCCCTTGAATTATCATTTACTCATGTCTTGCCATGTGTAGATCCCGTACGTCTTATAAGCGGGTTACTTGCTAGCGTTTTTCGCTAAGGGTACTGCCTTTGATTTTGCAGATGAACCCAGTTATGATATGATTTTCATTGAGGATGACGGCAAGTGGGCAGAATGGGATGCATAGGCCTTATGGAGAGATTTGATTAGATAGTTTCTGTTAATTCTGGTTCTTATTTCATTGGAGGTTTTAGATGGCTGCGACCAAATACAATTTTTGGGTATTCATATTGTCTTTTGACGTGCTACATTGATGATTTAGATTTATGAGATATGTTTCGGCACTTATTTCTCTTACGTCATTGATGATGTGTATTTGAGAGATGAGACTTCTTGTAGTCTTCTCAGTAAGCTACGACGGGTGTACCGGTTCGGATTCCGCTGTCCGGGTCGGGGCGCTACAGTATTTGTACATGTATATATTTTTATTTATGTACAATATATACTTTCATATATATGAATGTTCTTTAAGTGTGTATAAGTACTATAAAGCATATATATTTGATCATATTTCATAGATATATACATAAAACATAATAAGGTCATTTGTTTCATAACTTAACATCGATATCATGCATAAATACATAGGTATACAATATAATAAAGTCATTTTTATCCTAAATGGCCAAATGGCTGAATGTACATGTAATGTGTATACATGTATATGATCATTTTATGAAAGATTATATAGAATACATAAATTAATCCTTTTCATATCTGAATATATTCATTGCACATATATTTGTATATAAAGCATAATTTAGCCATTTTCCATTTAAAGGCCTTATGTCCGAACTTTCATTTGTATATGTGTACATTTATATTTTTGTAAATTATACAATTATGTATCCGTATTTCAACATAATCATTTCCTTATTAACTATTTTGGCCGATTTTTATATATATAAATATACACAACTATATTTATTTATATTTTTCATATATGTACATATAAAATATTCATTTTTATGACAGGTCATAAGATTTACTCTTTTTCTTCATATATGCCGAAAATATATGTATATATATATGTACACATTACAAAATGCTTTTCTTGGTTACACTTTATCTATTTTCCAAATTTGATAGTTATGCCAACTTTATACTCAATTTTCTTTATCGTCATAATATCTTATCAATCATAATATATATATATATATATAGCATACAAAATAGTGAAACCCATAAAATAAAGACATTTTCTCCCAAAAATTATTATTAGCCGTGTTGTAAGTATATCAATATATACATCTTTACATTTTCTTCAAACTTATGCCTATAATATATATGTACGTGTCCAATTTATTTTATTCATACATTTAGGGATATTCTAAATCTTTTAGTCGTGTATACTTTTTTTTTAGTCGTGTATACTTATATATGTATATCTATATATATATCTTTTATACATTACACATACACATGTTCAACATATACCATAAAATTAATTATACCACATAATGATAGTCTTGCTCGTATTTTTTTATATAAGGTTATATTTATTAAATAAAGGCTCCTTTGTGGCTGGAGAAACCCATAATACAATCAATGTCATCATATGAAAAGAGAAAATGTAAGAAAGTAACGATTGCCAACCTCCAACCATATATGATATGCCGCATTAAAACCTTGCCAAGAAAAACCACACTTGTGGATAAAACCTTGGCGAAGGAAAAAGCGTACATATTTATATAATTGTAATGGCCTATAGTTTCAATACAAAGGTTTATGTAATGCAATTTGCAGCAAGTTGACGCAGGCTGAATAATCTTCGCAGGAGATGGACTGAAGAAGTGGGAACGGAGGAGTCCAGGAGAAGCAGCGAATGAAAGTGCATCCGTTGGACCAACAAGAAGTAGATTGCTCTTGCGTACCTCGGCAAAGAAGCAAGATGTCATGCAAACAAGATAAAGTACCAATATAAAGATAAATAAGTAGATGATGGAGAGCATAGTCCCCACGTTGCCCATAACTAATTTAGGTACGAGCAACAATAAGGAAAACATATTCCTCCTGTGATCATAGCGCACAAAGCAAACACAGTTCAAAGCATACCCGGTCTCCTGCATCAAAAAGATGCATGCGAGACAATGGAGACTAGACATTTTGCTCATTCCGCTATAGTTGAATATACGGTGTATGAAGATCTATCTGTAGCGCTGCATGGACCAGTGGGGGTAATTGCGATGTTGTGTAGTAAATACTCTTATGACTGTGCATAAGCACTTGTTGAGAAAGAAAATGTGCCACTGTGTTTCCCTCTCGTGGGGATAAGATACTGTTAGACGAAAACCTGAGAGCAATGAGTGCAGCCGCACAAAGTCGCTACCCAAACGCCAGAAAACCTTGTAGTAATTCCAAGTAAAAGCAATAACTGCTGGCAATCTGTCCCCACAATGAAATCAATAAATCCAGCTGTTATGAAAAAAGAAGTGAGGAAACCATAGCTTGGAGCTCCACATGCAAAGGAGGTAACATTGGGAGAGAAAAGCCAATCGCCCGAACCAATTGGCCGGCATCATTGCGCAGAATAGCCCCAGCCGCTGCACCCCGTTGTCCAGCAGCAGCATAAACATTAAGTTTAAGTTTTCCTGAAGGTGGCAGGCTCCATCTAACCATTCTTACATGCCTTATGCGTTGCTTAGGCATGTAGTGCACAAGCAATAGATGTGGCACTGTGTGTGCAAACTTTTGTCCCGAAACTGAAGCACTCCATGAAAATACAACATGGCGAATATGTTCCCTCAAACGAATAATTGAGAAAGATTCTTCTCCAAACTGAATTGCAGCGTATTCTTTCCAAATAGACCATGTAGTAATCAAAGGCACAATGACCGCTAATTGTCCAATCATATTGGTAGAACAAGACCTACTCCACTATTGCCGCAAATATTGTCTAAGATGTTGATGGGTGGGGGAAGGACCACCGAAGATTACAGCCATGTTTTGCCAAATTCACGTAATCACTGGGCAGAAATAAAAGACATGATTTTGATTGATGATGGAATTGTAGCAAAACACACATCTTGTTGGCATAGTCACTAACCAATGGCACATAAGTTCAGGCATCGGAAGACTATTAAACCATATTCTCCATAAGAATATTTCTCCTGCCACTGGGGCACCTTTCCACCAAATACAACGTGCAGCAGGAAAAGGTGTACCAGACAATATATATGACTCATATGTAGCTTTGAGAGTAAACTGACCATGCACATCATCTAGCCAAGCGTAATCATCCTGTGCTGAGTCACGTGATTTGCACAGAAGGGATGGATACGACACAACCGTTTCGAATCTGAAGAATCATAGATATAAGATTGCATTTAAGTTCACCTCCCATACTTTTGACGCATATACCGTGCCCAAAGAGAATCTGATGTTTGATAATTCCACCACATCTTGCATTTGAAAGCCTTTTGCAAAGCAATTAAACTACGGATGCCCTAACCACTCTCTGTTTTTGGCAAACAAATGGTGCTCCAAGATCTTCAGTGATAACGATTGCCCCATAAGAAATGTGACATTTTGTTATAACCCATTTTTTTTAAAAGGGGCAAAAGGGTCATTAGGGCCTAATTAATTATTAAACCAAATTTGATTAGGAAATTTTCCCTAAACCCTAATCAAATTTCTATTTAAACAACGCTCCTCATACAACACGTATGCTGCCCCACGCCAGAAAGAAAAGAACGATCTTCTTGCTTCTTGCTTCAAGGCCTCCAGTTTTAGGAAAGAGGAAGGAGCACCACCGCCTCGATCAAGCCTTTCAAACGCGCATCAATTATCGGGTCGGTTCCCCCTTAACATCCGTTCAATGTAAAAACAATAAACTTTAATTTCTCTATGAAAACGAGATCGTGCATTAGTATGTGTGATTGTATAGATGTTTGATTATTAGATTATATGTATATCTGATGGATTGTATGTCCGTATATATGATCGTATATGTATATATATATGTATGATGCTATTTTCGTATAAAACTCGAAAAAAGATTTGATTTTTTGATGTGCGTGTGAATACCGGAATCGTAGGAAGAAGTGTTTGTGCCGGCGGTGCGTGGCCGGTGGTGGTGGGCTATGACCACGTGCTGCCGGATGGAGGAATAAGGGTGGGGGGACTGGGAGTGGTGGTGCGGTTGGGGGCTGGGGCTGAAGGGGGTGCGAGGTGGGGGAGGGGTGTCGCTGGAGAGGGGGGCTGAGGAAGGAGGGGTGCGGCTGGGGTGGGGGACTGAGGGAAGGGCGGCTGGGGCGGGGGGGCTGAGGGAGCTGGGGGTCGGGGTCGATGTTAAGGGAAGAGAAAGGTGGGGTATCGAAAAAGAAGGGATGATAAAAAGGGCATATGAACTTCAGGGGATCTGAGGGTAGAAATTTGAGGGGAAGGAGTTGAGGCACGAAGAAGAAGCTGAGGATAAGAGAAAGGAAAAGAAAAAGGAAAAGGAAAAAGAATAAAGAAAAAAGAAAAAAGGAAAATAGGGAGAGTAATCTGAGAATGGAAAAAGGAAAAAGAAAAAGAAAAGAAAAATGTAAAGGAAAAAAGGAAAAGAAAAGGAAGAAGGAAAGTAAAGGAAGATTCCGAATGTGATTTCTGTGCATTCATGCATCACGACATTGCATATATGATATGTTATGTTCTGTTTCGTTCCGTTCTGTTAGGATATGCGAGACGTAAGTCGCATATCTGATCTGTTCCGTTCTGTTCCGTTCTGTTAGGACCCGGGGTCATGCATTGCACGATTAGATGAATGTTTCTGAGAAGGTAGGTTATCATGCATCACGTATATGACATTGCATTTCACGCTCATTTTTCATGATTATGTGTTTGATTGTTCTAAAGAAGATATGACCGTTATACGTTGTTTTAAGAAGTTATGCCCGTTATATGTGTTTGCGAAAACGTGGACAGTCTATTTTCGTATCGATGTACTTATATGTATTTCACTACTGTCCTGGCATGTATGATCTCACAGGGCCGATGCAGGCAGGGTACCTACTGAGTGACGTTTTTGTCGCTCACACCGTTTGTTTTGTTTTCTTGCAGACGATTCAGGGTATGATTACATATGGGTTGGAGAAGATTCCGAGTGGGCTCAGTGGGACTCGTAGAGACTGTCGGGAGATTGAGGAACAAGAAATGAGGAAGTTTTATTTTATTTATTATTTCATTTGAGGACTTAGCTTAAGGATTTTATTTTACGAACTTTACGATGTCATTTAGGGGATGTTGACTTGATAATGATTATAGATGATTTGGGGATTTTACTTTTGATTTAGGGTTCTGAATTGATTTATTTCGCTTCCGCAATCGAATACTCTGTCGTTTTCATAAGTGCAGGGATTCGTACAGACGCCTTATATATCCCTTAGTGGAATACGGCGGGCGTACCGGTTCTGACCCTAGGGTTCGGGACGGGGCACTACAGGTGGTATCAGAGCCGAGGCTCTAGATCTACTGCGGAAACATAGAATTAAGAAATGATTTTAGACTTAAGAAATGACTCTAGATTTAAGTTCTAACCATAGATGTAATTTGATCTTAGACTAAGTTGATAATAGACTAAGTTGCGATCTGAGACTAAGTTTGATTTAAGTTTTAATCGTAGATGTAAGTTTGATATTAGATTAATTTGTGATCTTAGACTAAGTTTGACCTTAGAATAAGTGATGATCGGGTTGGGGCATGGTTGGCTACTATTTTCATGGTATTTTCTGTATCCGACTCTCTCCTGCATTTCTTTTAGATTTATAAATTTCTTGAAATGCCCTTAACAAAAAAAATGAAATTTTCCTTGTCGTATCAAACATGCTGCCGCGAAGAGAACGATAGGAACGACAATAGAAATCCTTCTGAGAATAGGGCTCCACCGCAGGTCGTGCTTCCCAAGTCCCTGACCGACGCACTACTGGTCATGGCCTAAGCTGTAGCGCAACAACATCGGCAGCCACAGGCTCCACTACCACCGCACTCGGACTTGAGACTCTTCTAAAACAGATGCAGAGGAGTGGTAGTGCAATACAACTGACACCGCCGATCGCTTGGATCTAACTTCAATGTGAGTTCAAGATGTATTACGTGCCGACAGTACGATCTTCAGAGCATGGCTCTAGATCCACGGCAGAAATGTAGAATTAGGATGATATTAAAAAATAAGTTACGATTTTGTCTCTAAGTGACAATCTTTGACATAAGTGACGATTTGAATATAAGCGATGATCATGAATATAGGAACTGACCTCAATTATAAACAATGATCCTGAACATAAGTCACGATCTTAGAAATAAGTAACGATCTCGATTAAGAGTTGACTTTAGAGATAAGTACTGATTTAGTAATAAGTGTTGATTATGTATTAATTATGATTTGGAAATAAGACGTGATCTCAGACATAAGAAATGATGATGTTAAGAACGACCCTAGAAATAAGTTACGATCCTAAACTTAAGAAGTCGATCGGTTTTGAATCACGTATACCTAGGATATCCCATACAATTATCCTTTATCTAAGGTTGACAATAACTCTCTAAGCTATGATCTTAGTAACCCTAGTTGGATACTATACATTTGATTTGAATGAATTATAATGTTAACTCGAATACCTTACTACAAACGTTAATTGACATATTAATGGGTCAGGCAGTAACTCGGGCTGCCTTACCATAACTGCAACATGGTACTCAGTACCATTAGGGTAACATAAAGCGGTCCATATCCCTACTTTGATGGTAACATCAAAGCAGGCTTAGGTCTAAGTTGGGACCATAGCTACTGAGAAATGAATTATAATAGTATGATAAATACTAAGAGATGATTTATAGTAGAATGATAGAAACTAATTATAATCAGTAGAGTTTAGTTAAGGATATTGTACAAAGAATTTATAGTTTAGGGTTAAGGTGTTGAATGTAGGATAATCAAAATAGGTCGACGATGTTAGTCTTATTAGAGGTATTGAACAATAGCGACATGCGAGAATCGACTATAGTATGTGCCTTGGAATACCATATCATTACAAAATTGTGGGTTAAGTGTTGACATCGGAACATTTGGTTGAATCTAGTAGGCTTGAATTGAAATAGAGTGATCATGAATCAATAGCGGTTGCTTGTGCAGGTGAGATTTAACTAGGATAATTAGCGGTTCAAATAACCAAGTAAAGAAATACAATGGATCAGTATGGTGCGCGGAAGCATGGTGAATTAGAACATTTTAAGTCGATAAATATTTAGTGTGTCATGCTAGGATTGAACAATTTAAGTTAGTAATTTTATCATAGTAGGCGAATGTTAGACTGATAAGAAACGATACATAGATGTATTGTTCTTTTGAAAATAAGGATGGATTATAGAAATTATACGAAATATTGGACTATTAGTTCTCTAGCAGATAAATATTTTACATAAGCACGTACACCGAGTTATACCTATATTTTACAGGGACTTCAAAAGACATTTTATTTTCGAAAATACATTATTAAGTCACATTTCTTTATATAGTCTACTAAACTTTACGAGGCTAATTTTTTTCCGTACTTGTAAATCAGCATAATGAAAATTTCAATTCTTTTGACAACCTTGAAAAAGGGGAAAAACTTTTATAAATATTGATGATCTTGCAAAAATGATGTGCTTATATATATATAATTTTTTTACAAAATATTTCAAATTTCCGTTTTGTTATATTTTTTAGTCAAAATTAATTTAATTTGACGACTATCGATATCGCAAGCACTTTAACCGTTAAAAACGTTTTTGAAGTTATTTATCCGCTTGCGATGAACTTACTTAACTTTTGGAGCTTTCAAAATATATGCCTGCTTTTGAAAACGGAAGGTACCGTATTCAAATCGTTTCATAAAACCTTACATTATTAAGTTTCCAACTGTTTCGACGCAATTTTATTAAATGCCTTGCGAACAAGTTATATCATCGTTTTTAAAATGGTCATTTGAGATATTCCGTTGTGAAAACAAATCTATGATACTTTGGATTTTGTGTTTACAAAAATTAGAAGGTTTAGTATTTTAAATAGTTAAAGCTATATTCAAAATTGTAGCTACGTAAGCTATTTTTTTTTACTTGAAGAAAGATATGTCCATACACATATTTCGTATACTAGGCTGTTAACGATATCTCGGAGAAATTAAGAGTATGATCATAAAGCTAATTCGTAAGTATATAAGAACTGATTTTGAAGACTTGGTTGTGTTACTATATTGGCATACACAAAGGATGTTAGTATGGTCAATTATCTAGGGGATGGATCATATGTAATAAGTTTAAGAATCCGGTATTGTAGATTGCAATAAGTTGAATGATACACGTCAAGTGGTATAAGTGGAATTTTGTAAGCAGTAATTATAGAGAATTAAGTAATGATTGAACCCTGTAAGGACTTGATCATCTTGTGAGATGCTAGAGATGACTAAATTAAATCGTATTAGAGTACAATGTATTCTGAAAAATACGTAATCTTCAGCGATGAGTCTTGAAAACAAGACGTTAAATTAAAGATTGTACTACACCTAAGAACTGATTTTAGAGGGTTGCTCATGATAGCAAATATAAGTATGATATAGACCAATGATTAAGTCATGGAGTCAGTATAGTGACGATACCCTTAAGGTTGATTCGAGAACGCTAGAAAGAATAGGTTATCATCTATCAGGCGGAGGACGATGGATGTAAAGGTTACATTGTATATTTACACATTGAATGATTTGAGGACTTAGTCCTGCATCGAGGAAGAGAAATGGGTAAAATATCGGAATACGCAAGGGATCCTATGTTTGGTCATGATCTAGGTAAATGAATTTTGTAGGACTATACTAAGTTACCGATTACGTAACACACAAGTTTCGAGGACGAAACTTTTTGTAAGGGGGGGGAGAATGTTATAACCCATTTTTTTTAAAAGGGGCAAAAGGGTCATTAGGGCCTAATTAATTATTAAACCTAATTTGATTAGGAAATTTTCCCTAAACCCTAATCAAATTTCTATTTAAACAACGCTCCTCATACAACACGTACGCTACCCCACGCCAGAAAGAAAAGAATGATCTTCTTGCTTCTTGCTTCAAGGCCTCCAGTTTTAGGAAAGAGGAAGGAGCACCACCGCCTCGATCAAGCCTTTCAAACGCGCATCAATTATCGGGTAGGTGCCCCCTTACCATCCGTTGAATGTAAAAACGATAAACTTTAATTTCTCTATAAAAACGAGATCGTGCATTAGTATGTGTGATTGTATAGATGTTTGATTATTAGATTATATGTATATGTGATGGATTGTATGTCCGTATATATGATCGTATATGTATATATATATATGTATGATGCTATTTTCGTATAAAACTCGAAAAAAGATTTGATTTTTTGATGTGCGTGTGAATACCGGAATCGTAGGAAGAAGTGTTTGTGCCGGCGGCGCGTGGCCGGTGGTGGTGGGCTATGACCACGTACTGCCGGATGGAGGAATAAGGGTGGGGGGGACTGGGAGTGGTGGTGCGGTTGGGGGCTGGGGCTGAAGGGGGTGCGAGGTGGGGGAGGGGGTGTCGCTGGAGAGGGGGGCTGAGGAAGGAGGGGTGCGGCTGGGGTGGGGGGCCTGAGGGAAGGGCGACTGGGGCGGGGGGGCTGAGGGAGCTGGGGGTCGGGGGTCGATGTTAAGGGAAGAGAAAGGTGGGGTATCGAAAAAGAAGGGATGATAAAAAGGGCATATGAACTTCAGGGGATCTGAGGGTAGAAATTTGAGGGGAAGGAGTTGAGGCACGAAGAAGAAGCTGAGGATAAGAGAAAGGAAAAGAAAAAGGAAAAGGAAAAAGAATAAAGAAAAAGAAAAAAGGAAAATAGGGAGAGTAATCTGAGAATGGAAAAAGGAAAAAGAAAAAGAAAAGAAAAATGTAAAGGAAAAAAGGAAAAGAAAAGGAAGAAGGAAAGTAAAGGAAGATTCCGAATGTGATTTCTGTGCATTCATGCATCACGACATTGCATATATGATATGTTATGTTCTGTTTCGTTCCGTTCTGTTAGGATATGCGAGACGTAAGTCGCATATCTGATCTGTTCCGTTCTGTTCCGTTCCGTTCTGTTAGGACCCGGGGTCATGCATTGCACGATTAGATGAATGTTTCTGAGAAGGTAGGTTATCATGCATCACGTATGTGACATTGCATTTCACGCTCATTTTTCATGATTATGTGTTTGATTGTTCTAAAGAAGATATGGCCGTTATACGTTGTTTTAAGAAGTTATGCCCGTTATATGTGTTTGCAAAAACGTGGACAGTCTATTTTCGTATCGATGTACTTATATGTATTTCACTACTGTCCTGGCATGTATGATCTCACAGGGCCGATGCAGGCAGGGTACCTACTGAGTGACGTTTTTGTCGCTCACACCGTTTGTTTTGTTTTCTTGCAGACGATTCAGGGTATGATTACATATGGGTTGGAGAAGATTCCGAGTGGGCTCAGTGGGACTCGTAGAGACTGTCGGGAGATTGAGGAACAAGAAATGAGGAAGTTTAATTTATTTATTATTTCATTTGAGGACTTAGCTTAAGGATTTTATTTTACGAACTTTACGATGTCATTTAGGGGATGTTGACTTGATAATGATTATAGATGATTTGGGGATTTTACTTTTGATTTAGGGTTCTGAATTAATTTATTTCGCTTCCGCAATTGAATACTCTGTCGTTTTCATAAGTGCAGGGATTCGTACAGACGCCTTATATATCCCTTAGTGGAATACGGCGGGCGTACCGGTTCTGACCCTAGGGTTCGGGACGGGGCGCTACACATTTTCCGATGTAGCTCAAAAATGATGTTCTTTGGAAATTGTGCCATGGCCATTATGTGCATCGGCATATTAGGAACGACTGACTGGATCAGAGTCAATCTGCAAGCCATATTTAGTAGCTTATGCGACCAACCTGCTAATCGAGTGTCAAAGTGACTAAGCAGCAAAGTACAGTATCTTGACCGATTAATACCTTTGAATAGATAAGAGACCAAATATTTAAGAGGTAAAGAGGTTAAAACCATTCCTAAAAGTGTAGTCACACGCTGACTTGAAATATTGCTGCCCAGCACCACTCGACTCTTATGATAATTCACTAGCTGACCAGTAGCTCTCGGATACTGATCCAAAAACTCCTTAAAAGCACATAGATTCCCCTATGATCCATTTAGAAAGACTAGAAGATAATCACCAAATCCTAAATGTGAGACCACTGGCACATGGTCGCTATGAAAGCCCTTTATTACACTAGTCCTGAACAAATGCTTTAATCCTTGAGAGAAACCTTTAGATGCAAGGATAAATAAAAGTGGCGACAATGGGTCTCCTTGCTTAACACCTCTAGATGGCTGGAAAAAACCACAAGGTTTACCATTGACATAACTGAGCATCGTGTAGAGTCTAAGTTATTAATGATAAGTCGAACAAAACATGAACAGAAGCCAAATCGTAATAGAAGACGTTCCAAATATTGCCATGAGACTCTATCAAAAGCCTTGGTCATAACAAACTTGATTATCACCTGTCTGCCTCTGCATTTCCTATCCAAAATATGCACCATCTCTTTTGCCATCAATATTTGTTAAGAAATACTGCGACCTGGAATGAAACCAGCTTGTTCTGAGGATATCAATCGTGGTAAGATAGCGAAAAGACGAGATGTTATAACCCTCGTCACCACCTTAGACAGAAAATTTGTTAGACAAATGGGACGAAAATCAGCAAAACTGGTAGGATTTTGAACCTTAGGTATTACACAAATGAGGGATGAGGCCATGGTTGCAGGCATCCGAATGCCTAAAAAGAACTCTTGTACTTCAATAAGAACATCCATCTGTAGCACATCCCAAAAATGACGATAGAATGATCTTGGAAATCCATCTGGTCCATATGCACTAGACGGGCTTAACTCCCACAGTACCTGTTTGACCTCAGCGATTGCTGGTATTGCCAGCAATGTATCATTATCCTCATTGTTCAATAACTGTGGTATGTAATTAAGAATAATGTCATGCTCCTGCTTTTGCTCTTCTTTAAACAGATTAGAATAGAAATTCACCGCTTCCTCCTGGAGTGCCTTAGGTGTGTCACATTCAGATCCATCCTGTCTACGAAGCATGAGTATAGTTTGGCGTTTTCTTCTGGCTTTAACATTTTGATGGAAGTAGGTTGTGTTTGCATCTCCCTCCTTTAGCCATTTAACATTAGCTTTTTGGTTCCAATAAAAGTATGCACGATGCTGCTGCTGTAAGAGGCGAGCTTTGGTTAGCTGATAATTTTCACAATTAACTGGTGTAGGATTGGCATCATAAACTCCCTCTGCGCGGACAACTTCTCCTTCTTTAAACGACGTAGCTTGTCATAGATTCTATACATGCCACCAACTGTTGGATATGACTTTCTATGCGCCTGCATATACGGAGCAAAATCTTCATGTGTCAGCCAAGCATCAAGATAACAAAAAGCAGACGGCCCAGTATAATCAGTCAAAGCACACTGTAGCAATAAGGCGCATGGTCCAACGTAGCTCTATGAAGATGTCAGACTAGAGTATGTGTAAACATACCTGAAAAACTCTGTGAGCATAAAAACCGATCTAATCAGTACCATACTTTTCCTAGACCTCGTCCATCAGACCAAGTAAAACGAGAACCCTGATATGGTATATCTAGCAACGCATTGTGATCAACAAAGTCTTTAAAATCTGCCAAGGTTCTTAAAGATGGAATTGAGACCCCTTTATGATCATCTAGACTTAGAAAAGTATTAAAATCCACACCAATCAACCAAGGGAGGCCTATCCCTGCAGAGAACGCACTCAAGTCCTCCCATAGCGGATGACGGGCCGCTACTGCATGTTTGGCGTAAACCGATGTAAGCCAAAATTCTTGCTGAGTAGACAACCAGCCCACATGCAGAGATACGTGTTGTACACCCAAGTGCATATCCACCAGATCACAAAAGGAAGATCTTCATAATATCCATATAATATTATCACTGTATGAGCCCGCTTGAGAAAAACCAAATTGCAAACGAAAATATTCCAACTTAGAAGGGCGTAGTTTGGGTTCTACTAAAATAAAAATATGCATATTATATTAACGAATAAGAGACAAAATATGCGGAAGAGAAGTAGTAACTCCGCGAACATTCCACAATAAAATCTTCGTGGGAGAACCTTATCTAATGAGTTAGTGGTTGCGCGATGAATCGCTCCTCGAGTTATAACCGATGGTGGAGGTTGTCAAAGGTGTCAAGGATACGGCTGTTGGCAGTGAAGTGATAGTGGGTGCCAGAGGAGTGCAACAACAGTCTGATGAACAACAGTGTGGAGAAATGTAATTCAGTCTGAAGAAGATGGAGTGGTTGAGTTCATTGGCTTGCAGTTGAGATTGAAGGTTGAAGGCTTGGTCTTGAGCTGAGTTCGTTGGAGAACAAGCTGGAAGGAGAAGGAGTTGGTTGGCAGAGGGAAGAAGACGGAGCAGAAGGCGGGAGTCTTTTAAATACTAGGGAATTACCGTTTTGCCCTTAAGTAAATAAAGCGGGTAGTAATGGCTGGAAGGACAAATCTGTAATTTCGCGTATTTTCCCTCTTTTCTTCTCTTAACCGCTGTATATAACGGTATTTTTGGTTTGTAACTCATTCTTCAATCGATTGAGCGGTTATTGAATGCTCCAGCTACGATTCCCTGCATATTTTTCTTCCTTTTGATTTCTGTTAGTCAATTGTTCCGAATTTGTTCAACTTTGACATGGTATCAGAGCGTTATGGTGATTGAGTGATTGTGGTGTTGTGTGTTGATTGTTTTTCTGGTGACTCGTCTGATAATTCGCGTACACATCTTCCGGTGATCTTCAGATGACTTCGCAAAACAACAATCCTGCAAGTTCTAGAGTTGGTCAGACACCACTGAATGATAGTCCGGTGCATAATGTGGTGTTTGGATCCAGGGGGAATAGAGATCAAAGCCAGATGCCTGAGGCTTCTCCAAACAATTCGTTGCAGAATCCGTATTACCTTCACCCTAATGACAGTCCAGCTATAGTACTGGCACAACCTCCCTTGAATTCGCATAACTATCATACCTGGAGCAGGACGTTTGAGATGGCATTGGTAGTTAAGAACAAAGTAGGTTTCATAGATGGAACGATTCAGAGGCCTCCTGCAACAGATCCGCTGTATTCGCTTTGGAGGCAGGTCAATGTGATGGTGCAGTCCTGGATGATGAATTCGGTGTCTTATTCCATCGCGCAAAGCATCATGTGGTGTGATAGTGCACATGATGCGTGGAATGATCTCAGACTAAGGTATGGGAGTACTGATCCATTTAGGTTATCAGATTTGCTTGAATCATTTTACAGCATTAAGCAAGATACCTTGAGTGTTAATGAATACTTTACTAAGCTCAAAATTGTTTGGGAAGAATTGATGGCGGTAAGGCCAGTTCCCGTGTGCGTTTGTAGGGGATGTGTGTGTGATGTGGCAATCAAAATGAGGAGGTTCGTTGAAACTGATTATGTGATTAAGTTCGTTAAAGGCTTGAGTGATAGCTTTGATCCGGTTAAGTCTCAAGTTTTTGTGCTCACGCCCTTGCCTGATATAAATACCACTTTCTCTATGGCTTTGAAGTATGAGAGAAAGGTGCTAGCTGACAATGGTGTTGGATCGTTTGATAGTAGTCCTACTGCCTTATCAGTAGAAGGTCAGTCAACTGAGGGATTTGTGGCGTATACAGGAAAGGGCCAAGGTTATAAAAGAGGAGGTGGCAGGTTTGGAAATGAGAATGCCAGACGTTTTGTGTGTACGCATTGTGGAATGCAAGGGCATACTGTTGATAGGTGTTACAGGAAACACGGTTTTCCTCCGGGCTTTAAGTCTAGAAGTCAGGTGAATTTGAGCAGGACACTAGAACCTGAATTGGATGAGTCCCAGGAGATGCAAGCTGTCAGGAATGTGCAGTCCTTGGTGCTTACACCCCAGCAGAACCAGAAATTGTTGAGCTGGTTGAATAAACAAGAAGGTGAGCCGGAAGGGAATGTAGCTGTAACTCAAGGTACTGTGCTATCTGCCCAGACTGGTAAGGATAAAGGTAAATCTCATACTAATGTTTTAAGTACATGGATTTTGGATTCTAGAGCCACTGATCATATTTCCTCTAGCCTTGCACTCTTTACTTCTGTGAAACCAGTTGCAAACATCATTATAAACCTGCCCAACAAGCTCTCTGTTTCTGCCACACATATTGGTTCTGTGAATATTAGCTCAACTCTTGTCTTACATGAAGTTCTGTTTGTCCCTACATTTGCTTACAATTTAATCTCAGTGAGCAAGTTGGCCTCAAATCCAGATATACTTATTCAAATATTTGGTGATTATTGTTTGATTCAGGATCAATTATCCAAGAGGATGATTGGTTCAGCTAGGTTGTCACATGGTCTTTATTGCCTCAGTAGTGATCCACATCAGCAACATTCTGTCTGCCTTTCAAACACTGCTCTTACTTCACCATCTGTGCTGTGGCACTATAGACTGGGGCATGCTTCAGTTTCTAGAATAAAGGAGATCCAGAGGTATGATGATTCAGTCACAACTGGACACCATGATGAGTCTTGCACAATCTGCCCTTTGGCCAAGCTTAAGAAATTGCCTTTTCCTGTTTCTGCTTCTGTTTCTTTTCAGCCTTTTGATTTGATTCATGTTGATGTCTGGGGGCCAAACAGACATCCTACTTTGTACTCTCAAAGATACTTTCTTACTGTTGTAGATGATTGTAGCAGATTTACATGGTTGTATTTGATGAAATCTAAATCTGAAGTTAGGCAGATTCTACAAAATTTCCATGCCTATGTGCAGACTCAGTTTGATAGAAAGATTAAAATCATAAGGAGTGATAATGCCTCTGAGTTTAAAATGCATGATTTCTATAAACATCATGGCATTGTGCATCAAACGAGTTGTGTCTATACTCCCCAACAGAATGGCATCGTAGAGAGAAAACATCAACACATCTTGGTTGTAGCAAGATCCCTCAAATTTCAAGCCCAGTTGCCTTCTTCTTACTGGGGCTTTGCCGTAGCGCATGCTGTGTACCTGATAAATCTTATTCCCACACCAGTTTTATCCCAGAAAAGCCCATATCAAATTCTTTTCCACAAAGTTCCTACCTATCAGCAACTTAAGGTCTTTGGTTGCTTGGCCTATGCATATAATACTGCCACAGACAAGCATAAGTTTACTCCACGAGGCATACCATGTGTATTTTTGGGAATTTCATCTACAACCAAAGGCTATATTTTACAGAAATTGAGCACCAAAGAGATCCTTCTTTCAAGAAATGTTAAGTTCTTGGAAACGCATTTTCCATTTTCTGATGCTTGTGATTATCCTGGGTCTCCTGCACCAAGTCATTGTGTACCTACATTTCCACCTGCTCCACAATACAATCCACCCATAAATACTTCTTTCCCTCATGTGTCTGGTTCTCCTGCATTGCATAATCCTTCTTCTTCACCATCCCAATCGTCTGATTCTTCCTCTTCCACTTCACCAATATCAGATTCAATTCCAGAACATTTTCCACCTATTACTCTTGATATTCCTTTAGTCATCAGCAATGCAGACTTGCCACAAACACCTGATTCCTCTTCCTCCACTGATCCTGCTGTGCCTTTACCGTCTCCTCATGTTAATGAACATCGTACTCCAAGGCTCAGAAAACAACCGTCTTACTTGCGTGACTATTATTGTAACCAAGCTAATGCTTCTTCTATTACATCTTCCTCAGACATCAGCTCACCTGCTTATCCTATTGAACATTATCATTCCCTTGATCAGCTGACTCCTCAATTCAAACGATATGTCCTTAATCTTAGTATGCAGCAAGAGCCTCAATCATATCAGCAGGCAGCTGGTTCAGTGCATTGGGAGAAGGCTATGTCTCTGGAGCTGGCTGCCTTGGAGGCAAATCATACTTGGGTCCTTACCACCCTGCCACCAGGCAAGAAAGCCATTGGCTGTAGATGGGTCTATAAACTTAAGAGAAAGGCGGATGGCTCCTTTGAAAGATATAAAGCTAGGCTAGTGGCTAAGGGTTATACTCAGCAAGCAGGGGTTGATTATGGAGATACTTTTTCTCCTGTTGCCAAAATGACGACTGTCAGGTTAGTCTTGGCACTAGCAGCTATCAAGGGGTGGTTCATTCATCAGCTGGACGTCAATAACGCGTTTCTCCATGGAGATTTGGATCAGGAGATATATATGACGCCCCCAGAAGGTTTTCCTGCACCCCCGGGCACTGTCTGCAGGCTTACCAAATCCTTATATGGCTTGAAGCAAGCCAGCAGGCAGTGGAATGCCAAACTGACAGCCTTTCTCTTGTCACTGGGTTATGTTCAGTCGAAGCACGATTACACCATGTTTACCAAGCAGCAGGGGGGTGCATTTCTTGTCCTTCTCATATACGTTGATGACATTGTAGTAGCAAGTGATTCTTTGGCAGCAATCCAGAGTCTTAAAGCCAGTCTGCATTCTATGTTCCAGATTAAGGACTTAGATGAGCTGAGGTATTTTCTAGGTCTTGAGGTGGCCAGGTCTCAGGGGGGGGTTAGTGCTTTGTCAAAGAAAGTACACGCTTGAGCTATTAGAAGACATGGGACACCTGGCTTCCAAGCCTGCAAGTACACCTATGGAACAAAATCTGAAGCTTTCACATAATGACTCCTTGGCATTTGAAGATACATCCAGCTATAGAAGATTAATTGGCAAACTGTTGTACTTAACGATCACTAGACCCGATATTACTTATGCTGTCCAACAATTAAGTCAGTTTTTGGACACACCAACGCAAATGCACTGGAGGGCAGCGTAGAGATTGCTGAGATATCTCAAAGGAACCCCAGGATAGGGACTGTTTTTCCCTAGCAAGGGATTGTTGAAACTGACTGCTTTTTCAGATTCTGACTGGGGTGGTTGCGTAGAGAGTAGACGGTCAATCACGGGATACTGTATGTTCTTGGGCAATGCTTTGGTATCTTGGAAGGCTAAGAAACAGACCACGGTTTCGAAATCCTCCTCAGAAGCAGAATATAGAGCTCTTGCCTCTGCTACATGCGAGGTTCAATGGATACTCTATCTTTTGAGGGATTTACAAGTGGCTCATACGGATCCAGTAGAAATATTTTGTGACAATAGAAGTGCTATTTACATTGTAGAAAATCCAGTGTTCCATGAGAGGACCAAACATATAGAGATTGAATGTCATATTGTGAGGGACAAATTTCAAGATGGAGTGGTGAAGCCTATGCCAATCAGAACAGAATTGCAGCTGGCGGATGTGTTCACGAAGTCATTAGACTCTAAGAGGCTAAGCATCCTGACTGAAGCATTAGGGGTTTGTAATGTGTTCTGTCAGTCAGGATTGAGGGGGGTGCCAAAGGTGTCAAGGATACGGCTGTTGGCAGTGAAGTGATAGTGGGTGCCAGAGGAGTGCAACAACAGTCTGATGAACAACAGTGTGGAGAAATGTTATTCAGTCTGAAGAAGATGGAGTGGTTGAGTTCATTCGCTTGAGTTGAGATTGAAGGTTGAAGGCTTGGTCTTGAGCTGAGTTCGTTGGAGAACAAGCTGGAAGGAGAAGGAGTTGGTTGCCAGAGGGAAGAAGACGGAGCAGAAGGCGGGAGTCTTTTAAATACTAGGGAATTACCGTTTTGCCCTTAAGTAAATAAAGCGGGTAGTAATGGCTGGAAGGACAAATCTGTAATTTCGCGTATTTTCCCTCTTTTCTTCTCTTAACCGCTGTATATAACGGTATTTTTGGTTTGTAACTCATTCTTCAATCGATTGAGCGGTTATTGAATGCTCCAGCTACGATTCCCTGCATATTTTTCTTCCTTTTGATTTCTGTTCGTCAATTGCTCCGAATTTGTTCAACTTTGACAGAGGTGCCGGCGGCATTTCTCCTTTACCTCGCATTGGCCTTTGAGTTCTGATTTTTAAAAGATGATTAACAGCCTAAGTCATATTAAGGTGAGAGATATTTAGAGTCTCATCCTCCACAAGAGGCGTATTGGAGACAACGCGTGCTACATCTATGACTCCTGTACGTAATGCCTGAGCATCAACTAGCGCATCCTCATGCAGTTTCAAATGTAAAGCGTATGCAAATACAGCTGGATCACCCTCTGTTGTAGTAAAGACTACAGCCTCAACCGCCAATGAAAAATGTAGTCTTGTCAAATCCTGAACGTCAGAAATGTGATCCACCTAGTGAGATGGCGATAATTCATGAGACCATGTTGCAATTTTGGGAGTGTGTGGCTGATCTACGCTAACAACGGTTGTATGCTCCTGCAACTCTTCAGCAGGTTGATCAAGGTCCACCACTGATTGAGGTTCTGCCTGGACAGAATCTGTGACAAGTTCCTGCACGTGTTTTTTGAGTGTCCATCGTTGTGAATCTTGGGGAGGTACTGCGTGTTTGGGGTTAGTAGGTTACGCCATGGATACCGTTGTTTGCTGCTTGGGAACTAAGTCTTTAGATTTAGTACATTCTGCGAGTCCATGTCCTAAAATATGACATGATGAACAATGAGGGGGAAGATTCTCATACTCCACTAGTTGAAAGAAACAATAATCCGCACTCTCAATGTATAGTTTCTAGGGCAATTCCTGGGAGACATCAATTTCTACACAAAGACGAGCCACTGAAGGACCCAGTCGCTGCATGGTGGCAGAATCCGCCTTTAGAGGAGTTCCAATCAATCTTCCTATCTCAAACAAAGCCTCTTTCTTGTGTAAATATACAGGCAATCCTGGTAATGATAACCATATGGGTACAACTGGCAAATCGACCTTTGGCTCATATGTATATGACCATTTTGTTACTCGCATATGATAACCTAGAACAGTCCATGTTTGTCTCGCAAAGCATCGATAATAATCTTCTTCTGCATCAAAATTCATCAGAATGTGAGTAGCATCTAACAGGGTAATTTTAACTGCAGCTTTAAATCCAATGTGATCTAAACATTTACGTATCGCATCCAGTTTTGGCTTACCATACCAGAAAGTTCCCACCAAGCAATATTTGAAAGAATCCGCCAAAGAAGCAACTTCCCGTGATTGAATCGAATAGCAGGCACCCCTTTGAAGCAAGTTATTTCACGGGGAATAAGTTTTGGGGCTGGGTTTACAACAACGGCCGCAAACAATCTCTTCTCCATTGTCCCTGAGTGATCATGAAAAAGATGACAGGCCAAAAAAGACAAAAACAAATGAAACAGACTAATCGATCGCTGAAATCGAGTAAAATTGCAGCTGATCCTCATAGCGCCGCCACCTTTGTCGAGGAAAATAGTCGCCAGAGCTGCATCACGATTTTCTTGCCCGTATATATATATATGTGTGTGTGCGTGTGTGTGCCTACCGACACACATATACATATATATACATGTTAATTTTAATGCTATTTCATACCTATACATATACTTATACATAACAAATACATGATTTATACTCCAAAATGCTTATGGAAGAAAATACTAGCATATGTATACAACATGTATACTACCTAAAAACATGTATTTTTTATATTCTTGTTAAGAATCTTGAACATACTTCATAATGATCCAACTTTAATATAAACATATATACTTAGACTTTGAAAATCCATGTAGGATCTTTGAGGAATACTTTCTTTTACCACTTTTCTTCCACTTTAAAGTGACGATTTGTTCACTTAACTTGGAAGAGAAGCTCTTCCCTTTGCTCCCATGGTGACCTCGGCTTTAAGAGGACAATGGAAAAGTTAGTGCCTAACTTATGAAGCTAAATACATGAAAGAAATATAACCAATCTTAGATGATGTTCTTACCTTGTACACATGGTTTTTAAACCTTGAAAATTCGGCCCTGTTGTTGGAGAATGTTGTAGTTATGGTTTTGAAGGTGTGTATGAGATGAAGAAAAGAAAATCACTCCTTGTTGGAGTTTTGATAACCCACGGCTACTTGGCGAAAATGAAGATGGAAGGAGTTTGTTTTTCTTTTCATGAAGACGAAAGAAAGATGTCTTGGATATATATATTTATTAGGTATTAAATGAGAAGAAGAAGAAAGTGTTTCTTTGTCCTCCTTTCTTCAAATTTTTGGCCATTGTACCAGAGAAGGAGGTTGAAACTTATTTCTTGTGTGTAGGAAGAAAGAGAGTATAAAGATAGAGAGTAGGAGATGAAATAAATTGAAGAATGAAATACGATACGGTTAGGAGGAACATGGAGGAGAGAAGGAGGAGAAAATGATGAATGTAGATGGGAAAAGGTGGAAGTGGGTAAAATTGTGAGAGGTTGAGTGAAAGAATAGTTAAAGGAGAATATTTTTCTTCTCCTTTTTGTTTGGCATCTTTCGGCAAAGTGGGGAGGGGGAAAGAGGGATATTTCGGCTGACATGAGAAAAGGAGGAGAGAGGAAAAGTTTTCTTGGGGTAATAGTAAGTTAAGTGATGATGAAAAAGAAGGGCAATAGATGGAACAAGGCCATCAAAATTAGTATTGCGGCTGCTGTATACTTTGTTTGGCAAATGAGGAACAAAGTTTTGCATGAAGGTGTTGTTCCTAGTGCAGGGGATGTTATTCATAGATTAAAAACACATGTGTTTAGAGTCCTAAATGCTCTAAAGTAGTTTGCTAATACTTGATGTTTGGAACGTAGCTGTTGTTCCAACCTTTTGACATGTTGTTGATGTATGGGTCGCATCCCCGTTGATGTCAATCTTGGTTAATACAATTTACATTTTAACCAAAAAAAAAAAGTTAAGTGATGATGAAAGGTGAAAAATGTGTAAGAATAAAGAAAAAGAGATGTTGACATGTTGGAGGGTATGGTGGTTGGCCTAGGTTTTTTTTGGGGAAGGGGAGAATTTGTGCTTTGTGCCATGTAGGGTAAAGTGGAAGAAAATGTGATAAAATTGGGATAAAAGTGTGTAGTGGAAATATTGTATCGGGTATTTTTATTTTGTGTAATTTATTTTTACTGTCTTAGGTTGTTACCAACTAATTTATTTAAATCTTATCGTGTGTCTGAAATGTTTGTTATCTAGTTCTGTCAAGTCTCGCTATATCCGATAACTTATCGTTCGGTTATTTTTTTCGAGCATTTCTAACCCCGATATATAACGTCGATGTCTTTAATAATCCTAAATAAAATTGAAATTCCATTGTAAATTTTCCAATTTCGCATTTGCGTTCTATTTTTCATTATATTATTTTATTTCCATTGATCCGGAAATTCGGATCGTAACATTCTTCCCCCCTTGTAAAAATTTTCGTCCTCGAAACTTAGGATTGTATCTATTTTGCACTTTAAGATTTAAACACTTAATTTCTAGCTTCATTTCTTAATTGCCTATGATTCAACTTAGAATTCACTGACTTATAATAGAAATTTTTCGTAATTTATTCTTTCCCTATACCTCCTTTTAGTCGCTTAGATATTCTACAACCTCATATTCTGCGCATTACAGTTACCTTTATACTTACCAATTTCAGCCGCTAATCCTCATTCGATTAAATCTTATATCATCTCCACTCTAGTCATGTTTACTCAGATTCAACTTATGCACACTACTTCCAATCAGGTAATCCAACGTCATTCAGAATTCATAATTTAACTTCCGATATGCCATTACTCATTATATTCTTATCTCTATTTATATAATTGTACTCTTATCACTATGAATTTACATACCTAATGCGACTAACATCTTTGACCTACTCTGAAATTTATAATTTCCTCATCTTAATCATACACGTACTATTTGTACAATGTATTCACCGAACCCTACTCGTTCTAATTCTTATACATCATTGCTTATAGTTCTACTACACGTAATAGCTTAGTCATGCTACAAATTTGGATTAGTATCTTTAAATATTACCCAATAAGGCTGAACTTGAAACTGTCAAAAAGATGTGTAGTGTTCCGATGGCTACACGTGGCTACAGTACAAAGAGACAAAAGATTCAGCTGTATAAAAATCACTTCAAAGTGGACGTGAAAAGCATGGATATACAATTCTTCTACTACAGTGTTCTATTCTAGTTTTCGTACAACACAAGGTGGGTTATCCTTGAGCATTGATGTATCTACAACCATGAAAATCCAGACAAGACCTGTGGTAGACTTCTTTATCAGTAATCAGAAGATACTGAAGCTGAGACTTAAGATAGGGAAATCACAACTTATGATCAATAAGCTACTAACAGGAAACCAGAATCGAGGCATTCCGGTGAATGGCCATGTATAGATGTTGAAAAGCCTAAACGACCTACTTACATTCCTACTGAGTTGTACTCTCTAGTTTCTCTTCAGCGATACAGTAAAGCCATATCAACTTTCCAAAGATCTTTCCTAGCGAGGAAATCATAGCACAACTACAAGAGGAAATGAGTTCTTTGACCACTGAGTTTTCTACTGTTTAACTCTTAAATCTTTATATCACGATTCATATCTTCCTAATACCGTTCTATCTTTTCTTATACTAAGGCTGTCACCTTCATCTAAGATCATTCCTTACGTTTACAATCATTTCTTAGAATATGATCATTTCTTCAATTCTAAGATCACTTATTAAATTCATCTCATTTTTTACTTATGTGTCCGCAGTGGATATGGAGCATTTACCCTGTTACCAACTGTAGCGCCCTGTCCGAAACAAAGGTTCCGGCCCGGCGCACAACTGTACTCAGCTACAAGGAGCATAAGGAGTCGATACTATACATGTGCATGTCGACATGAATATGAATCGATAAGCGGAAGCAACAAAATATAAACAAATCAATATCGACATGCAACGTACTACAACATGATATATACCAGTCAAAATATACTAAATACTGAAATCTTCTGAAATACATCATAAACCAAGACCTAATGCCTTAGAAGCAAATCTCTCGGTACGTTTCGTCCTTAACAATGGTCTATCTAGTTAGTTCTCAACAAGGTTGTATAGTGCTACATATTATCTGGAAAATGATAAATGAGGCAAGTATGAGCGATAGCCAACTTTTAATCGCTCAGCAAGTAGTCTTACTAGATATGACATGTGGATCATACATGGGGAGACGGGGTGATAAAATATAATAACCATGAATATCGAATATAATAAGCACGTCTCCATTTTAATCAGTATAGCATAACTATAAACTGGAAGCAGGTAAATAAGGAAAATTTTACAACATAACATAGCATCATCCCTTGTCACTTAATCCATTACACCATATATTATCCATACTTAGCTTCTAATCCATAACTTATACTATCCTCGCATATCGTATATGTACTACACTTTCATGCGTCAACACTATGTTGACCATTGTAGTGTCATCATACACTTAAGGAATTCTTAATCAGAACCTTAAGGTGACATGATCATGACATAATGCATAAAATATGAATTTTCATAAACGTGACGTGATTTTCATAACTTGCATAACATGACTTTTTCATAACATGAAGACATAACATTTTCATGATTGGCTATAGCAATTTTCGTAAGAATAATAACACATGACATACAGATTGATTCCGCATATAGTACATGTAAGAATAAAGCATCATAAACATATGTACATGTGCTAACGGTGACGCGTTATGACGGAGATCCCGTGTTCCAGACCCGTGTTACACTCGGCCATAAACTCAGTAAGACAGAGATACCGTGTCAAGACCAGGTGTTACACTAGGCCTTAACATAATCATATGCCCCTGACACCTACCACACTGGCACCAATGTCACACTGGCAAACATAACATAACATATCGTGTGTCGATGGAATCAATCGTCTCGCGTTTATTATTCACATACATGTGAACTTTTAAACATGTAATGCGATAAAATCATTTTTCAAACTTTCATTTCGTGAGGTATGAGACTCGGTCAAATGAGGATATCTTGGTCATACTACCACTAGTAACATCACATACGGATTGATTCCGCATATAGTACATGTACCAATAAAGCATCATAAGCATATGTACATGTGCTAACGGTGACGCGTTATGACGGAGATCCCGTGTTCCAGACCCTGTGTTACACTCGGCCATAAACTCAGTAAGACAGAGATGCCGTGTCCAGACCAGGTGTTACACTAGGCCTTAACATAATCATATGCCCTTGACACCTACCACTCTGCACAAATGTCACACTGGCAAACATAACATAACATATCGTGTGTCTATGGAATCAATCGTCTCGCGTTTATTATTCACATACATGTGAACTTTTAAACATGTAATGCGATAAAATCATTTTTCAAACTTTCATTTCGTGATGTATGAGACTCGGTCAAATGAGAGTATCTTGGACATACTACAACTAGTAACATCACTACTTACTTACAGTCTACTTATCATGACTTAAGGAAGTACGTAACCATACTTTTTTAATATCTAAACTACACATGTGTTTCATAATTCATAACATATGTGCATAGAACATATAATTCCTAATTACTATAATATACCATCTAGGAATTTCATCACTTATATCATGATTTACATATTATCGTTTATTAAACATATGAATATGAATATCATGAAATAAAATCATTTATGTCATAACATCGTATTTGAACGTGTATATATTTTTATGTATGTGCAATATATACTTTAATTTATATGAGTCTTCTTTAAGTGTGTATAAGTACTATAAAGCATATATATTTGATCATATTTCATAGATATATACATAAAACATAATAAGGTCATTCATTTCATAACTTAACATCTATATCATGCATATATACATATGTTTACAATATAATAAAGTCATTTTATCCTAAATGGCTAAATGGCTAAATGGCCGAATCTATATGTAATGCGTATACATGCATATAATCATTTTATGAAAGATTATATAGAATACATAAATTAATCCTTGTCATATCTTAATATATTCATTGCACATATATTTGTATATAAATCATATTTAAGCCATTTTTCATTTAAAGGCCTTATGGCCGAAATTTCATTTGGATATATGTACATTTATTTTTTATACATTATACAATTATGTATCCATATTTCAACATAATCATGTCCCTTATAAAACTCTTTTGGCCGATTATTATACATATAAATATACATAACTATATTTATTTACATTTTTCATATATAAACATATAAAATATTCATTTTTATAACAAGTCATAAAATTTACTCGTTTTCTTCATATATGCCGAAAATATATGTATATGTGTGTGTGTATATATACATTACAAAATTCTTTTCTTCGTTACACTTTTGTTTTTTTTTAAATTTGATAGTTATGCCAACTTTATACTCATTTTTATTTATCATCATAATACCTTATCAATCATAATATATATATAACATATAAAATAGTGAAACAAATAAAATAAAGAAATTTTCTTCCAAAAATTATTATTAACCGTGTGTATATATATGAATATATACATCTTTGCATTTTTTTCAAACTTATGCCTAATATATATATATATATACATATATATATGTGTGTGTGTGTGTCCATTTTATTTTATTCATACATTTAAGGGTATTCTAACCCTTTTAGCCGTGTATACTTATATATGTATATCTATATATATTTCTTTTATGCATTATACATATACATGTTCAACATATACCATAAAATTATTTATACCACACAAAGATAGTCTTGCCCGTATATATATATACACACACACATACACACACACATACATATATACATGTTAATTTTAATGCTATTTCATACTTATACATATACTTATACATAATAAATACATCATTTATACTCCAAAATGCTTATGGCCGAAAATACTAGCACATGTATACAACATGTATACTACCTAAAAATATGTATTTTTCATATTCTTGTAAAGAATCTCGAACATACTTCATGATTATCCAACTTTAATATGAACAAATATACTTAGACATTGAAAATCCATGTAGGATCTAGGAAGAATACTTGCCTTTACCACTTTTCTTACACTTTAAAGTGAAGATCTTGTTGGACCGTGCACCTGCAATGAACACCACTAGAGGGGGGTGAATAGTGGTTAGCGGAAATTACACTACAACCCTTTGTTAAAATCCCCTTGAAAACAGAATCTGAGACCAACTCAGATTCAGAACCCGTTCTTCAAAAATTCACAAATAATTGTACACAACTCCAAAAATTATGAAACTTTCCAGAATTGAACTTCAATGAGTTAGCAAGATTCTGTCCAAAAATCAGACAAAATAAGATCGTTTGACCCTTCAAACAAATAAAAAGATTTAGATGGTCAATCTGGACAGAATTGGACAGAATGTTGCTGGTTTTGCAAAACGTGTTTCTCTTTGAATACTCAACCAAATAGGTTGATCTTTATATCAAAACACTCCTTAGGATGTGAAGATGAAGTTTGCAAAAGGCCCTGACCTTAAACAATTCTTGAAAAATACAGAATTTAGGTTTTCTCAAAACTGGTCAGATTGCAGCCAGATTGGAGCAGTTATCTTGCAAAGACTGAAAGACTAACTTTTACTTGCTCAAATCAAGTGATTCTTGTGGCAAATGAAAGCTAACAGTCTGAAGTATAACTCCACCAAAATTCACAAATTTTGAAAATGTTTAGCTATTTTTCCAAATTGCGTGAAGTTGGGTGAAAACTGCAGGAAAAAACGGGCAGAAAACAGAAATAAAGAAACAAGAGAAGAACACCGAGGATTTATCCTGGTTCGGTCAATGTGACCTACTCCAGTCCCAAGGAACACATTTCCTTGGATTTCCCTATGAAATGAGCACCTTACAACAAGAGCCAAGCTTGATCCTTGGGTTATACACCAACCCTACTCAAGACTTGGATAAACACCTTCTAAGCAACACTTAGTTGCAATACCTCCAACACCTATTGATGTAGCCTTATAAAGATGGCTAATCAATCTTACAAATGAAGCTCAAGAGGCTTGTAGCTCACCAAAATATCAAGAACACCTTTGCTACCACAAAATACAACAACAAGAACAAGAAGATGAATATGAAAGCTATAGAATGCTTGTGAGCTTCAAGTGTGTTTCATCTTCTTCACCATTGCCTCTATTTATAGTGTGATTTGAGCCTTGAAGATAAGAATGCCAATGTGTCATCATCTTCATCATCAACTCCAAATGTCTTCTCATCATTGGTTGGCTTTGTACACTTGGCAAAATAAAACAAAATGATTGGTCCACCTTGGATACACCTTGTTGGTCGATTTTTCCACCTTGGATAGTCTCATTTATCCTTTGCAAAATGTAGATAATAAGAGAAGATAAATGCACCAAAAATACCTCAACTTCTTGCTTGAGAATAGCCATGTATGACTTGAACAATTCAAACTCAAAACAGCCCCTCATTTTGGATGTAGTAGCCGTTGGCTACTAAAGGATTTTCAAAATAATAATTTTTGTTTTTCCTTAATAAAATGAGAAAGGATAATACACCAAATTATCCCCAACTTCAAGCACAATAATAGGGCATGTGAAGTCTTCAACTTGACACAAAAAATCTGCTGAAAATACCCAAGAAACTATATAGCCGTTGGCTATATTCTTGAAATATCCAAGTTGGCATTTTTGCCAACTAGCTCTTTTTTGATTGGTCCATTTGTCTCCAACTCATAAAATGAATAATGTATCACCTCCAACTGTAAACACACGTTTTTGACCATACATATATGTGTAGCAACTCAGATTTTTGAAGAAGAAATAAATAGATAACAATTGACAAGATTATGTCAACGTGTAACACCGAAATTCCCCAATATTTCTTCTTACATGTTGAGATCATTTGCACACCTTTGACACCTTTAATATCTCTGAATAATGATGATAAATATTCTCTTATAACATATATAAGAGGGTCTTCAAGAAAAAATAGAATGTGACATCTCAAATCGTCACATATCCAGCTATAGTCAATAGTATCATCGGTTGAGAGAATAAGATATAAGATCACCATATTATCTTCAAAATAATAATAAAACAGCTTCAGAATGAAGATAATAATATGCTCAAGAGATTTCTTGAGTGAAAATACCAAAAATACCCTTGGGGGTAAAATGACCAAAATACCCCTTGTGTGAGAAAACTCCAGAAATGATCCCGGTAGTCAAAAATAATCACACTAACACCTTTGTCATGATAACCAAGATAATAATACACCCTGGAAATATTTTTCACCATATGATGTTCCTACAAAACTTAAAATACCAATTTTGCCCTTTTTGGTAAGTTGTAGAAGCTTCCAAGGCACGTTAGTCACAAGACAATAATAATCACCAAAAACACATAATAATCACATAATGAACATGTATAAATCATGTACAAATGAAAACAATTATTTTAACACATTTTAGAAAATTATTTCTAAAAACCCTAGACATCAATCGATGTGCAACAACCTGAGAGATCGATGTCAACTTTTTCAACTTTTACACATATAACACCATGCGTGACATTTTTAAGTATTCACCACTTAAAATCATGACTTTGAAAATTATCCAAACATATTTCTCAACATTCTCCCCCTTTTGGATGATTTTCAAAATAACCTAACATGATTTTAATGTCACAACTTATAATTAACAATTTAACCAAATGTTTTCAACTTTTAAATAGTATGTTTCTCTCCCCCTCAACTCATACTCTCCCCCTTAACCTATACTCAACTCGTAACCAATTGAAACTTATTATTTCATACCAAATGATGACTTACCAACTAAAATCATGTGCTTATTCTATCTCCCCCTTTATTTTGCAAATCATGCAAAAGATAGAACTATATAATGGTATCGTACGTCATCATACCTAACTTGGCACGCAAGTTTTCAAACGTGGCTTGATTAAGGGGTTTGGTAAAGATATCGGCGATTTGATGATTAGTTCTTATATGGTTTATCACTATGTCCTCATTTTGAACATGATCGCGAAGAAAGTGGTATCGCACCTCAATGTGTTTGGCCTTAGAATGAAGCACCGGATTCCGGGAAAGATTGATTGCACTTGTGCTATCGCAAAAAATTGGAATCTTTGTCATTTTAATGCCAAAATCACTAAGTTGCTGTTTAAGCTAAAGTATTTGGGTAGTACATAAACTCAAAGCAATATACTCGGCTTCAGTGGTAGAAAGAGCTACACTAGCTTGCTTTTTAGAAAACCAAGAGATCAAATTGGTTCCTATGAATTGACATGTGCCGCTAGTGGATTTCCTATCTAACTTGCAACCACCATAATCAGCATCACTATATGCGTGTAATTCCAACTTAGCGTTTCTATCATACCATAGTCCTAAGTGAGGTGTATGCTTAAGATATCTAAATATCTTTTTCACTGCATTGTAATGTGATACCTTAGGACAAGATTGAAACCTAGCACACATACACACACTAAACATGATATCAGGTCTTGATGGAGTTAAGTATAACAATGAGCCAATCATAGACCTATAGAGTGTGTCATCAAAAGGTTTACCATTTTCATCCTTATCAAGTTTGGTACTAACACTCATGGGGGTAGTTGTAGGTTTCAAATCTTCAAAGCCAAACTTCTTAATCATATCATTGATATACTTAAGTTGGCTAATGTGAATTCCTTGAGGGGTTTGTTTGATTTGGAGTCCTAAGAAATAATTCAACTCTCCTACCATTGACATTGAAACTCTGACTTCATACATTCTTCGAAGTCTTTTACTAAGGTAGGGTTAGTTGAACCAAAGATAATATCGTCTACATATATTTGAACTATTAACAAATCATTACCTTTTCTTCTTAGGAATAATGTGTTGTCTATGGTTCCCCTTTGATAATTATTTGCAATGAGAAAGTTTGCAAATCTATCATACCAATCTCTTGGAGCTTGTTTCAAACCATATAAAGCTTTCTTAAGCTTGTAAACATGGTTAGGATTCTTTGGATCTTCGAATCCAGGGGGTTGTTTGACAAACACCTCTTCTTGGATGTATCCATTCAAGAATGCACTCTTGACATCCATTTGGAAGAGTTTAATGTTACTTAGACTTGCAATCGCAAGTAACAATCTAATTGCTTCTAGTCTTGCAACGGGTGCAAAGGTTTCCTCATAATCTATTCCTTCTTGTTGATTATAACCTTGTGCGACTAGTCTAGCCTTATTTCTTGTAATGTTTCCTTGTTCATCCATTTTATTCCTAAAGACCCATTTAGTTCCTATGATAGACTTGTCTTCAGGTTTAGGTACTAAGTCCCACACGTTGTTCCTTGTGAATTGATTTAATTCCTCATGCATAGCATCTATCCATGATATGTCACCTAAGGCTTCCTTAACATTCTTAGGTTCTATGTGTGAGACTAAGCTATGTCCTTCAAGTTGACTTATGTTTCTACGTGTTCTAACCCCAACACTTGGATCCCCAATGATTAATTCTCTAGGGTGCCACCAATTCCTAGTTTGATTAGGTTCACCCTTATCTTGTTCAAATGTTTCATTAGTGTAAACGTTATCATATGTAATTGGATCATTAGTTGTATCATCTTCCAATTGCAAATTCTCTTGATTTATTTCATCTAAGGGTTTATGCATGTCTTGTTCAGGGGGAGTTGGTTCTAGATGATCAAGTATAGGCTCAAGTAATACATCATCATCAAACATATTTTCAACATTTGTTTGTTGTTTATGTTGATGTTTATCACTAACTTCAAAGCATGCATTTTCATTGAATTTCACATGTATGGATTCAATTATTTTTCTAGATGCAGGATTATAACACCTATATGCTCTTGAGTTAGTTGAATATCCAACAAATATGCATTCAATAGACTTTTGTACAAATTTGTCTAGATTATCCTTAGTGTTTAGCACAAAACATTTACATCCAAATACTTTAAGATAATCTATTTTAGGTTGTCTATTGTTTAGCAATTCATAAGGCGTTTTATTTAATTTCTTTCTAATAGTAAGCCTACTTATAATATAACATGCACAACTAACAGCTTCAGCCCATAAATATTTAGGTAATTTATTTTCACACAGCATTGTCCTAGCAATTTCTTGAATCTTTCTATTTTTACGTTCAAGAACTCCATTGAGTTGTGGTGTTCTAGGTTGTGAGAATTCATGTTTAATTCTATATAATTCACAAAATTTGATTACATCTTTGTTTTTAAATTCTCCACCTCTATCACTTCTAATTCTTTTGACATTTTCTTTGTAAATGTTTTCAAGTTGCTTGATAAGGGTTTCGATTGCTAATGGAGCATCGTCTTTGTGTGTTAAGAACAATGTCCATGTGTATCGTGAGTAATCGTCTACTATGACACACACATAGTAGTGTCCACCTAGACTTCTTGTCCTACTTGGACCAAATAAGTCTAAGTGAAGCAATTCTAGTACATGACTAGTACTCACTTCATGTTTCGGTTTTAAGGTTTCTTTAATGTGTTTGCCCTTAATACATGTTTCACACATTTGAAAATCATCTAAGTCTAACTTAGGCATACCTCTAATTAAATTTTTCTTAGACAATTTCTTGATGGTTGAAATTCCTATATGACCTAATCTTCTATGCCATAAGTTCACATCTAAGTCATGTGATATTAGACACTTAACCTTAGCATCTAACATGTTATCTAAGGTAATGGTATAAATATTACCATCTCTATTTCCTTTTAATACTATTTCTCCTTTTTTATTTATTATATCACAAGAATTGGGAAGGAAGGAGACATTATAACCACAATCTATAAGTTGAGAAATACTAAGTAAATTATAGGATAGATTGCTTACTAATAACACATTTTGTATTTGAAATGTGTTAGGGTCCCCGATTGTTCCTCTTCCAACAATTTTTCCTTTGTTGTTGTCACCGAATGTCACCTTTCCACCATCAATATGTTCAAGTTCGGTGAATAGTTTGGGGTTCCCCGTCATATGCCTTGAACATCCACTGTCTAAAAACCATTTGGTTTTTAGATTCTTTGACTTTGCCTCCTTTTTGTATTCCTTGCGTTGTTCCTACAATGGAGACAAAGTTTTAGGTACCCTTTATTTGGGTCCTTGAATGTTAGGTGCATTATTCTTGTTTAGATAACTCTTAGGTATCCAAACTTGAATATACCTTCTAGGCACATTTTTATCATTGTTATAATATGGAAAATAAGAAGAATTAGCATATACATGATTATTCCACATAAGTGAAGATGCATTGTTATACTTGTTGTGCCGTGGTTGATAATCGTTATAGAATGGCCGAGATTTATGATGTATATAAGGCATGTGAATTTGTTTCTTATATGGCGCAGTATAAGTGTGTTCATAGGCATTTCTATAAGACTTATAAGAGTGTTGCCTATACTTAGGTTCATAATATATTGAATGCATTTTATTATGTCTCGTTGCATTTGTATACATATAGGCATAATTTCTAGGTTGTCTAGATGCAAAGTTTGGCCTAGATGTATACTTATGCGTGTGGGTTTTTATGGGTGCATGCTGCATCTTTATCTTTGAATAAGTAGAAGAAGGAGTAGAAGAAGATTTAGCAGGCAAGTTTGTTTTTATAACTTTATAAGGTTGTTTCGTAGTTGATGATACAAACTTAGTCTTTTTATCTAATTTGTCATCTTCTTCTTTATATCCCAATCCAGTTTTATCATTACCATACTTTTGTGATGATATAAGTGTATCTAACATATTTACACCAGATTTAAATTGTTCTATCATTTTTTCTAAGGTAAATTTAGAAGACTTAAGTTGCACTATTTCATTTTCACAACTTTCTAACTTGGATTTCAACATTTTATTTTCCATTTGTAACTTTTGTTCATCTTTCCTATATGATTCAATTTTATTCTCTAAAGAATCGAGAGTATTAGTAGACTCTTGTTTAAGAGATTCTAGTTGATCGGAAAATTCCAAGTTGGACGTCTTCAACTTGTCATTTTCTTCAACTAGTTTCTTCTTTTCTTTAAAGAGCCTCTTACAGTGAGCATGCATTCGTAGGAATTCTTCATATATTTCATCAAATGTCATGTCACTATCAGAATCACTATCAGAAGAAGAACATACCTCGTTGGATACGAAGCAGACTTGAGCTTCCTCAGTTTCGGATTCTGAGTCGGATGAGTCGCTCCATGTGCTCACCTTCATTGCTCGTTTCCCTTTTCTTGCCTTAGACTCCTTGGTCTTTGACATTTGAGCCTCCTTGTCCTTGGCGTGTTTATTATTATTATTGTTATTGTTATTATTATTTTTCTTCGTGGGACAGTCGTATGAAATATGTCCTTTTTGACCGCATTCATGACACTTTAATTCTTTATTATACTATTTGTTTGTGTTATTCTTCCTAGGTTGAGAAGAAGAAGAAGAAGAATTACGTTGTCTATTCCTATTTGGACGTTTGAAAAACTTTCTAAGTTTTCTAGCGATCAATATCAAGTCATCGTCTAATTCAGTATCACTATTACTATCATCGTTACTGGCATGTGCTTCGGTTGTTTTGAAGGCTATTGACTTACCGGATGACTTAGACGATTCAGACTTTCGTTGGTTCAGTTTTACCTCATAGACTTTAAGAGACCCGATCAATTCATCCATCTTGGTGATTGACTTTGTCTCCTCAATTGCAGTCACCTTTGGATCTCATTCAGCAGGGAGACTTCGTAGCACCTTTTGAACCTTTTCATTGTTCGAAAATGACTTCCCTAAAGCTTCAAGGGCATTGAAAATATTAGTAATCCTCAAATCCATAGATGTTATAGATTCGTTTGGCAACATTTTGAAAGTCTCTAATTCAGTCATAAGCATGTTTATTTTTGACTCTTTAACACCACTAGTACCTTCATGCTTTAATACAAGTGATTTCCACATGTCGTGTGCACTTGTGCAATTTGACACATATCATGCTTCAGAAGTTGTAAGTCCATTCAAAAGTAATTGCATAGCTTTAGCATACATGGACATTTTCTTTTTATCATCCGATGACCATTCACTTTTATATTTTTCAACCTCTTGAGTTACTCCACTAACTTGTACAACTTTCATTGGAATGTACAGCCCATCTTCAACTATAGACCATAAATCGATGTCTGTAGCCATTAAGAATGGCATCATTCTTAGTTTCCAATGAACAAAATTATTGCCATCAAAAAGAGGAGGGCGTTGTGTGAACATACCTTCCAACTCACCTTTGTGAGAAACAATAGCCATAGTATGTACCTTGGATTTGAGACAGGCAGTATATTATTAATTGTTGTTTCTTGGCCTTGTATTGTTCGTACGGTGTTGAATCTTGCTTCGTTTGAGTGGTGTTGGTCTGGCTCTGATACCAAATGTTGGACCGTGCACCTGCAATGAACACCACTAGAGGGGGGTGAATAGTGGTTAGCGGAAATTACACTACAACCCTTTGTTAAAATCCCCTTGAAAACAGAATCTGAGACCAACTCAGATTCAGAACCCGTTTTTCAAAAATTCACAAATAATTGTACACAACTCCAAAAATTATGAAACTTTCCAGAATTGAACTTCAATGAGTTAACAATATTCTTTCCAAAAATCAGACAAAAATAAGATCGTTTGACCCTTCAAACAAATAAAAAGATTTAGATGGTCAATCTGGACAGAATTGTACAGAATGTTGCTAGTTTTGCAAAACGTGTTTCTCTTTGAATACTCAACCAAATAGGTTGATCTTTATATCAAAACACTCCTTGGGATGTGTAGATGAAGTTTGCAAAAGGCCCTGACCTTAAACAATTCTTGAATAATACAGAATTTAGGTTTTCTCAAAACTGGTCAGATTGCAGCCAGATTGGAGCAGTTATCTTGCAAAGACTGAAAGACTAAATTTTACTTGCTCAAATCAAGTGATTCTTGTTGCAAATGAAAGCTAACAGTCTGAAGTATAACTCCACCAAAAATCACGAATTTTGAAAATGTTTAGCTATTTTTCCAAATTGCGTGAAGTTGGGTGAAAACGGCAGGAAAAACGGGCAGAAAACAGAAATAAAGAAACAAGAGAAGAACACCGAGGATTTATCCTGGTTCGGTCAATGTGACCTACTCCAGTCCCAAGGAACACCTTTCCTTGGATTTCACTATGAAATGAGCACATTACAACAAGAGCCAAGCTTGATCCTTGGGTTATACACCAACCCTACTCAAGACTTGGATAAACACCTTCTAAGCAACACTTAGTTGCAATACCTCCAACACCTATTGATGTAGCCTTATAAAGATGGCTAATCAATCTTACAAATGAAGCTCAAGAGGCTTGTAGCTCACTAAAATATCAAGAACACCTTTGCTACCACAAAATACAACAACAAGAACAAGAAGATGAATATGAAAGCTATAGAATGCTTGTGAGCTTCAAGTGTGTTTCATCTTCTTCACCATTGCCTCTATTTATAGTGTGATTTGAGCCTTGACGATAAGAATGCCAATGTGTCATCATCTTCATCATCAACTCCAAATGTCTTCTCATCATTGGTTGGCTTTGTACACTTGGCAAAATAAAAGAAAATGATTGGTCCACCTTGGATACACCTTGTTGGCCGATTTTTCCACCTTGGATAGTCTCATTTATCCTTTGCAAAATGTAGATAATAAGAGAAGATAAATGCACCAAAAATACCTCAACTTCTTTCTTGAGAATAGCCATGTATGACTTGAACAATTCAAACTCAAAACAGCCCCTCATTTTGGATGTAGTAGCCGTTGGCTACTAAAGGATTTTCAAAATAATAATTTTTGTTTTTCCTTAATAAAATGAGAAAGGATAATACACCAAATTATCCCCAACTTCAAGCACAATAATAGGGCATGTGAAGTCTTCAACTTGACTCAAAAAATCTGCTGAAAATACCCAAGAAACTATATAGCCGTTGGCTATATTCTTGAAATATCCAAGTTGGCATTTTTGCCAACTAGCTCTTTTTTGATTGGTCCATTTGTCTCCAACTCATAAAATGAATAATGTATCACCTCCAACTGTAAACACACGTTTTTGACCATACATATATGTGTAGCAACTCAGATTTTTGAAGAAGAAATAAATAGATAACAATTGACAAGATTATGTCAACGTGTAACACCGAAATTCCCCAATATTTCTTCTTACATGTTGAGATCATTTGCACACCTTTGACACCTTTAATATCTCTGAATAATGATGATAAATATTCTCTTATAACATATATAAGAGGGTCTTCAAGAAAAAATAGAATGTGACATCTCAAATCGTCACATATCCAGCTATAGTCAATAGTATCATCGGTTGAGAGAATAAGATATAAGATCACCATATTATCTTCAAAATAATAATAAAACAGCTCCAGAATGAAGATAATAATATGCTCAAGAGATTTCTTGAGTGAAAATAACAAAAATACCCTTGGCGGTAAAATGACCAAAATACCCCTGGTGTGAGAAAACTCCAGAAATGATCCCGGTAGTCAAAAATAATCACAATAACACCTTTGTCATGATAACCAAGATAATAATACACCCTTGAAATATTTTTCACCATATGATGTTCCTACAAAACTTAAAATACCAATTTTGCCCTTTTTGGTAAGTTGTAGAAGCTTCCAAGGCACGTTAGTCACAAGACAATAATAATCACCAAAAACACATAATAATCACATAATGAACATGTATAAATCATGTACAAATGAAAACAATTATTTTAACATATTTTAGAAAATTATTTCTAAAAACCCTAGACATCGATCGATGTGCAACAACCTGAGAGATCGATGTCAACTTTTTCAACTTTTACACATATAACACCATGTGTGACATTTTTAAGTATTCACCACTTAAAATCATGACTTTGAAAATTATCCAAACATATTTCTCAACAGATCTCTTCACTTAACTTGGAAGAGAAACTCTTTCGCTTGCTCCCATGGTGACCTCGGTTTTAAGAGGAGAATGGAAAAGTTAGTGACTAACTTATGAAGCTAAATACATGAAAGAAATATAACCAATCTTAGATGATTTTCTTACCTTGCACACATGGTTTTTAAACCTTGAAAATTCGGCCATGTTGTTGGAGAATGTTGTAGTTATGGTTTTGAAGGTGTGTATGAGATGAAGAAAAGAAAATCACTCCTTGTTGGAGTTTTGATAACCCACGGCTACTTGGCGAAAATGAAGATGGAAGGAGTTTGTTTTTCTTTTCATGAAGACGAAAGAAAGATGTCTTGGATATATATATATTTATTAGGTATGAAATGAGAAGAAGAAGAAAGTGTTTCTTTGTCCTCCTTTCTTCAAATTTTTGGCCATTGTACCTGAGAAGGAGGTTGAAACTTATTTCTTGTGTGTAGGAAGAAAGAGAGTATAAAGATAGAGAGTAGGAGATGAAATAAATTGAAGAATGAAATACGAAGAGGAGGGAGAGAGGGGCTTACGGTTAGGAGGAACATGGAGGAGAGAAGGAGGAAAAAATGATGAATGTAGATGGGAAAAGGTGGAAGTGGGTAAAATTGTGAGAGGTTGAGTGAAAGAATAGTTAAAGGAGAATATTTTTCTTCTCCTTTTTGTTTGGCAACTTTCGGCGAAGTGGGGAGGGGGAAAGAGGGATATTTCGGCTGACATGAGAAAAGGAGGAGAGAGGAAAAGTTTTCTTGGGGTAATAGTAAGTTAAGTGATGATGAAAGGTGAAAAGTGTGTAAGAATAAAGAAAAAGAGATGTTGACATGTTGGAGGGTAGGGTGGCTGGCCTAGGTTTTTTTTGGGGAAGGGGTGAATTTGTGTTTTGTGCCATGTAGGGTAAAGTGGAAGAAAATGTGATAAAATTGGGATAAAAGTGTGTACTGGAAATATTGTATCGGGTATTTTTATTTTGTGTAATTTATTTTTACTGTCTTAGGTTGTTACCAACTAATTTATTTAAATCGTATCATGTGTCTGAAATGTTTGTTATCTAGTTCCGTCAAGTCTCGCTATATCCGATAACTTATTGTTCGGTTATTTTTTTCGACCGTTTCTAACCCCGATATATAACGTCGATGTCTTTAATAATCCTAAATAAAATTGAAATTCCATTGAAATTTTTCCAACATCGCATTTGCGTTCTATTTTTCATTATATTATTTTATTTCCATTGATCCGGAAATTCGGATCGTAACATTCTTTCCCCCTTATAAAAATTTTCGTCCTCGAAACTTAGGATTGTATCTATTTTGCACTTTAAGATTTAAACACTTAATTTCTAGCGTCATTTCTTAATTGCCTATGATTCAACTTAGAATTCACCGACTTATAATAGAAATTTTTCGTAATTTATTGTTTCCCTATACCTCCTTTTAGTCCGCTTAGATATTCTACAACCTCATATTTCTGCGCGTTATAGTTACCTTTATACTTACCAATTTCAGCCGCTAATCCTCATTCGATTAAATCTTATATCATCTCCACTCTAGTCATGTTTACTCAGATTCAACTTATGCACACTACTTCCAATCAGGTAATCCAACGTCATTCAGAATTCATAATTTAACTTCTGATATGCCATTACTCATTATATTCTTATCTCTATTTATATAATTGTACTCTTATGACTATGAATTTACATACCTAATGCGACTAACATCTTTGACCTACTCTGAAATTTCTAATTTCCTCATCTTAATCATACACGTACTATTTGTACAATGTATTCACCGAACCCTACTCGTTCTAATTCTTATATATCGTTGCTTATAGTTCTACTACACATCATAGCTTAGTGATGCTACAAATTTGCATCAGTATCTTTAAATATTGCCCAATAAGGCTGAACTTGAAACTGTCAAAAAGATGTGTAGCGTTTCGATGGCTACACGTGGCTACAGTACAAAGAGACAAAAGATTCAGCTGTATACAAATCACTTTAAAGTGGACGTGAAAAGCATGGATATACAATTCTTCTACTACAGTGTTCTATTCTAGTTTTCGTACAACACAAGGTGGGTTATCCTTGAGCATTGATGTATCTACAACCATGAAAATCCAGACAAGACCTGTGGTAGACTTCTTTATCAGTAATCAGAAGATACTGAAGCTGAGACTTAAGATAGGGAAATCACAACTTATGATCAATAAGCTACTAACATGAAACCAGAATCGAGGCATTCCGGTGAATGGCCATGTATAGATGTTGAAAAGCCTAAACGACCTACTTACATTCCTACTGAGTTGTACTCTCTACTTTCTCTTCAGCGATACAGTAAAGCCATATCAACTTTCCAGAGATCTTTCCTAGCGAGGAAATCATAGCACAACTACAAGAGGAAATGAGTTCTTTGACCACTGAGTTTTCTACTGTTTAACTCTTAAATCTTTATATCACGATTCATATCTGCCTAATTCCGTTCTATCTTTTCTTATACTAAGGCTGTCACCTTCATCTAAGATCATTTAGAATATGATCATTTCTTCAATTCTAAGATCACTTATTAAATTCATGTCGTTGTTTACTTATGTGTCCGCAGTGGATATGGAGCCTTTACCCTGTTACCAACTGTAGCGCCCTGTCCGAAACCAAGGTTCCGGCCCGGCGCACAACTGTACTCAATTACAAGGAGCATAAGGAGTCGATACTATACATGTGCATGTCAACATGAATATGAATCGATAAGCGGAAGCAACAAAATATAAACAAATCAATATCGACATGCAACGTACTAAAACATGATATATACCAGACAAAATATACTAAATACTGAAATCTTCTGAAATACATCATAAACCAAGACCTAATGCCTTAGAAGCAAATCTCTCAGTATGTTTCGTCCTAAACAATGGTCTATCTAGTTAGTTCTCAACAAGCTTGTATAGTGATACATGTTATCTGGAAAATGATAAATGAGGCAAGTATGAGCGATAGCAAACTTTTAATCGCTCAGCAAGTAGTCTTACTAGATATGACATGTGGATCATACATGGGGAGACGGGATGATGAAATATAATAACCATGAATATCGAATATAATAAGCACGTCTCCATTTTAATCAGTATAGCATAACTATAAACTGGAAGCAGGTAAATAAGGAAAATTTTACAACATAACATAGCATCATCCCTTTTCACTTAATCCATTACACCATATATTATCCATACTTAGCTTCTAATCCATAACTTATACTATCCTCACATATCGTATATGTACTACACTTTCATGCGTCAACACTATGTTGACCATTGTAGTGCCATCATACACTTAAGGAATTCTTAATCACAACCTTAAGGTGACATGATCATGACATAATGCATAAAACATGAATTTTCATAAACGTGACGTGATTTTCATAACTTGCATAACATGACTTTTTCATAACATAAAGACATAACATTTTTATAATTGGCTATAGCAATTTTCGTAAGAATAATAACACATGACATACGGATTGATTCCGCATATAGTGCATGTACGAATAAAGCATCATAAACATATGTACATATGCTAACGGTGACGCGTTATGACGGAGATCCCGTGTTCCAGACCCCGTGTTACACTCGGCCATAAACTCAGTAAGACGGAGATACCGTGTCCAGACCAGGTGTTACACTAGGCCTTAACATAATCACATGCCCCTGACACCTACCACCCTTGCACCAATGTCACACTGGCAAACATAACATAACATATCGTGTGTCGATAGAATCAATCGTCTCGCGTTTATTATTCACATACATGTGAACTTTTAAACATGTAATGCGATAAAATCATTTTTCAAACTTTCATTTCATGAGGTATGAGACTCGGTCAAATGAGGGTATCTTGGTCATACTACCACTAATAACATCACATACGGATTGATTCCGTATATAGTACATGTACCAATAAAGCACCATAAGCATATGTACATGTGCTAACGGTGACGCGTTATGACGGAGATCCCGTGTTCCAGACCCTGTGTTACACTCGGCCATAAACTCAGTAAGACAGAGATGTCGTGTCCAGACTAGGTGTTACACTAGGCCTTAACATAATCATATGCCCCTGACACCTACCACTCTGGCGCCAATGTCACACTGGCAAACATAACATAACATATCGTGTGTCGATGGAATCAATCGTCTCGCGTTTATTATTCACATACATGTGAACTTTTAAACATGTAATGCGATAAAATCAATTTTCAAACTTTCATTTCGTGAGGTATGAGACTCGGTCAAATGAGAGTATCTTGGACATACTACCACTAGTAACATCACTACTTACTTACAGTCTACTTATCATGACTTAAGGAAGTACGTAACCATACTTTTTTAATATCTAAACTACACATGTGTTTCATAATTCATAATATATGTGCATAGAACATATAATTCCTAATATACCATCTAGGAATTTCATCACTTATATCATGATTTACATATTATCGTTTATTAAACATATGAATATGAATATCATGAAATAAAATCATTTATGTCATAACATCGTATTTGAACTGTATATATTTTTATGTATGTGCAATATATACTTTAATTTATATTAGTCTTCTTTAAGTGTGTATAAGTACTATAAAGCATATATATTTGATCATATTGCATAGATATATACATAAAACATAATAAGGTCATTCATTTCATAACTTAACATCTATATCATGCATATATACATATGTTTACAATATAATAAAAGTCATTTTATCCTAAATGGCTAAATGGCTAAATGGCCGAATCTATATGTAATGCGTATACATGTATATAATCATTTTATGAAAGATTATATAGAATACATAAATTAATCCTTGTCATATCTTAATATATTCATTGCACATATATTTGTATATAAAGCATATTTAAGCCATTTTTCATTTAAAGGCCTTATGACCGAAATTTCATTTGGATATATGTACATTTATATTTTTATACATTATACAATTATGTATCCATATTTCAACATAATCATGTCCCTTATAAAACTCTTTTGGCCGATTATTATACATATAAATATACATAACTATATTTATTTACATTTTTCATATATGTACATATAAAATATTCATTTTTATAACAAGTCATAAAATTTACTCGTTTTCTTCATATATGCCGAAAATATATGTATATGTGTGTGTGTATATATACATTACAAAATTCTTTTCTTCGTTATGCTTTTGTTTTTTTTTTAAATTCGTTAGTTATGCCAACTTTATACTCATTTTTATTTATCATCATAATATCTTATCAATCATAATATATATATATAACATATAAAATAGTGAAACTAATAAAATAAAGAAATTTTCTTCCAAAAATTATTATTAACCGTGTGTATATATATGAATATATACATCTTTGCATTTTTTTCAAACTTATGCCTAATATATATATATATATATACATATATATATGTGTGTGTGTGTGTGTCCATTTTATTTTATTCATACATTTAAGGGTATTCTAACCCTTTTAGCCGTGTATACTTATATATGTATATCTATATATATTTCTTTTATGCATTATACATATACATGTTCAACATATACCATAAAAATATTTATACCACACAAAGATAATCTTGCCCGTATATATACATATACATATATATACACACATACACACACATACATATATACATGTTGATTTTAATGCTATTTCATACTTATACATATACTTATACATAATAAATACATCATTTATACTACAAAATGCTTATGGCCGAAAATACTAGCACATGTATACAACATGTATACTACCTAAAAATATGTATTTTTCATATTCTTGTAAAGAATCTTGAACATACTTCATGATTATCCAACTTTAATATGAACAAATATACTTAGACATTGAAAATCCATGTAGGATCTAGGAAGAATACTTGCCTTTACCACTTTTCTTACACTTTAAAGTGAAGATCTCTTCACTTAACTTGGAAGAGAAACTCTTTCCCTTGCTCCCATGGTGACCTCGGTTTTAAGAGGAGAATGGAAAAGTTAGTGACTAACTTATGAAGCTAAATACATGAAATAAATATAACCAATCTTTGATGATTTTCTTACCTTGCACACATGGTTTTTAAAACTTGAAAATTCGGCCATGTTGTTGGAGAATGTTGTAGTTATGGTTTTGAAGGTGTGTATGAGATGAAGAAAAGAGAAGCACTCCTTGTTGGAGTTTCGATAAGCCATGGCTACATGGTGAAAATGAAGATTGAAGGAGTTTGTTTTTCGTTTCATGAAGAGGAAATGAAGATGCATTAGATATAGAGATTTATTAGGTATAAAATGAGAAGAAGAAGAAGAAAGTGTTTCTTCATCCTCCTTTCTTCAAATTTTCGGCCATTGTACAAGGGAAGAAGTTTGAAGCTTATTTCTTGTGTGTAGGAAGAAAGAGAGTATAAAGATAGAGAGTAGGAGATGAAGTAAATTGAAGAATGAAAAATGAAGAGGAGGGAGAGAGGGGACTTACGGTTGGGAGGAACATGGAGGAGAGAAGGAGGAGAAAATGATGAAGGTAGATGGAAAACGGTGGAAGTGGGTAAATTTGTAAGAGGTTGAGCGAAAGAATGGTTAAAGGAGATGATTTTTCTTCTACTTTTTGTCTTGCAACTCTCGGCCAAGTGGGGAGGGAGCAAGAGGGATATTTAGGCTGACATGAGAGGAAGGAGGAGAGAGGAAAAGTTCTTGGGGTAATAGTAGGTTAAGTGATGATGAAAGGTGAAAAGTGTGTAAGAATAAAGAAAAAGAGATGCTGACATGTGGGAGGGTAGGGTGGCCGGCCTAGGTTTTCTTTTGGGAGGAGGAGAATTTGTATTTTGTGCCATGTAAGGTAAAGTGAGAGAAAATGTGATAATTGGGGTAAAAGTGTGTATTGGAAATATCGTATCGGGTATTTTTATTAGATGTAATTTATATTAACTTAGGTTGTTACCAACTAATTTTTTTTAAATCGTATCATATGCCCAAAATGTTTGTTATCTAGTCCCGTCAAGTCTCGCTATATTACAAAATGGAAAAAAATGTGTATAATAAGATGCACATAAATATAATGCTGCAAGCGTGTGAAAAATAAAATAAAATAAAATAAGTAAATTAAAGAAGAAAAATGCCGCTGGGACGGGGTTAGTCAACCCCTATTATCCATTTTCCCACTAAGCATTCCACTGATGGTGCCCCAAATCTCTCCCCTAAATGGCCTTATCCATCCAACTAAAAAAGAAAGATATTTCACCACAGAGAAATCTCCTTCTCAGCCATCACACATTACACACGCACTCTCAAAAACACCTCGGCAGAGCTAGGGAAAAGAAAGAAAAAGAGGGAGAGAAGAAAGGAAGAAAGAAGAAGGAAACAAATAATTAAATAAATTCGACACCCTTATAATCCAAGGTAAGTATCTTTTCCTCTACTCAGATTTTTGTCATAATTTTCATTAAATGTATTATGTATGTTTTATACATGGATTATGGTTGTGTTTATATGTGTAAGTGTTTGGGGAAAATTTTGTATGATTATACAATTTGGTGGGTGTTCTTTTCTTGAGGAATAAAATATATGTGTATATATATAATCACCATCACTGGAATGGTATTTAGATATACAAAATATGCTAAGGCCTCGGGGTTTTATATTAGCAAATAGTAGGTGCTGTTTTTGTACCATTAATATATATGTAATTTTCTGATGGTAATTATACACATGTAAATATAAGTACAATTTTCTCCTAGATTATATCTTTATATAAAACTGGTGCAGTAAGACATACTTACATACGTATTTGTATACCTCCAAATTATACACATACGTACGGTAATAATCATATTCAGAATTTTTTTTATGTACAAGTGTCAATACTACTTTTTGGATATATTTATGCATTAGATATATTTAACTTTTACGGAGTTCAACACATGCATACACATATATATTTTGTTTGGTATCTGTAAGTTATACATACACACACAAACATATATATATATATATTATGTATATTTTGACCGTTGTATACAGAAAGGATACAAACCTTATATTTCCAATCTATGCTCAAACTGTATACAGAAATGATCAAACTGAATATGCCAAATCTATATTCAATTGTTAGAAGGCTGTGTGTAACCGATGTGGTACACACTTTATATTCTAATTGATGCCACATTCATACTTTGCACCGTACATATTCACATATGTATAAATGGATTGTATTGATTTCAAATTTTAAATATGTGTGCATGCGACTTATGGCTGTGGGTGTGTACTTTTGGTAATTATATGTCTATATTTCGGTATTAACTTGGATCATGTATTAGTATTTGGGGTTGTATAAATAAATTTTATATGTGTTGTACCATTTGTATATGTGAAACATTTTATATGTATATATATATTTCTCATGGTTTTGTATTTTGGTCACGTTTATGAATTTTCAAAATAGGTGTGTGCATTATTTATGAATATACACGTGCCTAGGGCGTATGCATATATAAGTGTATATTTAGAAATTGATTTGTGAAATTATTTTATGAGGGCCAAAAATTAGTGGCCTAACTATCAAATGAAGAATTCGGCCTCAGTTGAGCGTGCAGCATCATTATGTAATTTTGAAAATATATCTTTTCGATATATTATAAAGGAGGCAAATGTTATATGTTGTGTATATTTATATATGTTGGTATTATAAATAGAAGAAATAGAAATCTAGGAACTAATTATTTTAGGTAAGTCAAATTAATATTTATTCCAGGTATTGATTTTTATATACAATTGTTTAGATCCGAGCCTAGAAGAGAAGGAAGTGAATACCGGATTCAAGGTAAATGGTCTGTCTATGCTCGTTATACTGTCATGCATCAAAGATAAATAGTCTATTTGTGCTCGTCATGTTATCATGCATCAGATGTAAGTGGTCTATTTGTGCTCGTTATGCTGTCATGCATCAGATGCAAGCGGTATATTTGTGCTTGCTATGTTTATCATGCATCAGTGTGTTATTTGTTGCATATCTGTAACTGGATTTCCTCTATATGTGAATTGTGTGCATGTGTGATATATGTGAACTGTGTGTATGTATCAGTGTGGATGCACCAGATTAAAGAAAGATGAGAAGAACAGAAATGAGAATGAAAATAAAAATGAGATAAAAGAAAAGAGAGCCGGGCCGAATGGCCAATGGGCCGGTTGCGGTGATAGGCCTCGACCCAGAACATAATATAAATGTTACTTAATTACTTTTAAATAGTAATAACTATAGGAAGATATAAATAAAAATCAGAAAATTAGAAATAAATTCTCGAAATCATAAAATGCTGAAATTAAATTATTTCCATTGTATTTCGGTAATTGTAATAATTTATTTAATTCGGATAATTAGGTAATAAATAGGAGAAAATGAGGAAAAATATTGAAAGTGCACAATAAATGTAGACAAGCCATGGAAAGTAGGTTTAACGTTAAGCAACATTAAATCATTACTCGGATAATAAATGAACCTAGATTTGAGTGCCGGAGGATGGTGAAGATGGGCCAGGGGCCTCAGGCGATGTGGTTTTTGCATTCATGCTACGTGCATTGCATTGATGGTGGGTTATGACGTATAGGTCACGGACGCTCAGTATGGTATACGGTAGCGGGCCAAGTACACTCAGGATGGTGACTGTGGGTGGGTATGACCCATAGCCACTCACTAGGTCCCGGGATCATGCATTGCATGGCGGAGGTATCGGCATTCTGTGTGACATGACTTCGTTACGTGTGACATGCATATCTAGACATGCATCATGAAGTTGTGCATTATTATGTGGAGTGACTTACTTTCTGCGGCTTATTTACTTCATTGGTATGCATTGTCCACTTCTTTGTCTATATGATTATTTGTTTGATGTATGTCATACTTGAGAAGAGCATGCATCATGGTAAGATAGATTGACCTGATGAATTATTTATTTTGTATTTATTTTCAAAGACTTGACTGTTAAAGATAATCGAGTGAAATTATTTATGGACTAAGGTGTTGTATGTTAACTATAAAGGTTATTTGTATTTGCTTCTGCATGTATGATTTTTATAACAGGTATATGCAGGCTCCTTACTGAGCCCGTTGATTTGGCTCACACCACCCCTCACCAGTTTTGCAGGTATGAGGAGTTATAATATGTTTACACAGGAGTTAGTATACCATGAAAGATCGAGACGAGAGATATCAAGAGCTAGGATATTCAGACGAGAGTTTCGAGGGTGGGTGAGGCAGTTATTTCGAAATTAGAGGTTTATGTATTTCGAGATTAGTGTTTATATTTGACTATAGTATTGATTTAGAAATTCTTCGACATAGTATTAATGTAATGATTATTTTATCGAAGATTTTTAGTAATGACTTCTACTGACTTCGATCTACGTTATTATGATGACGTGTAGTTGATTTGTATCGACGTCTTATATTCTCCTTCGCGAGATACGGCGGATGCACCGTTCCCGATGCTAGGGTTCGGGAGTGGGGCACTACATGCTATATCCGATAACTTATCGTTTGGTTATTTTTCCGAGCGTTTCTAATCCCGATATATAACGTTGATGTTTTTAATAATCCCAAATAAAAATTAAATTCCATCAAAATTTTATCGACATCGCATTCGCGTTCCGTTTTTCATTATATTATTTCATTTCTATTGATCCGGAAATTCGGGTCATAACAATGGAGGTATTGTGGCTTAAGGAATGTTACACGAATTAGGATTTCTAATACTTGGTTCTGCAAGAGTATACTGTGACAACGCTGCAGCGATAAGTATTTCAGAAAATCTAATGCAGCATGATCGGACTAATATACGGAGGTTGATCGACGTTTTATCAAAGAGAAGATAGAGAGAGGCATAATTGAACTACCTCATGTGCGGTCTGAAGACCAGTTGGCAGACATCGTTACAAAAGCTGTTGATAGGAGAAGTTTCCTCAATGTGTTGTCTAAGTTGAGCATTAGGGATCTCACTACTCAACTTGAGAGAGAGTGTTAAAGAATATAGAATATTCCACATACCATAAATATAATACTTACCATGTATATATGATTGGTAGTGATTATAGGAGAGATTGGTTGTTAATTATAGATTGATTGTGATTGATATACTTGATATATTATTATAGGGACTGTAGCTAGCTATATAATCATCATGTACGGAAATGACAAAATCATGAATTCTTCATCCTATTAGTGTTCAATTCTTAACACTTTCGACGTGCATGAATAATTTTGCATTGCACGTGAATATCTTGTCGTGGATGTTGTTATGGAGTATTTAGAGGGATTGCCAAGGGAGTTATGGAGGTACTGTGGCTTAAGAAATTGTTACACGAATTAGGATTCTTAATACGTGGTTCTGCAAGAGTATACGGTGACAACACCGCAATGAAAAGTATTTCAGAAAATCCAGTGCAGCATGATCGAGCTAAACATATGGAGGTTGATCGACATTTTATAAAAGAGAAGATAAAGGGAGGCATAATTGAACTACCTCATGTGCGGTCCGAAGACCAGTTGGGTGACATCCTTACAAAAGCTGTTGATGGGAGATGTTTCCTCAGTGTTGTCCAAGTTGAGCATTGAAGATCCCACTACTCAATTTGAGGGAGAGCGTTAAAGAGTATAGAATATTCCACATACCATAAATATAATACTTACCATGTATATATGACTGGTAGTAATTAAAGGAGATTGATTATTAATTGTAGATTGATTGTGATTGATATACTTGACATATTAGTATAGGAATTGTCGCAATATAATCATCATGTACAGAATTGACAAAATCATGAATGAGAATTATCTTCTTCATCCTATTAGTGTTGAATTCTTAACACTTTCGACGTGCATGAATAATTTTGCATTTCACATGTCAATATCTTGTCGTGGATGATTGAATATTGTAATTATCATAGCATTATTTTCCCCCTAATTTTAGCGCTCACGTTTTGGAGCATTAGGTACATGCTTTGATTTTCCTTCTTTAAGGACATCATTGTAACTGTATAAACACAGCATCCTGGAATGAATATCACGAGATTTTCCTCCAAAGCTTCTAATATAAGTCCTCTGCCGTAAGGATTCTGGGCTCAAACCCTGTCTTCATCCACCGCTATTGTGGTGGTTTTGATAGGGTGAATCAACAGAGAAAATTTTGCTCAGTTCAGACACTGCAAGCAGTTGTCTTTCTCCTTAGATTTTTTATGGTTTTCAAGTGGTAGACATGAATAGAAATATAAAACTCCTGACATGGACACAATACATAAAAGAGACGCGCAAACATATATCGCCAGCGTTAAAAACTAATACACGAAAAATATTTCTAACTAAAAGCTAATGCACGAAAAATATTTTCAAACAAAAAGTTTATACAAAACCCAAAATGGTCCAAGGCTAAGTCTGACTTATTATAATAACCGATCATTATAGTTTACATGACATATATTCTTTATATGTCATCACCTTCTTGTGTCATTAAATACTCTTTAACTATCTATGGAATCTGATAGTCAGGGTATTAGAGAACACGAGAAAGAACATAGAGAGTGCAACCATTCGCAAACAGAGCAATGATAGCGTAAATACTTACACCAACCCACTTGTTTGTGAGATAGGAGAGTGAAGCCATCCCAAGTGATGCGTAACTGAGACTCAGAAGAAATGCAATTATGCAAACGATGATTAAAAGCCTATTCTGAGTCTGGTCCTGACACTTTTTGTGGAGGTGAGAAGTTAAAACAACTAGCAAACCCATTAGCGCAACAGGAAACCCGAGGGTATAAACATCAAACATTGCTCCTTCAGTATCTGAGGATCCGTTCCATTCCGAAGTAATCAGTATGTACAGTCCTTTATAGTGGCTGGCAACGGCGCTCTTAAATAAAAACCCAATTAGGACGCAATACAACAACAGTAACTTGTCTGAGAGGTGGGGAGTATCTGTTTGCTCGACAGAAAGAGAATGCATGTTCAGTTGATTTTCATCCACGGCACTATAAGTACTGTTTTCCGCCTCCTTCACCGTCGGAACAATGCTTTTTGCTACCACTGTGCCGTCGCCAGCCACTCCATCTTCCGTCTTCTCCCACATCACCCGCTTTTCATCCATTTGTTCCGCTGATCAACTCAAAGGGTTGAGTCAAAAGAATGCAACTTTGTTCACTCAATCAATTTAAGAGTGAAACACAAAGAAAAAAAAGAAGCAAACGAGTAAACAAACTAGATCTTGATATTTCATGTGGAGATGATGGTTGAACCTACCTTACACTCTTGATAGATCTAAATCTTCGTACTAGGGCTTTTTAGGTTGCTTCATTAGAAGTTGAACAAACTTGGCCACCTTTATATAATTTCGCAGGGTGTTTTTACATTTCCTTATCCTTAACTTTGATTTATTTTTCTTCTAATAATTTATTTTACAATGATAATTTACCCTTGAAGTTATAAAAGCTACCGAATTAAATGAAACAATCAAAGATAAATATATTTTGTCTTATCTCCTATATTTTAAATATATTATCCTATAAAACAAACACAAATTTCAAGATACGTTAAGGAAAGGAACTTTGAAAAACTGATAAAACATGTAAATGAAGAGATTCAATCGGTTAGAAATTTACTTTCAAATATGCTATATCCATATTTGTAACTAATATATAAACAAGTTTCCGAAATCTATTTAATTTTATGGCATAGGGAAGAAAATTTTATATTAAAATTCAAAATATTAAACTGATCATCGATACGTTATAATGGATAAGAGATTCTTGAAATGAGGTATCTCAAATTATATTTTTTTCGTTTAATCTAAACAAACTGCGTTTCTCTCTCTCTCTCTCTCTCTCTCTCTCTATATATATATATATATATATATATATATATATATATATATATATATATATATATATATATATATAACTATGGGTGGAGCAGCTTGTATGGTTGCCGAATCAGCTGGGAGAATTCTCGCTGAAAAGCGCTTGTCGCACTGAGTCACCAAAGCTGCTCTCTGCCTCTTTTATATGGTCAAAACATCACTCTCCGGCAATAAAGGTCTTTCTCTGGCGTCTTTTTAATTCGGCTTTGCCTTTTGAGGATTATCTTGGTAGCTACGTAATGGCTCGTCCGACACAATGTCCCTTCTGCAAGCGTGAATCAGCTTCGGTGGATCACGTGTTTTTATATTGCCCTTCTGTATGCCCCATTTGGTGCTATTTTGCAAGTGAATTACATTGTCCTCTTCCCACCTCAATCCACCTCCGTCAATATCTTTTTTCATGGTGGTATCGTTCATCCCTCTCTACGATTATTGGGGTCTATAAAATTGTCATCCCGGCGATTATTGTTCATCGCATCTGGTGTGCTTACACTGCCCTGATATATGGTGACCGTCAGCATCTCACATCGACCTCTCTTCGGTTTTCCATACAATATGAGATCATTTTGTGGCACAAAAAGCTTGCGGGCTCTAAGTTGCTTGCTACATCACGCAATATTTTCAATTGGCTGCCTATTGTCCGCCCTCCTCGACCTTTGCTAATTCGCTGGATCACGCCACCCACAGGAAGATTGAAATTAAATGTTGACGCAGCAACGGGTCGTCGTTGTGCCGCTGGAGGCGCAATATTACGTGATCACAGGGGAGCTTGCGTTGGAGCAATTTCTTTCCGTCTCCCTTTAAGCACACCCTTTCACGCAGAGATACAAGCAGCAGTTTTTGGTCTCTTCTATTTTTTACCGCTCTACCGCACAATCATTTTGGAATCGGATTGCTCCCAAATGATTGACCGGTTGGCTCGCCCACCCACTGTGAATGGTAATCTACATCTTCAATGGCTACAATCCCTAGTTCATTCATATCGGCTCTCTTACTGTCATGTTTATCGCGAGGCAAACCTCCCAGCACATTATTTAGCGCAACATGCAATGCTCCACCCAGGAACGAAACGATTTGGCCCGAATACTTTACCTTCTTTGGTCCGTGCGGCAGTCACACTGGATCTCACTTCTGTAAATCTGCGGATACCATGACAGTCTTCCATAGGGATTGGCCAACGTTTTCTTATACTGCCTGTTACCATAGTGTGACAGGCAGGCGCGGTATGGTTGCACATCCATTATTCTATGTTTTATACTTTATACTTTTAATGTGTAATGCTCCTTTTTGTTTCATGGGTGTGATCTATCCATATCTACATTCTCGCATCTTGGGCGTCGCCAACATGTCTGCCTCGATATCATGCTGCGTTGGGTTTCATATGACGAGTGTTTTACCATCGTCGCCTTGGCCTGTCGGTCAAGGCGACTCGGGTATTCTTTCTCTCACTTGGTTCATGATATATCTTTTGAACACTGCTGCTATACTTATGTTCTTTTTCTGCTTGTGCGAGTTTCAACTCCAAATGGCGAGACTTATTCTGGCAGTATACACTGCATTTTCGGATCTGCTAGCATTGCAGGCAAGGGCTATTATTTTCTTCTTGTCGCCTTGGCACTACAACTGCCAAGGTGGCATTGGTACGTGCTTGCTCTATCAGAGTTTGCTTGTTCAGTTTCACATAAATATTCATTCCTACTCTTTCTGGATGTTTTCTGAGGTTTGGATTAGCGTGGCTCCTCCAAGCAGCATTTTCGCCCATCTAAACTACATCGGAGGTCGACTGTACAGGACAACAACATTCACGAATTTCTACCGCCATTTAATTCCTTATCATATCAATGATAGTCATATAAATATGTATGCTTTTTCCTTCGCCAAGGTTTTATCCACAAGGGTGGTTTTTCTTGGCAAGGTTTTAATGCGGCATATCATATATGACTGGAGATATGACATTTTTGTTTCATTATTTTATTATTTCGACTTCTCTGAATATTGTAATATGGTTTTCCTCCGCCAAATGTGAGGTTTTTTTATGAATAAATAAATTTTTCTTTAAAAAAAAATATAACTATGGGTGTCTAAAATCCCTAAACCTTGAAAAATTCAATCTGATTTTCTGTTTTCTGTTTTTGTTTTTAAAATTTGATTATCATTAAACCGATCATCGATAGGCTATAATGGAAAAGAGATTCTTGGAATGAGATATCTCAAAATTATACTTTCTCGTTTATTCTACACAATATATATATATATATATATATGTATATATATATATATATATGTATATATATATATGAAATCTATAATCTATATATAAAACTACGGGTGTCGAAAATCCCTAAACCTAAAAATTCAATCTGGTTTTCTGTTTTCTGTTTTTGTTTTCAAAATTTGATTATCATTCCATTTTTCCATGTTTAAATTTTTTTAACCAACCACATCTCAAGAATAAAGCAACAACTTCATCCACATTCTAAATTATAATGTGTACGTGTGTGTTCTTTTCTATCAATAGTAATGTGTACAAGCGTGTGAGTTGAATTCTTATCGGTGTTGGTAATTTATTTATTAAACTGATAAATTTACAGAAACTGTACTTGGTGTTTTGTTTAATAAACATTACGTATATATGTAGGGTTCATTTCAAAGTCGCTTATAATCATGATAGATTTTCAGATAATTTGTAATATTCTTTTTCCTTAGAAGTTATGATTTCCTTCTGTTTGTTAATTTTTGGTTATTCTTCATAACTTTTGTTCTTCCTGTGTCAAATGCTTTTACTACAGTCACATTGGCATGAATAAAATGGTCGTCACATTTTGTCAAATGCTTTTGTGATTGAACACATATGATAATCTTACTTCTTTCTCAAAACCCACTAGGTCGTCGCTTTATTAAAATTGTGAAGAAGTAAGGATTTGTTTTAGCTTGTAGCTGTTGTTGTTGTTATTACACAAAGTGTGTCTATGCAATATATTGTTGTTGCTATAGCTGTTGCCTGTACTAGTTGTTAGTGTGATTATTGTTGTTGTTGTTGTTCTTGTTCCTTATTAAAGGTAATAAGAAAAGTGGCGGTTGAAAATCCAATTTGAAAACAAAATGGTAGATAAGCAGAATCAAATAGATTTGAACAACTCTATATCGTGTGTCTTCGTCCACTTTATTTTATATCCTTTATCATTTTGGAGAACATTTTAGTGTGTTTTGAACAAAATCAAAAGAATCCAAAAATAGTTCAACACTCTACTCACCCCTTCTAGAATGTTTGTCACGGACCTAACAATTAATATCAGTGGCTGACCTTGAGGCTTGGCCAAACTTTACAAGTAGCAAGGCTAAAGAACATAGCAATGACAACTTTTTAATCTTATAGCTCAACTCACAAAACAACTATTTTATTGTCAGCCTCAAACACCAAAGTCCATATGTTTGACAAAACTATTCGTTGTAGAAGTTTAGAACGATGAATCCTTTGAAAGGTTGCACATTTGGCATATGAACAGTCGTTATCAAAGGAATCGAAATTTCTATAGTTACAAATTGAAAAGGTGAATTAATGTTCAAAGATGAGAGAATGACTACACCGAAGAAGAAAAGATAAAGTTTGCTATTTGTAACAGCAACTTTTCTTATTACCTTAACAAGGAACAAGAACAAGAACAACACTACACTAACAACTAGTGCAACAAAGACTACAACAACAGCACTTATTGCATAAGCAACACGTGCAACATCAACTACTATAGCAACAACAAGCAAGATCCTTGAAGCTTTTCTACTTGCTTCTTCACAACTTTAACAAAATACTACCGAAGAACTTTCACCAAATGGGTTTTGGTGAAAAAGTGAAATTAAAATTTCAAATAAATCTTCATCACATGAAAGGGATCAAACTTGTATTGTTCCTCCTATGTTAGACTTCTACTCTCGCAATAAACAACAAAAAAAGCAATAAAAGCATAATAAGTTTTAAGCGCCTTTGAGAGCTTTTGATATCAATAGGGATGTAGCTTGAAGAGGGTAAAAGTGTGTAAATGTCGCCTATGAGATTTTTCAATATATACAAGGTGTGAATCTCGTTTTGGAGTTCCATAGAAGTCTTCCACTTCATTAATTTCTAGGGGGAAGTCTAACTTATCTTCAACAATCCTATACTTAGAATTGATAAATTTTAAACACCCTAGAAAAGCTTAGATAGGTATACAATAGTCAAGATAGCATTGTGAATGCTGGGGGAAGCACAATCGATTTCGGAAAGATTACAGAGAGAAAATATTTTAAATCTGCAATATATATGTTTGCAACGGCTCTAACAATTTGAATTCGGGATCACATAGGTGGATCTATGCCTCTAATTTAGAGACTTATGTATACATCAATCGATCAATGTCCTTCAGATTGTCATTGCACATTATGGTTTCAATTTTACACCTTTGATACATCGTCCGATCGATATCAGTACATTAGAAACTGATGTCACATCAATCCATCGATGTCCTTCAGATTGAGAGATCAATATTGGACATTGTACTTCTGAAGTTGCACACTGACATGAACTTTGAGAGATTGACATATACATAGATTGGTCTATGTATTATACGATGTATACATTAATTTCTATTTTAAATATATACGTCACTTTCTTATTTTTCAAGCCTTTGTTATTTCCAAAGCATAAATGACTTCAATCTTTTTTTAAACATCTACTAAAATTTATCAAAACATTCATATTTTAATAAAATGCTTTCATCACAGTTATATTTGTTAAGTTATAAATTGTTTTGATGATGAAAAGATGTTTTAAATAAGTTAAATGTATACTTGAGACTTGATGCAAGATGAGAAAATTACACTATGTCAAAAATGGTCGAGATTGGAACTCACGGACCAACATTGATCTCTCAGACAGGGGACATCGATCGATCGATGTACTTCAGCCTCTGGCTTCGATCGATCGATGTCAATCAGAAAACTTTCTATCCAACATCGATCTCTTGACCCAGGGATATCGATCGATCGATGTTACTTTAGTCTCTCCTCAGGGAGACTTCGATCGATCAATGTCAGGCAGAATACTTTTTGTCTAACATCGATCTCTCAGTCCAGGGGACATCGATCGATTGAAGTGATATCAATCTCTCCCAATGAGACTTTGATCGATCGATTTCAGCAGTTTCAGAAACTGCAAAGTTTCTGGAGGACATCAATCTCTCACCCTAGGTACATAGATCGATCGATGTCCCCTAGAATTCAAAATTTTTTGAACGTTGGAACAAAATCCAAGGGAGATTCATGGTATTTTCTCTATCCAATCTTGCTCAAATTTCTTGTAGACTTTAACCCAACATATTACATGCTTCCTTCACTATCATATCAATGTCTAAGCAATCCTAGGTTGGCTATTGAGGATCAAATCACTCCATAGGATGGCTCAAGACTATTTGGATATTATGTTGACATTTGGATACCTTGTGAAGACTTGGTAGAGCTTCAAAAACATGGTGAACTTCATCTATAAAAAGAAGAGGCTTGAATGAGGCAATCACACACTTTCACCATAATCTAGCTTCATTATTCATTGTTGTATAGTTCTCTCACATTTGTAAAATTCCTTAAAGCTTGTTAAGCTTTTCTTTTCTCTTCATTGTTGTATATTGAGAGATAGAGAGTCTAGAACAAGAGGAACCATAAATATTTGATTTCTTGCTTGTGCTTAGACTAGTGAGAAAGTGTGAATCTTACTATATTCATTCAACCCACTGTGAGAAAGTTCTTGAGGGAACTTTGTTGAAGTTGTGAGGTAGCAAGAAGTTGTTCTTGCTAAAGTTGTAGTTGCTGTAGTTGCACAAGTGTATTTTGTGCAAGAAGTTGCTATTGTTGTTGCTTACACTAAGGTGTTTGTGTAAGCGTTACTATGGTTGTTCTTATTGTCTCTAATAAGAAGAGTAGTTGTTGAAAATCCACTTTGGCAACAAAGTGGTAGTGGAATAGAATCATTTACGATTCGAACCACTCTATATCTGGTGTATTCATTCATTGCTTCTCATCTCCCATTCTTGCTTTGATTTTGAATTTCTTTTGTGTTGAGCTGAACAAAAGAATTCCGTAAAAGTGCCAAACACTCTATTCACCCCCTCTCTAGAGTGTGTTTTGGACCTAAAAATTGGTATTAAAGCCTAAACTTGATTGCTTGGCCTATATTTGCAAGTAGCAAGATTAAATATCATGGCAATGACAACCTCGACCTCTTCATGTCACACTTCATCTCCCAAGCCTACTACACTAGTTTCAGGATCAAACACTAAAGCACCTGTGTTTGATGCCCAAAATTATTCTTTATGGAAATTTCGAATGATCAATCATTTGAAAGGCTGTAGATTTGATATATGGAGAGCCGTTGTCAAAGGAATTGAAGTTCCTATGATTACCAACTCAAAAAGAGAATCAATGTTCAAAGATGAGGATGACTACACCGACGAAGAGAAGATAAAATTCGCCACCAATGGCAAAGCATTTGATATTCTCTCAAGTGCTCTTACCACCACCGAGCTCATAAGACTTCAAGGTCTTGAAACAGCCCATGAGGCATGAAAAAGGCTTGAAATGATACACGAGGGAACTGCGCAAGTAAGAATGGCCAAAAGACTCATGCTCATGAAGGAGTATGAGATGTTCAGAATGAAGAGCGGTGAGAAGATTGAGGAGACAATCGATTGATTCACACAAATAGTGAATCAACTCTCCATGGTGGACAAGAAAATCTCAAATGAAAACCTTGTCTCAAAACTCCTCAACTCCTTGCCAAGAGAATGGACACCTAAAGTAACCACCATCACCGAATCAAAGAATCTCAAGACTCTTATCCTTGATGAGCTATCCGGTAATCTTCTTACTCATGAAAATCTTACTGATGAACAAAATAGGATGAATCCTATCAAGCCCACACAAACATCACACGAAGGATTGGTGGTAGAGTCCAATGAATCGGATGAAGAAGTTGCTCTTCTAGTTAGAAAATTTAGAAGAATGGCAACAAGAGATAAAGCTCAAGCAAGAAAGTTTTTCAAGAGACCATCCAAAGAAAAGGAAGCAAGTGAAAATTGCTATAGATGTGGTCGACCTGGTCATTTCATTGCCGATTGTCACGTAAAAGAGCCGCAAAAACAAGAGAAGAAGGTCTTTCCTCAAAATAAGAAAGCCCTCAATGCGTAGGTAACCACGTGGGATGATCTCTTTTCCGAATCGAAAGGAGAAGATAGTGAAGATAAAGGTGTTAGACTTGTTGCAATAGTTAACAATCCAAAGATTCGACATACTTGTCTCATGGCAATTGAAGATGATCTTGAGGTAAATTCTAATCCTTCAAATTTGCAAGATGAAATAGGAGATTTGCAAGATGATTTTGAAAAACTGATCTTAAAGTATAAACATTTGAAGAAAGAGTTTAAGAAGTGCATTTTAGAAAATAAGAACTTGCATGATAAGAATATCTTGATATTTCAAGAGCATGACATTATACTCACCATGCATAAAACCGTAGCTCTTGAAAATGTAGAAATTAGGAAAGAATGTGAGAAACTAAGGTTAGATTTACAAAGACTAACAAATGGTAAAAATAATTTAGACAAACTACTTGGAAATCGAAGAATTGGAAATGATAAATCCAGTTTAGGATTTAATTCATTACATTCTTCCGTTAAGCCTAAGAAAAAGGTAAACAAGAGAAAACACAACATAATTCATCATCTTCTAAACTAAGGCATGTACCTATTTGTTTTCACTGTAACAAAGTAGGACATGTGAAGAATGAATGTAGAGCTAGATTTGGAAGCATGTACGTTTGGAAGCCTAAGGGCCGACAAACTAATCCTAAAGGACTCAACATCTAAGGGTACCAATGCATAAATCTCTTTGTTTTGTAGGCTCTCAAGATAAATGGAGTAGCCAAAGAAGAAGGAACCAAATGGCTTATGGACAGTGGATGTTCAACGCACATGACTGGAGACAAAACGTTATTCACCAAGCTCAAGCTCCAAGATGGTGGAACGGTGCATTTTGGAAATGGGAGATCCAAAATCCTTGGACATGGAGAAATTGGTAACTCTTCTTTTACTATTAATAATGTACTATATGTAGAAGGGCTTAAATATAATTTGATAAGTGTTAGCCAAGTATGTGATGCTAATTTTCAAGTTGAAATTGTGAAAAGAAAATGCATTGTGAAAAAGAACGATAAGATTGTTTTTGAGGCTATAAGTAAAAATGATGTTTACAAATTTAGCACATATGATTTGATATCACAAAATGTTTCTTGCCTAGTTGCCAAAAATGATTTGACTCAACTATGGCATAGACGACTTGGACATATTAGTGTTCAAAATTTTAAAGAGATTTGCAAAAATGAAAAAGTCCAAGGTCTTCCAAAATTGAATTTCAAAAACCACGGCTTATGTGACACTCGTCAAAAGAAAAAGTTTGTTAAACAATTTTCAGGCCCAAAAGTGAAATCTCCACCATCAAACCTCTACAATTACTTCATATGGATTTGTGTGGAGATATTGGTACGGCAAGTCTAAGTGGAAAACATTACAGCTTTGTGATGGTAGATGACTTCTCTAGGTACACTTGGGTAATGTTCTTAGCTAAAAAGAATGATGCATGCCAAGAATTTATAAATCTTTGTAGGAGACTAGATAATTAAAGAAAAGACACAATTAAGGAAATTAGGAGTGATAGAGGTGGTGAGTTGGATGGAGGGTTTCAAGAACTTTGTGTATCCAAAGGGTATGGACACAAATTCTTGGCTCCAAGACTCCTCAACAAAATGGTGTTACGGAAATGAGAAGAGGCATGCTAAATGAATTTGAGATACCCAAGTATTTTTGGGCCGAAGCAGTAAACACCGCTTGTCATGTGATCAATAGAGTTTATTTGAGACCATCTCTCAAAAAGACTCTTTATGAGCTTCGGAAAGGTAGAGTACCAAATATTGGTTATTTCAAAGTATTTGGTTGTAAGTGTTTTATACTTAACACCAAAGGTAACTTGGATAAACTCAATTTCAAAGCGGATGAAGGAATCTTTATGGGATATGCTCGAAATAGCAAGGCATTTAGGGTATATAATAAAAGGAGCATGAAAGTTGAAGAATCAATTCATGTCAAGTTTAGAGAATTGGCTAGATGCATGTGATTCTAACATTTGGAATGTTTATTTGAAGCCATTGAACATATGATTGAAAGCGTAACTACCGGAAAGGGTTGCAAGACTCCAAGAGAAGCGCGGAACTACCATGAACAAATTAATTATTGCAACCGTTAAATTATCGCGTTAGATCATTTATCGTATACGGATTTATTTACGTTTTAACTAAAAAACAGGAAGGATAAGGGTTAATTAAACTTAACCTTAAGATGAATAGAAGTTGATAAGAGTGAAGGAGGATATGAGAGTTAGCTTCTGGTGCCGTTTACGAGCCTAGGACCGTGACTCGTCTTGTTTCGGTGCATTATAAGAACAGTCCCGTCTCGATCCTTATAGCCAAGTAACATGATTTTTAATTCCTGGATAATAGACCTAAACTAATGAGTTGTGACAGAATTTCAATAAATAAATCGGATTTAGGATAAACAGAGAAGTTAAGAGGTTATGGTACAAATCTGAAAAATTCAACATTGCGTTATGAATATATTACAACCTTAAAATGTTAGGGGTGAGGTTATAACAATGGATTGACCCTGATTACCCACTGCATACCGCACTATGTTTCGCATACATGTCATGAAACAAGTATTTTTCTTTTACAAAGGAAGTTCTATTTTTTTAGAATGGCAAAGATGTTTCTTAAAACCCGTAATGAATGTTCGGCCTTCATGATTGATTTCGGTTATGTTCTGTTATGTCTGGTTATCCTATTAGATTAGCCGGTAGACCCCTATGAGGTGTTTGTTCTATTCTGCCCGGCTATTCCATGAGGATTGCCGGTAGACCCTTATAGGTATATATATTGTTCTGCCCGATCGTCTCGTCGCGGTGGCCGGAAGACCCATGTGAGATATATGTTTTGCTCTGTTGGGTGCCCATCGCGGTAGCCGGTAGACCCTTAGGGGTAAATGTTTTATTCGGACTCACATGTGGTATTATGATTCTCTAACTCATACGGGGTATTATTCTGACGGAATCACTCGTAGACGACGCTCAGTTCTTATGGTGAGAGGTAGAGGCCATGGCTATACCGTTCTGTCCTGTTCTGATATGTCATGTACTGTTCTGTTCTGTTCTGATCTGTCATGATATGTACAGTTTTGGTCTCTTCTGTCATGGTCGTCTGCATAGTTCTCTTGTATCATGTCATGTATGTCTTCATGCTGCATTTCGTCACATGAACCCTAGCGCAACGGAAGAATGGTATGTTCTAGATGATAAGTTCACCATCATATTCTTATCTGGCATGTATGATATTTACACTAATAACTTACACTGGTGGGTTATGGTCTTATTTATGGTTCTTATATGTTTCGATAGAATGAGGGGATATTTGCTGGGTGATCGTATCACTCCTACCTTATTTATCTTTTTCAGAGCCCCAGGAGCCCGTGATAGAGTATGTGGAGGATGAGCCGCAGATGCCCTATCCCTGAGGATTGCCGAAGCTTAGAAGTCAATGTTCTGTTTTGTATTATGGACTCTCAGAAAATTTTAGAATTCTGGTTTATGGTTTGTAATTTGTAAGATAAGATGGACCATGTCTGTCATGTTTCAACTCTGCCACTTTCTTCTACCACTGTTCGATGTTTTAAATCAGTAGTCCATGGCTTATTTGTGGGACAACGCTGGTAATGCATCTACGCCTTGTACTCTCCTTAGCGAAGTACGGTGGGTGTACTGTACTTGGGTACAACCCAGGTACGGGGCACTACATATTTAATATATATAATTTATTATATATATTAAACATTTCTGTTACATATATTTATTAAAATGCAACGGAAAATTGATGGATGGTTTATGCTTCAAACGTTTCAGAAATGATAACATTTCAGTAATGAGGCTTCAAATGAAAAAGTGGCAAAGTGTAAGTGTGGGATAAAACAAAAAAAACTCTGCTGAAAGTCTTTTTTTGTTGCTTCACATTTGAAACTTTCTGAAGTTCCTTTGCTTTCAGAAGTTTCTTTGCACATTTGAAACTTTCTGAAGTTCCTTTTCTTTCAGAAGTTTCGTTGCTCAGGAAAACACACTATCTATCCTTTTCATTGAGAAGAGTAGTGGTGGTTGCTGGAAATTCATAGAGGAAAGAAGTAAATTTGCAAGAGCATCACATGCTTGTTGGTTTGGGCATTTCGCTGGACTTTTGCTCGTGCCGAATCATCATGTCCAATGCGTCATCGTGTTAGGATTGGTAGAACAAAAGTCAGCTGAGCTGAAGAGGCTGAGCTGAAAAGGCCGAGCTCAGAAGGCCGAGCTCGAGGACTTAGAGTTGGGAGCTGATGCCAGAGATAGAAGTGCCGAGCTAGGCTGATGGCCGAGCAGAGCTGTAGATCGGCCATATGTCAAAAATCACAGGAATGGATATCTCTTGATTAGAGATTTGATTAATACCAAATCCTATTCTGGATAGAAATCTCCATGTATATCTTTCCATAAGGAATATTCATTAAAGTCCTACTCATGATATGATTTGATGTATAAGGCATATCCCTTTATTGTAGTCATCCCCTTGCTATAAATCCCCGGTCTAGGAGCAGTGAATTGTAACCGAAATCTGACAAATGGTGATAGTGAATTTCTTGTCTTGCCGCCGCCGTGGGTTTTTCTTTCCCTTGAGGGTTTTCCCACGTTAAATCATGTGTTCTTTATTTTAGTCTTTATCTTGTCAATTATTCATTACTTTTGTGTGTTCTTGCAATTGTCGTCGTGGTTGTTCTTCACTAATTCCATGTTAAGTTCCCCAACAACTGGTATCAGAGCCGAGAATTCTCTACTTTAGTGGGAGCAATGGCCGACGACAGCAAATCAAGGATTGAGAGATTTGATGGATCAAACTTTGGATTTTGGAAGATGCAGGTTGAAGACTATCTATACCAGAGAGATCTATATCTTTCTTCTGAAGGGAAAGAGGTGAAACCTACAGACATGACGGATCGAGAATGGGAGATTCTGGATCAGAAAGAGCTCGGTGCCATTAGGTTATCTCTGACCCAAATCGTTGCATTCAATATCTCAAAGGAGAAGACCACAAAGGATGTAATGAATGCGCTGACAAGAATGAATGAGAAGCCCCCTGCCTCTAACAAAGTGAATCTGATGAAGAGGCTATTCAACATGAAAAAGACTGAAAATAAAACAATGCAGGAACACCTGGGTGAATTCAACACGATCACTAGTCAACTTGAGTCGGTTGGGATCGTCTTTGACGATGAAGTTCTGGCCTTGGTGATACCGTCAAGTCTGTCTGACAGTTGGGATGGAGTTGTTATGGCTGTGAGCAACTCATCTGGAGAAGGTATATTGAAGTTTGACAATGTGGTAGATGTGCTACTTGACGAAGATTCAAGGAGGAAAAACAGTGGCACCCCTGAGAGTTCTGGAGCCGCGCTGAACACAGAAGAGCGTGGCAGATCTGCCAAGAGAGGTAATGACAGAGGTGGGAGATCGCAGTCCAGAAAGAGCAAGTCAAAGGGATCAAATCTGACCTGCTGGAATTGCAAGAAGAATGGTCACCTTAAACGCGATTGCAGAGTCAAGAAGAAGGCTGATCAGACGGACAAGTATGGAGATGAGATACAAGTTTCTCAAGTTTCCGGGTCTGATAGTGACAGGCTGATTCTGAGCTGTGAGAGCCGAGCTGACGACCTCTGGATCTTTGATACTGGTGCCTCTTTTCATGCCACATCCAGCAGAGGATACTTTACAAACAATAAAAGTGGAAACTTTGGTAAAGTTTATCTCGGCGATGATGACTCTTGTGATATAATTGGCAAAGGGGATATCACTTTAACTCTGCCAGACGGAAGACAACTGAAACTGCTTCAAGCAAGACATGTACTTCGGCTGACCAAGAACTTGATATCAACTACACAGCTGGCTGATGATTCTGATTTTGAAGAAAGGTTCAGCAAGACACATTGGAAGCTAGTTAAAAGGTCCTTAACTGTAGCACAGGGTTTGAAAGAAGGAACTCTCTATAAGTTCTCAAACAAGAGCTCGGCGAACGTAGTCAGCTCGGCAAGTGATGCCGAGCTGTGGCATCAGAGACTCGGACACATGAGTGTCAAAGGGATGAAAATAATAGCGTCTAAAGGGAAGCTGGAAGGCCTATCCAACGTTGATATACCATTGTGTGAATCTTGTGTAATGGGAAAACAGAAAGCAGTTAGCTTTACAACGCACAAGAGAAGTCCCAAAGCTGAAAAGTTGGAACTTGTTCACACGAATGTTTGGGGGCCTTCAGATCTTCCCTCTCTGAATGACTCACGTTATTATGTCACTTTCATTGACGATTCAATGAGGAAGCTGTGGGTGTACTTTATGAAACATAAGTCTGACGTATTTTATATCTTCAAAAGATGGAGAAGCCTTGTTGAGAATGAAACAGGGCTGAAGCTGAAATGCTTGAGATCGGACAATAGAGGAGAGTACTCCAGCAAAGAGTTTGAAGACTACCGTGCCGAAAACAGAATAAGGAGGGAAAAGACGGTGCCCAATACACTTCAACATAACGGTATCGCTGAAAGAATGAACAGAATGATCTGTGAAAGGGCAAAGAGTATGAGGATATATGTCGACCTGCCGAAGTCTTTCTGGGCCTAGGCGGTGAACACCGCTGTCTATCTAATTAACCGAGGACCATCTACTTCTATTGACTGTAAACTTCCTGAAGAAGAGTGGACTGGCAAGAAAATCTCTCTTGCCCATGTCAAAATATTTGGGTGCACTGCTTATGCACTGTTGAAGCCAGACGAAAGATCAAAACTTGACTCCAAGTCCAAGGTATGTTCTCTAATTGGCTATGGAGGTGATAGTTTTGGATATAGACTGTGGGATCATGTAGGAAAGAAAGTGATCAGGAGTAAAGATGTGGTTTTCAACGAAAACATACTTTACAAGGACAGAGTAAAAAAGGAGAAGCAGCCCAAGAGCCTAAGTACTTTGAGCAAAGTGACGTCGGTCAGGACAAGCCGAGCAGACCTGTTGATCAGGCTGCCGAGGTGCCGACCTCGGACCATGAAACTCATGAAGAACAAGTCTTACCACCTATTGCTGTTCGGAGAGAGAGGAGAACAATTACTGCACCTGTCAGGTTCTCACCTTCACTTTACTACTTGCTTCTTACTGATTCTGATGAGCCAAGATACTATGATGAAGCAATGAGTTCTAACGAAAGTGAAGACTGGAGGTCAGCCATGGAAGATGAGATGAACTCTCTGCAGAGCAATCTGACCTGGGATCTCGTAAAGATGCCACCAGGGAAAAAGGCTATTCAGAACAAATGGGTGTATAGGTTGAAGCAAAAAGCTGACGACACTCAGAGGTATAAGGCAAGGCTTGTTGTGAAAGGGTTTCAACAAAAAGCTGGGGTTGACCTCACCGAGATTTTTTCACCTGTGGTCAAGCTATCTACTATCAGAACCATTCTGTGTATTACAGCCGCAGAGGATCTGCATCTAGAATAGCTTGATATGAAAACTGCCTTTCTTCACAGAGATCTTGAAGAAGACATCTACATGATGCAACCGCAGGGCTATGAGATACCTGGTAAAGAAGACCTGGTATGAAAGTTACAGAAGAGCTTGTACGGACTGAAGCAAGCTCCAAGGCAGTGGTATAAGAAGTTTGACAACTTCATGGCAGAGGTCGGCTACAAGCGGTGCCCTGGGGTTCACTGATGTTACTTCAAAAGATTTGAAGGTTCATACATCATTCTCCTACTACATGTTGATGACATGTTAATAGCAGGAGGAAGCACTAATGAGATCAAGAAGTTGAAGGAGCAATTAGCCAAGAAATTTTCCGTGAAGGATCTCGGCCCAGCAAAGAAGATACTGGGGCTCAGCATCGACAGAGACAGGAAGAAACAGGTGCTGAGGCTGAGCTAAAGAGATTACATCTCCAAGGTACTGAAGAGATTCAATATGGAAAATGCAAAGCCGGTGTCTATACCTCTAGCAAGACAGTTCAAGAATTTGTCAAAGAAGCAATGTCCTAAGACAAAGAATGAATTTGAACGAATGAAGAAGGTACCCTATGCCTCAGACAATGGTGTGCACCAGACCAGACATAGCCCATACAGTGGGAGTTGTAAACAGATTCATGTCAAATCCTGGTCCAGATCATTGGGTTGTAGTGAAGTGGATACTAAGGTACTTAGTGGGAACGCAAGACTTGACACTATAGTTCGGGAACGATGACCTGAACCTACTCGGCTTTGTAGACTCTGATATGGCTGGAGACGTTGATGAACACAAGAGTACTACAGGGTATGTTTTCAAGCTAGGCAGTGCTGCAATCACTTGGGTATCAAAGATTGCTAAAAATTGTGGCATTGTCAACAACTGAAGTTGAGTATATGGCAGCAGTTGAAACTACCAAGGAACTGGCATGGTTGAAGAGTTTTCTGAATGAACTGAAGCATTCTCAGGTTGGCTACAAGTTATTCAGTGATAGTCAGAGTGCGATACACTTGGCTAGGAACTCTGCCTATCATGCAAGGACCAAGCATATTGATATCAGGTATCATTACATAATAGATATGCTTGAGGCAAAACAGTTTCACTAGGAGAAAATTCATACAAGCCAGAATCCAGCAGACATGATGACTAAGATTGTTATGAAAGAGAAGCTTGAGCTCCGCAAGGCTTCTCTTGGCCTTGTTACTTGATGAAAGTGTTGAAGCGGAGGCAGTCTAAAGAAGAAGAAAATTCATGATGCGTCTAAGTCAGTCAGTTCCAAATGAGAGATTTTGTTGGGATTGGTGGAACTGAAGTCAGCCAAGCTGAAGAGGCTAAGCTGAAAAGGCCGAGCTCAGGAGGCCGAGCTAGAGGACTTAGAGTTGGGAGCTGATGCCAGAGATAGAAGTGCCGAGCTAGGCTGATGGCTGAGCAGAGCTGCAGATCGGCCATATGTCAAAAATCACAGGAATGGATATCTCTTGATTGGAGATTTGAATAATACCAAATCATGTTCTGGATAGAAATCTCCATGTATATCTTTCCATAAGGAATATTCATTAAAGTCCTACTTATGATATGATTTGATGTATAATTTATATCCCTTTATTGTAGCCGATCCCCTTGCTATAAATCCCTTTATTGTAACCGAAATCTGACAGTTGGTGATAGTGGATTTCTTGGCTTGCCGCCGCCGTGGGTTTTTCTTCTCCGTGAGGGTTTTCCTACGTCAAATCGTGTGTTCTTTATTTTAGTCTTTACCTTGTCAATTATTCATTACTTTTGTGTGTTCTTGCAATTGTCGTTGTGATTGTTCTTCACTAATTCCGCGTTAGTTTCCCCAAAACATCGGTGGCGGACACCGAGGAAGACACTGGAGTCTCCACCGGGACGATGCTATTCTCTAGCTCCTTGGTTTGTCAGGGCAATGTCCGACGAGGAGAGTTCCATTAACCGTGACTAAATCAGGGGTAGTCTTGTATGTCTGGCCGTCTGGGTTCAGATAGGGTACGTTGCGAATTTCTATTCTACCCTCGTATTTGCCCTGACCTGCTGTAGACTTTGAAATTTGTCATTCAAACCTTTATTCGAATCCAACAATTTCTAAACGGATTTGAACGGATTGAATATCTACCAGTGTGAGTAAAATTTTGCATTGCACATGTCAATATCTTGACGTAGATGATTGAATATTGTAATTATCATAGCATTATTTTTTCCCTGATTTTATCGATCACATTTTGGAGGATTAGGTGCATGCTTTGATTTTCCTTCTTTAAGGACATCATTGTAATTGTATATACACAGCATCCTGGAATAAATATCTCGAGATTTTCCTCCAAATGTTCTAATAGAAGTCCTCTGCCTTAAGGGTTTTGGGCTCATGCCCTGTCTTCATGTACATCTATTGTTGTGGTTTTGATAGGGTGAATCAACAGAGAAAATTTTGCTTAGTTCTGACATTGCAAGTGGCAGATGGTTAGGTCCCTTAGAACACACTAGAAGGGAGGGTTGAATAATGTGTTCACCAAGTATGGATATTTTCTGGATATTTTTCGTTTTTGAGTGCAGCCAATACTTGGGTGTGTTCTTTAAGAAGAATAAAAACTTTGCAAAAGAGAAAAGAACACAAGGATGTATAGATGTTCAAGTCAAATGACTCTACTCCTCTACCTTCTTGATTTTTCACAAGAAGGATTTTGAAATGGGGATTGTTATTTCTATGGGGGAAACAACAATCAAAAACAAAATCCAACAAGATGGAAAACTAGACCACACGCCTAGGCCACAACCAAGAATTCTAACCTCTTGAAGACTAGACTCCAAAGACCTTCTTTGCCCTCAAAGAAATCTTGTAGGGAGTATAGTGGACCACAACATTATCAACTAACCCTCCAAGGTCTAGAAATCTTAAACAAGAACCACCCTTGCTCGTTGACCAACAATCTACACAGGCTCTCACAATCTTCACTCACTAAGAAGAAGAATCTTCTTCTTCCTTTACAACACAACTCTCAACAATAAAGTAAAATGTACAAGATTACAACTATTTTGAGAGCTTAAAGCTTTGAGAGAAACTTGAGAGCTTGAATGGTAGAAAGTTGTTGAAGAAAATGGAAGAACCCTTGCTTTATCATTCTTCAAAAAAACTTCCTGTTTGAAACCCTTGCAGAGCCAATAATGGGTTGTGGTATCTTGTGTTGGTGTGTCCTTTTCATTGGAGATCTCCTTTTGGCTTGTAGCAACATTTTTGGTGAAGTTTCAAATTGAAAGCCAAAAGAGGAAACCTGACTTCTTCAGGAATGAGAGAGGACCTGTAAAAATGACACTAAAAGAGGAGGGTACAAAGAGTCAAATGATATTAGAAAGTGAAGCATATGACTTTTGTAGCGTTGGTCACATGAAGCGCCTAATGTGTTTAATGAACAGGCGTTCAAAGTGACTTGGAGCGCTTTATGTGAAATTGAACATGCGTTCGAAGTCACATAGAGCGCCTTATGTGGGCAATTGAAGACGTTCGAAGTCACATAAAGCACTTAATGTCAGCCTTCATGCTTGTTCGAACTAATTCTGACATTTCTCAGAAAGTACTTGGTGTACGTGCCCATTTTAGGGGGAAAGTACTTTTGACTTGGTGGTACACATGAAGCGCCTAATGTAGGCGTTCAAAGTGTACTGCCTTTTTCCCAGTACACATGAAGCACCTAATGTAGGCGTTCTAAGTGTTCGGGCGTCTAGACACTTCACGTGAAGCGTCTAATGTAGGCGTTCGAAGTGTACTGGATTCCACCAAGGCACATGAAGCGTCTAATGTAAGCGTTCGAAGTATACTGACTTCCAACCACATCACATAAGGCGCCTAATCCTTCGTTCGAAGTACTAATTTGTGCAAATCATCAAAACTTAAACTTATTCTAACACAGACTTGAATAGAAATATAAAACTCCGGATATGGACACGATACATAAAAGAGATACACAAACGTATATCGCAGTGTTAAAAACTAATACACGAAAAATATTTCTAACTAAAAGCTAATGCACGAAAAATATTTCTGACAAAAAGTTTATACAAAACCCGAAATGGTCCAAGGCTATATCTCACTAGCTATTCTTGCTCTACAACTAGTAGATTATTATAAATATATGCGGACTTCTTATAATAACTGACCAGTATACCTTACTTGACATACATTCTTTATATGTCATCACATCCTCGTGTCATTAAATACTCTTAACCTATTTATGGAATATGATAGTCAGAGTGTTTTGAAAAAAAACGATAAAGAACATAGAGGGTGCAACCATTCGCAAACACAACAAAAATAGCGGCAATAGTTCGGCCAACCCATTTGTTTATGAGATAGGAGAGAGTAGCCATTGTTAAAGATGAGATTGATGATCAATGATCCGTGACACGTTTGGTGCAGGTGTTTTGTGAATTTGCAATAGCAATCATTAATTGAGCAACTAAGTGACGAGTTGAGTTAGTTGTGACGTGAGGAAGATGCGTGTGTGATCAGCTAAGACTCGAGGTGCACGGAGTGGAGAAGGTGGTCAGTGCACAAGGAAGAAGAAGACGCAGGACGATGGCGGGAGAGTTTTAAACATAGTAGAATGACATTTTTACCCTCAATTAAGTTCTTGTGTTAGCATTGTATTGAGGGGCAGTTTAGTCTTTTTGCTCTTTGTCTTCTGAGAAATGACTATATAGGCGAACGTTTGTATAGAAACAGTTATTCCAAGAATCAAGAATTTTTTGAGCTTTTCTCTCCAGATTTTGGTCTGCCATCTCGTGCTATTTTTCAGCACAATTATTTCTCATGCTTTTAATTTCACGCATGAATGTTTAGTTCTTGATTTCTTCGTTGTTTTTCTTGGTGATCGCGGTAAATTTCACATGGTATCAGAGCATAATCCATAAACTTTGGAACCTTTATGGCGTCAAATGCGAATAATAACAGTCCGATGTCAGCTTCCACATCTAATTCCGTCATTGATCCATTGGATGATCCATATTTCATTCATCTAAGTGATAATCCATCAATGGTGCTGGTTCAGCCGTTGCTTGATGGAAATAACTATCACAGCTGGAGCAGATCTGAGAGAAGAGCTTTGGAGTCGAAGAATAAGGTCACGTTTCTGGACGGTTTGATAGAGAAACCAGCAGAGAACGCTCGCAGGTATCATGCTTGGCTCAAGGCTAATAATATGGTAGTTTCTTGGTTGATAAACTCTTTAATTCCAAATATTGGGCAGAGTGTTGTGTGGTTGGATTCTGCAGTCGAAATTTGGAATGACTTGAAGTCTAGATATGGAAATGCTGATTCATTTAGACTTTCTGATTTACAGTAAGAATTTTACACTATTAGACAAGAGAAAAACACTGTAACTGAATATTACACTAGGCTTAAGAGTGTTTGGGAGGAATGGTTAGTCCTCAGGTCCATTCCAGCTTGTTCTTGTCGTAGGTGTACTTGTAATCTAACAGTGGAGATTAACAAGTTTGTTGAAAATGATTGTGTGATAAAATTTCTGAAAGGATTAAATGATGATTTTGAGGCTGTGAAGTCACAGATCTTATTGTCCAATCCGCTGCCTGATTTGAAATCTGCGTTTGCAATAGCTATAAAACTGGAGAGGAAGTTGAATTATTCTGGTGCACAAGGACATTTTAATAATAATCCTTCGTCTGTTATGAATGTGAGCAATGCATCTGGAAACAGTGCTTTTACTTCTGGTAACGGTAATAATAAAGGTGTTGGTAGAGGACAAAAGAGAGGTGGATCCAGGACTTATCAGAAGAATTCCAAAGTTCCTATGTGCAGTTTTTGCAATAAGTTGGGACACACTGTTGATAAATGCTATAAGAAACACGGGTATCCTCTGGGGTTTAAGCCTAAGGGGAAAGTTAACATGGTGAACACTGATGGTGGAATTAGCGAGCAGGGTGATAGAGGCAGTCAGACAGACTGGGAGGAAGATCAAAACCAAGGCAGTGTGAAGTCACCTGTACTGACTCAAGATCAATATGTTCAATTGATGAATTTGTTGCAGGAACGTCAAGAAAACAATAACAGAGGTGTTGCTGTGATGTCAAGCAACACAGGAGGACGTCATGTCGTCATGTCTGCACAGCAGACTACAGCTTCTGCAAAGGAATCAGGTAAGACATTGCAGTTGAACTCAAATATATGGGTGTTGGACTCTGGGGCTAGTGATCATGTCTGTTCTTGCATCAGCCTGTTTGAGTCTTATACATCAATTAATTCCTTGTCTGTTGAATTGCCTAACAAATCCCTTGCAGAGGTCACTCATATAGGAACAGTAAAGGTAAATCCACAATTAATCCTCACTAACGTTTTCTACATTCCTGCATTTGCCTTTAATCTCATATCCTTGAGCAGGCTTACACATTCAAACCAATTCGAAGTTCTGTTCAAATCTAATTCATGCTTGATTCAGGACCTCAGAACCAAGAGGAGGATTGGTTTAGCTGAGGTAGATCAAGGCCTGTACTATCTTCATGGGACTTTCAAACTAGGAGCTAGACATACATCTTGCCACCTTCCTGTTTCTTTGGCACATGTTGTCACTTCTTCAGACGCATGGTTATGGCACTTAAGACTAGGCCATATGTCCATTCCAAGAGTAAAAGAAATTCATAAAATAGATTCCATTGTAACACCTGATTCATCCCTACAATGTACAGTGTGTCCTCTTGCTAAACAAAAGAGAGTACCTTTCCCTATTTCTGAGTCTGTATCTCCAAGTCTGTTTTCTCTTGTTCATATGGACATATGGGGGCCATACAAGTTTCCCACAATGTATAAACAGCATTACTTCCTTACTGTTATAGATGATTACAGCAGATATTATTGGGTCTACTTGATGAAGTCCAAGAGTGAAACTAGATCCATTGTTCAAAGCTTTTACCAATATGTCTCCGTGCAGTTTGATGCAAAGATAAAGAAGATCAGGACTGACAATGGGTCTGAATTCATGATGAATCAATTCTATGCAGACAATGGTGTAATCCACCAAACCAGTTGTGTGAATACACCTCAGCAAAATGGGATGGTTGAACGTAAACACCAACATATCCTGACTGTAGCAAGGGCACTTAGATTTCAATCCTGTCTCCCATCCCCATACTGGGGTTTTTGCATCCAGCATTCCGTCTATCTCATAAATATAACTCCCACACCTGTCCTTCGCCAGAAAACCCCTTATGAGATGTTGTTCAAACAAGTTCCCACATACAGAGATTTGAAGGTGTTTGGTTGTCTAGCATTCGGAACCAACACCCAAAGGCATAAGGAGAAGTTTGCTGCAAGAGCTAAGAGGAGTGTATTATTGGGATTACCCGACAATACGAAGGGATTTATCTTACAAGATCTTGATACAAAATGTGTTTACATATCCAGAGATGTCACCTTCTTTGAAACCACATTCCCATCCAGTCTTCATGATCCTTCCACATCTGCAACCTCAGCCATGACAAATCATATGACTTCCTCGATTTCTCACTTCATAGATGAGTCAATCAATCCTTCAAGTCCTCCTGCTCCTGAAGTCAATTCAGCCATCAAACTTCTCTTCATCTGAAGCCAATGTCCAGTCATTGTTTCCAAGTCCTCAACATATATCTAGCCATATTTCTTCAAGCCCTAAGTCACCCTCATCTTTTAATGAGTCTGCAAGTCCACTAAGAGCCCATATGCCCAGTCTGATGACCACGATGTACACATGGAAGGTGGGCATATCAGTGTAGAACTGCCACCTATTCAGGAACCAGTACCTCACAATAGACCAATCAGAAACAAACGAATACCTCTCTATCTACAAGATTACCACTGCAATAACGTTGTTTCTTCTAACAAACATCATAAGCATACATCACCACATTCACTCAGTAAGATCACAACTTATGCATCTTTAGCCCCAAAGTACAAGTCATATATTTTTAGTTTAAATGCACATGATGAGCCTAATAACTATGCAGAAGCTTCTAGTTTGTCTGTGTGGCAGGATGCTATGGCTACGGAGTTAGCAGCGTTAGAGGCTAATGATACATGGACTGTGGTGCCCTTGCCTAAAGACAAGAAGGCCATTGGATGTAGATGGGTATATAAAGTAAAGCTGAAGGCAGATGGGACTGTGGAGCGACACAAGGCCAAATTGGTTGCAAAGGGTTATAACCAACAGTATGGCATTGATTATATGGATACTTTTTCTTCAGTTGCCAAGATGACAATTGTTAGAGTGGTACTGGCATTGGCAGCAAGATTTCACTGGCATCTTCATGAACTGGACGTCAATAATGCCTTCTTACACGGTGATTTACATGAAGACATCTACATGTTACCCCCTCCTGGCATGTCAGTAAGTGGTCCAAACATGGTCTGTAAGCTCAACAAGTCTTTGTATGGTTTGAAGCAGGCCAGCAGAGAGTGGAAAGCTACTTTAACTAGATTCTTGCTGTCCATAGGTTTCTGTCAGTCTAAGTGTGACTACACTCTTTTTACCAAAACACTTAATACAGAGTTCATCCTACTCTTGGTGTATGTTGATGATATCATAGTGGCATCAAGTGATACGGCCCTTATAGCTGAAATCAAGAATGCATTGCACCCGGCATTTCAAATTAAAGATCTGGGACTTCTCAAATTCTTCTTAGGCATTGAGGTGGCTCAGGCTAAGGGGGGATTAGTGTGGACTAACGGAAGTACACTTTAGAGCTTCTGGAACATGCTGGTTTTTAGAGGCCAAACCAACCAGAAGCCCAATGGAGAGCCATCTTAGCCTGACACACCAAGATTCTCCACAGTTGATGGATGTCACACACTACAGGAAGCTAATAGGGAAACTTATCTATCTCACTATTACAAGACCTTACATTGCTTTTACATTCCAGCAATTGAGTCAGTTTCTTGATTGCCCCACTAAGAATCATCTCAAGGCTGCACACAGACTCCTCAGGTATGTCAAGGGTACGGTGGGACAAGGGCTATTGTTTCCCAGAAATGGGAATTTGAAGCTGAAGGCCTTTGTGGATGCTGATTGAGGAGGGTGTCATGAGACTAGAAGGTCAGTCACAGGGTACTGCGTTTTCTTTGGAGATGCTCTAGTTTCATGGAAAGCAAAGAAGCAGACAACAATGTCCTGTTCATCAGCTGAGGCAGATTACAGGGCTATGGCTATGGTTACCTGCGAAATACAGTGGCTTCTGTATCTTATGAGTGATTTGGGACTGAAGGATCAGACACCAGTGGCGCTTTTTTGTGATAGTAAAAGTGTAATTTACATTGCTGAAAATCTTGTCTTCCATGAAAGAACAAAGCATATTGAGATAGATTGCCACGTAATTAGGGACAAAGTGCAGGAAGGTGTGATAAAGTTAATGCGAGTACGTACGGAGATGCAGTTAGCGGATATATTTACTAAGGCGCTAGATTCCAAGAGGATGACACAGTTGGTAAAAATCCTTGGAATACACAATCTCTATGACAAGCTACGCTTGAGGGGGGATGTTAAAGATGAGATTGATGATCAATCATCCTGACACGTTTGGTGCAGGTATTGTGAATTTGCAATAGCAATCATTAATTGAGCAATTAAGTGACGAGTTGAGTTAGTTGTGACGTGAGAAAGATGCGTGTGTGATCAGCTAAGACTCCAGGTGCACTGAGTGGAGAAGGTGCGCAGTGCACAAGGAAGAAGAAGACGCAGGACGATGGCGGGAGAGTTTTAAACATAGTAGAATGAAATTTTTACCCTCAATTAAGTTCTTGTGTTAGCATTGTATTGAGGGGCAGTTTAGTCTTTTTGCTCTTTGTCTTCAGAGAATCGACTATATAGGCGAACGTTTGTATAGAAACGGTTATTCCAAGAATCAAGAATTTTTTGAGCTTTTCTCTCCAGATTTTGGTCTGCCTCTCGTGCTATTTTTCAGCACAATTGTTTCTCATGCTTTTAATTTCACGCATGAATGTTTAGTTCTTGATTTCTTCGTTGTTTTTCTTGGTGATCGTGGTAAATTTCATAGCCATCCCAAAGGATATGTAACTGACACTCAGAGGAAATGCAATTACGCAAACGATGCTTAAAATCCTCAGAATCTGAGGGTGGATCCTCATCCCCTACCGAACCAATCACGTACATTCCTTTACAGAAGCTGGCAATGGCAATCTTCAACAAAAATGCAATTAGGAAGCAATACAAGAATAGTAACTTCCCTGAGAGGTGGGGAGTACCGTTTTTCTCCTCCTTCACCACCGAAACACTGCTTTTTGTTGCCACTGTGCCGTCGCCAGCCACTCCATCTTCCGTCTTCTCCCATATCACCCACTTTTCATCCATCTGTTTTGCTGATCAGTTCAAAGGGTAGAGCCAAATGTTGAAGGCAGCACAAGTGTGGAAGAAGCACAATCCGAAGTGTGTGGCCTAACTTGAGTAGAGGCCGTTGGATTGAATTCATGAATTGAGGCTCAGGATTGCAAAATAGAAGGTTGGACAATGTTGTGGAAGTCTTGGATGGTGATCACGTGGGATATCTGGAATTCGCGGATGCATTTCACGCAGAAAGTGTGCAGGAGGAAAAAGGAGTTTGATGGAGAAGATGACAGGATGGCGGGAATGTTTTAGACGTGGAAAATGACGTTTTTGCCCTTTGTGTTTCAGTAAAGAGAGTTATTTTAGTAAGGGTAGTTTTGTCTTTTTACTGTATTCTTCTTCTTCGTTGTACGAATGCTTTATATGCTGAAGAGCCTTCTTGGATCATTTGAGAGAGAATAACCATTTTCATCCTTCATTCCATAGCAATTTTTCTCTCTTTTGTTTTCTGCATTACGTTGGATCCAGGATTGCTGAATTTGACATGGTATCAGAGCGTTGGAGATAGCAATTCTGTTTTTCCATTGATGTTTTGATTGTGGATGCAATTCTTGTTCTGTGAGTTTAGAATTCATAACCTGTTTGTTGTTATGGCTTCATCTTCAAATACTCAGAGAACGAGTGGATCTCAGCCTTCTGAGAGTCCAGTTGGCAATCATTATTACCTTTATCCAAATGATAGTCCTACTATCATTTTAGCGCAGCCTCCATTGAATCCTCATAATTACCACTCTTGGAGCCAAATGTTTCAGATGGTGCTCATTGTCAAGAACAAAATTGGATTCATAGATGGATCAATTCAGCAGCCAACTCACACTGATTTACAGTATCCAGTGTGGAGGCAGGTAAATTCTATGATACATTCCTGGATCATGAATAGCGTAATTCATTCAATTGCGCAAAGTGTCAAGTGGTATGATAATGCTGTAGATGCTTGGAATAACCTTAAGCGAAGGTATGGTACTGGTGATGCATTTAGATTGTCGGATTTGTTGGAAAATTTCTATGCACTTAAGCAGGAAAACGATTCTGTGAATGATTATTTTAAAAAAGTTAAGGTACTTTGGGAAGAGATGATGACATTAAGACCTGTTCCTACTTGTACATGTCATGGTTGTAGATGTGATCTAGGAGGTAAAATGCATGAGTTCGTGGAAACTGATTATGTTATAAAGTTTCTAAAAGGATTAAATGAAGAATTTCATGCGGTGAAATCACAAGTGTTTGTGATGACACCATTACCTAAAATTGATGTAGTATTTGCTATGGCTTTGAAATATGAAAGGAAGATAAATGGTTTGCTGTCACAAGGAAGCTTCCCTAACAATCCTACTGCTCTTATGGTTGAGAATTCTGAAGCTGTAGTTGCTAATGCTAGTGCGTATGGAGGTAGAGGAGGAGGTAATAGTTTCAGAAGGGGAAGTGGTAGGTTCTTCCCTGATAACTCTAAGAGGCCAATCTGTAGACATTGTGGAATGATTGGACATGTTGAGCAAAGGTGCCATGGATATCCACCGGGCTTCAAATTTAAAAATTAAGCTAATCAAATTGAAGTTGTGAATAGAGAGGTTGAGGATGATTCTGTGAATCAAGGTGAGAAGTCATATCAGGCACCTATGCTTACTCTTGAGTAGACTCAGAGATTGATGGCTATGTTGAACACAGATGACAAGAAGAAGTCCCAGGGAATGTCCAGTGCTGGAAGCCAGGGAGCAGTGATGTCTGCTCTTTTGAATAATGATGGAGGTAAATATCACTCTAATACTATGAATATATGGATTCTAGACTCAGGAGCTACTTATCACATTGCATGTAATCTCAATTTATTTCATTATTTCAAACCTATTAATTGTGTCTCTATAAAGCTGCCTAATAATCTCTCAGTTTCTGCCAGCCATATTGGATCTGTCACTATAAACTATTGCCTGACCATACACAATGTGCTCTATGTTTCATCGTTTTCTTACAATCTTATGTCACTTAGCAGGCTAGTGTCTGTTCCTTCCTTATCTGTTCAGTTCTTTGGTAATTCTTGTGTGCTTCAGGAACGTACATCCCTGAAGATGATTGGTTCAGCTGAATTACATAATGGATTGTATTACATTCATGGAGTTTCTAAGAAAGAAGCTGCTTCTTCCAGCTGTATGTTCGTTGCTGATTAGTTTTCAGATAGCTCTCTTCTTTCGCATTATAGATTAGGCCATGCTTCGTTTCCTAGAATAAAAGAATTGTGGAGACATGATGATTCTGTATGTGCTAATGATGTATCAAACAAATGTACTGTATGCCCTTTGGCCAAAATGAAAAGAACTCAATTTCATGTTTCCAAGTCTTTATCTAAATCTCCCTTTGACATTATTCACATTGACATCTGCGGCCCTCATAAACATCCTACTATACATGGTCACCGTTATTTCTTTACCCTTGTTGATGATCATACTAGATACACATGGTTGTATCTTATGAAACAAAAATCAGAAGTCAGAAGCATTGTTCAAAGTTTCTATCAATATGTTGTGACTCAGTTTGATAAGAACATCAAGTGTATACAGACAGACAATGGTCCAGAATTTCAAATGACCCCATTATTTATGGCCAAGGACATTATACATCAAACTAGTTGTTTATACACACCTCAACAGAATAGTATTGTTGAACGTAAGCACCAATATATCCTTAATGTTGCAAGGTCACTTAAATTTAAGTCCAATCTCCCTTTGGGCTACTGGGGATTCTGTGTCCAATATGCTATATATGTGATCAATATTCTGCCTACACCACTGCTTCACCATCAATCACCTCATCAGACCATGTTCCAGAATGTATCCTCATACAGTGGCCTTAGAGTTTTTGGTTGTTTAGCATTTGCTAACAACACTTCTGTACACAAAGCCAAATTTGAGCACAGAGCTATTCCTGTTGTATTTCTTGGTATACCACATCATACTAAAGGGTATCTGTTGTTGAGCCTTGAGACAAAGAAAGTCTTTATTTCCAGAGATGTTCAGTTTCATGTACATGTTTTTCCTTTTGCTTTTGACAGACCATTAGATATGGCTACACTTCCTTTGTCACATCTTAATGGGTCTGATGCTTCTGATCAGACATCTGATCCATATTCTTTTCCTTCTTCAGGTTTATTTCCTCATATTCCTTTTCCATCCAGAGACACCACTGGTGTCTCACCAGCTGACCTTAATGAATCTTGTTCCATTTCACTTCTTTCATACCAATCTGAATTCCAACCATGTGTTTCTCCTATGTCTTCCTCTCCTCAACCAGCATCTACACCTTCTATCTCTTCTCAACAGGAATTCCACCCGTGTACTGGCTTATAAATACATATGCCTCCTCTTCCTATGAGTGCACCTGAGAGTTCTAGGTCCACAAGAACTAAACATCCTTCCAGCTATTTACAAGATTACTACTGTGGTCTGATTTCTCGTTCAAGCTCCCAATTTGTCTCTTCTTTAGCATATCCAATTGAACATTACATGTCATTCAATGCATTAGCTCCTGAGTATAGGTCATATGCTCTTAATATTAGTTTGCATCAGGAGCCAACATCTTATCAAGGGGCAGTCACTTTTGTTCACTGGCAGAAGGCTGTACAACTTAAGTTGGCTGCGCTAAATGCTAATCATACTTAGTCCATTGTCCCTTTGCCCCCAGGGAAAAGGCCTATTGGTTGCAAGTGGGTATACAAGGTTAAGTATAACCCTGATGGTAGTGTAGAGAGATACAAGGCCAGACTTGTGGCCAAAGGGTTTACTCAGCAGCTTGGCATTGATTATACTGACCCCTTCTCTCGTGTTGCCAAACTGACCACAGTCGGACTGTTCCTTGTTGTATCTTTCGTGAAACATTGGCATGTGCATCATTTGGACGTGAATAATGCCTTTTTACATGGTGGCCTTAGCCAAGATATTTATATGATGTTGCCTGAAGGTGTCACTGATACTGGTCATAATATGGTGTGTAAGTTGCATAAGTCCTTGTATGGCCTGAAACAAGCTAGCCGTGAATAGAATATCAAGCTAATTAGTTTCTTGCTTAGTCAAGGCTGTGTTCGGTCAAAATATGATCATACTATGTTTATACAGCAGACTTCCACATCCTTTTTGGTTCTCCTTGTTTATGTGGATGACATTGTCATAGACAGTGCTTCTCTTCCCCAAATTCAGGCTCTAAAAGACTCCTTCCATCAGGCATCCCAAATTAAGGATTTAGGTCCTTTGAAGTGCTTTCTTGGTATTGAAGTGACACGGTCACAGGGGGGATCATGCTTTGCCAGAGGAAGTATGCTCTTGAGGTGGTAGATAAGTCTGGACCTTTGGGAGCAAAGCCAGTGAAAACACCTATGGAGCAGAATATTAAGCTAGCACATGGTGATTCAATTTCTTGACAAGCCTACAGAATTGCATTTAAGATCAGCGCACAGGTTGTTAAGGTACTTAAAAGGCACAACAGGCCAGGGGTCGCTTTATCCTAGTAATGGGAAGATGGAACTGAAAGGCTTTGCCGATTCTGATTGGGGTGGATGTGTTGAAACTAGAAAGTCTGTAACTGGGTACTGCATGTTTCTTGGGAATACGTTGGTATCTTGGAAGGCTAAGAAGCAAAGAACAGTGTCAAAGTCCACTTCAGAGGCAAAGTACAGAGCGTCGGCTATGGCAACTTGTGAGATCCAATGGCTTTTGTATCTGTTGGAAGATTTGGGAGTCAAGCAATCATGTCCAGTTGAATTGTTTTGTGATAACAAGAGTGCTATATACATAGTAGAGAATCCTGTGTTTCACGAGAGGACCAAACATATTGAAATTGATTGTCATATAGTTAGAGAAAAGTATCAGCAAGGAGTAATTAGACTTATGCCCGTTAAATCTGAATCTCAGGTGGCTGATGTATTTACTAAGGCATTGGATTCAGTATCATTGCAGAACCTGACCTCAGCTATACGAGTATGCAACATATTCCGTAGGTCAGGTTTGAGGGGGGGTGCTGAAGGCAGCACAAGTGTGGAAGAAGCACAATCCGAAGTGTGTGGCATAACTTGAGTAGAGGCTGTTGGATTGAATTCACAAATTGAGGCTCATGATTGCAAAATAGAAGGTTGGACAATGTTGTGGAAGTCTTGGCTGGTGATCACGTGGGATATCCGGAATTTGCGGATGCATTTCACGCAGAAAGTGTGCAAGAGGAAGAAGGAGTTCGATGGAGAAGGTGACAGGATGGCGGGAATGTTTTAAACATGGAAAATGACATTTTTGCCCTTTGTGTTTCAGTAAAGAGAGTTATTTTAGTAAGGGTGGTGTTGTCTTTTTACTGTATTTTTCTTCTTCTTCGTTGTACGAAGGCTTTATATGCTGAAGAGCCTTCTTAGAACATTGGAGAGAGAATAACCGTTTTCTTCCTTCATTCCATAGCAATTTTTCTCTCTTTCGTTTTCTGCATTACGTTGGATCCAGAATTGCTGAATTTGACACCAAAAAAGAAGAAAAAAAACTTTAGTAGGAAAAATGATAAAATTGCAACGTGATAACATAAATGAGGGAGAATGCAACTTTGTTCACTGTTTTGCATAAATTTTATTGTGTTAATTGATCAAGTAGTGGTACAATAAAATGATTACAAATAAGCTTTATCTACATGCAAGCAAGGGGGTGATTGGCTAAAACAAGGGGCCCATAAATATTCTATACATTTCATTGGTCATTGATCAACTTATCATACTTGCTTATTAACCATTGTAAAATTTGTGCTTCGGTTGTACACCTCAATCAAGTTACATCTGATCATCATGACGATGAATTGCAATCTACATTTAAGAGTAAAACACAAGAAAAAGAAAAAAGAAAAAGCAAACGAGTAACCAAACTAGATCTTGATATTTTATGTGGAGATGATGGTTGAACCTACCTTACGTGTGTGTTCTTTTCTATCAATAATGTGTACAAGCGTGTGAGTTGAATTCAATTGGGTATCCAATTTAATACTTCATCTTATCGGTGTTGGTAATTTATTTATTAAACTGATAAATTTACAGAAACTGTATTTGGTGTTTTGTTTAATAAACATTACGTATTTATGTAGGGTTCATTTCAAAGACGCTTATAATCATGATAGATTTTCAGATAATTTGTAATATTCTTTTTCCTTAGAAGTTATTATTTCCTTCTGTTTGTTAATTTTTGGTTATTCTTCACAACTTCCGTGTCAAATGCTTTTATTACAGTTATATTGGCATGAATAAAATGGTCGTCACATTTCGTCAAATGCTTTTGTGGTTGAACACATGCTAATCTTATTGCTTTCTCATTTCTCAAAACCCACTGCGTGAAAGTTCTTCGATATAACTTTATTGAAATTGTGAAGAAGTAAGGATTTGTTCTACCTTGTAGCTGCTGTTGTTGTTATTACACAAAGTGTTTTTGCGCGATAAATTGTTGTTGCTATAGTTGTTGTCTTCACTAGTTGTTAGTGTGATTATTGTTGCTGTTGTTCTTGCTCGTTATTAAAGGTAATATGAAAAGTTGTTGAAAATCCACTTTGGAAATAAAGTGGTTAAAGAGCAGGATCAAATAGATTTCGAACAACTCTATACCGTGTGTCTTCGTCCATTTTTTTCATCTCCTTTATCATTTTGGAGAACTTTTGAGTGTGTTTTGAACAAAATCAAAGTAAAACAAAAATAGCTCAACACTATACTCACTCCTTCTAGAATGTTTGTCACGGACCTAACAATCAATATCAGCGTCTCACTTGATAGCTCGGCCAAACTTTGTGAGTAGCAAGTTAAATATCATGGCAATGATAATTTTTTTTATCTTATAGCTCAACTCACAAACCAACTATTTTATTATCAGCCTCAAATACCAAAAACCATATGTTTGACAAAACTATTCATTGTGAAAGTTTAAAATAATGAATCATTTGAAAGGTTGTGCATATGGCATATGAAGAGTCATTGTCAAAGGAATCGAAATTCCTATAGTTACAAACTGAAAAGGTAAATCAATGTTCAAATATGAGAGAATGACTACATCGACCAAAAAAAAGATAAAGTTTGCTATTTGCAACAACTTTTCTTATTACTTTAACAAGGAACAAGAACAAGAACAACACTACACTAACAACTAGTGCAACAAAGACTACAACAACAGCACTTATTGCATAAACAACATGTGCAACATCAACTACTACAGTAACAACAAGCAAGAGTCTTGAAGCTTTTCTACTTGATTCTTCACAACTTCAACAAAGTACTACCGAAGAACTTTTACCAAATGGTTTTTGGTGAAAAGTGAAATTAAAATTTCAAATAAATCTTCATCACATGAAAGGGATCAAGCTTGTTTGTTCCTCCTATGTTAGACTTCTACTCTCACAATAAAACAACAAAAACAAGCAATAAAAGCAAAATAAGCTTTAAGCACCTTTGAGAGCTTTTGATATCAATAGGGATGTACCTTGAAGAGGGTGAAAGTATGTAAATGTCGCCTATGAGATTTTTCAATATATACAAGGTGTGAATCTCGTTTTGCAGTTCGATAGAAGTCTTCCACTAATTAATTTATAGGGAGAAGTCGAACTTATCTTCAACAATCTTCTACTTAACATTGATAAATTGTAAACACCCTAGAAAAGCTTAGATAGGTGTACAATAGTCAAGATAGCATTGTGAATGCTGGGGGGAAAGACACAATTGATTTCGGAAAGATTAAAGATAGAAAACATTTTAAATCTGCAATACATATGTTTGCAACGGCTCTAGCAATTTGAATTCGGGATTACATAGGTGGATCTATGCCTCTAATTTAGAGACTTATGTATATATCAATCGATCAATGTCCTTAAATTTGACAAATTGACATTGCATATTATGGTTTCAATTTTGCACCTTTGATACATCACCAGATCGATATCAGTACATTAGAAACTAATGTCTACATCAATCCATCGATGTCCTTCAGATTGAGAGATCAATATTGGATATTGTACTTCTGAAGTTGCACACTCCATACATCAATTGATTGACATGAACTTTGAGAGATTGACGTATACATAGATTGGTCTACATATTATACGATGTATACATTGATTGCTATTTTAAATATCTATGTCACTTTCTTATTTTTTTCAAGCCTTTGTTATTTCCAAAGCATAAATGACTTCAATCTTTTTTTAAACATCTTCTAAAATTTATCAAAACATTCATATTTCAATAAAATGCTTTCATCACAGTTATATTGACATAAATAAAATGGTCGAGTTATCGCATTTTCCCAAATGCTTTTATGATTGAACATATAAGGTAGAAAACTTCATTTTTCATTTCTTCATTAATTTCTACTAATTGTAAGCTTTTACCGTGTAACTGTAAAGATATTTGTACTGTGTATAGAAATGATTTGGTGCAGGTTCTAATGAATCCAAAACATATTAAAACGAGGTCATACAAGTGCATGAGAGGCTTCTAGCTAAGGGGAAGTTTCTTCTTTAAGTCTAAGTTTCTTTCAACCTTATCTTACATATTTTCTATCATATTGATATTTGATTCAAGCGGAGTTGAGGATAAACTATTCATTTTCTCTATATTAGTTGTATGTTTTGTTTTTATGTTATACGCAGGTATGAGGCTAAATTCTCTTCTCCATTGGGTGCACGCTTAGATTCGAGGACCAATCATTTTAGGCGGGAAGGGAATGTTGAGGTCAAAGGAGCTAAATTGAATAAAGAAAAAGTGTAGCAGGATGGAGAGGAAGGAAGCACGTCCGTAGTGTTTTGCATGATCTAATTTTTGGCATTAATGCCTTGCATTCTTTTGTAATGTATTTTAGGGTCATTTTACAGGTTTTTAAGTTATTATTAAACATGAAAAAAGTTAGTAAAAAGATAAGAAAATAAGCATACCAAATTTGGGAAAAACGCCCAAAAAGTATTTCACAGGATAACCATGTCTCGGAATTTTTGTTATAACTCACTCATACAATGTCTTTTTGAGGTGATTCAAGATGATATGAAAACTAGACATCTGGAGTTACAACATTAATGGAGACCTTGTTGACCGATTCGGCCCCTAGATAACCGAGACATTGCGTGCAATGTTGATTAGATGTTGAGGAGATAAAAATCCAATAGAAGACCTATCATATCTCTCGTAAACTAAGTTTATCACTTGTAGGGTTATATGTATACATGTTCAGCCACCTAGAAGCTGAGATTATTGAATGAAAAGTTATAATTGTTTGCCAAATGCTGCCTAGCAAGGTTCTTTCTTGTGTTTTCTTTGATCCCCGATCAAAACTAGATCCTATATTAACGTCTTAAAAAACATTATTGCCTAAGTGCCCTCATAATTCCTGTGTCAGTAATGGATCAAGTCAACAGGATTTGTATTATTTCCTTTGGGGAAGCAGCCCTCTTGGAAATAAGAGAGCCAAGGTTTCTTGGAAGTAAATCTACTTTCCTAAAACTTAAGGTGGCTTCGAGATTATGCAGCTAAGGGCTTAAAACAAAGCTTTTTTAGCCATGAATTGTGGAATCTGCATCTCAAGGGCATCTGATACAGGTTAAATGGATAAATGTCAGGTACAAACTTGAACATGAGCTGTGGACCATTCCTAAAAGCCAGATTCACTCCTCTGTCATCAAGGCTTTGTTGGACATCAGTGATGAACTGGTGCTTAGGCAGGGAGGCGTTCTGCAGGCTCAAAACATTTTGGCATCTCGGATGGTCAGGCAGAGACTCAGATCCAGTGTATCATACATATATTTCATGCATACTTCAGCCTTAGTTCCCTGGCACTCCACGTTTTGGGATTAAGCTATTACACCAAAGCATGGCTTCATCCTCTCGCTTGCTGCATCTGGCAAGTTGGATACCAAGAACAACATGTCTTTTATTTTAGATTCATCTTGCATTTTTTCTCCAATGCTAAATCAGAGAGGCACCTCTTCTTCAAATGGAATGTTGTGAGCTGCATCTGGGCTGCAATATTGTCCTTCTTCAGGCTGCCCCAATCAATAAACTCTCTGCCTAGGATCCTTGCTTAGGGCAAGTAGAGGCTAAGAGACAACACTGTCGGTGTCAAGGCAATCAAGGTGTGCCTTGCTGTTGCAAAGTAGGAACAAATTATTTTTTGAAGGAACCACTCTAGTGGTTAGGGATGTATCACATAGACTTCATACTCATATGTTTAGAGTCTTAAATGCCTTGTACCCAGATTGTAGGCATTTTTGAATTCTACTTGTATTGACAATTGTTTGTAACCAAGTAGGGTGGTATGATTCATGGATTACATGGGTTGCGTCTTCCTTATGATGTTTTTATCTTGGTTAATATAATTTGCATTTTAACCCAAAAAAAAAAGTTAAAAGTCTATGCATAGTTGTACCAGCTTATTGCTTTTTGGTTTATAAGCCAAAAAACACCGAATGACTGTAAGCAATTAATGCTTTTACATAGTATTTGGTAGGATTGCATATGGATAAAAAAAGAAATGTAATGGCGTAGGGATATAATTTGATGCCGAATGATTAACGTATCGTTTTAACATATAATATGGAGCTGAATTTTACATCGTTCGTTGAAATCCAAACAACTTATGACTTCTCAATTTAATACATTTGACAAACTTAGGCACCATTTTACTTCCTTCTGACTAAATGAACCAACCAATAAAACGCAGAATTCACGGAATAAGCCAGATGCTTTCATACTTTGATCAGTAAAATACGATGATCACATTAAATTACAACAAACCCAAACAAATGCATACTAACTTGTTAGTCACCGTATATTTGAGATTTGTATTTTGTAATTATGGTTACCAACGATATACGTAAAATAGAATTTAAACTCAAATAAGATTTAACTTTTCTTGGTTGTCGTACATACGTGGCAACCATAGTTATGGTAACCATTAATTTTGCTTGGGGTGTATATACAATGACGACCATCAGCTTCTACTAGTCTTAATCTAGAATCTGTCTGATACTCGTAATGAAGGTATACCTCCTTATATTAAATTTATTGTTAAAATCTTATTTCAAAATTCACATGGCAAATGTATTTATGGTATTCGTAAATTTCATTTGTTATTGTTACGTAATTACGTTATACTTATGGTACTTTAAATATTTTAGAATTGGATTTATGGATTTATGTAATATGGTTGCAAAATAAGCTGCCTTTGTTGGATTTGATATTCTCATATGTATAATGCACGACAAGTGTGACTTAAGTTACATATCAAACATATGTGGACTTATGTATGTTATATATTATATGTTACTAATGTCACGTATCCACATATTAAGTGTCACTACGGTATATTAGTGGATACACAGTGTAATCTGAATGGACCACTAAATGTGTACACAATTGTACGATTGCAGTCCTTGATGGTAGGACTCGTAAAGTCGAGACTATATTATTAAAGACATCAGGTCTCCGATGGATAAAAACCCACGAGTATTCTTCTAAAAGTGTTTTAAGTAAGCTATTTTGTTGCACCTACCACGTCTGCGAATTTAATCCCTAAATTTCGAACCCCGTAATATCAAGTTCCTTAGATTCAAGTGGCAATGAAAATTATTTCCTTCATGTTTTAAAACTTCTTAATTGAACGTTTTTTAATAAAAATAATAATAAAGAGAAAGAATTTGAGATTTCACTAGGGCACCAAGGAGGGAAGAAAAGTGACCAAACGCCCTTAAAAAAGCTGGCCACTTTCCCTCCAAATAAGGCCCAAAAATATCTTGTATTCTAGAAGGCTTTTGGTAAAAAGCTTACACCCCATTAAATAGCCACCTCCTTTATACTCCTTTCCATGCATGCAAAACCTCATCATTATGCATCTTCCCTCCCTTCCTCCTAATTCAGCTGCCACCCCCTTAATACAAAAAGCAAATATAAACCATTACAATTGATTCAAACATCCAACTTTCATTCATCTCCACCTAAAGCCTCTAAGTTTCGGCCATCAAGAAGGAACACCAAGAGCAAGGATCCAAGTCTTGTCAAGGCTAGCTCTCCAACTATTAAGGTAGGAATATAGAATTGCATCCCTTATTCTTCAAGACTTTGTATTAAGTTTAAGCTAAGATCCTCCCTAACCAAACCTCCAACCCGTGGCCTATATTCATCACCATATGAGGATATCAACCTCAAGAGGTCCTCGGAGGTGTAAGACATCAAGAGCTCCATCAAGGTAAGATCTTTTCACACCTTTTAAGCCTCTACCTTTGCTTTCATCAAGGAATTTTGTTCACCACTCCTAGGTGCGTAAACCATGTGTCACAATAGGAGGAGGAAGGTGGTTCTCAAGGCTCTTACGAAGACCAATCAACAAAGACTCTATCTTTGAACAAAGAAGGCAAGTATCCCTTGATTCTTCCTTGAGATATTGAAGAACCATGGATAAGATATCTAGATGCTTTAAGCTTCAATCTTGCTCTTGTTAAGACTCACTTGATAATTATAGCATGCTGAAATTTAGACAAGGAAATGGCTAAGATGATCTATGTAATGCATATTTATGAAACTAAGGAACCAATCTAGTACCTAAATCAATGGATGACCTTGTATGACAAATGAGATGAAAATTTTAAGATTGTCTCAACCCCCCTAAACACGGCCTTAAGGGGTTTTAAGGGAAGGTGAAGATTCATCTTTATTATGTCCCTAGAATATTTTAGATAACACCTAATGGTTAAGTATTACTTGAATACTATAAGTTAGAGGGATATTTGGTACATTTTGCCGTGAGCTATGTAGGACTAGGGGACATGTTAAAATATGATTAAGAGATCAATGTTTGAGGGAGTAAGTCACTTGAAGGGTTAAACATATGTTAAGGAGGAAAAGAAGCCAACTTGGAAGGCATATTAAACCCCCCCTCCCCCACACCCACGGTTTATTCGGTAGAAAGGAAAAAAGATGAACTAAAGTATTTGCTATATTATAAGGGTGGTTGAAGATTATTTTGACACTTAAGCTTCACTCAAATTAATGGAAAAAGGACAGTTTTGGTAAATGACCTTATTTGATAAATTTTAAGGGCTTTAAGTTGCTTGCTATGAAGGAATAGGTAATGTTATGGGACTCATTTTGTGTACTCTCATGGATTAGCTATATGTATGTGATTCTAACATTTGGAATGTTTATTTGAAGCCACTGAACATACCATTGAAAGCATAACCACCAGAAAGAGTTGCAAGACTCCAAGAGAAGCGCGGAACAACCATGAACAAATTAATTATTGCAACCGTTAAATTTTCGCGTTAGATCATTTATCGTATACGGATTTATTTGCGATTTAACTAACAAACGGGAAGGATAAGGGTTAAGTAAAATTAAACCTTAAGATGAATCAAAGTTGATAAGAGTGAAGGAGGACATGCGAGTTACCCGCTTGTGCCGTTTACGAGCCTAGGACCGTGACTCGGTCCTGTTTCGGTGCATCATAAAGTTTAGTCCCGTCTCGATCCTTATAGCCACTTAACATCATTTTTAAGGCATGGATAATAGACCCAAACTAATGAGTTGTGAAAGAATTTCAATAAATAAATCTGATTTAGGATAAACAGAGAAGTTAAGAGGTTATGGTAAAAATCTGAAAAATTCAGCATTGCCTTATGAATATATTATGACCTTAAAATTTTAGGGGTAAGGTTATAAGGATGGATTGACCCTGATTACCCATTGCATACCGCACTATGCATCGCATACATGTCATGACAAGTATTTTTCTTTTACAAAGGAAGTTTCGTTTTTTTAGATAGGCAAAGACATTTCTTAAAACCCGTAATGAACGTTCAGCCTTCACGATTGATTCCGTTTATGTTTTATTCTGTCCGGTTATCCTATTAGAGTAGCCGATAGACCCCTATGAGGTTTTTGTTCTGTTCTGCCAGCTATTCTATGAGGATTGCCAGTAGACCCTTATGGGTATATATATTGTTCTGCCCGGTTGTCTCGTCGCAGTGGACGGTAGACCCATATGAGATATATGTTCTGTTCTGCCCAGGTGCTCATCGCGGTAACTGGTAGACCCTTCGGGGTAAATGCTTTATTCAGACTCACATGTGGTATTATGATGCTCTGACTCATACGGGGTATTATTCTAACGGAATCATTCCTATACGACGCTCAATTCTTACGGTGAGAGGTAGAGGCCATGGCTATACCGATCTGTCCTGTTCTGATATGTCATGTACTGTTCTGTTCTGTTCTGATCTGTCATGATATGTACGATTTTGCTCTCTTCTGTCATGGTCGTCTGCATAGTTCTCTTGTATTATGTCCTGCATGTCTTCATGCCGCATTTCATCACATCAACCCTAGCGCAACGGAAGAATGGTATGTTCTAGATGATACGTTCACCAGCATAGTCTTATCTGGCAGATATGATACTTACACTAATAACTCACTCTGGTGGGTTATGGTCTTATTTATGGTTCTAATATATTTTGGTAGAATGAGGGGATATTTGCTGGGTGATCGTATCACTCATATCTTATTTATCATTTTCAGAGCCTCAGGAGCCCATGATAGAGTATGTGGAGGATGAGCCGCAGATGCCTTACCCCTGAGGATTGCCGAAGTTTAGAAGTCGATGTTCTGTTTTGTATTATCGACTCTCGGAATATTTTAGAATTCTAGTTTATGGCTTGTAATGTGTAAGACAAGATGGATGATGTCTGTTATGTTTCAACTCTGCCACTTTCTTTTACCACTGTTTGATGTTCTAAATCAGTAGTTCATGGCTTATTCGTGGGACAACACTGGTAATGCATCTACGCCTTGTACTCTCCTTAGCGCAGTACGGCAGGTGCACTGTACTTGGATACAGCCCAGGTACGAGGCATTACATATTTAATACATATAACTTATTATATATGTTAAACATTTCTGTTACATATATTTATTAAAATGTAACGGAAAATTGATGGATGGTTTATGTATCAAACGTTTCGGAAATGATAATGTTTCAGTAATGAGGCTTCCAACTATAAAAGTGAAGCAAATGAAAAAAATGGAAAAGTTTGAGTGTGGGACAAAACAAAAACAAAACTCTGCTGCAGTCTTTTTTCGTTCCTTCACATTTGAAACTTTATGAAGTTCCTTTTCTTTCAAAAGTTTGTTTGCACATTTGAAACTTTCTGAAGTTCCTTTGCTTTCAAAAGTTTCGTTGCTCAGAAAAACACACTATTTATCCTTTCTATTGGAAAGAGTAGTGGCGGTTGTTGAAAATTCATCGAGGAATTCAATAATTAGTGGGCTCGTGTAATCTTTTAGAAGACACAGTTGTCACGCATGTCAGAACTACTACACCGTTAACCAATAGAGCAAGATACACTTCCATATTTATTCACTTTGTTTTTACGTTCTCTTAAGCGATTCTCGAGCAACAGATCTACCATGTAGATCTAACAGATCAGAATAATTAAGTAATACATAAGACTAATCCGCATCTGTCGTGTTTGTCTAATATAATACCTGTACATGTTCTTATACCTGGAGTTGACTGGAGCTTATAATATCTATACCAAGCCTCGCTTGAGGGAGGGTGTTGAAAGTGTAGTCAAATCAAAGAATGGAGCGGGTGATAAGGATCATGAAGAGCTGGATGGTGATCCATGTCAAATTGAATTGCAACCTTAGGATTGGAAGTTTAATCAACAGTTGTCATTGAAAGGAGAGCTAAATGAGCACGTGATGAAGGAGGAACAAGGTTGGTGAAGGGGTGCGTGCAAGGTCTGCTGCAGAGGTGCTTGGAGAAGAAAGGGAGGACGCGACAAATATTTAAACACTGGGAATTGACAAGAATTCCCTTATGATTTGAGTATAGGGCAAAATAACCGTAGGGACAAAACTGTAATTTCATAAGAAACAGTTATCTCCCCCTTTGATATTTTCTACAAATGTGTTCGACATAAACAAGTGAGAATCAGATTTTTCCGTTCCCTCAATAATATTTTTCTCTCCATTCTCAATTGTCTATCTCTTGTCAATTTTGCTGAATCTTCGTAAGATGTTCGTTAGTTCATTTGAACACGTTTGCACAATGCTTGTGATTCGTTTATGTTGTTGTTGAATATTGCAACTCCTTTGCAGTATAATTGAAGGAGCTAGTTTTTCTACATGGTATCAGAGAGCTTCCGGGTGTACCATCTAATGAATTATAATTCATTCATGGCTTCAAACGTTAATTCCCTTAGTTCTTCGAACAATTTTCACGCAGTGAATGTTGATCCATCAGAGGATCTGTTATACATTCATCCGAGTGGCAGTCCTTCACTTGTTCTTGTACAGCCCTTGCTTGATGGAAACAATTATCATGGTTGGAGTAGAACCTTAGGAGAGCGCTGGAGTCTAAGAATAAAATCGAGTTTATAACAGGTGCTATAGTTAAACCAGATGAAGGTAACCGAAGATATGGAACCTAGAGCAAAGCTAATAACATCGTGGCATCATGGATTGTCAATTCGGTTATACCTTCCATTGGACAAAGTGTCATGTGGTTAGATAATGCAATTGACATATAGAATGATCTCAAACACATGTATGGGAATGCTGATGCATTCAGACTATTAGATTTGCAAGAACAATTCTACGCTATCAAGCAAGGTGAGAGCCTTGTAACTGATTATTACACTAGATTGAAAGTATTATGGGAGGAATTGATGGTCCTTAGATCCATTCCAAGTTGTGTGTGTAATAGATGTACATGTAATATGTCAAGTCAGATTAACAAGTTCATCTAGAATGATTATGTTATTAAGTTCATTAAAGGACTTAATGAAGAATTTGAACCGGTAAAATCTCAGGTTCTGTTATCAGTTCCTTTACCTGATTTTAAAACCACATTTGCGATGGCTGTAAAGCTTGAAAGAAGATTGAATTACTCAGGCACACAGAGCCAGATTAACAATAGTCCTACGATTGTTGTGAATGTGAATAGGAAAGTTTGGAGGTTCAGTGCCTAGGCCTGGAGAATTTGCAGCTCCAAGTCAAGGATGGCAAAAACCTGCAGGCAGAGGGTTCAGAAAGGAGTCTCCTAGGCCTATGCAAAGAAACTCCAGAGCACCAATTTGTACATATTGTAACATAATGGGTCACACCGTAGACATGTGTTATAAGAAGTATGGATATCCTCCTGTATATAAGCCAAGGAGCCAAGCTAACTGTGTAGAAGGTGATGCAGTGGGAGAGCAAGACTTTTCTGGTGTTAAAGGAACTGAATATGATGGATATCAATTGAGTGAAGGGTGCAGTGAAGTGGCTGTTAACTCAGTTTCTCAGAGTGTTCCTATGTTTACCCATGAACAATATGTACAACTAATGAGTTTGTTGCAGTATCACAGAGAAAAGTTCAAGAGTAATCAGGGAGAGAAGGAGGTTGGTGGAGGACATCATGCTGTTATATCTGCTCAGTGTTCCAGCACTTCTGACAAAAGGAAAGGTAATTTGTTACATGAGCATTCAACTATATGGATTTTGGATTCTGGTGCCACTGACCATATCTGTTATTCTGTTTCTCTCTTTGATTCCTTTCATTCTGTCACTTCTATGTCTGTGAAACTACCTAATAAACAGTGTGCTATGGTCAATCATATGTGAACAGTTAAGGTTAGTCCTCACCTTATACTGAGCAATGTCCTGCATGAGCCTTCATTTGCTTTCAATCTAATGTCACTAAGTAAGTTGACTGAATCTGGTGACATTGATGTGTCATTTCACTCCAATACATGTGTTATTCAGGAACATACAACCAAGAAGATGATTGGTTCAACTAGAGTCATTCATGGTCTGTACCACTTCTTTGGATCTCTTCAGCAGCCTCATATTTTTCCCCCCATTTTGTCAGTCCTCCTCAAGCCTGTGCTTTTTCCACCTCTACTTCCAGTTCAAAATTTTGGTACTTAAGACTTGGTCACCCAGTTGCATCCAGAATGCAAGAAATACACAAAATTGATCCTCAAGTTACTGCCTCAGATGATACAAATACTTGTAGCGTATGTCCATTAGTAAAGCAAAAAAAAAGTTGTCATTTCCTATATCAACCTCTGTATCCCAATCACCCTTTGATCTAGTGCATATGGACATATGGGGCCCATATAAACATCCTACAATGTTTCATCAGAGATACTTTCTCACTATAGTTGATGATCATACTAGATATTGCTGGGTTGTACTTACTTAAAACCAAATCTGAAGTTAGAGACAGTGTTCAAAGTTTCTGTAACTATGTGTCTGTACATTTTGATGCTTGTGTTAAGACTGTTAGGACTGATAATGGTCTTGAGTTTAAAATGAATTCATGTTATTCTGCCAAGGGAATACATCGTCAGACCAGCTTGTATGCACACCCCAATAGAATGGGATTGTTGAGAGAAAACACCAACACCTTGTGTCAATTGCAAGAGCACTCAAATTCCAATCCAGCCTTCCTATCAAATATTGGGGCTTTTGTGTGCAACATGCTTCCTATCTCATTAACCTCATATCTTCACCTTTACTCCAACATCACACGCCATTTGAGCTTTTATACCATAAATCCCCGGATTATTCCAACCTTAGAGTGTTTTGGTGGTTAACGTATGCTGTCAATACATCTCCCAACAAAGACAAATTCAGTTCTAGATCAAAAAGGTGTGTATTTTTGGGAATCTCACACTCTACGAAGGGCTACATTCTCCAGAATCTAAGTACTTCAGAAGTGTTCATTTCTAGAGATGTTCAGTTCCTTGAACATGTCTTCTCATTCAGACATGAAGCAGCCTCTCACAATCCTCAATCTCCTATACCTAACTACTCAATACAAGCATCTCCATCTCCCTCTTTTGACACTGCCATGTCATCTAGTTCCCCATCTGAGGGGGGCAATCAACAGCCTACCTCTCAACCTTCTCAACCTCAGCCTCACATTACTAGCCCATCTAAGCCTATACAGCTTCAGGCTAAGCCTCAATGTCAACCCATACAGCATCAGTTCACACAGCCTCCACCTTCAACTCTTCATCCTACAGGATCTCCACACTCTCAATCATTACCCTCTCACTCTCAACCATTACCCTCTCAATCATTACCCTCTCAATCTCAACCATTAGCTTGCCGTCCAGATACTCATCCATCATTACCCTCTCAATATCAACCATTAGCTTGCTGTCTAGATACGCAACCTCAAAATATCCAAGTAGTCCCTATCAGTGCCATTGATATTCCAATTTACATTCCTAGAGCTCATCATCCTCAACTTACTAGAAATCCATCATCATATCTGCAACAATATTACTGCAATCAACTGTCGACCAGACCAGAGTCTTGTTATATTCCCAGTCCAAGTGGTATCTCTACTCCTCATTCACTTGACAAATATTTTACTATGGATTAGTTGGCACCAAAATACAAAACATATACTTTGAATGTTAGTGTACATGCAGAGCCCAACTCTTATGCAGAAGCTTCTGGGATTCCTAAGTCGCAAGAGGCCATGAACAAGGAGCTGGAAGCCCTAGAGGCAAACAATACATGGGAACTGGTGCCATTACCTCAAGGTAAAAGCCCAATTGGTTGTAAGTGGGTGTACAAAATCAATCATAGGGCAGATGGATCCATAGAGAGACATAAGGTAAGGTTGGTCGCAAAGAGATACACACAGCAGTATGGTGCGGATTATCAGGACACTTTTTCACCAGTAGCTAAGATGGCCACTGTGAGGATGTTACTAGCAATAGTAGCCAGGCTTGGTTGACACCTTCATCAATTGGATGTGAATAATGAGTTTTTACATAGGGACCTCCATGAGGAAATTTACATGACAACCTCCTCAAGGAATAAAGATATCTCAGCCTACCTAGTGTGTAGATTGCAAAAATCTTTATATGGATTAAAACAAGCAAGCCGGGAATAGAATACAAAGTTGACTAGTTTCTTGCTTGATCAGGGATTTTCACAATCTAGGAATGATTATACTCTTTTACTAAGATGGATGGAGGATCATTGCTTGTATTACTAGTTTATGTGGATGATGTTATAGTGTCAAGTGAGAATATTAATGCAATTGAAGAAATTAAGGGGGCACTGCATCAGAGGTTCCAGATCAAAAACCTTGTGGAGCTGAAATTTTTCTGGGGTATTGAAGTTGCAAGGTCTCAGAAGGGAATATATATAAACTAAAGGAAGTACACCATAGAGCTGCTAGAGGAGATGAATTTCTTAGGATCCAAGACAGCTATTTCTCCTATGGAAAGTCATGTAAATTTGACACACAACGACTCAGAATTGTTCAAGGATGTTACACTCTACAGACAACTAGTTAGGAAGTTGATATACCTGACAATTACCAGGCCGGACATATCATGCACAGTGCAACAATTGGGCCAGTTATTAGATTGCTCAACCTTAAATCATCTAAAGGCTAGTCATAGATTATTAAGGTATTTAAAAGGGACAATTGGACAGGGTCTTTTGTTTCCCAACACAGGAGATCTGAGATTAAAGGGATTTGTAGATTCTGATTGTGCAGGATGCCAAGAAACAAGAAGATCTGTTACAGGTTATTGCATTTTCTTGGGAGGAGTATTGGTGTCGTGGAAAGCAAAGAAACAAACAATTGTTTCAAGGACTTCTGCGGAAGCAGAATACAGGGCAATGGCTTTGGCAGTCTGCGAAATACAATGGCTCTTGTATTTGTCTAAGGATTTGAGATTGAAGGAGCAGAAACCCGTGGAATCTTTTTGTGACAGTAAGAGTGCATTATATATTGCTGAGAATCCTGTGTGGAGTAGTTAAGCTGATGCCTGTTCATACCCATTTACAACTAGCTGATATGTTTACTAAATATTTGGACAGCAAGAGACTTGAGAATCTCCTGGAGTTGACTGGAGCTTATAATATCTATACCAAGCCTCGATTGAGGGGGGTGTTGAAAGTGTAGGCAAATCAAGGAATGGAGTGGGTGATGAGGATCATGAAGAGCTGGATGGTGATCCATGTCAAATTGAATTGCAACCTCAGGATTGGAGGTTTAATCAACGGTTGCCATTGAAAGGAGAGCTAAATGAGCACGTGATGAAGGAGGAACGAAAGTTGGTGAAGGGGTGCGTGCAAGGTCTGTTGCAGAGGTGCTTGGAGAAGAAAGGGAGGACGCGCCAAATGTTTTAAACACTGGGAATTGACAAGAATGCGTTTATGATTTGAGTATAGGGCAAAATAACCGTAGGGACAAAACTGTAATTTCATAAAAAAACGGTTATCTCCCCCCTTTGATATTTTCTGTAAATGTGTTCGACAGAAAGAAGTGAGAATCAGATTTTTTCCATTCCCTCAATAATATTTTTCTCTCCATTCTCAGTTGTCTATGTCTTGTCAATTTCGTTGAATTTCGTTAGTTCGTTTGAACTCGTTTGCACAATGCTTGTCATTTGTTTATGTTGCTGTTGAATACTGCAACTCGCAAATATAATTGAAGGAGCTAGTTTTTCTACAGGAAAGAAGTAAACTTGCAAGAGCATCACATGCTTGTTGATTTGGGAATTTCACTGGACTTTTGCTTGTGCCGAATCATCACGTCCAACACGTCATCTGTGGCGGACACCGAGGAAGACACTGGAGTCTCCACCGGGACGATGCTATTCTCTAGCTCCTTGGTTTGTCAGGGGAATGTCCGACGGGGAGAGTTCCATTAACCGTGACTAAATCAGGGGTAGTCTTGTATGTCTGGCCGTCTGGTTTCAGATAGTCTATACTCGTATTTGCCCTGACCTGCTGTGGACTTTGATATTTGTCATTCAAACCTTTATTCTAATCCAACACTTTCTAACGGCTTTGAACGGGATTGAATATCTACCAGTGTGAGTAAAATTTTGCATTGCACATGTCAATATCTTGACGTAGATGATTGAATATTGTATTATCATAGCATTATTTTTTTTTCCCTGATTTTATCGATCACATTTTGGAGCATTAGGTACATGCTTTGATTTTCCTTCTTTAAGGACATCATTGTAATTGTATAAACACAGCATCCTGGAATGAATATCACCAGATTTTTCCTCCAAATGTTCTAATAGAAGTCCTCTGCCTTAAGGGTTTTGGGCTCAGGCCCTGTCTTCATGTATGTCCATTGTTGTGGTTTGGTATGGTGAATCAACAGAAAATTTTGCTTAGTTCAGACATTACAAGTGGTAGACATGAAATAGAAATACAAAACTCCGGATCATATGAACACAATACATAAAAGAGATGCGCAAACATATTGCCGGTGGTAAGAACTAATACACCAAAAATATTTCTAGCTAACAGCTAATGCACGAAAAATATTTCTAACAAATAGTTTATTCAAAACCCAAAATGGTGTAAGGCTAAGTCTGACTAGTTATTCTTGCTCTACAACTAGTAGATTATTTAAAATATATGCAGACTTCTTATAATAACTGATCACTATGCCTTAATTACTTGACAGTATATTCTTTATATGTCATCACCATCTTGTGTCATTAAATACTCTTAACCTATCTATGGAAATCTGATAGACAAGGTTTTTTTGAAAAAATTACGAGAAAGAACATAGAAAGTGCAGCCATTGGCAAGCACAAAAAAAATAGCGGAAATAGTTAGGCCAACCCATTTGTTTATGAGATAGAGAGTGTAAGTCAACCCAACGGATTCGTAACTGATAGTCAGAGGACATGCAATTGCCCAAAGGATGCTTAAAAGCCTATTCTGAGTCTGGTTCTGACACTTTTTGAAGAGGTGAGAAGCTAAAACAACTAGCAAACCCATTAACGCAGCAGGCCAAAAAATGACATAAACGCAAAACGTTGCTGCCTCAGAATCTGAGGGTGGATCCTCATCTGCTGAAGCAATCACGTACATTCCTTTAAAGATGCTGGGCAAAGGCAATCTTCAACAACAATGCAATTAGGACGCAATACAACAACAGTAACTTCTCTGAGAGGTGGGGAGTATGTGTTTGCTCGACAGAAAGAGAATGCACGTTCAGTTGATTTTCATCCACGGCACTATAAGTACCGTTTTCTGCCTCCTTCACTGTCGGAACACTGTTTTTTGCTGCCACTGTGCCGTCGACAGCCACTCCATCTTCCGTCTTCTCCCACATCACCCGCTTTTCATCCATTTGTTTAGCTGATCAATTCAAAGGGTAGAGCCAAACAAAAGAAAGAAGAAAAAAAACTT
>AP025060.1:3972566-4020086 GCA_036186865.1 Eustoma russellianum
ATGTGACATGTCGGTGATGATTCGGTAATCACCCGATGTGGTAATTTTTGGCTTACGGACTCGTGACATGTCGGCATAATTTTGGTAACATGCTGAATTGTAATGTATGATATGGAACCTGAATATACTCACAAATATGATGTGTATATGATGGTATGATGTCAACGTACGTTTATGATGTGTATGACGTGTCGATGAAATATCGGGATAGAAGTATATAGTTCGTCGTTATAAAAAATATGAATCTATATATCATATATATGCGGCGTGTATGTAAGGATGAGGAGAGAACTTTCCATTCCAAAATTTGTTGCCAAGTAGTTATGTCCAAATATATTTCCTTAAGTACTTCGCTTAATGAACTAGTTAGTTCATCTCCTTAAGCACGTCATTAAATGAACTAGTTTAGTTCATTTAACATGGCACCTGAAAATAGTACAAAGACAACAAATATTTACCATTTGATGTAGGTCTTAACGCTTCATGGCACGTTAGTACTACAACAATATATATAAACATGTAAAGCATATTTATCACGTACGCATGTCAAGTACCACTTAAATCATGTATGTCGAAAACACGTACAATTTAAATCATGCATTTTCAAATCACTCAAACCATAGTTTCTCAATAGGTTTTTGCTATGGTGGAGGTGGTACCGGATCCTCGGCACGGTGCACCTGTCGTACTCTGCTACGAGAAGTACAAGGCGTTGATAACGTTCGTGTGCACGTCGTCATATCATGTATCAAATAGCAGAAGCATCATAAAATAAACTGAAATAAACATCGACATGAGTGTATGATAGCTACATCCAAGTACAGTATCATCAGTACATCATCAATACAACCATCATAAGTACAAAGCTGAAATATCAAAAATACAAAAGTTGCTGCTGAATATCTACAGACAGCCCTCGAACCTACTCTCTCAGCTCGTCCTCTATGAAATCCAGCTCGGGGTCCTGTGGCCCTGCATGGATAAAGGGATGAGCGATAATGAATCCCTCGGCAAGTAGTTTCGCCTAGATTCGTCATGCGGATCATGCATGGGGATCGAGGCAATAGGGAAAAATACGGTGAAATAACATACATGAACTATCTCCGTACAATAAGGAAATAACAGGCAACATGAATAATATACGTAAATAGAACCATTGACACAGTAGCATAAATTATTTTTGGACCGTGTAACGGCAACTGTATTTTCATTTATTTTGTCTTAGCAGCTTTAAATCATAATCTGTTTTAAGTCAATCCCATGTATCTACCCATACCATCTGTTTGTCATTCTAGGGCAAGAAATAGGAGGGGTCGTGGCATAATAGGTATCAAGTGCTCATGCAATGTGTATGTGATATATGCATCGTAAAAACGTTTAGAACATGTCCTTTCGTGTCTTACATAAGCATGACCAATTATGAATTGGTTATAGCACTTTTCGTGCCATGAGAACGGTACCCACGACATACTGAGTGATCACCTGAGTAGTCTCCAGTAACGTCTATGAATCTTGATGGTCCAATCACGGTGTTACATTATATGTACATAGACTAACGGTGATGCGTTATAGCGGATATCCCGAGTCCCGGATGCGGTGTTACACTCAGTCGTAATGTATATTGCCCCTGACATCCTCCCCCAAGACCAGATGTCAGGCAGCCTCCGTAAATAGAACATCGTAGATGTGACATAATGGCAGAGACCCCCTGCCCCGGACAAGGTGTTACACTCAGCCTACATAAGCATACATGAGTCGTATGGAATCACTTGTTTTCCGGTACGGTTCTTATTCGTGAAAGTTTGTTATGGAAACAACTTATGCAGTAGGCATATCGTAAAAATTTTGTTTGTTTGGAAATCATGATAACTTATGCATATGTGAATGCTCGGTATCCAGACTGGTTTTGGTTTAGAATCCATTCAGCCTCTAAGTCCGTTATTCATGTCGAGTTTCATATGAAATTGTCATTTTGCCCTTATATAAGGGCCTCGGTTTTTCCATGCCCAAGCAGCCCTTTTTAGCCTTTTAATTACCAATTTCATCTTCTTCAGGGTCCTTTATTTATATTATTATAAATCCTGCCAAAACAGCCCATTTTACCAATTTACTGGATTTATAAAATTAAAATTTTGTCCATGGGGCATTTCGGCCTAATGGCCAAAACAACCCCTATTTGTGTCTTGTCCTTTTCTTAATTTTGTCTACTTGATTATTTCATGAATTATCTTATACAATGTACTTATTATATATCTATGTACTTGATTTTATTCCATTGGCTTGGAAACATTATTTTCAGGCCCAATTGACCCCTTGGCCGAATGGGTGCCAAGGTACACTCATTGATTTCCATTTGTTCAGTGTAACAAATAAGCACACTACTTGCACATATCTTACATATAATACATATATTCATGTAGGAAGACTCCCATAAGTGAAAATCATTAAATGGGTGTGACATAAGGCCTTATGGCCGAGAGCTCCAAAGTGAGCCAAAATGAATTTTCCAATTTTGTTCAATGTCACCAATGTGCTAAAATGATAATATCCATTTGTATCTTAGTCTAACATGAATGTATGTCATAATGATACATGGATTTCATGATTCTAACATATATGGTTTTAAGCAAAGTCACATCTACCATAGTCATGATCATAAAGACCACAATCATGGTGATAATCATGATATTAGAACATGCAAACACATAAGAGGGTGATACCCATGAAAATACACCTTCTTAGGCCATGATCATCAAGATACACATCATGAGGATGGTGATAAAATCATGCATAATGATGGAGATCCAAAACAGCCCCATCTTAGGAGGAAAAATATGATAATGAAGAGATGATCATCAAAGATGCTAACTTTTATAGCATGCATTATAGTATGAATTATGATGCACTATAAGCATACTAAATCATGGCCATAATCATGCAAATACACTATAAAACATATGAAAACAAAAAGGTGATGATCGTCCTAAATGCACACATGAAGATGATGTCAAGTGAGGTTCTTAGTACATTTTTTCAAGAAAGTGTACTAATCCACCTACACTTTTCATGGAGTTGATGAATGCATGCTTAACCTTCCTCTTATATGCCATGTACGCCCCAATGGGGTTGTTTATACCCAAGATTTTGCCATGCATGTCACTTCTAAGTGTCATCCTAATCATATTCATAAATCTATACAAGAATAGCACACATTCATACATAGTTTAGACATGCAAGTACAATTTTCATAACCATGTGATGAAGACTTCATTTTATTATATGCATGCATGATCCATCTTGTGATATGAACATAAGAGACTTGTTTTTTGAAGAATCATGAAGGGGCTAAGAGGAATACTTGCCTTGATGCTTGAATCTTATACCTAAGAGTGCAAGATTTCTTCTTAGGTTTGTCTCGGGTGATAGAAAGATAGTTTTTCAATCCAAGTGAACCTTAACTTGGAATGCCTTGGAAACTCCTACTTGGTGGCTTAGCACTATACCTCCTACCTCCTTAGTGTGGCCACGGTTGAAGGCCTAGATGGAAGGCATTGGAGACTTTGATGAGAAAAGGAAGGATGGAAGAGAAAGGTAGAGAGGAATTAGATGTTGATTATCTTGATAACTCTTGTATATAAGCTTGAAGATGCTTGCAAATGGAAGAAAAATTATCTTCCTTGTGCCTAGAGAAGCTCTCGGATGGAAGGTGTGTTTGAAGAGGGAGAATGGTTTTTTTTGTGAAGGGAGAGAATTGGATGTTGAGAAATCCGGGTTTGAGTGATTTGAAAATACATGATTTGAATGTTACGAAATGCATGAATAAATTGTTACTTGACATGCTTATGTGATAAACATGCTTTACATGCTTATATATTCGTGCCATGAAACATTAAAGCTTACATCATATGGCAAACATTTGTTGTCTTTATACTATTTTCAGGTGCCATAATTAATGCACTAAACTAGTTCATTAAGTGAAGTGCTTAAGGAGATGAACTAACTAGTTCATTAAATGAAGACATATTTGAGATATATTTGGAGAGAGCTATTTGGCAACAAATTTGGAATGGAAAGTTCCCTCTCCACACTCTTATATACACGATATATACATATACACCTCATTTTATGTATATTATGTGTGACATAATATATATAACATATTTAAGAAGTTTGAGTTTAATCGGAGAAAAATCGTGTAATCGACAAAAGTCAAAAAATTCAATTTTTACACTTAGGCATACATGAAAACATTTTGGCCTTGATGTCACATGTATCTACACACTTTTTATATATTCAAGACATATTAGAGTGTTCTAGAAAAATAAATTTAGGGCTGATTACAATTTACCAAGTGTGGGAAGATTGTGCATCATTATGTGACAAAGTTTACCAAAAGACAATTTCAGCACATGCAGCTAAATATCACACGCCATTTACAACTTGTTAGAGGCTAGGTGGAGCTTATTTGGTACTTTAATTGGTGGAGAATAAGCCACACATAATTGGTGTCATTAAAGTGGGCAACACACAAGGAAACAATTCAAATAAACCACATGCTGAAAATTTCAGCACATGGACAAAGAGCTAGCCAAAATTTTAACCTTGTTTGTCTTCAATTTTATTCCAAAATTTAAGGGGATCATATCATGATTATTTGGAATTTAATCATCTTGATTTTAAGCATGTGTTTCAGATTTTTAAGAAGAATTTATAGCTCATTTAAGTAGTTCCAAGGTGGATTAAAAATGTCCTATCAAGAAGCGACAACTAGGCGAAGACAAGTCATTCGTCCAATCGTGTTGCACCAAGTAAGCAAGGTTGTGTCACCATCAATACAAAGCAATCTTCCAAGGGTATTAAAGACAATTCTCAACGAAGAAAACAAACCCTAGTGGGCGGCCAACACACTATAAAAAGGGACAAGATGGTGCAAGACAAGGCGAAGCAAAAGTGCATATTCTTACAAGTTCAAAGCAAGACTACTCTCTTCTTCTTCTATTCTTTTCTCTTGCTCTTAGCCTCAAGCCTATCATACATATCTTTCATATACTATATAGGCTTTGTGTAAACCACCCACATACGTTCATCTTGTGTAAAAGGTTGATTAAGGTGTGATCAAGCTTTCATTCGATCGATGGTGGTGTTCGTGTTGTTGTGATTGTTTGTTTGATTGTAAAAGAGAAGAGTTGGTGTTTAACTCCAGCCACCCTTGTGTCAAGGTGTTATTTGTGATTAGTGAATACCAAGAAAGGTGTTTTCAAAGACTGGAGTAGGTTGTTTTAACCGAACTAGTATAAAAATCTCGGTGTTATTTACTTTCAGCACTTGTACTTTAAGTTTTCAGTTTCTGTATCGTTTTTCATACTCATTGGAAAAATTGCAAACATTTTTCAAAAATCAAAAAATTTTGCAGAAACATAGCCACACGTCCTAGATTTCATTTGGAACAAGCTTCATCACATTTGGATAAGTATAAGTCAGTCAAACGTTAACCGTTCTGAGACTAGTACAATCTGATTTTTAGATTTGCAAAGGTTGAGAACATCAACGTGGTTGACTTACTTACCAAGAGAATTTTGAAAAACTGTTTTAACCCATTAAAGTACACCTCTTGAGGGTCGTACCATAAAATTTTTAGGTCATTTAGAGTTCCCAATTAATAGGAATAAATTTTTCATTTCGGATCACAGTTTCTGGCAGATTGACGCAATCTGTGCAAAAACGTGTTTTCAAGAGGTTCGGCTTGGAGTTTTAATCTGAAATGTGAGATACTCATAACATCTGTGAGCACATCTTCACAAAATTTCATAATTTTTGGAGGTCTATAACCAGGTCATCTAGATAATTCAAATCAGGATATGAAAACAGAAACTGTTTTTATAAGTGAGTTATTTGGTCCAAAAAGTTTTAAAAACTGAATTTTCTACACTCACTGTTCAACGCCTCCCTCTTCTAGTGGTTCTATACAGGTCCTACAAGTGGCAGGCACACTCAATACAAGAAGATTTCACAATCTTTGTGAGATAGCATCCACTAGCCACAAACCCGAGCAAGAAGGTATGTCAAGCCAAAGGCCTTCACCTTTTGATAGTAAGGTAAATTCTGATTCTGATTCTGAACCATCTTATCATGATTTGTATGTTCAATATCTTAAGTTACATAAGTTTACTAAGACTCTTGCAAAAGAAAAGAAACGCTTAATTGAAGACAAGAAATTGTTGGAATCCTCTAACGCGAACCTTGTATCTCAATTAAACGATTCAAAAGAGGAGCGTCTAATTTGATCATTTCATTGAGATCTGAAATTCAATCCTTGACATCCGAAAATGTGGTAATGAAAGCTGAGATCTCAGATTTGAGATCAAGAAACGACGATCTAGAAAAGACAGTAAAACAATTCGATAGAGAAACTTGCATAGTAGATCGTCTCATTTATTCACCAAAACATGAAACTTCTCAGCCAAGGGGGGCGTTCCAAACATCTACAAAAGCAAGCAAGAAGATCAAACAAATAACAAGACTCATTTTCATATTCTAACAAGTGCAGAGCAAGACTTCTCTTCTTCTCCTATCTTCTTCTCTTGCACATAGCTTCAAGCCTATCAAATATACATTCTATAATCTGTATAGGCTTCATTCTTACCACCCATACACATTCCATTCTTGTACAAAGTTGATCAAGGTGTGATCAAACCTTTATTAGTGAGGTGGTGGTGTTTTTGTTGGTTGTTGTTGTTCTCTGTAAACAGGGTGGATATTAAAGGAGTTGGTGCATAACTAGAGCCACCCTTATCCTAAGGTGTTTTTGATGATTAGTGAGTACCGAGAAAAGTGTCCTCGAATACACGAGACGGTCGTTTTGACCGAATCAGTATAAAAATCTTGGCGTTCTTACTTTCTTGACTTTTACTCTCAGTATATGTTTTTACATCGTTTTCAACGCCATTGAAAAATAGAAAACATTTTTCAAAAATCAAATTTTTCAGAGATATAGATTTAAGTCTTAGGTTTTATTTAAGACAAGTTTCATCACATTTGGATAAGTATAAGCCATCAAAATGTTCGTAGTTCTAAGACTAGTGCAATCTGATTTTCAGATTGGCAAAGGTTGAGAACATCAACGTGGTTGATATACTTGCCAACGGAATTTTGAAAAACTGTTTCAACCCATTAAAGTACACATCTTAAGGGACATTTTATAAAATTTTCAGATCATTTGGAGTTGTCATTAAATAGGAATTAATTTTTCATTCTAGGAGAAAGTTTTTCACAGATTGACAGAGTCCAATTAAAAACATTTTTTAGGGTCTTACACTTTGAATTTTAATCTGAATTTTTATCACATATAGATAACACCTGAGAGTACATTGTCACCAAATTTCACGAATTTTGGAGGTCTAAAATCTGGTCATTCAGTCAATCAAAAACAGGATCTGAAAACAGAATCTGTTTTCAGAAGTGAGTAATTTGGTCACTAAAAGTTTTTAAAAGCCAATTTTTCCGCTCTCACTATTCAACCCCCTTCCCCTTCTAGTGGTGCTATACAGGTCCGACAAAGAAAGTGATGGGCTAGGTGTACATGACCTCAAGTTGTTTAATAATGCCTACATTATGAATAGCATATGGAACATTTGTGAGAACAAAGAAGCACTCTGGGTAAAATGAGTGCACACAGTCATATCAAAAAGGAAATCACTTTGGGAGGCCCAACCCAGAATAGGGGATTCTTGGTTGTGGAAAAAGATCCTATGTGTAAGAGACCTGTATGCCCATTGCATCACCAAAGTCATTGGAGATGATGGTAGCAATTCCTTCTGGCATGATACATGGCACCCCTGGGGATACTCAATGAAAAACGCCCTGAACTAAAAAGAAAAATTCAAATCAAGGAAGATGCCAAGGTCAACACTATCTTAGAGGGACGTTTATGGAGAATACCATTTGGAATAGGCTGGGACAATCAAGTTATCCAATTCAATCAAACTTGCAGAGATATCCAACTTATAAACGGGGTGGACCGATGGAAGTGGAATCCCACTACCCGCTTCACTGTTAAAAGTGCCACTTTGGTGCTTCAAAATCGTCTAACACTAACTGAATGGAGTAACATTGTCTGCCGTAAACACTATCTTCCACGGTACGCAATTGTCTTATGGCTTGCGTGTTGGAAGAGAATGAATACACAGGACAAGCTACTCATCTGGGGCCTAATCCAAACAACACTTGTGCGCTATGTACTAGTTTTGCTGAAGACCAAGACCACCTTTTCTTCCAATGCGATTACTCAAGTACAGTGTGGGCCAATGTGCTGGAACATATCAAGTCCAGGTTGTCTACCACAGGTTGCCAAAGCACCATTGACTGGCTAAATTCAACAAGGAATTGGAAAACTAAACTGCAAAAAGACATTGAGTGCTTCGCTTTCTCATTCAACGTATATCATATTTGGAAGGAAAGAAACAATAGACTTTTCCAACAAAATACCCAAAGTTCGGAAATGACACTAACAGACATCTCTCAAAGCATAATTTACAATGTTGGAACTTGGATAAAATACAAGCTTAACAAATTTAACTGGAAGCTAGTTATCAATATAGGAGTTTCACGTGAAATATTATCCAGAACAAATCCTACTTATTAACTCATCTAGAATACACATTCACCATGCTCCCCTAATTTGTTGGACTTGTTTTAACCAGTATCCTACGTTTATGCTTATGACAGTTTGCTGGGAACATTGGCTTTTTTTTGCTTTTCTCTACTTGGTTACGGCTGTGAAATATTTGACTGCAGGAAGTCAAAGGCTCACACTTGGATTAATTGGCCCGCTTATGATCGATGATGCTTTTGCCGGCTCACTGCATATGCAGGACTTAACATATATGAAAAATGGCTTCATGGACATCTCAGCAGCAGCAAGAAGACTTTCCTTTTCTTCATCACTCAACAATTCATGCTTTAGCTTCACTGCATCCTTGGTAATGTTGACCACCCAATCCATGATAAGAACCATGGCGTTTTGGCTGCAAACGGAAGCAACAGAAGCCTCAGTCAGGCCTGCAATTCCTGCGATGGTGATAGGATCTGTCATCATATATTCCCGTTATTTAGTCTATGGTAGATCAAATGGCATCAACTTGTATAGGCTTGGATGCTCATTCTCTTTTGAAATTGACAAAGTTCATAATACAGCTACTGATGCTAGATTGGGTACAAGAAACTGTCCTTTGGTATTTTGTGCAAGCTAGATCGCTGTACAGCTTGCTAAACACCCAATTTGCGTGTTAATTTCTGAAGGTCTCCATTTCGAATGCCCAAACAAATCATGGTGTTCTTGTTTGATAACGTCCTCCAGGCTGTTTACAGACGTTTTCCTTCATGGTTCAATATGCTTGTTACTGCCTGAGAAGCTTAGTAAGTTATTATTAACTAAGAGTTGTATGAGCAGTATCAACACTCCTGATTAAATCTTGAATCTTCATGTGAAGAAATAAACATTCTATAGTTGATCTCATATGCCCTAGCTCTTTTCATACAAAAATGTTTAGAACACATGGTGCCTACATGTAAATATGTATTTTAGACACTCCAAACAAGCGTAAGTATAACTAATTGTAACCAAAGAAGGGCTGCTATGTAACAAAAAAAGAAACAAGAGCAGTATAACCGACAGATAACGCAGCATGACTCCACCTCTGTCGGACACAATACGGAGGGCTGAACGTCATGTTAAAGAAGGCCATCCAGCTGTGCCTGTAGGTCCTCCATAGAAACTAATCCTCCAATCTTCTCTATATCTTCAGGTGAATATTCAGATCCCAGAAGGCTCTGCACTTGAGTATGTGCTTCAATGATGTTTGTTCTGCATGATTAAATCCTCAAGTTACAAAATGCTCATTATGTAATCACAAATACAGCGGGAAGCACAAGCTAAATGTAATCACAGATACTGCACTTTTGGACAATATTTTGTAAAGGTTGACACTAATATGTAAAGCTTTCTGTAAGCCACCTATAACTCCAAGCTAAGCCATATGTGCGAACAAAATTGTCACTTCTAGACAATATTTTGTAAAGGTTGGCACTAGTATGTATAGTTTGCTGTAAGCCACCTACAGCTCCTTTGTAAAATTCACCTCTTCGGCTATCAATGAAAATTTAATTTACAAAAAAAATACTGCACGAAGCACAAGCTAAATATACTGAGATTCAGGAAAGGTATAAATAAAAGCATATATTGCACACTGATACCATTACCAGCTCCCCGTAGATCATAGCACTACGCATCTACCTGGCGTGAAACACACTGGATTGGTACTTGCTTTATAAATTACACAAAAACGATGTCTAAGAATGAGCTATTTGCAAAATGAAGGCCAATCATCTTGCATAACTTACTTCATTGGTCTGAAAAGAATAGCACGTGTTGACGGATTCTGAAGGTAAAGCTTCATCTTGGACATCACTTTTGGTAACTCTTGATGCATGGCAGCGTTTACCTGTCGCAATGTTTACAATTCCGCAATGTGTAATTACTACGAGTCCGATGTATATTTAATTGCACAAAAATATACAGAAATGGGGTTGCAAACATGTATGAAGCATAACACACACACCCGATGTTATACCCGTATATTCAAAAATTAAAATTAAAATTATTAATAATAAATATGAAAATATGGGATTGCCGTGGGATATGTATGTGTGAGAAAAAAAATTAAATTAATTATTTTTAATTAGCTAAATTCTATCCCAAACCATTAATCAAACATTATCCCTAATTTCCCTCACTTATCATCTCACCCTTATTCCCCCAATCTCTTATTAATATATATCAAACCCTAATCCCCTCCCCTTCTCTCTCAAATAAACGACATCCTCCCCTCCCCTTTTTCCCCTATCAATTTCGGCTGCTAAGGAGAAGGAAAAAAAATAAGTTTTTTTTGATCCAAGACATCAAGAGGAGTAGGAATCACAACCCTAACATCAATCACCATCACCTCTCGTATATAACTTCTTGCTGGGATCGAGGTAGATGCATATTATTTATTCCCTCAAAATGGTATGAAGATTGCATGCTCAAAACGGTATTCTCTTTGATATTGTTGTTCTTTTATTTTTGATTTGAGCATGAACTTGATGATGTATTCTCTTTGTGATAACATGAAGCCTATATGTGTGAAAATATATGTGTATGTACTATGGTGCTGGCCGAAGGATTGCCTTCAAATTGTGTGGATGTGTATATGTTCATTCTAATGGGTATTAATTATTTTTTTTTTTTTGGTTTCAGCATGCAACGTATAAATATATAAAAAAAATAATCAAATTGTCGATTTGTTGGGAAGGGCCGATTTGCACTCTTTTTTTTATTATTAAATTTGTTATTTATAAATAATGGGTGATGGTTTTTTTTGGTTTCGGCATGAATGCATAAAAAAAAAAGAAAAGAAAAGAAAAAAAGACAAAAAAAAGGGTGTTGGGCCACACGGGGCAATTCTGTTGCAGTACATATATATAAAATAAATAAATAAATAAATAAAATAATAATAGGAGGGGTTGGCCATTTCGGCCAAACCCCAATTTAAAAAAAAAGATTAAATAAATAATAAAAAGATAAAGGGTTGGCCCTTTTCGGCAACCCAATTTAAATAAAAATATAATAATAATTGTAGCGCCCCGACCCGGACAACGGAATCCGAACCGGTTCACCCGTCGTAGCTTACTGAGAAGACTACAAGACGTCTCATCTCTCGAATACACATCATCAATGACGTAAGAGAAATAAATGCGGAAACATATCTCCATAAATCTAAATCATCAAATCAATACGTCAAAGATAACGAGAATACTCAAATGTATATGGTCGCAGCCATCTAAAACCTCCAATGAAATCAAACCAGAATTAACGGAAACTATCTAATCTAATCTCTCCATAAGGCCTATGCATCCCATTCTGCCCACTCGCCGTCATCCTCAATGAAAATCATATCATAACTGGGTTCATCTGCAAAATCAAAGGCAGTACCCTTAGCGAAAAACGCTAGCAAGTAACCCACTTATAAGACATACGGGATCAACACATGGCAAGACATGAGTAATAGATAAACTGAGGGAATGGAGGGGCACATGTCTTGTAATTTTCAAATATATAAACGGAACATGTAATAAATCAAGTACAACAACTTGAACGCAAGTAAACAATTCAATGTCGATCGAATAACATAAACGCACATACCACAACGACTCTCGTGATGCATGTCAAATAATGCACTACGCTACACAATCACATATGCATGAGCCATTTCTTTCAAATCAATGCAATGCATGCCACAATGTCCGGTTCCTAACTCATTTTCTTGTAACGCACCCCGGCTTATATTTCCATCCCGGTTAACGTTACAAGCTCATATGCTCTGTGATGCACCTCGGCTTATATTTCCACCCCGATTAACATCACAGCTCTCGTAAACTCTACAATGCACCTCGGCTTAAATTTCCATCCCGATTAACATTGTAGAGGACTTTATACCCTGTAACGCACCCCGGCTTAAATTTCCATCCCGGTTAACGTTACAGTCTTTTGTGCCCTACAGTGCACCCCGGCTTAAATTTCCATCCCGGTTAACACTGTAGGTCACCTTCGCAAATCAGTGCCGAAGCACCTCTCTTTTCAAAAACTTATGCAATGCACGTGCCATGATGCAAGACTCCTTATTTCAATCACACTTCTCATGCACATATGCAATTCACATCCACATGCGCAAGTACAAGTAACACACAAGAGTTCACTGTCTTGTTCATCAACACCTAGACTTCCACTAGCTCATCAACACTTAACCTTGGTTCTAAAGTTCACAACCCAACGAGAGTATCCCTACCTTTCCTTCATTGAGCTCTAAGACACCTTGTACGTTCATTTCCTAACCCTCCTAAGTCATTCACGTTGAAACTCGGTTCGAGAATCCGTTGAAATCGCCAAGATTGATTCATCATCCTAGGGCATGTTCCCAAGGCTTAGACTACCTTTAATCAAGTCCTAAGAAGTCACTAGAGTCACCCAAAAACTCCCCGAACGTCCCCCTTTCTTCCTCTACTTTCCACAAAATTTCAGGACTTCATCCCCTATACATCGATCGATCGATGTCCAACTGGGGACATCGATCTCTCACTTCGATCGATCGATGTCCAATCTGGGGACATCGATCTCTCACTTCGATCGATCGATGTCCAATCTGGGGACATCGATCTCTCAGCCACCTATACATCGATCGATCGATGTCCTTCTGGGGACATCGATCTCTGACATCGATCGATCGATGTCAGCGTAGCCTCAAAAATTTTTCTCTGCAATTCTGCAGAACCATCAATCCATGATTTCTCCAACACATACCAATCCATCCAAGCCTAACACCTTGCTGAAATCACAGACTTAAACTGCAGATTCAACGCTACGCACTTACCAACAATGATTCAATCCTAAAACGTGCATTCATCAACCCCATCAAGCCAAAAATCCCACCTTTCTCCCTCAAACCTACGCACACACACAATCACATCAAGAGGGGATCCGAGGGATAAGGATTGGCATGATTTCGCATAATCCACAACCACAACAAAAGCTTTTCCATATACATTGGCCAAATCACGAAAAGAAATCACATAGATCGTATGCAAATAATCAAGAACAAATCTACTGCATGGTGATCCAAATTGATAATAAAATAGGCCGTTTTTCTTTCGCAAATCGTAGGAACTTATAAACAGATTACTTGCCTTTGATTACTCGAGAACGGATTGGAAAACAGACGGAGGTTGGATCGGTTCCTGGAGGCTGTCTTCTTCTTCTACGTGGCTTAGGCAAAACGGCTAGGGTATGAGAAAAGAAGCGTCGATGTTTTCTGTAGAAAAACTGACGCTCTGTCAGTTTTATATGGGATGGGGGAAAGTTTGACGTTTCTAAATTATATCTATTATCTTATTTATCTTAAAGGATAAACTTAAATTATTTAATTCTAAAATTAAATACCATTTAATGCTAATATTTAATCTTCTCATTAATTTCTAATTAATCTCATACTTAATGTCTAATTCAATACCGTTGACCGTCATTAATCTCCTTTAATTCCTTCTTTGACTTTTAATTATCCCACGGAGGGTGCGGGGCATAACATTCCACCCCCCTTAAAAAGAGTTTCGTCCTCGAAACTGGCGTACCTTATTGGAAGAGATGTGGATATAGCTCATTCATTTGCTCTTCAAGCTCCCACGTGGCTTCACGCTCCGTATGGTTGCTCCACTGAACTTTGACATACGGAATGACGCGACGTCGTAGGACTTGATCTTTTCTATCCACAATCCTTATTGGATGCTCCTCATATGTGACATCTTCTTTCACATCCAAGGGTTGGGCTTCAAGGACATGACTTGGATCCGATACGTATTTCCGTAGTTGAGATACGTGGAATACGTTATGGACTTGGAATAAACTCGGAGGTAAAGCTAGTCGATAGGCTCTTTCTCCAACCTTACCAAGAATTTCGTAGGGGCCAATATATCTAGGGCTTAACTTGCCCTTCACTCCAAATCTAGCAACTCCCTTGGTAGGTGAGACTCGTAAGTATACCTTTTCACCGTCCTCGAACTCCAAAGGTCGTCTCTTGGAATCAGCCCAACTCTTATTACGATCTTGTGCCACTTTCAATTTCTCTCTTATCGCTTTGACCTTTTCAATAGTTTGTTCAACCAATTCGGGCGCAGTGATTTTCCTTTCTCCAACTTCATCCCAACAAATCGGGGACCTGCACTTACGCCCATATAGCGCTTCGAATGGCGCCATGCCAATTGCACTGTGATAGCTGTTATTATAGGAGAACTCCATTAACTTCAACATGCTATCCCAGTTTCCTTTGAAGTCTAAGGCGCATGCTCTCAACATGTCCTCCAAGGTTTGGATGGTTCTCTCGGATTGTCCATCCGTTTGCGGGTGGTAAGCTGTGCTCATTCTCAACTCTGTACCCATAGCTCTCTGGAATGCCCTCCAGAACTTGGAGGTGAACTTGGGGTCGCGGTCCGACACGATGCTGACTGGGACTCCGTGTAGGCTTACAATGTTATCCACATATATGTTGGAAAGCTTCTCATAAGACGTACCATGTGGCATAGCTATGAAATGGGCAGTCTTTGTCAAACGGTCTACAATCACCCAAATCATTTCGTTTCCATTGCGGGTCTTGGGTAGTCCCATTACGAAATCCATCGTCACGTGTTCCCATTTCCATTCTGGAATCTCTAGCGGCTTCATCAAACCACCAGGTCGTTGATGTTCGGCTTTGACTTGTTGGCAAACCAAACACCTTTCAACATACTCTGCTATAGATCTCTCCATCCCTATCCACCAATAGTTTCTTTTAAGATCTTTGTACATCTTCGTGCTTCCGGGATGAATAGACATCTTTGAGTTATGCGCTTCTCGGAGCAATTCTGTTCGGAGTTCGTCTTTACTTGGCACGCATAACCGATTCCGGAACCATAGACTCCCATCTTCTCGTAACTGGAAATCCCTTACCGGTTCCGTGGATAACCTGCCGCGGATCTCTTTCAGTGCTGGGTCCTCATCCTGTGCTTCTTTGATTCGGTCTACCAAGTCTGGGCTGATAGACAGAGCTGTGAGGACATTAGCCACAGAATCCACCAATTCAAGGTCAAACTCTTCAATCTCTCTTTCCAATGGAGACTGTCTTGCGTGGCTAGACTTTCTGCTCAATGCGTCCGCCACTCTATTGGCTTTGTCCGGATGGTAGTTGATGGTCAAGTCATAGTCCTTGAGTAACTCTAACCATCTTCTCTGTCTCATATTCAGCTCCTTCTGCGAGAATAGATACTTCAGGCTCTTGTGATCGGTGAACACTGCACACTTCTCTCCATATAGGTAGTGTCTCCAGATCTTAAGGGCAAATACCACAGCTGCGAGCTCCAAGTCATGAGTCGGATAGTTCTGCTCATATGGTTTCAGTTGTCTTGACGCGTACGATATGACTCGTTCGTTTTGCATCAAGACACAACCTATAAACAGAGGGTTAGTTTAGGACTAGCATATGTATATACAATGCATTAATTGAAATGGTGTACATACCTAGTCCTTTCTTGGACGCGTCACTATAGATCACAAAACCGTCGGTGCCGGAGGGTTGTGCCAACACCGGGGCTGTGGTCAATCTCTTTTTGAGCTCGGTAAAGCTTTGCTCGCATTCAGCAGTCCATTCGAATTTAGTCTTTTTCTGCGTGAGTCGACTCAATGGTACTGCTATCGTTGAGAATCCCTCAACAAACTTTCTATAGTAGCCTGCCAAGCCTAGGAAGCTTCTAATTTCAGTCACGTGGGTAGGTCTTGGCCATTCAGTGATGGCTTCTATCTTCTTAGGATCCACAGAGATCCCATCTTCCGAAATTACGTGACCAAGGAAGGCTACGCTTCTTAGCCAGAATTCACACTTGCTGAATTTGGCATAGAGCCTTTGTTGTCTCAGAATTTGCAACACCATTCTCAAGTGTTCAGCGTGTGCTTGCTCGTCGGGCGAGTAAACTAGGATGTCGTCGATGAACACTACTACAAAGTGATCCAACTGCTCACGAAACACAGTGTTCATCAAGTCCATAAAAGCTGCTGGGGCATTAGTTAGTCCAAATGGCATCACCAGAAATTCGTAATGCCCGTAGCGAGTCCGAAAAGCAGTCTTAGGGACATCTCCCGCTTTCACAAGCAACTGATGATACCCTTGACGAAGGTCGATCTTTGAAAACCAACGGGCTCCTTTTAGTTGATCAAATAAGTCCTCTATCCTTGGCAAAGGATATTTGTTCTTGATAGTAATCTTATTCAACTCCCGATAATCGATGCATAACCTCATGCTGCCATCTTTCTTCTTTACAAATAGAACCGGAGCTCCCCAAGGTGATACATTGGGGCGTATCAATTTCTTGTCCAACAACTCTTGTAATTGCCCTTTTAACTCCTTGAGTTCAGCCGGAGCCATTCTGTAGGGTGCCTTAGATATAGGCTCGGCTCCAGGGATCAAGTTGATCTCAAACTCCACTTCCCTCGTTGGTGGTACTCCCGGTAGATCGTCCGGAAATACGTCCTTGAACTCATTTATTACTGATATTTGGTCCATGGAGGGGACCTCCTGCTTCGCATTTAGTGCATACACCATAAATCCCTCAGCTCCCTTTTGTAAGGCTTTAAAGGCCTTGATCGCCGTCATGTATATTTTCCTTGGAGCTTTGGTCATCTTGGTATTCCCTTGCACAGTGACGTCATTCATCTCAGAGTCTTTGAGGGTCACTTTCTTGAGTTTACAGTCGATATTGGCATGATTCTTGGTCAGCCAATCCATGCCTAATATTATATCAAAATCCTTCATCGGAATCGAGACTAGTGTAACAAAAAAGAGTTTTCCATCTAATTCCAAATCACAGTCTTTGTACTGGTGGTGAGAAACCAGTACTTGCTCGCCCGCTGCTTGCACCCTAAATGGGTTCTCAAGCCATTCAGGTAAACGGTCGAGCTCCTTGGCGAACCTCTTAGAGATAAAAGAGTGGCTAGCCCCGCTATCAAACAACACGTTTGCAGGCATGTTGTTAACTAAGATCACACCTAACATGAAAGTGCAGCACATAAAGGTCTCATATAAAGCATATTCAATCATCAACTTAAAAGGCTAAAATTCAACTTAGGCTGCTATTATTAAGCTTAAGTCATACCTGTCACGACGTTTGCATCATCCTGGACTTCAGCGTCCGTCATCGCGTGGACTCTCGCATTGGGCCTTCCTTTCTGCTGCTGGGCTGGCCCTACCCCGGCTTGTGGTTTAGGATTCCACTCGGGACAATCTCTGATTCTATGGCCCGTCTTTCCACACTTAAAACATGCACCGCTAACTTTCCAACATTCGCCCACATGTCTTTTCTGGCAGTGTGGGCACTCTGCAGGTGCTTGGCTATTCTGCTGGTTCTGTTGCGGTGCCCTTTGAGCTGGCCCCGCTTGTCCTTTCCTGGGAATTTTGACCCAACGTCCGGGTCTACCTCCAATTGGCTCTACTCTCGGCCTCTTGCTCGATTCTTCACGAGCCTCTCTGTTTTGTGATCGTCGCATGTCACTCTCCACTCGGTAACACGCGTCCAGCATCTCCTCGAATGTTTTCAGACTTGACCCCGCGATTGCTGTCCGTATGCGGGGGTTCAGACCCTCTTCAAACTTCAACATTTTCATCCTATTGTTCTCCAATACCAAAGGTGTGAACTTGCCCAAGGCATGAAACCTGTCTGCGTAGTCCGAGATAGTCATCCTTCCTTGCTCAAATCTATCAAACTGCCTCATCTTTTCCAATACGGCAGTCTCAGGCACATAATAGTCCTTGTAGGCCTTCACAAATTGACTCCACTGGACGGGAGAAGTCATCTTGGGCAGAATGCCGTTCCACCAGGCATTCGCTCTGCCAGTCAGGAAAGGTGTGGCTACATCCACCTTGTGTTCTTCAGGCACTTGTACCAGCTTGAAGCATTTCTCTATCTCATCAAGCCAAAACCCAGCCACCTCTGGGTCAGTTGTCCCTTCAAAGTTTGGGGCGTGCATCTTGCGCATCTCCCCAATATAATACCTTATGCCATGCTGCAGTGGTGCTGGCGCAGGGGGTTGTTGCTGTTGTTGCTGCTGCTGAGCAACTCCTTGGGCTATCACTGTGATAGCATCAATTAGCGCCTGAGGTACTAACACTGGGGGTGGTGGTGGTGGAGGGTTATCGTTGTTCCCATTCCCACCGTTTCCTTGAGGGTCTCTTCTGGGAGGCATTTTCTGCAAGATCACGCTTATTAGTGCCGAGCAGTTCCAAAAATAAAACGTGTAATCCATAAAGGGGTACAAGGCGTAGTTCGTAAGGTACAATGATTACATCTATTTGATTACTCTAATCGCGCTCGTACACACACCCATCCCAAATCAAACTTAAATCTGAAATTGCATACTTAGACTTAAAGATCAACTTAAGGTGAAAATCATAGCTTAAAACTCTACATGTCATAACCTAGGTCTCCGAGGTAGATCTGAAGCTTAGTCTCTGATACCACCTGTAGCGCCCCGACCCGGACAACGGAATCCGAACCGGTTCACCCGTCGTAGCTTACTGAGAAGACTACAAGACGTCTCATCTCTCGAATACACATCATCAATGACGTAAGAGAAATAAATGCGGAAACATATCTCCATAAATCTAAATCATCAAATCAATACGTCAAAGATAACGAGAATACTCAAATGTATATGGTCGCAGCCATCTAAAACCTCCAATGAAATCAAACCAGAATTAACGGAAACTATCTAATCTAATCTCTCCATAAGGCCTATGCATCCCATTCTGCCCACTCGCCGTCATCCTCAATGAAAATCATATCATAACTGGGTTCATCTGCAAAATCAAAGGCAGTACCCTTAGCGAAAAACGCTAGCAAGTAACCCACTTATAAGACATACGGGATCAACACATGGCAAGACATGAGTAATAGATAAACTGAGGGAATGGAGGGGCACATGTCTTGTAATTTTCAAATATATAAACGGAACATGTAATAAATCAAGTACAACAACTTGAACGCAAGTAAACAATTCAATGTCGATCGAATAACATAAACGCACATACCACAACGACTCTCGTGATGCATGTCAAATAATGCACTACGCTACACAATCACATATGCATGAGCCATTTCTTTCAAATCAATGCAATGCATGCCACAATGTCCGGTTCCTAACTCATTTTCTTGTAACGCACCCCGGCTTATATTTCCATCCCGGTTAACGTTACAAGCTCATATGCTCTGTGATGCACCTCGGCTTATATTTCCACCCCGATTAACATCACAGCTCTCGTAAACTCTACAATGCACCTCGGCTTAAATTTCCATCCCGATTAACATTGTAGAGGACTTTATACCCTGTAACGCACCCCGGCTTAAATTTCCATCCCGGTTAACGTTACAGTCTTTTGTGCCCTACAGTGCACCCCGGCTTAAATTTCCATCCCGGTTAACACTGTAGGTCACCTTCGCAAATCAGTGCCGAAGCACCTCTCTTTTCAAAAACTTATGCAATGCACGTGCCATGATGCAAGACTCCTTATTTCAATCACACTTCTCATGCGCATATGCAATTCACATCCACATGCGCAAGTACAAGTAACACACAAGAGTTCACTGTCTTGTTCATCAACACCTAGACTTCCACTAGCTCATCAACACTTAACCTTGGTTCTAAAGTTCACAACCCAACGAGAGTATCCCTACCTTTCCTTCATTGAGCTCTAAGACACCTTGTACGTTCATTTCCTAACCCTCCTAAGTCATTCACGTTGAAACTCGGTTCGAGAATCCGTTGAAATCGCCAAGATTGATTCATCATCCTAGGGCATGTTCCCAAGGCTTAGACTACCTTTAATCAAGTCCTAAGAAGTCACTAGAGTCACCCAAAAACTCCCCGAACGTCCCCCTTTCTTCCTCTACTTTCCACAAAATTTCAGGACTTCATCCCCTATACATCGATCGATCGATGTCCAACTGGGGACATCGATCTCTCACTTCGATCGATCGATGTCCAATCTGGGGACATCGATCTCTCACTTCGATCGATCGATGTCCAATCTGGGGACATCGATCTCTCAGCCACCTATACATCGATCGATCGATGTCCTTCTGGGGACATCGATCTCTGACATCGATCGATCGATGTCAGCGTAGCCTCAAAAATTTTTCTCTGCAATTCTGCAGAACCATCAATCCATGATTTCTCCAACACATACCAATCCATCCAAGCCTAACACCTTGCTGAAATCACAGACTTAAACTGCAGATTCAACGCTACGCACTTACCAACAATGATTCAATCCTAAAACGTGCATTCATCAACCCCATCAAGCCAAAAATCCCACCTTTCTCCCTCAAACCTACGCACACACACAATCACATCAAGAGGGGATCCGAGGGATAAGGATTGGCATGATTTCGCATAATCCACAACCACAACAAAAGCTTTTCCATATACATTGGCCAAATCACGAAAAGAAATCACATAGATCGTATGCAAATAATCAAGAACAAATCTACTGCATGGTGATCCAAATTGATAATAAAATAGGCCGTTTTTCTTTCGCAAATCGTAGGAACTTATAAACAGATTACTTGCCTTTGATTACTCGAGAACGGATTGGAAAACAGACGGAGGTTGGATCGGTTCCTGGAGGCTGTCTTCTTCTTCTACGTGGCTTAGGCAAAACGGCTAGGGTATGAGAAAAGAAGCGTCGATGTTTTCTGTAGAAAAACTGACGCTCTGTCAGTTTTATATGGGATGGGGGAAAGTTTGGTGTTTCTAAATTATATCTATTATCTTATTTATCTTAAAGGATAAACTTAAATTATTTAATTCTAAAATTAAATACCATTTAATGCTAATATTTAATCTTCTCATTAATTTCTAATTAATCTCATACTTAATGTCTAATTCAATACCGTTGACCGTCATTAATCTCCTTTAATTCCTTCTTTGACTTTTAATTATCCCACGGAGGGTGCGGGGCATAACAATAATAATAATAATAATAAAGGGCAAAGGGTTTGGCCAGTTCGGCTGAACCCAATTTAATTAGAAAAAGGGGGGTAAACAAAATAAAATAATAAAATAAGTAGACTAAGTAATGGGAGACGGACGTGGTACAGAAGGAAGTAATGGGGGCGGCTGTGTGGTGCATTGCATTCATGGCACGTGCATTGCATGAGGTATACTGCGTCTATAGGGCGTGTGTATCGGGATGACTTACCATGTCTATAGGGCACCGGGGTCATGAGACATACTGCGTCTATAAGGCGTGGGTGTCCAAACGGCTAGTGGTGGCTAGAGACCGGATTTAGGACCCGGGGGCATGCATTGCATATAGGTCTAGGAGCATATTGCCTGACATATTTCTAGTTGCGTGTGACACGTTATTTGAGCATGCATCACGTACTTGCGCACTTTTATGTGGAGTGCTTTACCTTTCCGTATAAGCCATGGTATCATGTTTTATGTGTTATGTGTTGATATCTTTTTGGGTATGTACTCTTTGTATTGTTTTGAGAGGCACCTACTGGGTGATTACCATCACTCACCCCCTACTATTCCAGGTGAGACCAATAATGCCTACGATTATATTTTCCTCGAGGATGGTGCCGATGTCGTGGAGTGGGCCGAGTGACCAGTAGATATGATTGCGGCGAGGGCAGAGATGGGCTGTTTATGATATTCTTGGGGTGACATTGAGATTTATATTTTTACGTTAGTACGTTGAGACATTTCTTTTAGACTTTTAATTTAGACATTTGACTTTGACTTGTAGGGCCTGGTTAGACTAATAATGATGTTTTTATTTATTTGAGGTTTATTAAATCCAAATTAGTATTGTGTTTAATCGTTTCTGCAGAAAAAAAAAATTTTCTATGCCAACACTGACGTGTAAGAAGTTGATGTGACGCTTTGTATTCTCCTTAGTGAGATACGGCGGGTGCACTGCTACCGAGGCTAGGGCTCGGGAGCGGGGCTCTACAGGTGGTATCAGAGCCCAGGCTTCAGATACGCCTCGGGAACGTGAAATTAGTTAATCACCCCTAGAAATAAGTGACGATCTGTTTTCAAATGATATTTTAACTTAAATAAAATGAAGTAGACATAAGCTATGATTGGGTTTCGGGTGGTGTGTGCCGTTAGTGAGTATACGTTTTAGATTACCGTTTTTGCCCTCCAAATTTTATATCTCTTTACGACACTCTTAAACTTAAATTTTGTATAACATGTTTTAACCTATCTACAGACAATGCCACCAAGACGTGAACCCCCAGGGAATGGAGGACATAACGGAGACGAGCAACATAGGCAAAGGGCTATCCCCCAAAACCTTGCTGATACGCTGGCCAATCTGACGGCCTTGATAGCTAATCAACAGACACAGATGGCACAACAGTACACACAGATGGCACAACAGTACACACAGATGGCACAGATCGCCGAGATACTTCAGCAAACTCAGCAGCAACAACAACAACCACCACCACCACCGCAGCAAGGCTTACGGTTCTACTATAGGGAGATGCAGAACTCCCGGATACCGATGTTCAGAGGTACCACTCGGCCTGAGGAAGCCGAGATCTGGCTCAAAAATGTGACCGAACAGATAAGGCTTATACAGGTACCTGCGGATCTGAAAGTGGAGATAACGACCCCGTTTCTGGAAGGGGAAGCTGAGAGATGGTGGAATGGAGTAAAGCGTAGGTTGACTCCACCGGTGACCTGGGAGCAGTTTGTAGAGGAGTATAAGAAGCACTATGTTCCTAGCAGCGCTATTCAGAGAAGGATGGCAGAGTTCCAGATGCTGACACAGGGGTCCATGACAGTCGATCAGTATTCTGAGAAGTTTCACGAGCTGGGTCAGTATATGTCATGTATCATGGACAATGAGGAGGCCAGATGCTGAAGTTCCAGACCGGTTTGAGTTTTCGCATCCAGCAGGCTATTGTTTGTGCAGAGCCCACGACATTTGAGGGACTACTGGAGATATGCACACGTGTTGAGAGGAACTTGGATAGGGCTACTGCACTGGATAGACTTAAGAGACCTCGTGAAGATTTGCATGCGGGCAAATCAGGGAGATGGCTGAAGGTGCCCCGACGCCCTCAGTCCGGGCAACCTTTCCGACCAGAGCGACAGCAGGGTACAGCGAGTCAGATACCGATGATTGAGGGACCAGTACCGACTGATGCGCAGCCAGTGAGAGCTGTGGCACCTGCCTCACAGTGTACACCGTGCGGACGTATTCATCCGGGGCAATGTTGGAAGGCTCAGAGGGATTGCTATAATTGTGGGAAGCAAGGACATCTCGCCAGGGAATGCTCTGCACCAGCTCAAGTAAATCCGCAGACTCAGGCACAACAGGGAACCTGAGGCCGGACCAATGCTCGGGTCCATGCGATGACAGATGCAGAGGTCGAGGAGTCAGGCGACGTGGTTACAGGTATATTTATTTAAGTATTTAAATTCAAAGTTGCATTAAATTCTGTGTGTTGTTATTGCATGTTGTGTGCTAAACCTTGAATGTGTTAGGTGTGATTTTAATTAACAAAGTACCAGCCAATGTTTTATTCGATAGTGGGGCGAGTCACTAGTTTATGGCAAAGAGGTTTGCCAAGAAACTGGATGTTCTCCCTGAATGGCTTGAGACTCCCTACCGTATACAAGCCGCTGGCGACCAAGTACTCGTGTCCCATCATCATTACAAGGGATGTGAATTAGAGATTAATGATCTGCAGTTCTCTGCGACCTTGATACCGATCCGGATGCACGACTTTGACATTATTCTGGGCATGGATTTTTTGGCAAAGTATCATGCCAATATTGATTGCCGGCGACTCCAGGTCAGCATGAAGACGTCTGAGTTGTGGGAAACTACTTTTCAAGGGAACTCTAAATTGAAGAAGGCACCTCGGAAAATCTATCTGACTGCAACTCAGGCTTTCCGAGCACTAAAGAAAGGAGGAGAGGGATTTCTGATTTTCTCCATGGGTGTCGAGCAGGAGGTTCCGCAGATTGACCAAATTCCCGTAGTGAAGGAATTTACAGACGTTTTCCCTGAGGAGTTACCAGGACTACCCCCAGAAAGAGAAGTAGAGTTCGAGATTAATCTTGCACCCGGTGCTGAACCAATTTCCAGGGCACCCTACCGCATGGCACCAGCAGAGCTGAAGGAGTTGAAGGAGCAGTTACAGGAGCTGCTGGACCGTAAATTTATTCGACCCAGTGTATCACCTTGGGGTGCTCCAGTCCTGTTTGTGAAAAAGAAAGATGGAAGCATGAGATTATGCATAGATTACCAGGAGCTCAATAAGATCACTATCAAGAACAAGTATCCATTACCTCGAATCGATGATCTCTTTGATCAGCTACGGGTAATGATAAATTTGGAGTTATAATTTAAACTTTTCGGTTACTCGTTAAATTGCACCACTAACAAAATTTCTTTCAGGGGGCTAGAGTATTTTCCAAAATTGATTTACGATCCGGTTACCATCAGTTGAGGATCAAATCAGGGGATACAGCAAAGACCGCTTTCCAAACACGTTATGGCCACTACGAATTCTTGGTTATGCCTTTTTGACTAACCAACGCCCCAGCCGCCTTTATGGATCTAATGAACACAGTATTTCGGAAACAGCTGGATAAGTTCGTTGCAGTGTTCATTGATGATATCCTGATATACTCCCCTGACGAAAAGACTCACGCTGAGCATTTGAGGGAGGTTCTAGAGACCCTTCGGAAAAGCAAATTGTACGCCAAGTTCAGTAAATGTGAGTTTTGGTTAAAGAGCATAGCCTTTTTGGGTCATGTGGTCTCTGAAGAGGGAATTTCGGTGGATCCAAAGAAAGTAGAGGCGATCACCGAGTGGCCTAGGCCCACTAACGTGACTGAAGTAAGGAGTTTTCTCGATCTAGTTGGATACTACAGGAAGTTTGTCGAGGGTTTCTCATCTATTGCAGTGCCTCTGAGCCGATTGACGCAGAAAAAGTCGAAGTTGAATGGACCGCCGAGTGTGAGCAGAGCTTCGCTGAATTAAAAAGGAGACTGACCACAGCCTCTATTCTTGCTCAGCCCTCCGCGTCAGAAGGGTTTGTCATTTACAGTGACGCTTCTAAGAACGGGCTAGGTAAATGTATATAATTTCAATTGATCTGGTATACAATTAAAGATGTGGTCTAACTCTTATATTTCAGGATGCGTGCTGATGCAAAACGACAAGGTCATTGCGTATGCTTCACGACAGCTAAAGCCCTATGAGCAGAACTATCCGACTCATGATCTGGAGCTAGCAACGGTGATGTTCGCACTGAAAATCTGGCGCCACTATTTATATGGAGTGAAGTGCGAGGTGTTCACTGATCATAAAAGCCTTAAGTATCTGTTCACGCAAAAGGAGTTGAACATGCGCCAAAGGAGATGGTTAGAGTTATTGAAAGACTATGATTTGACCATCAGCTACCATCCAGGGAAGGCCAATCGAGTTGCTGATGCCTTAAGTAGGAAATCGAGCCATGCTCGGCAGGCGACTCTAGAAAAGGAAATGGCAGAGTTTGACTTGGAGCTTGTGGATTCTACTGCAGATGTTCTGGCAGCACTGATTATCACTCCAACTCTGGTGGATCAGATTAAGGAAGCACAGCAAGATGACGCCGCAATTAGGGATATCCGAGAAAGAATGCTGACCAGCCAGGTAGATGGATTTCAGGTTCATGATGACAGCAGTATGTGGTACCAAGGAAGGTTGTGCGTGCCGGATGTTGAGGACCTCAGGAGGGAATTGTTGAAAGAAGCACATAATTCGAAATTGTCTATCCATCCTGGTGCTACGAAAATGTATAATGATCTGAAAAAACATTATTGGTGGAATGGCATGAAGAGGCACATCGCTGGGTTTGTGGAAAGGTGCCTTGTTTGCCAGCAAGTTAAGGCAGGACATCAGAGGCCGGGTGGACTGATGCGACCACTGGAGATACCCGAATGGAAGTGGGAGCATGTGACAATGGACTTTGTGGTTGGGCTTCCGAGGACAGGAAATGGGAATGATGTGATATGGGTAATCGTTGATCGATTGACTAAGTCTGCTCATTTCTTACCTATCCCTACCGGACTTACTATGGAGAGGTTGGTAACTATGTACATCGACAACATTGTCTGCCTTCATGGAGTGCCAGTCAGCATAGTGTCTGACCGTGATCCGAAGTTTACTTCTCAGTTCTGGGTAGCCTGTCAGAAGAAAATGGGGACTGAGTTACGATTGAGCACTGCTTTCCGCCCTCAGACCGATGGTCAGTCTGAAAGGACCATTCAGACTCTGGAGGACATGCTGAGGGCGTGCGCGTTGGATTTCAAGGGGAACTGGGACAGCATGCTTAAGTTGATTGAGTTCTCCTATAATAACAGACATCACAGTGCCATAGACATGGCACCATTCGAGGCCTTGTATGGACGTAAGTGTAGGTCACCTGTTCACTGGGACGAGGTTGGCGAGCGTGTGTTGACGGCCCCTGAGATAATTGAGCAAACTAAAGAGAAAGTGAAACTGATTCGTGAACGTCTTAAGACGGCTCAGGATAGAAGTAAGAGTTGGGCCGACATGAAGAGACGACCTTTGGAGTTCGAGGAAGGAGAAAAAGTCTATCTTAAGGTATCACCTATGAAGGGTGTGACACGTTTTGGAGTTAAAGGGAAGTTGAAGCCTCGTTTTATTGGACCTTATGAGATACTCGAGAAGGTTGGAGACTTGGCCTACAGACTGGCGCTACCCCCGATACTGGCTCAGGTGCACAACGTATTTCATGTCTCACAGTTGAGGAGGTACGTATCCGACCCAAGTCATGTGTTGGATGCTCAGCCACTTAAGATCAGGCCAGATGCTTCCTATGAAGAGGTACCGATCAAAATTCTTGACCGGAAGGATCAGGAGCTAAGAAGAAGGATTATTCCCTATGTCAAAGTTCAATGGAGCAACCACCGGGAGAATGAAGCGACATGGGAACTAGAAGAGCAAATGCGCGATCGCTATCCCCACCTCTTTGAGTAAGGTACGACAAGTTTCGGGGTCGAAACTTTTTGTAAGGAGGGTAGGATGTTATACCCGTATATTCAAAAAAAAATTAAAATTATTAATAATAAATATGAAAATATGGGATTGCCGTGGGATATGTATGTGTGAGAAAAAAAATTAAATTAATTATTTTTAATTAGCTAAATTCTATCCCAAACCATTAATCAAACATTATCCCTAATTTCCCTCACTTATCATCTCACCCTTATTCCCCCAATCTCTTATTAATATATATCAAACCCTAATCCCCTCCCCCTCTCTCTCAAATAAACGACATCCTCCCCTCCCTTTTTTCCCCTATCAATTTCGGCTGCTAAGGAGAAGGAAAAAAAATAAGTTTTTTTTGATCCAAGGCATCAAGAGGAGTAGGAATCACAACCCTAACATCATCACCATCACCTCTCGTATATAACTTCTTGCTGGGATCGAGGTAGGTGCATATTATTTATTCCCTCAAAATGGTATGAAGATTGCATGCTCAAAACGGTATTCTCTTTGATATTGTTGTTCTTTTATTTTTGATTTGAGCATGAACTTGATGATGTATTCTCTTTGTGATAACATGAAGCCTATATGTGTGAAAATATATGTGTGTGAAAACAATGATGAAAGTGAAGGTGGCCGGAAAAACTGCAAGTGGCCGGACGAAAAACAGTAAGGCCGAAAGAGTGGCCTGAAGTGAATTCAATTGTATTTCCTTGATTCTTGGAATTTACACTTTACAATCACCTTATACACCTATGGTAATAATTTACAATTAAGAGGGTCAATCAATCCCATAAATTAAGGGATGCTATTCTAATTCCTACCATACATTTCTCCTAAAATCAAGCACTATAAATACAATTAATACAAGACAATTATTCTCCCAAAAATCTCTCCAAAACTGCCAAATCTTTTATGCACCAAATCGGTGCACTTAAGGCTGCCAATTCTTCCAGCCGTTTCTTCCCTAAATGTGGGAAGACCACATTCATTGCACAATTAACTCTAGAATATTCCAACACTCCCCCTCAAGCTGGTATGTAGATATTCTCCATGCCGAGCTTGCTAACAAGTTCTTCGAAGTTGGTCTTGTGAAGCCCCTTTGTCAGAATGTCAGCCACTTGTTGCTTGGTAGGAATGTAGTGCATTGAAAAACTTTTGTCATCTATTTTTTCCCTAATAAAATGTCGATCCACTTCTACATGCTTTGTTCTATCATGATGAACTGGACTGTGTGCAATGCTTACTGCGGCTTTGTTGTCACAATAGAGTTGTGCCGAACCTGTAGGAAATATACACAATTCACTGAGTAACCTTTTTATCCAAAGACCTTCACACACACCATGTGCAAGTGCCCGAAATTCCGCTTCTGCACTGCTGCGAGCCACCACTGGTTGTTTTTTACTGCGCCAAGTAACCAAGTTACCCCACACGTAAGTGCAGTATCCAGATGTAGATCTTCTATCGGTCACTGACCCTGCTCAATCTGCATCCGTATAAACTTTGAGACTCCTTTCCTCATTCTTTCCGAAAAATAGACCTCTGCCTGGAGTTTTCTTAAGATATTTCAGTATCCGGAATACTGCTTCAAGATGTTGCGCCTTTGGTGAGTGCATAAACTGACTCACCATACTAACTGCAAAAGCAATGTCAGGACGTGTATGTGACAAATAAATAAGTTTACCCACAAGTCGTTGGTATTATCCTTGATTGACATCCTTTCCTTCGTCTAATCCCAACTTCACGTTGGCCTCCGTGGGTGTATCCGCGGGCCGACATCCTAGCATTCCTGTCTCCTTTAATAAGTCAAGTACATACTTTCTTTGAGAAACAAATATACCTGACGAGTTACGTGCAACCTCCATGCCAAGGAAATATCTCAGTCCCCCCAAGTCTTTCATCTCAAATACACTACTCAAGTAGTTTTTTAACGAATTGATCTCGTCACAAGCATCTCCTGTAATAATAATATCATCAACATAGACTATAAGAATTGCACGTGTGCCGCCTATAGTATGTTTGTAAAACATGGTGTGATCTGCTTGAGATTGTTTGAATCCTTGGGTTTTAACAGCTTGAGTAAATTTTCCAAACCATTCACGAGGGGACTGTTTTAGGCCATAGAGTGATTTGTTCAACTTACACACCGAATTTTCCTCTTTCTTAACACCAGGAGGGAGATCCATATAGACTTCTTCATGCAAATCACCATTAAGAAAGGCATTTTTTACGTCTAGTTGTTGGAGAGGCCAATTAAGACATGCAGCTAGGGACAAAAGTATCCTTACTGAGTTTAATTTTGCTACTGGGGCAAACGTTTCATTATAATCAATCCCGGAAACTTGGGTAAAACCCTTAGCAACAAGTCGAGCCTTATACCTGTTAATGCTTCCGTCTGAGTTATACTTGACAGAGAACACCCATTTACAACCCACTGCCTTTTTACCTGTAGGTAACTGAACCACTCGCCAAGTGTTATTTTTCTCCAAAGCCTGCAGTTCCTCCTGTACAGCTGCCCTCCAGTTCTTATCCGCTAAAGCCTCATTAATATCTTTCGGGACTTGAGTGTTAGAGACACTAGCTGTGAAAGCCGAAAAAGTAGGAGATAGTTAGTTAGTGGAAACAAAGTTGGAAATGGGATGTTGGGTACATACACGTTTTCCTTTTCTCACTGCAATAGGGAGGTCCAAGTCTTCTCGAGTGTCCTTGCCGGAATCAAGAACCTGTTCAGAAGATTGGCACTCTGGAGAGATGTCAGAATTATCAAGTTGAGGATTATACTTACGAGAATAAACAATGATGTTGGTAGGATCATGCTTTAAGTGCGAAGGAGGATTAAATTCGGACAAAGGGCTGGACTGAGGACTGTTTCGGACTGGACTGGGCGGATTGCTGTTTCGGATGCTGGATGGGTTGTGGACGGAGGACGCAGGACGCTGTCCTCCAGCAGTGGCATCGGCGATTGATCCTGGTTGTCGGATGATGATAACACTCCCCCTGAATCACTGTCGGGGCGGATAGGAGGAGGCAGTGATGCATTTGTAGAGATCAGAGGGTGAAAGGATGGCGTAGAGTAGACAGAATCCGAAGATTCCAGTTGGTCCGGACTGGTGTGCGGTATTTTGTAGTATGGTTCATTTTCTCGGAAGAGTACATCCATAGTAACAAAGGTTCTCCGGAGTGTAGGAGAGTAGCATTTATACCCACGTTGAGTAGATGAATACCCAATGAACACACACCTAGATGAACGAGGGTCAAGTTTAGACATATGTGCCCCATGATTATGAACAAATGCAACGCACCCGAAAACTTTGAGTGGGAGAGTAGAACCACTATGGAAAAATGGATAAGATCGTTGTAGGGCAGAGATGGGTGTTTTAAAGTGAAGTGTCTTTGTAGGAAGACGATTGACAAGGTGACACGCAGTGAGAACGGCTTCTCCCCATAAATAGTTAGGAACATGCATCGTAAACATTAAGGCTCGGGCAACTTCCATGATATGTCTGTTTTTCCGTTCAGCTACGCCATTTTGTTGGGGCGTGTCTGGACATGAACTTTGGTGGACAATGCCCTCAGATGCAAGGTAAGTATGTAAGACTCTATTAAATATTTTGTACCATTATCAGTGCGTAGGATTTTTATAGTGGTTTGAAACTGGTTTTTCACCAATGAGTGAAAATTTTGAAAAATGGCAGATACCTCAGTTTTATCTTTGAGAAGGTATATCCAACATACTCGTGTATAGTCATCGATGAATGTAATGAACCAACGTGCACCCGAAACATTTTTAACCCGTGAAGGACCCCAGAGATCACTATGCACAAGATTAAATGGGGAGGAGTCTACATGCGGTTTTTTGGGATAATGCTGTCGAGTATGCTTAGCAAATGTACATGCATCACACTGCAGAGTTAACAAATTTTTGGCATTCATATTTGAAGGAAATAACTGTTTCAGATATTGAAGATTAGGGTGTCCTAGTCTTTGATGAAGTAGAAGTACATCAAGATTATTTGAACTAGAATTAACAACAAGAGGTACTGCTGAATGTAGGGCAAGATTTTCAGGATAGGTGGCCTCCTCAAAATGATAGAGTCCGCCTTTCTCTCTAGCAGTGCCAATCTTCCTCCCCGATCCCTGTTCCTGCAAGACACAAAGTTGTGCAGAGAAATTAGCAACACAGTTGGAATCCTTTGTAACCTTACTGATAGATAGTAGATTGCAGGTTAATTTAGGGACAAAGAGGACAGCGTGAAGGGTTAATGTAGGGGACACTCTTACAGAACCTCGTTCTGCTACAACTGCAAAAGTCCCATCCGCCATACGTACCTTCAACCCCCCGGAATTCGGCATATAGGTAGAAAAGACGGACATATTACCTGTCATATGGTCCGTGGCACCTGTGTCTAGGATCCAAGGTGAAGTCTCAGCGAAATTGGCCATACCTGATTGTTGATTGGTATTGGGTTGTACATCTTTCTGACCCTTCAGGAGTGCAAGTAATTGGTCCACTTGGGCTTGGCTAAGGACAACCGAACTTGAGACAGTCTCATGTGAGCCGACGCCTTCCACGGCCACGGCTGTGAGTCCGCGGCCCTGGGCTGGTCCTGGCCGTTTGGGTCGTGCCGCATCATTTGGTTTTCCATGGAGGCTCCAACACTTCTCCTGTGTGTGGCCGAGTTTGTTGCAAAAAGAACATCTAGGACGGTTATTAGATCTCGGGCCAGTTGTTCTTACCATGAGTGCAGAGGAATCGCTTTGAGCCGCTACAGGATGGAGATCCCTTCTTTCTCCAAGCATAACTCGACGTCGGCTCTCTTCACGTCTGACCTCAGCAAACGCCTCACTGAGGGAAGGTAGTGGTCTCCTTCCTAGCACACGTCCTCTGACCTCGTCCAATTCCCGGTTTAGGCCAGCTAGAAACTCATATAGCCTTTCTTTTTCCAAATGTTCTTTGAATTTGATGTTTCCTTCAAGGTCTCCCCAGTCTGCTTCATAGTGCAAGTCTAGTTCTTGCCATAATGTTTGAAGAGTATTGTAATATTCTGTAATACTCATACCTTCCTGTCGGATCTCTTTAAGTTTATTTTTTATTTCAAAGACTTGAGAAGCATTCTCAAGATCAGAGTAGTGTTCATGCACTGCATCCCAAATAGCTTTAGCAGTTCTCAAAAAAAGATAGGTGCGGCTAATGTGTGGCTCCATTGAGTTGATTAACCATGACATCACCAGTGAGTTATTGAGTTCCCAGGCCGGATACCGTGAATCAGAGGTGTCCGGCTTGAAGGCCTGGCCAGAGATAAATGCCAGCTTGCCTTTGCCACGTAAGACCATTAGAACTGATTGAGACCATAGCAAGAAGTTTTTCCCATTTAGTTTATGATTAGTGATTTGAAGAGAGGAGCTTTCACTAAGAGATTGCTGAAAGCTAAGATCACTTGAGTTGGCTGCAGTAGTGTCTGCGCTAGGAGAAAGAGCCGGTGCAGTAGATGAGCTTGCACCGGGAGAGGTTGTTTGGGAACTCGTCTCGGGAATTGGATGAGAATGACTTAGGAATTATTTTGGTGTTTTAGGGTAGGCTCTGATACCATGAAAACAATGATGAAAGTGAAGGTGGCCGGAAAAACTGCAAGTGGCCGGACGAAAAACAGTAAGGCCGAAAGAGTGGCCTGAAGTGAATTCAATTGTATTTCCTTGATTCTTGGAATTTACACTTTACAATCACCTTATACACCTATGGTAATAATTTACAATTAAGAGGGTTAATCAATCCCATAAATTAAAGGATGCTATTCTAATTCCTACCATACATTTCTCCTAAAATCAAGCACTATAAATACAATTAATACAAGACAATTATTCTCCCAAAAATCTCTCCAAAACTGCCAAATCTTTTATGCACCAAATCGGTGCACTTAAGGCTGCCAATTCTTCCAGCCGTTTCTTCCCTAAATGTGAGAAGACCACATTCATTGCACAATTAACTCTAGAATATTCCAACAGTGTGTACTATGGTGCTGGCCGAAGGGTTGCCTTCAAATTGTGTGGATGTGTATATGTTCATTCTAATGGGTATTAATTATTTATTTTTTTTGGTTTCATCATGCAACGTATAAATATATAAAAAAATAATCAAATTGTCGATTTGTTGGGAAGGGCCGATTTGCACTCTTTTTTTTATTATTAAATTTGTTATTTATAAATAATGGGTGATGGTTTTTTTTGGTTTCGGCATGAATGCATAAAAAAAAGAAAAGAAAAGAAAAAAAGACAAAAAAAGGGTGTTGGGCCACACGGGGCAATTCTGTTGCAGTACATATATATAAAATAAAATAAATAAATAAATAAAATAATAATAGGAGGGGTTGGCCATTTCGGCCAAACCCCATTTAATTTAAAAAAAGATTAAATAAATAATAAAAAGATAAAGGGTTGGCCCTTTTCGGCAACCCAATTTAAATAAAAAATATAATGATAATAATAAAAAAGGGCAAAGGGTTTGGCCAGTTCGGCTGAACCCAATTTAATTAGAAAAAGGGGGGTAAATAAAATAAAATAATAAAATAAGTAGACTAAGTAATGGGAGACGGACGTGGTACAGAAGGAAGTAATGGGGGCGGCTGTGTGGTGTATTGCATTCATGGCACGTGCATTGCATGAGGTATACTGCGTCTATAGGGCGTGGGTATCGGGATGACTTACCGTGTCTATAGGGCACCGGGGTCATGAGACATACTGCGTCTATAGGGCGTGGGTGTCCAAACGGCTAGTGGTGGCTAGAGACCGGATTTAGGACCCGGGGGCATGCATTGCATATAGGTCTAGGAGCATATTGCCTGACATATTCCTAGTTGCGTGTGACACGTTATTTGAGCATGCATCACGTACTTACGCACTTTTATGTGGAGTGCTTTACCTTTCCGTATAAGCCATGCTATCATGTTTTATGTGTTATGTGTTGATATCTTTTTGGGTATGTACTCTTTGTATTGTTTTGAGAGGCATCTACTGGGTGATTACCATCACTCACCCCCTACTATTCCAGGTGAGACCGATAATGCCTACGATTATATTTTCCTCGAGGATGGTGCCGATGTCGTGGAGTGGCCGAGTGACCAGTAGATATGATTGCGGCGAGGGCAGAGATGGGCTGTTTATGATATTTTTGGGGTGACATTGAGATTTATATTTTTACGTTAGTACGTTGAGACATTTCTTTTAGACTTTTAATTCAGACATTTGACTTTGACTTGTAGGGCCTGGTCAGACTAATAATGATGTTTTTATTTATTTGAGGTTTATTAAATCCAAATTAGCATTGTGTTTAATCGTTTCCGCAGGAAAAAAAATTTCTATGCCAACACTGACGTGTAAGAAGTTGATGTGACGCTTTGTATTCTCCTTAGTGAGATACGGCGGGTGCACTGCTACCGAGGCTAGGGCTCGGGAGCGGGGCGCTACACCCAACGCCCATCCCACCCCCACCCCCCACCCCCCCAAAAAAAAAAATGAACCATGGTGGAAATATTTCCAGTGACTGAGCCTAGGGTTTTATGCAGAACCTGGAAAACCCTTCTACCCTAAGTACTTATGCAACTTAATAAGAATTCCTCCGGTCAAGGACTACCTGAAGACATTCTGAAACACTATTTTCTGGGCTGGCTGCAGCCTGTACATTCTAACCACCAACATATGGCTAGACACAGTAATTAGCTTTTTGAAATTACCTTCTCAACAAGCTCAGCAACCTTCTCTGGAGTTGCAAAAGCTTGATCCCTCAGTGGTTTTGCAAGGGGAGATTCTGATTTCTGATTTTGCCCAGCAGATGACAATGCAACTTTAACTGCCGTTACCTTCATGGACAAATTTCAGATTGATATGCAATATCAATAAAACTTCTTCCAGCAATACTCAAGGTCACTTAAATTTGTATACCATAATATAGATTCAACCTGCTACCAATGTCTCATAAAGTCTATCATTTGTTTTCACAAAGCCTTATATAAATAAATATTGTATGTATGTATGTTTGTATGTATGTATGTATGTATGTACGTATGTATGTACGTATGTATGTACGTATGTATGTACGTATGTATGTATGCATGTATGTATGTATGTATGTGTATGTATGTATATGTATATGTATATCATGGGCTTAGTGTTACGTTTACACCCAAACTTGAAAATATCTTTGCCTCTATACCTAACATGATTATGCCAAAAACCAATCACAATGTGGAAAATCTTTTTTTTTTAAAAAAAAAAAAAGAAGAAGTTAAAGTTATCACATATAAGCCAAAAATGACACATTTACAAAAGATGTTGCTTACAAGTGAGCAACTACAAGCTTTAGCTTGAACAACTCTATGTGGCTTACAACGTGCAATCCAATAGCTAATGCCAACGTCTAAACAAAATTGCCACAAGATGGCAGCATAAGCCAAGCATTACCAAAATGTAACTAATCTAAATGCCAATGTGGAAAATCTCTTGCTACATATGATAATATAATACAAACATGCATACATGCGTGCATGCACACATGCCAATCTTTTCCCTAATGTATGCAAGACCCCTTCTCTCTTGTTTTTTTCCTTCAGACTTCGTAAATCAAGAAAAGGTTTTCCAAAGGGAATTTATTTGAAAGAAAATATAATCACTAAATAAATTAATAAGGAAGAATAATAAAGAAGATTTAAAGCTCTTGAAGTTCAATATCATGTATCCAAAATATTGTGCAAACAAGCAAGTGTTGCAAAACCTTGGTAACAAAAGAAAGCATGGGATCCACGACAAGCTTAGTGACAGACATAATAAGCTCTTCACATGTTGCTTTGAGACTTTTCTCCAGTTCCTGCGTTAAATGAAAATTTAAACATTAGATAAACCATTTAAACGTGGATACCTGCATCTATCATGTCTTCCTACTCAGTTAGTCAACTTCTTTTGCCCAAGGATAAACTAGTAAAAAGAGTCCAGCAAACCTCAAAGCTACGAAAAATTTAAACCTGGAATCCTTTGGCACCATTAGCTTAATATGGCAGGAGAAACAAATTGGTGAGGCATCTAGGTTCAAAGAGTTTATAAGTCCAAAATATTGGAATCAGTTTCAGAAAGTAGAACTTTGGCAACATAAAAACAGAACTAGTCAAGGTTACGTCCGGTCAATGCTCATATTCAGACAAGCAAAAGGTAATATTCTTTGGCTCCAATCACAGAGATACACAGACAAATGCAATAATGGAGAAAGAAGAAACAACGGAGAAGGAATTACCTTCTTCGCATCAACTTGACTCTCTAAAACACGCGGAGATAGATTCCTGGCCAAGTAAGCTGATCTCGACCAATCAAATAGAGAAGCTTGGCCCCTAAGGATCCGTCTTACATGGTCCTGGGAAAAGGACATCAACACAAATGAATTGACCAAAGAAAATGATGACAATTTTCATAAATTGGCTCAAAAATAAAATGTTATTGGTACATGCCACAACAACATAAAGCCTTTTTCTCATTAGGCAGGGTCAGTTTATATGATCTACGTGTACATGCCACAACGCTTGCATAAATTAGTGCATCTTTACAGCAACTTCATTCAATCTCGATAGAGCACATTCCTTCTTCGCTAAATACTGCACGTGCATATATTTCTTCTAAAAAGAAGTCACCGCTGAGATACTATTGATGGGTCAAAAAAAGGAGCATTTTTATGCATTCTAATGAAGAAAATGCTATCTGATTGCATACATAACCATGAATAACAAGGTACCTTTTCCAGTCTTCCTTGCAGGAACCAGAAAAGATTTACCATACATAAAATTTCAGGTAGCAATTATATAATAAAAATGCAAAAAACTCTTTATCTGAAAGACAGCAGTACACTCCTAATCCAAAACATCTTATAACAGCAGCAATTAAAACTAAATTCAGCCGTTCACAGAACGAATGACAATTGAAATCTTTAAGTCCGATTTCTTCAAGAAGGGAAGTCAAACTGCATAACATAAAGACTGATCTGTAGCTATCTGATTACCTATTCCATCCAATATAAATGAAAGAAAAGAAAAGAAAAGAGTTAAATATTCCGTCCATGTTGCTATCAACATTGATTATTATACAAGTGTCATCAAGGATAAACAATAAAAGTTTCAGCTCCAGAGTTACTAACCAGCAAATGTGAGAAATCAAGCTCCTTGTATGTGACTGAGATTTCTATGTTGAATGGTGCAATCTGAACCATTCTTTAGAAGTTAGAATGTCTTATTACCAAAGCCCATATAATCATGCCTAAAGATAATGGAAGCAAACCTGCTCTCTTAGGATGAGGAGATGCTTTATAAGGAAAAGCTGCCCGTCCGTCAAAGATGACTTTCTAGCAATAAGTTTACTTGCTTTCTACAAAAGATAAAAGTCCCTATGATCAGATTATAGAAAAACAAAAAAAAAAATTCACCTGAATCTGAAAACATTCATATCATGAAGTACTTGTAGGCAGATAGGAGAGAGAGGAGTTGTATTCGTGTAAATTACCTGGAGAGATATGGAACAAACTTCCACAGCTTCCTGAAAAAGATAATAGGACAGAAACATGAACAACAATGCCTATCATATATGACAAATATGGACTTCAAATAAAACACCGTCTTTACCTGTGCCAAACCAGTGAAAACTGCTGACTCCTGTGAACGGTACAACTTTGACAGGCATGATATCGTTTTCTCCAAGGTAGGGTACCATGTTTTAGAAACGTCTGAATTTTGCTCAGCCTGCAATCAAGATTCAAGGGGAAGAAAAGACAAATATAGATTACTTAAATTCTCATTCATCACCCAAAAACAGTTGGGGAAAAAACTAGCATCCTCGCCCCTTTTTCTTCTCCACAGGACCCGGAAAAAAAAGGGTGGGAAAAAGCCAAGACCCAAGGAAAGATGGTGACACTATTGAATAACTACAACATATCATCGTGGTGGTTGCATCTAAATACTCCCTCCATCCCAAAAATATTGTCGAAGTTGACTTTTTAATATAATGTAAATTGCACTATGTTGAAAAGTCGACTGTGACAATATTTTTGGGACGAATGGAGTAACACTGATGGAAGAAGATTCAGGATACAAAACAATTAACTTCAATGCTTTTTATGTTGAATCATTCTTCACAAGTAATAGCTAGCTTCCTTTTCCTGTTAGACCTAGAAGCTTAACTACTAAGAGTGTAATGTAGGCCGCTAAACAAGCCTAATACTCTAATGTTGATATTTTTTTTATAAAAAAAAAAAAGATACTTACAGACCTCCATTTCTTTTTCTGGCAAACGCTCCAGATTTGAAGGGTAGTCCAAGTCCTCATCTAAAGGAAGATAATTTGCAACCTAAGAACGATATGGAGGACAAAGTCAATATAAGCAACCATGCTAGAGAAAGAAGGTTATATTCCAATTATTTTTAAAAGGCAAGAAGACAGAGGAAAAAAAAACCTAGTCCTTTTTATAAAAAAGTTTCATGTATGATTTACTAGAATGCATCTCATCTGGTAGTTTATACACCGAACAATATGATGCAGTGTAGAAATTCATAGCGAAAAATATGTACGGTACATATACAAATATACATATTGTACACGTACAAATACACATACACAACTTGTATACATACACACAGAGTATATACACTCATTTAGTTTCTCTGCATTAGAATAGCCATCAGTTTGATGACTTGAGCAATAGAGCCGTTGGAAAACAGGATTATAGCCATTACCAATATAGACGTTGGCATCTTGGCCCATTTGTGGCACTTGTAGGCTGATGATTCCAACCTCTATAAAAGGAGATTAACCTTGTACATTTTTAACTACTTGATGAAGAAAATACCTTCAAGTTTCTATACGATACTAGAACATTGTACTCTCTTCTACTCTACACTCTTATGTTGAAGAATATTAAATGGCTTTCATGCCAGAAACTTTTGAAACTGAGGCGAGTTCCACCCTGGAGACTTCAGGCGCAGGGTATAATGTCAATACAACCTCATTTAATGGGGCATCTATAATGATTACAAACCATAACCTAACAGACAACAACTACTTGTAATGGAGCAGGGCGGTTGAGATGCTTATTAATAAAAGAGGAAATGAAGATTACCTTTACAGGGAAATAGTTATCCCCGCTTCAACTGAAGCAAAGTTTAGACTCTGGAAGTCAGAAAACCCAATGAACATGTCATGGTTAATAGGGTCAATGACCCCTAAAATAAGTGAATTTTATTCTCTACTCTACTGCTGTTGAAATATAAACAACATCAAAGGAGATTTACTCTAAAAAAGATAGCATCTATGAGGCATCTATGAGTTGTATGAATTTGAAGCTCGGCTTCAAGATATCAAACAGGAAGACGTCCCTGTTAATAAGTACTACTCTCAGCTGACCAGAATATGGCAGCAAATTGACATATTTGAAGCATATTCATTGACCTGTCAAGCTGATAATCTTTCATTTAAACAAATCACTGGAACCAAGAGGGTTTTCAGGTTTCTCACAGGCTTCCATAAAGACTTTGATTCTGTAAGGGGCAGAATCATTGGCACAAAGCCCCTGTCAAGCTTGATCATTGTCTTCTCTGAAATTAGACATGAGAAAAGTAGGATAAAACTAATGATGAGAACACTTTCCACTATAGTAATAAAAGGCCCTGCACTTATGAAAAATAAAATTTCAAATGGCACTAATCTCTCTATTGCTCAGACATTCATAACTAATGATACTTCAATATCTGACTTTGTATCTAGAAGAATAGCCGTTTCTGGACAATGAGACAATAAGCCAAACTGCAGATACACTGTGGAAAAATGTTGGAAGCTACATGGGAGACCAAGAGATGGCAGACCTCCAAGGACAAATAACACACCAAGAGTGACAAATAATTCATTGAGAAACAGCAACAACCAACACTGTGAACGGCAATCATCAGGCAGACTAAGACATACAGCTGCCTTACCTGCTTAAAGTCAGATAAAGGTCTATTTCATTTGCTTAATCAACAACAGGCAGCAACATAGTCCACATCAATCTAGGACACCATGGTCAGTTCTGGTAAAATTTGTAAAAGTAAGCACATTCTTGCATCATTTAATCAAGAGTCTCTAGCCACATGACACATAACATAGATTTTTTCTTCAGTATGAATCATTTACTAATCTTAAAAGGGTAATGATAGCCAATGGAGTAAGTCTGCAAGTTTTAGGTAAAGATATCGTTAAACTATATAGCAAACTATTTCTTTACAATATATGCTCCCTCCATAAATTTCAATTTGATATTAGTAGGAAACATAACTAAAGATACAATTTTCATGCTTATTTTTCACCATCTAAGTGTTGGTTTCAGGAGAATACTACGAGGAAGATGATTAAAAATGCTAAGATACCAGCTGGCCTCTTTATTTTGCAAGCTGAAGATAAAGAACAACCCAGGAAATAAGATAGCTTAGCCAGACTATAAGCCTGTTCTAGTATAGAATCAAATGTAGATCAAGTTTTGCTACGGCATAAGAAATTGAGACATTCCAACTTTGCATACATGAAAAGGCTTATGCCAAAAATATTTACTAGCGTTAATGTGAAAAATGTTTGTTGTGAAGTTTGTCAGCTTGCTAAGCATATTAGAGATACTTGTTTTGCTAAGATATAGAAACCCACAGAATCATATAACTTGGTACAGAAAGATGTTTGAGACCCTCTAGGACTGCCAACATTAATTAAGCAAGATGGTTTATTACATTTGTTGATGACCGCCCATGGATAACTTATGTATACCTAATGAACACAAGTCAGAAGTATGACAAATCTTCAACACCTTTGTTAACCTAGTCAAGAATCAATTTGAGACCATTATTACAACCCTTAGATCAGATAATGACACTAAATATCTAGACAAGTTTGGTTGTATAAACATATACACCAAACTTGAGGGAGAGTGTAGAAATTCATAATGAAAGACATACTACGCACATAAAAATACACATAATGTACATATATAAATACACACACATAGTAAATACAATTTATTTACTTTCTATGCATTCAAAACAACCATTAGTTTGATGACTTCGGCAATAGAGCCGTTAGGGACAGGATTATAGCCGCTAGCATCCTTGGCCACTTGTGGCTCTTATAGGCTACTGATTCCAGACTCTATAAAAGGGATCAACTTTGTACATTTTTAACTACTTGATAAATAAAATACCTTCAAGTTTCTATATGCAGCAACACTAATTGCAGAAGAAATTTAATGGAATCAGATTGCAAAGTGATCCGACCCCTCTCAGGACCCTGCGCAAACACGGAAGTCTAGTGCACCGGAAACGCCCTTTTTAGTTCCTTGAGCACTTAAATATGCAGAACCTATTACTGAGGTACTGAAGATTTAGAGCCAATTGCACCCTCTTAGTTTCAATCAAAAGAAAAACATCAAGAACAAATTTAATAAAAGCACCCTATCTAACAGCTTAAGGGTGCAAAAGCTTTTAGGAGCAATAGTAATTTTACATGGTATCAGAATAGGAGACTTTGGTTTGAATCTCGCTACCTTATTTTTCGAAAATTAATACTATTGTTACTCTCTAATACTACTGTTATCATATGCCATAGTGTCGTACACATCCAATTAGAGGCCTTGTTCAGTATATAAATATATAACTTACTCTTATTTTTAACAGCTTTAAGTTTTTACATGAGATGACAATTTAACCATTCCAAATAACACTAGAGAACAATAAGACAACCAACCATTCCAAATAGCACTAAAGAAGAATAAGACAACCGTGAAATAAAGATTAACTAAAATAGAGTTCTCATCCAGCAGTTTATACCAGCTATACCATGTCTCCGGTGATGGAATAAGAAAACTTCATGGAATCAGTTGAGTTTTGATCATTTGCATGCGGAAGCTTTAGTGAGGTACTAAAAATTCAAAGACCGATTAGGCTCTTTCCAGTCTATCAATAAATAAAGATTTACCAAATTCACCTAGAAAGGAGGAACAACACTCATGCGTCTTCCTACTATGCAGGATCGGCTATATAAATCAATCATTTTTGTTGCGTTTTATTTATATTATTTATTTAGCTTTTTGCTTTGCTTTGCTTTTCTTGTTTGTGAGTCATAACCTAAATTCTACCCTCTTTGTAAGTTTCCTACTACCTAATGCATAATATACACCTTTAAAATAGGCGTCTTTCAAAAATATCATATCATATCATCTCAACTGCGATTCAGGCCTAAGCATCTAAAATTATCACTTAAATCTTATACTCTCTACATAACATCGGCTACATGCATCAACTGTCTCCATTGTACTCTATCACTGACCATATGGTCCTTAATTGTCATATAAGTCATATTCTTCCTTATTGTCTCTCTTCATGTCTTCTTTGGTCTCCCTCTTCCATGTTTAATATGTACCACATCCATTGTCATGCACCGCCTAGCAGGTGCATCTATAGGACGCCTTTGAACATGTCCATACCATTTTAACATGGACTCCTTCATCTTCTCGTCTATAAGAGTGACCACAACCTTTCTTTTTATATATTCATTTTTTATTTTATTCTTCCTTATATGTCCACACATTCACCGCCGATTGAATCATGTGTTCATGCTCATAAGTGGTTGTTTAACACTCAGACTCGTACAGCAGTCTGGTCTTACTACTGTCATGTAAAACTTTCCTTTAAGCTTTAAAGGTGCTTTTCTATTACAAAAAAGATCTGACACATTTCTCCACTTTAACCACCCCGCCTGTATCATGTGATTCACATCCTTGTCAATTCCTCTATCTTTATATAATATATACCTGGAAATCTAAAACCCTCATGTAAGTGAATGTCTTGATCTTCCAGTTTCACACAAGATTCCTGGAAAGGAAATGAATTTTAAAATGCACTAGACTGTCAAAGTTTGCTATCAACACTCCTTGCAATGTCAACAAACACCAAAAGTTAACATCATGATAGCAATAATCAATTCACCTAATATCATTTTATCTTGTTAAAAGTAATATCTCATATCAAACAATTGCACCATCATAACACAAAATCATTGAAAAGGGAATATAATTAAAGTGAACATCCTTTATTACAAATAACGAAGTGGTGGAACTAAGAGAAAAGTGGATACTAGCATCCATATGATGTAACAGGAGACCAAGTTAATTACACAGCTCCTAGGTAGAATAAACCCCACCCGTTCAAACCCTAATAAAGAAGGACTTTAAGTTCTGAAATACTGGTGACTATATCTTAATATTGAAAGTAAGATGTTAATGTGGTTGACATGCTATTCTAGTGAAAAAGTTTAATGAAGAACCAACTACAGCTTTAACAACTTATGACTACCTCATCCCGAATATATGTTTGAGCACGGAAAGTCAATCGCTCTTGGACATCTGCTAAGATTCTGTCTAAAGTAGGTCGCAATCCTGCTAAAGATTCACCTCGCCTGCTCAACTGTTCCCCCAGAACCTCAACTTTAAGAATGTCAACAAGTTCACAGAGAACATCCAGGTTCGTTTCATGAATAGGTTTCGGTCTTAATGTATCATACAGAAGAGTATCAAACAAGGACATTCACAAGTCAACTAATTTAAGTAATTGACTAATTTACGTAATTGACTAACTAATTTAAGTAATTGACTAAGTTAAATCACAAGTCAAGTGGATACTAGCATCACTTGCGTCATCAAGTGAACATCCTTTATTACAAATAACGAAGTGGTGGAACTAAGAGAAAAGTGGATACTAGCATCCATAAAGGGCACAAGTCAGTGATTTAAGTTGCCTTTTAACTAGTGTGGCTCCAAGTTAATGTATCAAACTAATTTAAGTAATTGACTAACTAAAAACAAGGACATTCACAAGTCAACTTCATCATGCAGAAACTTGTGCATGAAAAAGCCTCTGGAAGAGGAAATCTTTAGGAACAAAACGATTGCCAAGGAAGAGAAACTAACAATGGGTCTGTCAAAGGAGCCACACTTAAACTATCCTCTGATGATTTTGGGAAAAAATGACTGAACAGCTGATGCTCAAGTTGACACACCTGCAACCAAATCATGAGACAAACATTTAAAGCTACTTCTTGCATAATTAAGTGCATAATTATGCAGCTCAATAACATGAAAAATTAGCACTCAAAAGAAGAAGGGGGGGGGGGGGGGAGAAAAGACGAAGAAGAAGAAAGGACAGCAACAAAGGGGGGGGGGGGAGCAAGACCATTTCACTGGACATAAACAAAAACTATACTGCATAAAATGCTTTATCACACCTTCTGGTAATAAACAAAAATTATATATAACTAGCTCCACATCACTGAGTACTTTAGCCAATAAAAAGAAGGCATTACTAATGAGATATACAGCATATGTCCTCACCTGTATAAATTCTCCATTTACTAGCAAGGCAAGCCAGTGATACATAAACCCAAATCCAAATGCCCTTTAATCTTTAACTTTCTTGTCTCACCCTTCTCCACAACTTTCAAGAGGAGTTACCTATAACACACGATTTTACCTTGGAATACACACACACCCACAGACACATACATACATACATATATATATACACACACAAACACATATACACACACATACATAAATATACGCACATTACCCCACTCGTCTAGTGCTGATTGTGCTTTCCATATATGCTTTGCAATATTTTGTATCTTTTGAGATAGCATTTGGTTTTAGACAGTTTTTCTTCTTTGTTTTTGTTTTTTTTTTTCCTTTCTTTTTTGTGGGGGGGGCTGGTGGGGGCGGCATTGAAACATGAGTTTAACAATTTTTAGACCTCAAACTATATGTTTTGTGTTGCCTTTAATCTGTTGTGTCAATCAGATGGGTAAATCATATTGGACTAATAGACGGTGGATGTGAACCTGCGAGAAAGAGCAGATTACCAAATTATCTTTGATCCTACCTGCATTAAATATGCACAGCCTGACCTAGTCAACGATGGTAACGTCTCTTTTTTAGAAAACTCTGAGATCCTTTGCTGCACTATGCCTCTTACCTAGATATGCATAAAAATAACAGTGAAAAAAAAGACACAGAAAAAGGAAATTACGTCCTCAATTTATGCCAAATAGAATAACTAGACAGCGGGCTGAAGAATGGAACAAAACTAATAATGTACTTACCAAGGACAGACGGTGCTCACAGTACACTTTATGACATTCTGCAAAAATTTGTACATACTCTTGCCTTGCTTTCCGGCTTTCAATATCCTCCATTACGGGCTTAAGCTGCAAACACATGGAAATGTTAAGTTAAAAAAGTCTTGTCCGGTGAAAAGGACTGCTGCCTTGCCAGCAGAGATCGTGAATGTATAAATAACAGAAACTAATTAATTTACCTCATTTGCTGCAGCCTTGAAGCGGACATAAATAACAGATGCCTCAACCCCTTCCGATACAGCTGATTTACCACCAACACTGCTTCTTATAGCTACTTGGACCTTATACATTCATGGAACATGTATCACAGACAATACGAACAGGCGTGCTACTTGGTTATAGCAATGAGTGGAAAGAGAAAACGTAAAGCAATGTACCTGAGAGGATGCATTTTTTAGAACAGAGAAAACATGTGAGCGAATCATGGCAAGTGCTCGCGACTGTCCATCGGCAGGAATCAAAATATTAGAAAAAAGGGTTCAAAGAAAATCACCAATGAAGATAATCCCAAGTAAAACAAAAAGTAAAGCTCTATAAATTAAGTGCTTGAGAGCAAGTACGAACCACACCAACCTGCAATTGTCGAAATTTGACTAAATAAACACTGCATTCAGCATATTGTGGATTACTCTCAACATACCTGTACAAATGACAAGTAACCTCAGGAATCACCACAAGTAAAGAAATAGATTAAACTTAATTCCAGAACAGCCTGATTAGACCTATCAGCAAGTTGAAACAATTTTTATCCAAGCTACCAACTTCTCTCTTCATTCAACACCAAATCACCATCTTCTCATGTTCTTTAGCAGATTTTAAATAAAAGTTATGCAGAGTCTAGATTATTAAGTGATGAATGCTTTTGTGGTCTTATACATTATAGATCTTTTTAAATTTTACTCTACTAGGATGATTACAGCATGCCCTTTAAAGTTGATTACTTTCTACTTAAGCGGGGATTATCTAAACATCATGTTGACATGTGTAAATTAATTAAACATGGCCATAATAATGCTAAGCAAGAAACGTACCAAATTGATTACATGAAATAACCTATAGAGAAAGCAACTCCACTTACGATATACACTCATCAAGTCTCTTGAGCAACGGAAGAAAATTCTGATGGGTAACGTTCATATTTGGAGTGTAAAAATTGGTCGCTACCTGCACACACAGGTCAAGTCAGGAAGAAAATGGCCAATTCTTCAGAAGGAATTGTGCAACAAACACGTGCTAACTCGCAAAAAGAACGTTTGAGAACTGACATGAAATAAGTCTGTTGGGACTGGAAAGATGGACAAATGCAAGAACTAAAAAAATACTAATATATTTCTTTGTATAACAGAGTTTCTTCACGAAAATTGGGTTGAGAAAGCATTTATAATTGATAAGCAAATAGAGCCTAAGAGCTGACATAAAATAAGTTCACTGAAACTTATACGAGGGAGAAATAATGGAAAGGAATATGCCATAATATATTTCTGTCATAGAGGTATATATCTTCATATGGGGAACAAAATAGGTAAGCCATTCGTGTCACAAAAATGGTTGTTTTCTACAAGATCTCCTCGATCTCTCAGCCATTGGAGCCCCCCCCCCCC
>AP025060.1:4020096-4240718 GCA_036186865.1 Eustoma russellianum
GCCCCCCCCCCCCTCCTTTTCCACCTCTGTCCCTTTCATGTATGTGAATGCGTAAGGTATACTCGATTCCACCATATATTTACCAACTGAAATTACAACTTAACCTTAGGTGCCAATTGGCGCAACATTTCCCACCTTCCAGCTTCCATGTCCCACATATGATCTCAAGAAGCATGATATCTCCTAACCTAGCATATTACCAAATCTCTGTGAGTTCATACTCTCCATATCCTCTCTTTCTATGAGAAGTAAACCATCTGGATATGCTCGGCTCACCAATCAATTCTGTGCTTATTTATAAGGACAATTAGTTATACTCTTACTTTTCTTTTTCTCTTGCCCTTCATTAAGGTTCTAAAATTTACTTCAAATATCCTTTTCCCATTTTGGGAATACCAAAAATTAACAACCCAATCCACCAGTGCAACACGATATAATTTGACAGCAACTCAAGCTTACTTTCACTTCTTTTTTCCCCTCTACCCTTTGATGCATAAAAGTTAGAGTTGGGAAAAGATCCGGCTTATTAGTTAAATACTGGAGAGAAGTATGTATAACTAATAGCTTCAGCCTTATTGTCTACATCGCTCATGCATACTTGCCAAGGGGGGAAAACAAACACCAAGTCACGGTGGTTGAGGTGGTTATTTTAGATGAGATATGCATAAGCAAGAATAACTATACACTTAGCACTGGAATTGTAGGGATCCAGATCCCATTGAATTTGCTCATTGGCATTTGACTAAAAACTAGTAAATAGTACAACCTAAGACACCATAGATAAATGCAAAGCGCATATTGCAAATTCCCAAATGCATAAGCACACTACATTCTATAACCAAATTACCACGTACAATACTAACGAGCCAAATTTCTTCAGAACAGAAATATTGATTAGTAGTTTTTTTTAAGACCTAAACTATACAAATTTATAAGGATGTGCACCATAAAAGGTGACAGCCAGCGAGACTTGGTCAAAATACAAATTGGACAATGTTTTTTATCCATGTTCTAAACCGAATGCCAAACCAAGAAACTGATCACAAGCAAAACGCAAAATGTCCTTTATTACTAAACAGATAGTAGACTACTCCAGGTATTAATACTATGCTTGTAGAGTAGAGTCTAGTGGGATGAGAAATAGTTCCTAGACATTAATACCTATCCTTGTCAGGTAGGTATCCTCTTTTTGTGGGTTGACCTCTGTTTGCTCCACTAACACTAGTTAGGCTTTACCTTTATCAACTTTCTGAGTTTTCCAGAGATTATGTCAACCCCTCTAAATACATGTGCCTTCCTTGTATTGTTTTGTCCTCAACCTTTCAGTTGATTATTTCCAGTTGTGAATGCAGAGGTTCTCAAAACAAGGACATTATTAACCTGTAGTGTTTTGGCTTCACAGGAATGCACAAAGGTCTTACACTTCAGACATCGGATTGACATCCATTCATAGATAACTTCTTGAGTCACTCATTGACATACTCATCAATAAAGTTTACAAATTTGGGAGACAGTTCTCCAGCTTTGATTTTCACACAAAGTCAAACAAAAGTCTCTCTAGACTAGGAATTCGTAAACATAGGTTTACCAATAAGGCTACATAAACCACTGAGAACATGCATTTTAAAATAATGAAGGTGAAGTTTTGGGAACTTAAGCCATATAAGAACTGCGTCAAGTTTGAGGCATTGGATGGGTTTATCTGGGACCTAGGCCAAAGAAAAAAAGACCCTGTTTCCAAACGGCATAGAGGAAAGGTTGAGTATGCTTTGCTTTGACTCTTCATATAAGAATCCAAATATAAAAAGGTCATCCTCTATCCTTTGAACTTCAAGTAGACCCTTCAAATTCCAGCGATCTTCAGCGAAATCCTTCATATTCAGAAAGAAAGTTGTGTTACCCATGACTTGTCCAACAATTTTAGAGCACCATTTTTGTTTGTTCTCTGTGACACTCTGGGTTAATAGCGAAGAAATGATTCCCCTTTATCTACGTCACTATGGACTTATGATAAGGACGAAGAGGAAATCAGGCTTGAGCAGAGAAGCTCAAGCCGATTTTGCTCTCACAATGGTTTGCGTATTCAAATTTGAGCTAGATTAATGAAGTCCATACATTTTGAGAAGAAATTGTGAAGAATTTTGGTCTCTGACCGCTTGTTGAGATAGTCGGAGCGACCTAAATGGCCAGAGAAGCTAACTGATGTTGTATGTCCGATGATTTTGAGAAGAAAGAAGGTGGACTAGGGGTCGAAGGAGGCGGCGATGTAACCGGCTATGTAACCTTAGAGGTTGGGCAAAGAGAGTGACATGTTGGCTTTGGTTGAAGGTGGAAAAGGATAGAGAAAAAGGAGGTTAGAGGGGAATCTGTCCGTTTAGAGAGGAGGAAAATTTTCTTAGAGAGGAAAAGTGTCGCAAAAGTTTAAAAGACAAGAAGCAGTACTGACCAGTAGTTTCTATCCAAGCTAATATAAATCATAACTTCAGACGAAACAGCAAAGAATTGAGGATAAAGACCACCTAAATGGATTCAAGCTACGAAGCCAATTATACCCACGTCCAAGCGAAGGATTAATTCTTCCTTTCTTCCCTCCTCATCAAATAAACACTTAACATTCCTCTCATACAAATATCCATCTCTTCTATTCATGCAAATTTCTTTTTGTTCATCATAAAGAAGCCATGTAATCAAAATATTTGAGATTTTAAAGTTCCAGGGGTGCATGAAGGGTTACTTAAATAGATTCCAGTGTTCTAGGATGTCCATTACTTATCCAATTCAGAACTCCAACTTATCCAATATATCTCTGAGGATCCCATTGCTTCACAACAAGAAATTCAAAATTCAAATTTTATTACTGTGTCACACCAAGTACGGAGTTCCATCAAAATTCAATTGGTTATCACTTGACTGTTTAATGCAAAGTTTCCATTTCCAATCGAGTCAAGTACACACTCTTCCTTGACTTTGGAATATGATTGAATAAAACAAAATGACTCACTAAATTGGATGCACTTCTTATATTGTGAAGTATCAGTTGATCGACATAGCTTGATGCATCATTATGGGTCATCGGAAAACAACCTCTGTGTGTTTCGAACATATGCGTATGGTTGCGTACATCCGACCCCCCATACCCTGCCATAGGCGGGAGCCTCTAAGGCAATGAGGTAATGTTGTTGTTGTTGTTGTTACTGACTGTTTAATGAAAATTATAGGGTCACTTATGAGAAAATACACATCCATCATATAATCCTGTGGACCAAGATGATCTATCGTCAACAAGATTTGAGGCTAAGAATTGTAGATGACAAGGAAAAGTAAAAAAAAATCAATTTCCATGGTTTAAAAGAAACTCTAAAATAGATGATCAAACCTTACATTCTCCAGTTCATCGAAATAGCTGAGCTTTCTATGTAAGGATTCAGCAAATTCAATCAATCTGCTTTTCTCCATAAGCTGTAAAAGAAATAAATTATGTACTTAGAGAACTTAAATGTACACATTGAACAGACAATAGGGGGTGGAGCATGCCATATTGGAAGCTCACTATCACTAACATAATATTAACCCAGGGGGAAAAGTAAAGTGACTGATTGAGACAGTAACTGCATAATAGCTAGTCATAGGCATCTGATGAAAACCAGGTCAAAAGAATAAGCCAAACTCATCATTCTATGAACTGAAAACCACAGGCAGAGCCACTTAAATGATAGCCTACCAATGTGCTCCACAATGCTTAGACCAAGTACTGAGGAGGGAAAATGAGCATACCAATCTGTCACATGCATCATGAAGAGTTTTTGTCTTAATTGACACTGCTTGATGTTGAGACTGAAGTTCATTGAACAAATCAAGTGTTTCATCTACCTGGAAAAGAAAATTCAGGAAAATGCTAAAATATATGCAGATTTTGATTAAGAACTACAGTCAGCCAAAAGGACACACAACCACTAAGTGAATCCCAGATTAGTGAAGGACCTGTCTCAACTATTTTTAAATGTCGAATAAGGATATCCACGGGTTGACAGTTCATACAGATTGGAGCATTAGTTGTCACGAAGTTAGTCGGTTCATTTTAAGGGCGGGAACACTGGAGCAAAAGGAGGGCGTACATTGTACAGTCAATTGTTCAGATACAGTTAACAATAAAATTCAGGTGAAAAGTATCTTTAATTTTGCATAAATTCGCCCAAAGCTAAGATAACAATGGAGACCCGTTTACTGGAGCAAAAGGAGGGCGTTCATTGTACAGTCAAATGTTCAGATACAGTTAACAATAAACCTCAGGTGAAAAGTATCTTTAGTTTTGCATAAAAACGCCCAAAGCTAAGATAACAATGGAGACCCATTTTCTTCCCAAACGCGCTTCAGGAGCAACCAATATTATAGCAAAGGCAGATTCATGATGTGGCAATAGCTAAAGATTAAGGAAACCAAGGAGGCAGACATGGAAAAAAAATAATACACACACACAGATATATACACACACACATATGTATATGTATACGTATATACACACACACACATACATATATATACATAATATGTATATACACGTGTGTGCGTATGCGTCTAAAGACACACACATATATAGACATATACATTTGTATATGTGTATATATACAAATATATATAATATGAATATAATGTGTCCGCATGTGTGTGTCTATACAGACCAACATACACACACGCACACACATATATACACACACACACACATATACATACACATATATACACATAAACACACGCACACACATATATATACACATATATATACACATATGTACACACAGACTCACAAACACACACACACATGTACATATATACATATATACATATATGTATATATATGGGTATGTGTGTGCGCGCGTGCATAGAGGCATATCTTCTAATCTTTGACAAACAATACGTAGTCTTAGCCTGAACAAGATAGGACTGGTGCAAGAAGTTCTAATTCAGAAAATTTTAAAAGAAATGATCGTAATATATTTGGATACCACTTTAGTATCATATAATGTTCTATGAGGAAGAGATCTAACTAGCTACCAGTGCAAGGATATGCTAGTCTGGACATATCAGATTCTGTTTTTGCTGAAAATCAGACCAACGTGTAAGTGAATTAACTGTCATGGTTCAAACAAACACAATTTTAATGGGAAAGTTACAGAATTTTGCCAATAATATAATTTCTCTTTGATTAGTGAATGCACGTGGTTAGAGAATGTGTGTCACTCTCTATCTTACTCTGCATCACCTCCTGCAAGCAAGATCTGGTTTGTGACACCACAGTCAATTTATGCAGCTGTTAGAACTTACTGACTGGAAGTACTGAATCCAACCAGCTCGGCCAACTGCAGAATTTAGCAACATTGGGAGTTTGGGAATGTAAACAATATAACAGTCTTCAAGGCGAAGTGGAATAAGAGCAAGAATTTATTTGAAAATTCAGAAACCATTTGATTACATATGGAAGCTAATCAATGATAACACACAAATGTAACTTGTTCAGAACTAGGTTGCTTTTAATTTCTCACCAATATTCAGGAGTTGTTCGACTCTTAAACTTAAAATTTGGATTTCTGTCTCAGGGGCTCTACAGATCAGCAAAATAGGAAGTACACATGTTATTTGGACTAGCATTTCTTTACTTAAAATTAAAATAGACGTCTATTGAACTCTCAACTGTCAGTGCATCATAATCATACTATGTCCATGTCTCACGCACAATTCTTCGTGAAACATAAAACGCTAGGGCACAACAAATCAAACACTCTTCTCTCACCTGAGACTTTCAGCAGCACACTGAAGATATTAAATAGAATATGATAGTATTTGAGAAAAGAAGAAATGTATTTCTTCACCTGATGAAGTATGCTATCACAAGTCTGCATCCGCTCAGTTAACGTATCAACATAGTGCTGATATTTTTCTTCTGTCTAAACAAAGGAAAAGATCAAGCACCGGTTAACTACCAACCACATATGATTTCCATTTTAAAAGCAATACAAACCTCTGATTTCATAGCTTCTTCAAGATTGGCAAACCATTTATAGAACTGCACCAAACAAAGAGCAGGACCCGTCAGTCAACGAATCAAGTCTGATACGCTAAATTACTTAAGTTCTGTTTGAGGCAAAAGCCAAGTCATTTATATGCCAGAACAGAAACAATATACAATACACACACACATGTGTGTGTGTGTATAATATGTATGTATAAACGAACAAAAATCACTAGAAGCAACTTCTATACAATTTCAAAGTTTTAAGTGTTTCAAAAAAGAACCAACAGGATCAAATCATTCATGTTCTCAGACAACAGCAGGTACAACTCAAATTTTTAGTTTCGGTTCACCGGCCATCATGCTTCTGTTGCATCTTATAATTTTAGGGGCCCCAATCACCATGATTTGGCCGATAACCAAGAGTCCTTCCGACTCAAGCCCCATTCAACTAACACAATAACATCTCAAAAAGGTGAAAGTTCATGCGTGGAAATAAACCACCCATGTAAATCAAGCTAGAAAGGCCCCTGATCTGAGCTTTGACCTTTTAAATTTGTATGTTTCCATAGTAAAAGTCTACTTAACATCATCAAGGCTTATAAGCAAAAGGGTGATGCCTGCTGCTGGTATCAAACAACAATCAATGCATACGATTGGTCAAATGAGGAATGAACATATGCAAAAACCCATGTCAATTGGCAACGAAATTTCAAACCTTTTTCATGTAAAATATAGCAAGTCTTAACTTAAAAAGAAAATGAACAAAACAATGTTAGATTAAATACAGCATGTTGCACAAACAAACAGATCCTTTAAACGCTCATGACATAGTGAAAAGCTTAAATTTAGTCCAAGAGATTATATGATAAAATGTCAACTGGTCTCATTGTCCATAAAAGAGTAAGCAACTTAACTGGCGTTCGAGCCTGCTTGCTCACCTGGTTTGTATTCGCCAAGACACTGTCAACTGTGTCTGAATCTTCCATGGTTGCATGCCTTGTCGAGATAGACAGACCGTTATCCTGGCCTGCAGCATGGTCTAGGGACTTGCAAAATAAATAACGTCTGTAATTAATCTTAGGATATAGAAGTCGTGTTAAACACATGAATAGGAACTTGTTGCAGAGATAAAGAACAAAAATCACAGATACTCACTAAATGAGGTGGATATGGTCGCTCTGCAACTTCATGCGACAGCGCTTGTACTGCTGCAAGCTCTTGTTCTGTCAATGGAGCATTCTGTAAAAATTTAATCCAAAACTTAAAACAAAAACAAAAACTTAATCCAAACCCTGTGCAAGCATTTGAACCAGAGAACTAACTTATTCGTGCCATAACTTTCTGAGACCAAGGATATGGAAAACCTAGTGAAGAACTATTATTTGCGCATTTTGAGACAAAGAGCACGAAAAAGTAGTTAAAGACCGCATTGATTATAAATAAGCAGTTAATTTATCCACATGGTCTGCGCAATGAAATTGCAATGTTTTGCTGAAAAGTTCTCGCTATTTGAAAAGGAAAGCAATTCTAATTAGTAGTTCTTCTTTTTCTTTGCTCTTGTAGTGCATGTTCGAGACGTTCAACAGTAATTTTGCAGTAAAAGAATTACTGGGGAGAAAAGGCTTTGCATTTTCTTTAAACGAAGAACCGCAAATCGAGTAAACTTCCACAGGCAGAGACTTCAACAAATATTGCTATAACAAATAATGGAAAGACAAATGCTCAAGCAATAAAATCCACTTGGCTATAAACAGAGAAAGGGGAAAACTGGCTAAGAACAAATTCAAAGTAATCTTTTTGTAAGGAAATTTTAAGCAAGAAACCTTAGATTACAGCAAACTCTCATACACAAGAATCAAAGAAATAGAATTTAAATAACTGATAACAATGGTCGCAATGAGCGAACGCGCAGTCAATCAAATCGTAGAGAAAACCGTATAATTCAGATCCGTAGTTAAAATCTCAGCAGAACAGATAGAAAACATGGATCAATCACACAATTCGGAAGCATCGCATTCAAAAAATTCAATAAAAACGGCTGAAACTACAGGATCATACATGTTCCCAAGTAGAAGCAAAGTTGTAGCCCTTAGAAACTGCGCCGGATTTCGGGACAGCGGTTTTTGGTGGCGTCGTCATTGTCGGTTGGGATCTGAGGAGGTAAAAAGTGAGGCAAAATATGAGGCCTCCAATCATGCGCTGCCACGTGTACAAAAGTGGAAGAAGTTTAAAATTTGTTTGTTTTTAAAAAATAGTTACTTGTACACGTGGCAGCGCATGATTGGAGGCCTCATATTTTGCCCCACTTTTTGCCTTCTCACATCCCAACCGCGTCATTGTAGCCATTGTGTCGAGAAATGCAGATCTCGAGAATTGTGTCGACTCAAAGAGGAAGAATTCTACTGGTTAGAGGATGGAGGAGAAAGTTTTATCGTCCGAAATTTACAAATACAACCAGTTCAGTCGCAGCCAATGCCGTTTTACTACTCAATTGAACAAATCAGCTATTCATAGATAAATATATACTTTAGGCGACGTTACTTCGAGAATACAGAACGCCCTTTGGATGTTGACTCGGATTTCGTGTCATCCTCAGATGTCATGTTAGCCCCAACAAATCGGATTCATAAACTTACATCAAGGTTAAACACATCAGCTGTAACTCGGCATCTACCATCACCTCAGTTATAGTTATCAAGCCAACCGGGTCTTGGTGCGCATGGTTTATCAAATCAGCTCGACTAATATAATCCACGTCACGTCAATAGCTTTGTCATACAACACGACACATAACGGCATTTGATAGTCATGCACAAGCATGATATAACACGTTGCAGTGTCTTGCAGTCCTAAAAATGCATTGGACAGTCAAAACCTAACGTTTCCACAGCCAAATAGAGGGGAAGGATTGGACAAGCTCAGACTGAATAAAAAAAATATTATTCTCGTACTACATTGCATTCGGAAAAAAAAGATAGGTTTTCTTTAAATGTCAAAAAAACCTTTATTATCAATTATGAACATGTCCACAAGTGGCTTAAGCACCAGAAGGTTTTCTCCCACAAATATTTTTTTGTCAAAAGAGCATATTTTGAGTTTTTTTTGGTAGGATTGTCTTCCAAAAATAAAACATTAAGACAAATAGCATAAACACATAAAGGTAAGTTGGTTATAACCAACTTATAACCACCTTCTTGCTTAATGACAATTTGACAGCTACGTAAGCCATGTTTTACACTTTATTTGTATAATGACAAAATGTTTACTATATGGTTCTTCTTCATATATACACAAATATGGTATAAATGGATTTCTTAAAAATTATTTCAGGAATGAATTGATATCCTGGTGGTTGGCATGAGGTTGGCATGGTTATTCTATGAAGAGAAGTCAAGGGTTCAAAATCTGAAATAGACTATCTTATACATATTATGTTTGATCTTTTTTATTATTACGTTTGGACTTCTTTTATTCAAAATGGCATAATATATGGGTGATTTTAAGCTCAAAATTTCTAGCAAACAATGATGAAAAAGTGGAATCTTCACATTTTTGGATTCTTTTTGGGTTCAAATGGGTGATTTTTACCATGCAAACAACCCAACCTATTATATACTTATTTCTTGTAATATAATCTAATTATATACATATTTTTGGTGATGTAAAACATACATATATGTATGTATGAGGTGGACATATCAAATTTTGACATTTATGTAAGACTACACTACATGGACGAATCGAAGCGTGCCAAATCGACTTGTTGGCAAAAAATCGCCGACTTGGCATCCAAGGTGTCATGTGGGTTAGTTTTTGGATGCTAAAAGGGAGCTGAAATGGTCAGCTCCTTTCCTAACTAAATGGTTGGAAGGTTGGAGCAAAAGGATGGAGAAAATAAAGATGGAAGATATTATCACTTGAAGACTTATTTTTCATGTCATTTTGTGAAAATTTCAGCTAGCATTTGTGGAATTTAAGGTGTTCTAATCAAATTCGTTGCTGGTTCCAAGTGTGCAAAATGGTGAGGTGTTCATGCAATCAAATAAAGACAAGTAAGATTGATAACATTGAATGTGACATGTGGACATCAAGATCAACCTAAGGAGCTACTCACATCTATAAATAGGAGTGAAACTTGAAGTAGAAAGATTCACCTTGAACTCTCTTTTTTCTCATTTGTTATTATTCTTCATTCTTGTTCTTCATTCTTGCACATGAGTTGTATTGTTATAAGTTGTTATTTTTCTACAATTACATCTCTTTGTTCACAAAAATTGTAAGTGATTAGCCATTTTATAAGGCTACATCAATAGATGGTGAGGTGTTTGATTGATTGTTGTTGTTAAGGTGTATAACTCAAAAATCAAGTACTTTGCAAGGTGAAAGGTGACTATTTGATATTGAAAATCCAAAGAAAGGTGTTTATTAGGATTGTAATAGATCACATTGAGCGAACCAGGATAAATCTTCAGTGTTTTTGTCTTCTTCTTTACTTTTCCTTTTTAACAGTATTAGTATTTAAATTTACATGTCACTTTGGACTAGTAAAATGTGTTTAAAATATTTGATTTTGGTAACAATAAACTTCACACAATAATCTTTCATTTGCAATATGAATCATCGAATTTGAGCAAAGAAAAGTTAGTCATTCAGTCTTTCAAATATTATTGCTCTATTCTGCTAACAAGTTTACCCGTTTTTAAAAAGGCGTATTTCGAATTTACTTATACATAGTTGCTGGTCAAACCCTTCTAGAAGCATAAACTAGACATCCTAAGTTTCACTTTGACATAAGAATCAATTTATTTGAGTGCTTACACAAAGTTAGAGTCTTTTAAAGTTTATTAACTTTATGTCAAATTTTGTTCAGCTTGAGCACTTGAAAGTTTATACTTGTTTGAAGGGTCAAATGTTTTTATTTTTGCTCAAATTTTGAATAGATTGTGTTTAACACGTCGAAGTTCATGAAGTTTCACAATTTTTGAAGTTGTAAATTGAGAGTTACAAAATTTTCAAAAATAGATACTGATTCTGAAAATTTCAGAATCAGATTAGACGGGTTTTCTAATTGGTCTAACAATAATAAAATTTTCACTAACCATTACCCACCTCACTGTGTTTGGGCAAATGTCACATTCCCAACATCATTGACCGTAATAAAATTAGAGAGACATAAATTTTAAAATTATCCTGAAATAATTGCCAAACATGTATATTAGTGCTTGATGCTTTCTCAATCCAAAAACAATATTCTTATAGATGATTTAATTGTCAAAGTATTTTAATATTATTTTATATTTGCTTAAGTTACATAATAAATACTTTAACAAAATAATATGCTAAAATACTTTGACAATTTGGTGTTAAACGATGGCTCAACATTTGTGAGATGAAGAGAGTATCTCATTTGGACAATATTGAAGACTTACTATTTTTCATTATTTATATTCGTTGTATAATTGTGTTGATTCATGAGCAGGGTAATGTACTAATCAAATGATATAAAAATATTATATGTGACGTATGGCTTAATTGATTTTATTGGTGAAAACATGATTACTATGCCATTGAGGACCCTTATTTATATGCATATGCACATTTATAAATAGCTCCTAACGTAGCATTCTGCATGTATTAACCACCAATAATTCCAAACGTGATATTTTAGAAGGCAACAGACGAACAAAATGCAAACTGAAATTTGTTTTGCGGAAACGATTAAACACAACACTAATTAGAATTTAATGAACCTCAATAAGATAAAGACATCATTATTAGGCTGACCAGGCCCTACAAGTCAAAGTCAACTGTCTGAATTAAAAGTCTAAAAGAAATGTCTCAACGTACTAACGTAAAAATATAAATCTCAATGTCACCCCAAGAATGTCATAAACAGCCCGTCTCTGCCCTCGCCGCAATCATATCTACTGGTCACTCGGCCCACTCCACGACATCGGCACCATCCTCGAGGAAAATATAATCATACTCCGTCCCGGCTACATATGGAATAGTAGGGGTGAGTGATGGTAATCACCCAGTAGGTGCCTCTCAAAACAATACAAAGAGTACATACCCAAAAAGAGATCAACACATAACACATAAAACATGATAGCATGGCTTATACTGAAAGGTAAAGCACTCCACATAAAAATGCGCAAGTACGTGATGCATGCTCAATTAACGTGTCACACGCAACTAGAATCATGTCAGGCAATATGCTCCTAGACCTATATGCAATGCATGCTCCCGGGTCCTAAATCCAGCGTTGTGGTCTCTAGCCACCACTTGCCGTTTGGACACCCACGCCCTATAGACGCAGTATGTCTCATGACCCCGGTGCCCTATAGACACGGTAAGTCATCCCGATACCCACGCCCTATAGACGCAGTATACCTCATGCAATGCACGTGCCATGAATGCAGGAACACCACACAGCCGCCCCCATTACTTCCCTCTGTACCACGTCCGTCTCCCATTACTTAGTCTACTTATTTTATTATTTTATTTATTTTCCCCTTTTTCTTTTTAAAATTGGGTTCAGCCGAACTGGCCAAACCCTTCGCCCTTTTTATTATTATTATAATTTAAATTGGGTTCAGCCGAAAAGACCAAACCCCTTTTTGTTATTATTTTATTTCTTTTTTTACGTAATATGCTAAAAAAAACACAACAAATTACTTTAAAAAAAATAGGATTCGCCCCCCCCCCCTTTTGCACTCAAAATTATCATTATTTTAATTTATATTTTTTTCCCTTTTGCACCTTGGGTTTCGGCCGAATTGGCCCAGCCCCTTTTTTCTATATTTTTTTTATATATTCAAAAATTAAGTCAACAATTGGCCCCCCTAGGAAATCAAACATATTATTATTTTATTATTTTTTTTCTTCACTGCACAAATCGGTCACCCCCCTTTTTCTTAATTTATTTTTTTTATAGCGTGCCGAAAATCCAAAAACATCAATCATCCATTACAACACATAAACAATTAATATCACAAAGGAGAATACATCAATAGGATCATATTCGAATCAAGAATAGAAGAACAAAAATAAACACTTTGTGATACATCAATAAGATCATGAATGAAACAAGCATAAAAGAACAACAATAAACACATAAAATACCGTTTTGAGCATGCAACCTTCATACCATTTTGAGGGAATAAATAGTATGCACCTACCTTTTGACGAATTAACTTCCTACGCGAATCTCTTCTTCCCAACCCTGCTGACCTCTATGCTTGATGTTAGGCAAATCCTTCCTTTCTTCCTAAAGGCCCGAATATAAACAATTGTAGTATAAAAAAATCAATACATAATAATAAAGATTAATTTGGCTTACTCAAAATAATTAGTTTATAGCTTTCTATTTTTTTTCATACCAACATATATATACCCACACATACACACGTGCATATACACGTATATACGTACACATTACTATCTCGACTTCCATACACCTATCACGTAAAGTTTACAAATCTTATACATATATCTATATTAAATATATTCACATGCCTACTAAATATTAGACTGAGATATATGTATATTTTCCAAATTTGGCTTCAAAATCTTGCTTTGCAAGTAGGTAGCTTTCAGCCTAAATATTTTGCGTCAGATATATATATTTAAGCCAATCTGCAAACCAATTGAGCACACATTTCTTATATATTTGGCCATGTCCCTGATTATCCCCTCCAAAATTGCGCGAGTTTCAGCCCTTCATCAAACTTTTATTTCCCACACCTATTTACATATATATGCGGCTTGTACGCATGTACGTCTATATACATATTTACGAACAGTAGCATATATATATATATATGTATATTCGGACCCATACGAACATATGTATACAATCATCTATACATTCAAGAATACTCATGCATGATCCGAGTTTATACATAACGTATAGAATTTTCGCAAAACATAGCAAGTATATGAAAATTACTTACTTATCTCAATATACTATACCCCATGATTGGATTTGATTTGATGCTGGACAAGAACTATTCTTTTTCCCCTTAAGGTACCTCGGCTGTGATAGCAAAGGGATGGCAGTGCTTTTCCCCTTTTTTTGTTGCTGATGGTAGGGGGCCAAGAGTGGATGCAAATATGAGGGGATGGCTGTAGGATTTTTCTTTCCTTCTCTTTGTTTGCTAGCGGCGGCAGAGTATGCTTGGGATAGTAGTTAGGTTAGGGTATTGGTGTGTATTTATAATTATTAGGTAGGAGTTAGGTTTAGGTAAAATTTCCTCAGATAAGTTTCCAAGTCTATCATAATTATTTTCCTACTCCAAATCCTAAATTGTTCGGGTTATCTTCCATAATTATCACAATTAATATTTTCCTTTTTCTTTTCCGTAAAATACACGGGCATAACACTCCTCCCCCCTTACAATAAGTTTCGTCCTCGAAACTTGCGTATGGCTAAATCAATGACTTGGTATGGTTCTACTTAATCCATTAGCTTAGATAATGATCGTACTAAGCACCTATTGCGTATTCTGATAAGTTAACCGTTTCACCTCCTTATCATAGACCAAGGCCTCCAATCGTTTCTTGGATACTAACAACGTAGTTTATAAGTCCATTATTCTCTGTTTATTAAGATCATAATCTATTTTCTTAAAATTCTAAAATCAACTTGGGGGTATTGTCATTATACCATCGGTTACATATTTCAGTCAATAAAATACTTATTTCTGCCGTCCCCAACAACCCTTTAAATTCAGTTCTTAGGTTTACTATAATTTTTGACTTGATTCTTTATCGTTACAACTTATAAACCTCCACTCGTATCACTTGATATGTATTATTCAACTTATTGCAATCTACGATTCTGAAATCTTAACTCATCATATATGGAGCGTCTCCTAGTTACATGTCCATCCGAAACATCCATCGAGTCCTCCAGTACGTTAACCATCACTCTCCCTTATCATCAAATTCTTCGAAATCAACTCTTATACTTATGAGCTAGTTCTATGATCATACTCTTACTTTTCACAGAGATATCATCCACAATCAAATATACGATGTATGTATATAGACGCATTTTTTTTCCTAAGTCATCCCTTAATGTCAATGAAAATTCCACACATGTACCCTTTCTTATAAATCTTTAACTTAAGTTGTTCAATCCTAGTGTGGCACACTTAATATTAATCGACTTAGGGCATTCTAATCACAATGCTTCCGCGCGCCACACTGATCCATCATACTTCTTTACTTGGTTTTTTTTAACCGCTAACTTTAACTTAGTTAGGTCTTACCTGGAAAGCACCCACTACATGTTCATATTTACCCTACTTCAGTTCAAGCCTACTCGATGCATCAATCCTTGCGTACTTCTATGAATCAACACTCAAATTCATAGTTCTTTGGTATTCCTCTATACTCGTTCTAGTATTTCTCGCTTATCACTATCAATTAATATCTCTAATCAAACTAATATTTTTGGCCTATTTGATACTCTACAATTCAACATCTTAATCATAACTATAGTCCCCTTTGTACATTATCTTTTGCTCGAGTCTACTGATTATAGTGCTTATAAATCGTTACTTAGCCTCTATCATTTGCTACAATTCATTCCTTAAGAGCTACGATCTCAACTTAGACCTAGACACTAATATAGAGGTAGGGGCGTGAACCCGCTTCATTTATCATACGGGTACCGGGTTTGCAGGGTCGGATTCAAGGAATTATAAAAATGATTATAATCAACACTTAGGTAAGACAATTACTTCAAATTGTATGGGGCGCCCTAGGCATGTGCGGGCATATCCCTTATCCGATCATCACCTAGGTCTAATGTCATCACTTATTTCTGGAATCGATATTCGGTATCATCATTCCTTACGTCTAAAATCATTACCTGTTTCTAAGTTCAATGCTTAGAATATAATTGCAGCTTACGAACTAATATCAGTGCTTATATTCAAATCATCACCTGATGTTCAGATCGCCATTCATGTCTAAGCTTAGTTCTTATTTCTAAATCATACTTAGCATATAATCAATGTTTACGACCAAAATCAATGCTTAAGTCAAAGATAAACTATTAACCAAGATCGTCGCTTATGTCTAAGTCGTGACTTACGGGTAGGATTATCACTTAACCTCTAAGGTCTCATCTTATTTCTAATAGCATGCTTAATGTATAATTAGTGCTTACGACAAAAATTCAGTACTTATGTCTAAGATCGTGACTTAGGGCAAAATCGTAGCTTAATTTCTAAGATCATAGCCTAAATCTATGCTTCCACCGTGGATCTAGAACCGTACTCTGAAAGATCGCACTGTCGAGCACGTTGTACTTCTTAAACTCATTCCGAAATTAGATCCACGTGGTCGGCTGTGTCAGTTGTGCTGCGTCATCACCCCTCCGCATCTCCTTGTCGAAGAATCTCAGGTCCGAGTGTGATGTTGGTGGAGGCGGTGCATGCCAGTTCAGCAGCTGGTGCTATTATGCTAAGGTATTGCTCATGTTGACTATGGCATCTTCAAGTGCTTGAGGATGATCCCTTGATTCTGGTGGTTCTCACCACCGTTCCCAGCTGGCTCACGCCGTGGAGGCATTTCTTGTTATCAGAGTTCATGAGAAGAAATCGTATTAGTCAATAATAAATAGAAAGGTTAAACGCCGATAAATCGATAGTTATACAAGGAAAGCTCACCCTCGGCACACACCTCCCATAACCCGATCATAACCTAAGTCTAAGATCATATCTTAAGTCTACTTCATTTATTAGGGGTAAAATCGGAATTTTATAAAAGATCGTAACTTATGTCTAAGTGATCTAATTAAGCCTGCGTTTCCGAGGCGGATCTGAAGCCTCAGCTCTGATACCACCTTTAGCGCCCCGCTCCCGAGCCCTAGCCTCGGTAGCAGTGCACCCGTCGTATCTCACTAAGGAGAATACAAAGCGTCACATCAACCTGTTACACGTCAGTGTTGACATAGAATTTTTTTTCCTTTTTGCGGAAACGATTAAACACAACACTAATTAAAATTTAATGAACCTCAATAAGATAAAGACATCATTATTAGGCTGACCAGGCCCTACAAGTCAAAGTCAACTGTCTGAATTAAAAGTCTAAAAGAAATGTCTCAACGTACTAACGTAAAAATATAAATCTCAATGTCACCCCAAGAATGTCATAAACAGCCCGTCTCTGCCCTTGCCGCAATCATATCTACTGGTCACTCGGCCCACTCCACGACATCGGCACCATCCTCGAGGAAAATATAATCATACTCCGTCCCGGCTACATATGGAATAGTAGGGGTGAGTGATGGTAATCACCCAGTAGGTGCCTCTCAAAACAATACAAAGAGTACATACCCAAAAAGAGATCAACACATAACACATAAAACATGATAGCATGGCTTATACTGAAAGGTAAAGCACTCCACATAAAAATGCGCAAGTACGTGATGCATGCTCAATTAACGTGTCATGCGCAACTAGAATCATGTCAGGCAATATGCTCCTAGACCTATATGCAATGCATGCTCCCGGGTCCTAAATCCAGCGTTGTGGTCTCTAGCCACCACTTGCCGTTTGGACACCCACGCCCTATAGACGCAGTATGTCTCATGACCCCGGTGCCCTATAGACACGGTAAGTCATCCCGATACCCACGCCCTATAGACGCAGTATACCTCATGCAATGCACGTGCCATGAATGCAGGAACACCACACAGCCGCCCCCATTACTTCCCTCTGTACCACGTCCGTCTCCCATTACTTAGTCTACTTATTTTATTATTTTATTTATTTTCCCCTTTTTCTTTTTAAAATTGGGTTCAGCCGAACTGGCCAAACCCTTCGCCCTTTTTATTATTATTATAATTTAAATTGGGTTCAGCCGAAAAGACCAAACCCCTTTTTGTTATTATTTTATTTCTTTTTTTTTACGTAATATGCTTAAAAAAAACACAACAAATTACTTTAAAAAAAATAGGATTCGGCCCCCCCTTTTTGCACTCAAAATTATCATTATTTTAATTTATATTTTTTTCCCTTTTGCACCTTGGGTTTCGGCCGAATTGGCCCAGCCCATTTTTTTCTATATTTTTTTTTATATATTCAAAAATTAAGTCAACAATTGGCCCCCCTAGGAAATCAAACATATTATTATTTTATTATTTTTTTTCTTCACTGCACAAATCGGCCACCCCCCTTTTTCTTAATTTATTTTTTTTATAGCGTGCCGAAAATCCAAAAACATCAATCATCCATTACAACACATAAACAATTAATATCACAAAGGAGAATACATCAATAGGATCATATTCGAATCAAGAATAGAAGAACAAAAATAAACACTTTGTGATACATCAATAAGATCATGAATGAAACAAGCATAAAAGAACAACAATAAACACATAAAATACCGTTTTGAGCATGCAACCTTCATACCATTTTGAGGGAATAAATAGTATGCACCTACCTTTTGACGAATTAACTTCCTACGCGAATCTCTTCTTCCCAACCCTGCTGACCTCTATGCTTGATGTTAGGCAAATCCTTCCTTTCTTCCTAAAGGTCCGAATATAAACAATTGTAGTATAAAAAAATCAATACATAATAATAAAGATTAATTTGGCTTACTCAAAATAATTAGTTTATAGCTTTCTATTTTTTTTTCATACCAACATATATATACCCACACCTACACACGTGCATATACACGTATATACGTACACGTTACTATCTCGACTTCCATACACCTATCACGTAAAGTTTACAAATCTTATACATATATCTATATTAAATATATTCACATGCCTACTAAATTTTAGATTGAGATATATGTATATTTTCCAAATTTGGCTTCAAAATCTTGCTTTGCAAGTAGGTAGCTTTCAGCCTAAATATTTTGCGTCAGATATATATATTTAAGCCAATCTGCAAACCAATTGAGCACACATTTCTTATATATTTGGCCATGTCCCTGATTATCCCCTCCAAAATTGCGCGAGTTTCAGCCCTTCATCAAACTTTTATTTCCCACACCTATTTACATATATATGCGGCTTGTACGCATGTACGTCTATATACATATTTACGAACAGTAGCCTATATATATATATATGTATATTCGGACCCATACGAACATATGTATACAATCATCTATACATTCAAGAATACTCATGCATGATCCGAGTTTATACATAACGTATAGAATTTTCGCAAAACATAGCAAGTATATGAAAATTACTTACTTATCTCAATATACTATACCCCATGATTGGATTTGATTTGATGCTGGACAAGAACTATTCTTTTTCCCCTTAAGGTACCTCGGCTGTGATAGCAAAGGGATGGCCGTGCTTTTCCCCTTTTTTTGTTGCTGATGGTAGGGGGCCAAGAGTGGATGCAAATATGAGGGGATGGCTGTAGGATTTTTCTTTCCTTCTCTTTGTTTGCGAGCGGCGGCAGAGTATGCTTGGGGTAGTAGTTAGGTTAGGGTATTGGTGTGTATTTATAATTATTAGGTAGGAGTTAGGTTTAGGTAAAATTTCCTCAGATAAGTTTCCAAGTCTATCATAATTATTTTCCTACTCCAAATCCTAAATTGTTCGGGTTATCTTCCATAATTATCACAATTAATATTTTCCTTTTTCTTTTCCGTAAAATACACGGGCATAACAATAATATTAAAATATTGTATGTAGTACGAGAATAAGCAGACAGTCACAGAAAGAGGCAAGGTACAATACCTGGTTTCCACCATCATAGAAGCAGCTTCGAGCAAAAGCCTGGATTGATGATCAGTGTTATATGCGCGAGCATAGGCTACATTTTCCAGAACATCAGCTCCATTTATGCCAAACCTAAATGAGTCAATATAAGTACCGAAGGCAAGTGCTCGCTACTCATGTACCATTAAACGAGGTGGAGAATGCACACTGAAATGTTTGTAGAAACCTGTCAGCTATTTGCAGAAGTCGTTGAGGCCTGAATGTGCCTTCAGCATCTATGTACATTGCTTTTCCTTCACCGCCACCTTGATCTAGAGGAAGCTGAAATGAGCAATGTTATAATCATTGAACATGTCATACATAATGCTTCTACAAGCAGAGTTTCTGACTTTTGTCCCATGTTATTAGGTTAAAGGAGAAATTTCAAAGGTCTGGAGCAATATTTGAAAGAATCTGCACTCACAACACTAGTAGCACATGAGTTGAAAGGTTAAAACTTGCTTTTTATGATTGGTGTAGAAAATGTTTGTCAATGAAGATAATTAAATTTTTGAATGTTTAACTTGCTAATTTGTCAATTGACATACGCCCTTGAAAAGAGTTATTCTTACTTGGCAAGTTACACATAGAGTATGACATAGTTGAGTCTTCCCAGACCGAAATTCTCCATATAACTCTGTGATGGATCCCGTTTCAATACCTCCTGTAAAATCCATATCAAGTAAAACCACCCGGAGCAAGAGATGCAGCTGAAAATAAATAAAAGTCTACCATCCAGTATATTGTCCAGCTCTTTTGAACCAGTGCTTATCTGAATGATTTCAAGCCTCTGTGCATTGAGTTGGCTGGCACTAGTGAAACCCAAAGGCACCTGATGAGCCAAAAATAAACATTTGTTAGTCAACAGCGGTCAACGACAGATCTTATGCATAAGGCGTTCAACTCCCGCAGTTCGACACAAATGCATTGTTGCTCGACCATATTGCACTTTGGCCATACTTCTCTCCCACAGCATTCACTTTTTTATCAAAAAATGTGCCAAGGTTTTCACTTCGGAAGTAAGCTTTAAACTCAGCTTCAGCTCGGCAGGAATGCACTTCTGCTCAGCCGTCTTATGCCTTTAGCTAAAGCAAGTTTGTTAAAATGGCTAAGGCAAATTCAATTCTGAACTTTGTTTAGCTATGTCGCATGCCTGAGTCAGGTCGGCACTTGCTCAACACGACCGAGGCGGATGAGGAATGAGATCATCTCACAAGGACAGTTTTTTTTAATATATATCAGCATCTCGGCTCGGTAAAACATTAGTCAGAGTCACTGCTTACAGTCAGCTTTGATGAGTAAAGGAATCAATTTTACACAACCTTCAAAGGACATCTATTCCGCTCGGCCTTGCTTTCTTATCAGCAGAGCTCAGCCTCGGCCTCATTAACTCCGCTAAAGATTAGAGGAAGATATTATCTGCTAACATCTGGGACCCATCAAGGCAGATTTGCAGACTACTTTCCAGGTGTTAATCATCGACTGGACCGAAACAATATCATCATGACAAGCCGGCCTACGCCTTATAGAGTCAGCCGCTGACACCTCATCGTTCACAGGCACGTGTTCCATCAAACTGCTACTCTGCAAAGGATTAGATCGCCATCTCAGACACATCACCATCCCATCATCGGGCAGGGGGTCAGACCTCCTCAATCTGGGGTATAAATATCCCACTTTCCAGACGAGAAAGGGATCCAATTTCTGGAGCTCTCATTCATGACCTTCATCTCGGCCAATACATAAATAGCCATAAACTCAGTGAGATCTATTTACAGGTTTCATCTAAACTGTTATTCCAACATAATCTGCTTTTCAAAAACACCCATAACTGACTTAAGCGTCGGAGGGCTTTCCCGGGACAGCGTCCTGAGACCTCTAACGTTTCTCTTCCTTCTCAGGTTCCATTGACGGATTCAGACGGAAGATTAACGGCAGAAAACTCGGGTCACCTCTGATCCACCCGGTGAGCAATTCTGGTCTCATCATTTGGCGCTAGAAGGAGGGCATGAACCTCCGAATTCCTTAAAAATAGCCTTTCAAGGTTTTCTTAACAATTATCCGTTGGAAGAATGGATGAGAAAGATGGACAAGGGTCCAAGCGACCTATGACATCCAAAAGACGTCAACGACCTCTTCAACGGCAAACGGAACAGTGTTCCACGAAGCCGGAAGAATCTTCAACTCCTACTGCTGCTTTTCACATATGAGGTGCATATGCGGACCATACGTTATGTGGCTCAAAATCCAAATGTATTCCAAGCTGTAGTGAAAAAGATGAAAGGGAAAACTTCCACAACGGGACCCAGCGGGTCCCATCTCAGTAATTCTCTTCCACAAGAAGAACTCCTGGAATACTCTCCAATTCGGCCTGACTATCATCCCAGGCGTTAGGCCGAATTTATGACTGAGGCTAGGCGTTCATGACAAAGATCTAGCCACCAGAGTTTAAAACGCGCACAAAAGGTGCTGCTGCCATTACAACATGGCAGAAAAGTTGACAATAAAGACAGAGCTCAAGCACAAGAAAGGTGCTCTGTCAAGATCCGGTTAGGAGGCCGAGGAAAAGAAAGGAATTCTCTGCTGGCCTCAAAGGCTCATGTTCTTTCCTACATGAGGAAGAAGGGCCTGACAAGAAAGCCTCAGCCCCTCACAGGACCACTTCATAAGAGGAACTATCAATTGTATTGCCAATATCATCATGATATTGGGCATAATACAGAAGACTGCAGGCAGATCGGCCAGGAGATTGGGCATCTGATTGAGCTCGGCCACCTGCAACAGTTCTATAATCCGAGGTCAAGGTTGCACAACAGGCTCAACTTTAGCAGGCCACCTCCGAATGAAAGTTGCCGACCCGAGCAACAGCATAGGTCGCCGAAAGATGGGGATTCAGATTCGGAGGGGCATAGATTGCGGGTCTCCGAAAGTATACAGCTGACCTAAAAGCATAGGCCCACCAAAGAATTACACCTTTCTATCATGGATCCAAAATTCTCATGTACGTAAATGTATTTTAAATACATCGATTTTCAATATTGCAGCCTAGCGATAGCGTTTGCTGTCGTTGGGATATATTGGGTATGGATGATGATGATGATAATTTTCAATATTGCAAGTTTGCTATTTGCAAGAAAGTTGTCTAGATATTAAGCAAGGTTTTTTCTCGACAAATGGGATTAAAAGTCCCCATCATATCTTATTCAAGTTTCTTATCCGGCTCAAAACCTGTCACCTCTCTGGTCCAGCTCAGCTCGGCCTTATGATATCAGATCAGTATATATTTTTATCCGGCCCAGTCCGGCTAACTCTGAATGTGACAGGTTTCGCATTTCGGCAAAAACATGACAGGTTTCACGTACAAATGCGACAGGTTTCGCAAAATGGCCAGGAGGTCATCTATGTTCTCTGCCTAATGGTTTTAAGGGAAATCCGAGCGTGGAAAGTTTCACACCTCGGCAAAAACGTGACAGGTTTCATGAACAAATGTGATAGGTTTCGCACCTTTTGAGAGAATGACCTAAATGGTCTCCTCAGCTCAAAGACTTACGAAGTCAACTCAAATACTTGGAAGAATCCAAGAAACGTTCAGCAGAGCAGATCCTGTAGTCCAGATCAGCTCTACGAAAGTTCAGTTCAAGAAATTATTTCGGCCATTACAAGGGAAGCTTGGGCCAAAAGATCTTCTCAGCTTAAATATTTTGTCTATTTTGGATAAAGACTTAGATTGTTATTGAGCATCATGTAGATTGAAGCTCGGCTAAGGCAATGCAAGATTTATTCCCAATCTATTCCTAGTTCAGCACGATAGAATAACAGGTTTATTCTATATTTAAAGTTTGATAAGTTTATTTTCAGTGAAACTGATTAAGTTTACCAAGGCCGACATAGGAACTCAGCAACAAAAAGTTTGAGAAATAAACTTGACAAAAATGCTGAAGTGAAAAAGCAGAACAGAAGAAAGAGCTACAAATTGTAAAAGACTTAGAAAGTTTTTTCATTGATAAAGACTTCAAAATACAGAATACAACTGATGTCTACTCAGCTAAATTACAAAGAAAATCCTAAGTCTAGTCCTCGTCTTCCATCAAGTCGGCTCCGTCCAAGAATTGCTGGAATTGAATGTCGAATTCTTGAGAAGCATTTGAGTTGTATAGCTCTGCCAAACGAGGATATTTTTTGTTCAACTCTGGATGGATTTCTGAGCAGACATCAACGGCCTCCTTTCGGCCGACTTCCATAGCTGAACTCTGCAGCAGAATCATGTTCTTTTCAAATAGCTGGGATCTTCTAAAATTAGCAATTGCTTTGACCTCGGCCTCAGCTAATTGTTGACGCATTTGATCCAACTGCTCTTCAAAGTTGTTGCTTCGCTACAACAGTTCAGCCTTCTCCTTCTTCAGAGTCTCAATCTCAGTCAGAGATTGAGTGGAAGCCAGCTCCAGGTTGGCCACTTTATGTTCCAACTCATCCGCCTTTGAGTTGGAAGTGGCCAACCTCATCTCAGTATCCTCGGCCCTTTGTTGAAGTTGAGAGACATCAGCCCGCAAAGAAGTGACTTGTTGAGTCAGCTCGGCTCTTTTTTGATCAACCTCTTCAAGTTCTTTGGTTTTAACTTGAAGCTATTCAAAGAACTCTTCTCCTTGGGCCAAGGCCTCCAACTCCTGAGCTCGGACCTGTCAGAAGGCAAAGTTAGAAAAATGACTAAGTGATGAAAGCAAACAAGCACTTAGAAAAATTTTTGCTTAATAAAGTAATGTTGGAGTGAAGAATGTTCTTCAGGCTCTCCCAAGAAGCTGCTCTGAACTTTTGTTGATCTAGGGGGAGAACTGTCACCTTGTTTAGCTTCCTGGCTGTGACTGGGTCCACAGCCGAATCACCTTCTGAAAACCCAATGAGAATTGGGTCATGCGATTCAGTTGGCTGAGGCAGGGTTCCCTCAGCCGGCTCGGCAGGAGACATTTCCAAAGGCTGAGACGGCCCCGCATCTCAGCCACTAGAGCCTTCACCCCTTTGTCTTTTTCTTGGGCGAAGGCTCGAGCCATCACCCACCTCTGCCGTCTCTTCAAGCTCAGCTGAGGCCTGAGGCTGGGGTTAGACCTCGGGCTCGTCATCCATAATTTCTATTGGCAGAGCTGTAGAAAAAAAATAACAGATCAAGTCAGAAATAGAGTTTAACACTTAGGAACATTCGAGGTTGGAAAAAGTTCTATTTACCTGGTTCAGGTTCTGTTTGTACGAGCTGGAGCAGAGGTTCCCCCAGCAGAACCAAGTGCAGCTATTCTTCTGGCCTTGTGAGCTTTCTTTCTGGCTGCCGCCTCGGCCAGTCTGCTAGAATGGGAAGAGGGCCCAGCCATTGAGCCTGTATCAAAGATAAAACAGTTAGATACTGAAAGTAAGAAAAATGCTAAAAGGAAAGTGCATCAAGACCGACCTCTGACAATGATTAAGTTGTCGAGAGAAAGGGGCAGACAGTTTTGGCCTACAGCCGAATGGCTGAGGTCGGCCGCCATCCAAATGTTGTAGTCCACCCTTTGCCAGTCAATGACGATTGGGAGACTTCGCAGTCTGGCTGCCTCATCACAGTACTCTGGATCTGGCTTCATATTGTCTGCTCGGCCAGATCTCCAGATGTTCCCGCTCGGCAGCTCAGCCTTTTTGACATAAAAAAATCTACCTTTCCATCTCTTGTTGAAGGTAGGGATATTAATGGCAAATGGAAATTCAGTATTAGAGGCTCGCTTGCTAAAGTAATACCAGCTATGCGAGGCCCGACAGGCAAAAAGGGTTCTAAAAACAGTGGCATTAAAAGGAAACTCAGCTATTCTGAGAAAAAGAAGATAGAAAAGGATGAGTTTCAGACCATTATGTTGGATCTGAGGAAGTCTAAGACCATAAGCCCGCATAATACGGATAAGGGGCTCAGGGATGGGAAGATTGAATCCCGATTTAAAATAGTCCTCGTAGACTGCTTCATAATCCTTTGGAGGATCATAAGCAGTCTGACCAGGCAAGGGTAAGATTGGGCCGAACCGGTTTCGATCAATTTTGTGGAATTGGCAGATCCGGTTCAGATCAGCCCCGGACAACTTACAAAAAGACTCTTGAACCAAGGGAGACAGAAGACCTCTTTCAAGAACCCCAGTAAACAGAGATGGACCCCTTAGTGGGGCTGTGGGATTTACAGATGCCGGAGCAGGATCAATCACTGCTTGCTCCGGCGAAGAGTCAACCACGGTGACAGCTCTGCTGGACTGAGCAGTGTCGCCGGTAGTCTGGCGCAGATTACTAATGGGAAGGTCGTCGGCAGAGACCGTCCTACCGGACAGAGACGAAGAATTGGAACTCTCTCCACCACCGGCGGCGTAAGAAGCACTCTTAGAAAGGTTTTGAGAATCATGAGAAGAAGCAGACATGATGAAGAAATAAAAAGGAAGACTTACAGAAAGTTTGATGAAAAGGATGAAAAAGGTTGAAGAAGGCTGAGGATGCCGGAGAATACAGACAGAAAAAGTTTGAGAAGCGCCGGAGAAGACAGACAGAAAAAGTTTGAGAAAACGCCGGAAAAGAAAGCAGAGAGCAAAAATAGAGGATGGAAGTAATAAAAGGTTCAAATGACCTTGGAAGGCTCTATTTATAGATTTTTACCTCGGCAGCCCAAGGGTCACCTCGAGACTATCGTTTTCGATCTCTATAAACCGCCGAATACGAAAAGGTGCGTAACTGATGCCTCGTACTCTGTGCGGATAGTAAATTTGCAGAGCAGCCCAACCAGAGGCAGACACGTCACATTTGAAAGGACAAATCATTAAAGGCTCTGAATCGATTAGCCTGCCCTCTCTGGTTAGCTCGACCAAACTAATCTGGGGGCAAATGATGAGCCAAAAATAAACATTTGTTAGTCAACAGCGGTCAACGACAGATCTTATGCATAAGGCGTTCAACTCCCGCAGTTCGACACAAATGCATTGTTGCTCGACCATATTGCACTTTGGCCATATTTCTCTCCCACAACATTCACTTTTTTATCAAAAAATGTGCCAAGGTTTTCACTTCGGAAGTAAGCTTTAAACTCAGCTTCAGCTCGGCAGGAATGCACTTCTGCTCAGCCGTCTTATGCCTTTAGCTAAAGCAAGTTTGTTAAAATGGCTAAGGCAAATTCAATTCTGAACTTTGTTTAGCTATGTCGCATGCCTGAGTCAGGTCGGCACTTGCTCAACACGACCGAGGCAGATGAGGAATGAGATCATCTCACAAGGACAGTTTTTTTAATATATATCAGCATATCGGCTCGGTAAAACTTTAGTCAGAGTCACTGCTTACAGTCAGCTTTGATGAGTAAAAGAATGAATTTTACACAACCTTCAAAGGACATCTATTCCGCTCGGCCTTGCTTTCTTATCAGCAGAGCTCGGCCTCGGCCTCATTAACTCCGCTAAGGATTAGAGGAATATATTATCTGCTAACATCTGGGACCCATCAAGGCAGATTTGCAGACTACTTTCCAGGTGTTAATCATCGACTGGACCGAAACAATATCATCATGAGAAGTCAGCCGCTGACACCTCATCGTTCACAGGCACGTGTCCCACAAACTGCTGCTCTGCAAAGGATTAGATCGCCATCTCAGACACATCACCATCCCGTCATCGGGCAGGGGGTCAGACCTCCTCAATCTGGGGTATAAATATCCCACTTTCCAGACGAGAAAGGGATCCAATTTCTGAAGCTCTCATTCATGACCTTCATCTCGGCCAATACATAAATAGCCATAAACTCAGTGAGATCTATTTACAGGTTTCATCTAAACCGTTATTCCAACATAATCTGCTTTTCAAAAACACCCATAACTGACTTAAGCGTCGGAGGGCTTTCCCAGGACAGCGTCCTGAGACCTCTAACGTTTCTCTTCCTTCTCAGGTTCCATTGACGGATTCAGACGGAAGATTAACGGCACAAAACTCAGGTCACCTCTGATCCACCCGGTGAGCAATTCTGGTCTCATCAGCACCAATTTTGAAGCTGTTACCATTCCATGCACAAAACATGTATTAATTAAGAAAATATTGGATTTGAGACATGAACCCCTTCCAGAAAGCTATTGTTCGCCTCATGACTCGGGCCAGAAATTAAGCATATGATTAAAACTGTGTATAATGTAGCAATGGCTCAGACTTTTTGTGGATCATTGTGCAAAATGCAGATGCAACAGACTACTTGAAAAGAACCAATTTACGGGCCACAGAAAACGCCAAAAGAGCATAACATGCTTGCCTGCCTCAATAATCTTGTCAACTTTAGCTTCACTAATTTCTTTAAATTTGCAAAAGCTCCTTTCTAGGAGAATACGCAACAGATTCCACGGTGCATAAGCCAGCATCTCTAAGCTTTTTACATTAATAGCTGCTATGCCAGAGGCCTTGAATGGAGGAAACCAACAACCATTTAAAAAGGATGGGGGAAAAAGACAGCAACTAGAATGAAAGCTTTAATAAACAGAGTCAGCTGACTGTTGCATTCAAGTAAAAAAGAAATGCAAATTTCAGCATCAGGCATAGCAGAGTCAGCTGACTGTTGCATACCCCCTCTCTCTCTCCTCTTCGCAAATTTCAGCGTCAGGCCAGATTTAACAGCGCACTACTAAGCAAAAATACCAAATTCGCGACTCAACTATATTCAAAAAACTGATAAAATTATATGCTTCAAACCCTAGCCAACAAAACAAAACACACGATGAAGTCGGATCTTCACCAGATGGATCGGAGGCGATCCGGAGAGGTTACACCGTTGACTTCCTGTTATCTTGCCGGGTGTAGTTCCGTCTACTGACCTGCGCAGGGAAAGACGTTAGGGGACCCAGGGACTAAGGCCCCGGGTAAAACTCTCCGATGCTCAAGTCAATTTGGGCCATTTATGAGAAAAATTTATATCTTTGAAGAATAGTTTTTTGTAGGTTTCTGGTAAAACCTGGAGATTTTCCCTTTTATAGTGAGGAAAATAATCAAAGCTTGCGTTAGATTCAACTTGTCTTTCTCTCTCTTGTTTACTGCTTTTATGTGTCTGTCCTGTCCAATGCATGTGCGAGGTGCAGAGGAAGTGACACGTGGTGAGCCAGCAACGGTGACTCTTGTTTCTGCATGCCTGCCATGTGGCATTATCCTTTGCTGGGTTGTGCTATATTTGACACCTGGCGAGAGCCTAACCTGGCAAAGTTACCAGGGGGTAAACTCCGGAGGTGGCTGAGGTCGTGGCCGAGGCCGAGCTTGACTCCTTGGGAGAATTATAAGTTGCATGTGCATGTTACTGACCAGAAACAAGTATCTTACGGAGCAGAGTGCACATTGCCGAGGTGCACACAGACTTTCTGTCAGTTGACTGTTTGCTGACTAGCGGAGAAGGTAGTTGTCGTATCCAGCAGCTGAGCTCCGGGCTCATCACTCTGCCCCCATATTTATCTTGGCTGAGCTGGTCAGTAAGGGCCAAAGAATCTGTTCAGATATATTGATGACGTGTTCGTGGTGTATTGGGCAGCAGTCAGCATTTAGTGCTAGCGGGGATCACCATAAAGTTATTATTACTTTTTCGACGGGCGAAACTTTCGATGGAGGGAATTTCGAAGCGTCAAGTCTTTTGGGAGTCCTCCCCTTAAAAGATTCCCCCTTTTCCCACCGAGGATCACTTGTGTGACTTTTCGTATTTCCTTTCGAGGTTTTTTTTGCTTTCATATCTTCCGGCGAGTTCCTGCTCTTCTCTTCTTCCAGCAAGCTTTTTTTCCCGCTCTCATCCTCTGTAAGCTTCTATTTTTAATTCATGGATGTAATTTCTTCTTCTTCTGATTCCTAGAATAGGTCAACGGGTTCCTATTTTGCTGGTTTTGGGGGGGGTTGCAGGCGAAGTATCACCTCGTTCTGATAGGACAGATTCCAGTGGGGACAACCGTCTTTTACAGAGGCTGCGCCGTGGTGGGGCACCTCTTTTGGTAACCCCAGTGACTGATGTAGCCCCTGTCATAATTGACAGGGGGCGCCGTCGTCGGCGGTTGAGAGTTCAACATGCACTTTAAAGGCCACTGATCTTTCTCGCTTATGCACCCTCTATGATGTTGATAGAAATTTATTTCAACCTATTCTTCCCCTTTCCAATCAGTATGACCCTCCTATGGGATATGAAGCAGTTTATGAGAAATACTTAAAGTCTAGTTTTCGTCTCCCTATTCCTGAACCTTTGTTTCGAATTCTGGACTTTTTCCATCTTAGGCTGCCCCAGATCATGCCCAACGGTCTAAAGGTGGTTCTTTGTTTTTTTTCCTCTAATTGAGGGATTATGGGCTTGAGTTTGATCTGAGGGTCTTTAGGGGGGATGTTAATTTGTAAATCGATAGAGAGTTGGTTCTATTTTAGTAGGAGATTCCCTGACAAAGAGTTCAATCACACTCTGAATATCTCCAGCTTCACCAAAAATTGGAAGGGTCGTTTCTTTTTTATAAAAAAGGTAGGTCTGTCTGAAGCTGTACGTTGGAAGGCGGGCAGAGCAGATTATTCAAGGCCAAGCATTAAATACTGCGATGAAGCCTCCAGGCTCTTGCATTTGCCACTAACAATTGATTGGCGAAAGGTGGACATGTCGGTTCTGGAGGTTGCCGACCTGGACCATTTGTGCTCTGGTCACCGCTTCCAACCTCTCAGCCTGAGGAATTTAGAGATCGTTCAGGGTATGTATATGTGTTTTTTTAGCTTTTCTTGTGCTCCAATTGACAATTGGTCTGACAGTATGAGCTCAAACTTGTAGGAGCAATGGTGACTGACGTAATGTCTAGGATGAGGGCCATGAGGAAGAGGTCTAGGACAGAAGAAGGCCAATCCTCTTCAGACCGGGCTCCTATCAGAACTCCTACTCCCACTGCACAGGCCCCTCTTGTTGAGGATGCCCCCATTGTGGCTGGTCAGAGATTGACCTAGGTAATTTTCCACCGGTATACCTTAGTTGATTGGGTAAATGTATTCGATAAAAGTTTTATCTTTCTGAATTTTTTTCTTATTGTAGTTGAGGTCCCTGCAGAACCTGTTCTTGCCCCCGTCCAGATTGAGTCTGAGCCTCCAAGCATGTAGATGGTGGTAGCTACTTTACCTGCTGCCCCTCTCCCTTCTCTGCCGAGGCTGGGCTGGCATCACTTGGGTCTGGACCTGACTCAGGCTCTGTAGGAGAACCTGGGGCAACTCCCACTGCTGAGGCCCGATCAGAAGGGGGGTTTACAGGGAAATCTGCTCAGCGAAATAAGAAGGGGAAAGCTCCCCACCCTGATCAGGGCAATCTTCTTTTGGGCATCAGAGAGGCTGAAAATGTATGTCCTACTGGGCTGATGACACAGTCAAGGACCCGAACGTGGCAAGGAGAGTTTCAGAGATGTCAATCCTGCCACGTGACTGGGAAAATTATGACTGGATGGACTGCACTGTGGCAACTAACACATTCCAGACCAACAGGGCTCTGGTGAGTTTCTTAGAATTCCCTCAAACTTTCCAGTTTATTTTTTGTTTAGAACTTTTGTTAACCATGTACAAGTGTTGCAGATGCACGCTCAGCAATTCAACTTTCTCAGGCGGACTGAAGAGATGCGCAAACTCACTGTTCTTACATGTGAGAAGAATGTCTCTCTTCAGAAGGCCAATGAAAAAGGGATGGAGGAGTTGAAGCTTGTCCGTACCAGGGTAGAAGAACTCGATACAGAGTTGGCTGGTGTAAGGGCCGAGAAGGCTACTCTTTCTTCAGAAACTCTACACTTAGAGAAGGGAAAGAGGAGTCAGACACCAGGCTAGCTACTGCTAATTCTAAAGTGGACGAGCTGAAAAACACAATGGCTGAGATGGAGCAGACGTCTGCTAAAACTTAGGCTGAGCTAAAATCTGGCCAAGCTGAGTTGGAGGTCAACAAAAAGAGGCTGGAAGATGAGGCGAAGAGCAAGTCAGAGCTGACTCAGCAGCTGGAGCTTCGGATCGAAGATATTAAGAAGGAAGCCGTTGCTGAGTTCAGAGGGTCTGATTACTTCACCGACAATCTCTTAGTTCTTCATAGCTCCTTGATGGCTGCTAGCCAGACTTATGCAGTCAATGTGTGCTCAGAATTCTTCATTGATCTGGATAAGAACCATCCCCAAGTGGCCGAGCTCTGCAAGCTTGAAGCTGAACAAGAATTTCAGACTCGGTTGGAGCTTTTCAAAAGAGGAGCTGACCTCAGGGGGTTGTAAACTAGTTTGGGAAAGTATTGTATTAGCTCTTGTGAAACTTTGAAAATCTTGAATGAAAATTTCCCTTTTCTGTCATCCTGCGTACTTTGTTTTTCAAGTACTATTTATTTCATTTTTTGCATTGTAGTGCTCAATGGACGAAGTTTTGTAAGTTTTTGATCTCAGCTCTGCCTCATGGGCAAAGCTTCCAAATTTAATTTAGCCGAAGTCGCACACCTGCTAGATATTTAACATACTTGTAAAATATTTATAAGGCTCCCACGTCGGCCCTGCCAGGGTGTTTTGTTTTTGCCTCAGCACTGCGGAGGGCTATATAAGTTTTCTACACATCGGTGTAGTTTTTCTTAGTCCTGCTAGGTTTTGATGAGGTGCATATACACTATCATGCTTTACCTCTCCCCCCTTTGTCGGAGCGCTTATGAAACCTATTCATCAAATTTACTCTCAACGGGCACGTGTCTCGAACCTGCTGAGGTCTTATGCGGATACCTGTCCCATTTAGTCACTGAGCTATGCTCGTGCACTTCGGTCCTGCCGAGGTGGTTTGAGTTATACTAGGACACTTGTTCGAAAGAGAACCAAGAAAGCATATTCTTATATATGATACATTTACAAGTACATCAATGATGTAAAAGCCTTAAATGGGCAGAGTGCCAAGTTCATGGTAAGGTCTTGCCCTCTAGGGTTTGCAATTTGTATGCTCTTGCATAGCGTACCTCAGCTATGCGATAAGGACCTTCCCACTTAGGGTTGAAGGTTCCTATAGACACTGCATGACTTACTTCATTGTTGCACATTACTAGATCCCCTACTCGATAAGACCTTGGCCGCACTCGAGAGTTGTAATATTGAGCAATTAAATTTTTATATTGGGCCATGTGGATATGGGCTTGTTCCCTCTTTTCTTCTAATTCGTCCAGGTTCAAACGTAGTTCTTGATCATAAGTCCGAGCAGAGTAGTGGTCTACCCGAGCAGAGGTGGACCCAACTTCTGCTGGAATAAGAGTTTCTGTTCCATAAACTAAGGAAAAAGGAGTCTCCTTAGTCGAACTGGACGGCATGGTGCGATAAGCTCGTAGAACGCTAGGGAGGTCATCCACCCAACTCGCCTCTGTTTGGTCCAAACGCTTTCTCAGGCCGTCCTTAATTACTCTGTTTGCTAGCTCGACTTGTCCATTGGCCTGAGGATGGGCTACTGACGTAAAGCGCTGTTCAATATCCAAATTAGCACACCAGCTTTTAACAGGGTCTTCAGCAAACTGCCTTCCATTATCCGAAATCAAAACTTGCGGTAGGCCGAAGCGACAGATGATATTCTTCCACAAGAACTTCTTTACCTGAGCCCCTGTTATAGTGGCTAAGAGTTCAGCTTCCACCCACTTAGTGAAGTAGTCAATGGCTACTAGCAAAAATCTGACTGAGCCGGGAGCTCAGGGTAAAGGACCTACAAGGTCGATTCCCCACTTTACAAAGGGCCAAGGGCTGGCGACGGCGGTGAACTCTTGGCTCAGCAAATGGGAGATTATGGCATGCACTTGGCAAGACTAGCATTTCCTGACCAGTTCTTCTGCATCTCGGCGTAGAGTAGGCCAATAGTATCTGGCCAGGTAGCATTTACGAGCTAATGATCGCAATGATTTCAGCATATTCCCATGTGCAACTCCCGTAGAATGTAATCTTCTTCATCTTCGGGTACGCAGCGCAACCATAACTGTGAAAAAGATTTTTTTTATACAAGTGATCATTAAAGAGAGCATACCTTGAGGCCTTTAGGCGTAAACGCCGAGCTGCGTGTTTATCCTCAGGCTGAGTTCCATACTTCAAGTAATTAGCTATCTCGTCCATCCATGTTTTGCGATAATCATGTTGCAGCACTTCGTTGGCATCAAACGCACGATGCGTCACTAATTCCACGACTATCTTTTTCCCTAAAGTGGCCGAAGTGGAAAAAGCTAGCCAGGATAACGCATCAGCCCACTTATTGGCCGACCTGGAGATATGTTTCACGTTGAAGTGTTCAAATGTCCCCCTAAGTTACTGCACTTTGGCTAAGTATCGCTTCATGTTATCCTCCTTGGCCTCATAATCCCCATTAATTTGCGAGACGATCAATTGAGAATCACTTCGAGCGGTGATTTGTTGTGCTCCCAATTTTCGGGCGAGACTCAGTCCTGCTATCAAGGCCTCGTACTCAGCCTCGTTGGTTGTTTCAAAGTCGAAGTGCAAAGCATATTCTAACTCTTCTTGATTCGGGTTAATTATTAGGAAACCTGCCCCACTTCCTTTTTTGGAAGAGGAACCATCAACATACAAGATCAAATTATTTGCAGGGGGATGTCTTCCTCGAGAGATATACCTTCAGCCATGAAATCTTCCAAGGCTTGAGCCTTGTTCAAGTTTGTAACTTGTACTCAATGTCGTACTCAGCAAGTTCCATAGCCCACTTGGCAGATCGGCCAGAAGTGTCTGGCCGAGTTAAGATTTGCTTCGGGAGTTGATCTGTCACTATTACGATGGGATGAGCTTGAAGGTAAGGTCTGAATTTCCTCGCAGCCACTATTAGCGCAAGGATTACTTTTTCTGCATTGGGGTAGCGCACTTCAGGCCCGTGCAAGATTTTACTAGTGAAGTAGATCGGCCTTTGTACATTGTCTTGCTCTCTGAGCAGAACTGCGCTTACTGCTACGTGGCACGTCGCTAAGTATATGTATAAGACCTCACCGGGCAGGGGTGAGGTTAGCATCGGCACCTCGGCTAAGTGGGTCTTCAAATCGTCGAATGCCTTCTGACATTGATCATCCCATTGGAAAGCTGACTTCTTTTTCAAAACTTGGAAAAAAGGGAGTGACCTCTAAGCAGATTTGCAGAGGAACCTGCTCAGGGCTGCAATCCTGTCAGTCAACCTATGGACTTCTTTGATATTCCGAGGTGGGTGCATGGTCTTTAAGGCTTCAATCTTGGCAGGATTAGCCTGAACCCCTTCTTTGGAAACCATGTACCCCAGAAATTTCCCGGTACGTACTCCAAATGTGTACTTCTTCGGGTTCAACCATGCATGAATCCCTTAATATAACAAAAACTTCTCGCAAATTTTGGATATACTGATCAAGGATCCTGCTCTTGATGAGCATATCATCTATGTATACCTCCAAAATTTGGCCAATCTGTTCACTGAACAAAAAGTTGACCAAACGTTGGTAAGTTGCCCCAGCATTTTTCAGACCGAATGGCATGCTGACATAACAGTAAGTGCCAGACTCTGTGATGAACGATGTCTTTCCTAATCTTCCTTAGCCATTATAATTTGTTGGTAGCCTTTAAAGGCATCGAGAAAATCAAAAATCTCATACCCCAGAGTAGAGTCCACCAACCTATCAATTTTGGGCAAGGGGTAACAATCTTTCGGGCACGTCTTACTGAGGTCGATGTAGTCAACACACATCCGCCACGTCTGATCTAGTTTGGGGACCACCACGGGGTTGGCCAACCATATCGGGTATAAGACCTCCACAATGAATTTTGCAGCAAGGAGTTTTTTGACCTCTTCTACAGTTACTTTATTCCTTTCAGGAGCAAAGTTTCGTTTCTTCTGTTTGATAGGTTTCACGTGGGGTCAACATTAAGTTTATGCTCTGCCAGGCTTGATGGAATTCCTGGAATATCCTTTGCCGCCCATGCGAAGATCACAGCAAACTCCCTTAGCAAAGCTTGGAGCCGAGCTAACAGCTCAGCAGGCATCCATGTCACAATCTTAATAGTGTTGTCAGGTCAGAGAGGATCAAGAATAAACTCCTGGACTGCGTCATCTGGCTGCAGCCTCTCTTCAGTTGGAAGGATCAGATCATCCAAACTGACCTGTTGGATTGCACCACTGCTCTGGGTGGCAATGGTGTAACAACTTTGCGCCATTGGTATGTCACCCTGAATTGTTACCACCCAGCCGAGGTGGGAAACTTCATACTAACGTGTAAGGATGATACCACAGCCTCCAGGGCCACTAAGGCTGGTCGGCCCATAAAGATATTATATGCTAACCTCTCTTTGATCACCACAAAGTCTACCCACAAACACCGGTATGCCGGGGGCCTTCCGAAACTGACGCTGAGGGTGACCAGCGCTGGTGGTCGAACCGCAGTGCCGGTAAAGCCATATAATGAGGTAGTGACTGGTCTCATTAAGGAATCTAATAGACCCATCTGTTGATAAACGTTGTAATACATCACATTTACAGTGCTCCCAATATCCACATACACCTGTCGTACCTCCACTATTTTATCTGGAGCTAAGTGTATGCATAGGTCTATCACTAGACCTGTGTTGTTAGAGTTCAGCAGGATAAAGTCTTCCGGCCCATAGGTTAGTTCCTTGGCTAACCTGGCCTTCTTAGCAGTTGGACTAGACGAGGTTCCCGCCAAGCTGGACTCCCCTTAGTTCGGTTGAGGTGGTCCTCCAGCAATGGTGTGAATAATGGAATTGACTTAGGACTGACCTGCATCCCCACTTCGGCCTCGTTCTTCATCATCATCTGACCTTGTGCGCTGAGGTGGCTAGTCAGGCCGGCATTTATCCTTCTGGGAGCTCTTGCAGAAGTCTAAGCGATTATGGAGGCGTGAACGGGGGTCATAAAACTGCTTCAAGTGACCCTGTTCTATCAACTTCCGAATCGCCTGCGCTAGGTGTCGGTAATCTTCTGTGTCATGGCCGAGGTCACGATGATAACGACAATATAGCGTATGATCCCTCTTATCCTTTGGCCCAACCAGGGGTTTTGGGTCGGTCCTCAAGCTGTCCTTTTCCATGACGGACAAAATTCTATCTTTAGAGGCCAAAAGGGGCAGACCCTCTCTGCCACCCTTATCTCGGCCTCCCATGCGATCGAACGCACTGCGCCGATCGCGATCTCTTCCTTCACGTCGATCTCCCTTTGAACTAGACCAGCCTTCCCACCGAGGCCCCTGCTCGGCTTCCTTCTTTAACCTGTTTGCCTCTTCTCCACGGGCAAACTGATGTGCCTTCTCTAGACATTCCCTTAGTGATGTGGGCCCTCTTCGGCCAATTGGGAAGAGAGGCGACCAGCCCGGAGGCCATTTATGAACGCCGCAGCTTTGACTCCTTCGTTTCTGTCACTGGCTTGCAGCGACTCATTAGAAAAACGTTACATATACTTCAACATTGACTCCTCGGGACCCTGTCTCAAAGTCATCAAATGTGAAGAATTCTTGACAAAAGGAGCACTGTGTAGGATCTGTAACGCACCACTAGAAGGGGGGGTTGAATAGATGGTGCGGAAAGTGTGGTTTTTAAAATTTCTTTAAACTTGAACAATTCAAGTTCTGAAAACAGATTCTGTTTTCAGGACCAGTATTAAAACGTTTTTAAAACTAGGTTAGAGGTCTCCAAAAATTATGAAATTTTTAGAGAACTTAGCCTCAGATTTTATGAGGGTGCCCTAAAAATTTCAAATTAAAATTCAACCTTTAACCCCTTCAAAAACCGTTGGTACTCAGATTGTGCAAATCTGCCAGAAACGGTAGATGGTTTTGAAATATTAATTTCTATTTGTGTGAACGTCCAAATGCTCTGACAATTTAACCACTAACTCCTTATATACTATATTTAAATGGGTTGAAACAGTTTTGGAAAATGCTTTTGGAAAGTAGGTCAACTACAACCAAAGTCTCAACCTTTGCAAGTCTGAAAATCAGACTGCACTAGTCTCAGAACTTTTGATGTTTGATTGACTTATACTTATCCAAAAGGGTTGAAACTTGTGCCAAATTAACCCTAGAACGTATAAGTATATTTCTGGAAATTTTGCGTAATTTTTGAAAATCGTTTACTATTTTTACGGATGCAAACAAGAAGGATAAACAGTGCAGTAACTGAAAAGTAAATGCAGAAAGTAAATGGCACCAAGAATTTTATACTGGTTCGGTTATAAACAACCTACTCCAGTCTTCAAGGAACACCTTCCTTGGTTCACACTAATTACACACACGCAGTACACCTTACCGCAGGGTTGATAGAGTTACACCTAACTCCAACCCTTTACAAACCTTGTATGACGAGTACAATTCACACGAACACCACCACCTCGTAAGAATGAAGATTGATCACACCTTGATCAATCTTTTACAAAGATATAGAATGAATGGTGGTTTATATCAAGCCTATTCAAGATTGAAAGAATATGAATACAATAGGCTTACAAGAAGAAAGAAAGAAAGAGAGAATGTAGAAGAAGAAGAACTAGGCTTTTTGATCACTTTGATTTTGCAATGCTTGGCCTTATTTTGTTTGCTCTCTTCTTTTCCTTTTTAATGGTGCAGGCCGTCCCCCCTTGGTTGCCTTCCCCTCTTGAAAATTATCTTTTAAGTCCTTGAGAGAGTGTAAGACATCATTGTGACAAGGCATTGCTTACTTGGCATCTTCTTATTGGATGATCATTTAGTCTTTGCTTACTTGGCACCTCCTTATTGGTTCAACGTTGTCATCATGATGACATGGAAAAAATCTGATAATTACATTCAACCATGTGCCAAAAATCATCACATAATACCTTCCATAAATCAAGAGATACATCATAAATTGCAAGACAAAAATTCCTTTCTTGCTAGGATGAAAAAATCGCCCATAATAGGTGTTACCATGCTGAATTTTTAGCATGTGACACATGGGGATAAAGTTCAAATCATTACCATTTTTCTTTGATTTTTCTCATTAAAATGAATCACCAATTAATGGTAAATATTCCTATCACATGAGAAATGAACTTGGACACCATTTAGATCAATAATTCGGCCACACAAGTCTTCACACATGCTGAAAAATTTCAGCATGTGTGATATGTAGAATATCACACTTTATTAATTTAAATAATATTCAAATCATTTCCATAACATCCTCGATTAATCCTCATGATTCAAGATAGTAAAATACGGCATTTCTTAGTGCTAAAAATCGGCCATAATACAACACACATGCTGAATTTTCAGCATGTGTCATATATGTGACATAGTTTGAAATGTTACCTTTTGTAGCTCCTTCCTTTATGTCACCAACATTGTGTGATTGATTCTTGACCAATCAAGATGCCAACAAGGCTCCAAATAAGCTCCATCTCAGCTGTAGGTGGCGTTTCAATGAGGATGTGGATGTGCTGAAATTTATTTTTGCTAACTTTGTAAAATAATGCACATTTAATAATACACACATGTAATATTCCAATCAGCCCTTAATTTAATTTTCTAGAACACTTTAAGATGTATATCATATGTAAAAAGTGTCTAGATACGTGTCACATGATGTACCAAAAACGTTCCATGTGTTGTGTGCGTAGAAAACCGAATTTTCGATATTTATCGATTACCCGATTTTTCTCTAATTTAAATTCCAACTTTTGCACATGTTATATATATTATGTTATACATAATATATATAATATATACTTTAAATCTCAGAACTTGGCTGGTTTAAAGTGGTACCATTAGCATGTGACAAAATTAAACTTGGAATCTTCACATTTTGGCCTTAATGTGGAGTAATTTGTGTATGCCAACATGGAAAGTATTTTTGGCTGAAAATATCATGTATGGCACGAAATTTATGATGATTTTTGAAGTATAGGGGCTGGCCATTTATTTATGGCAAGTACGTGACACGTTGGCGAAGTTTCGGTATTCGCCCGATACGACAAATTTCGGTTTTGAACCTTTTATCGTGTCGTATTTAATTTGTCATCACCATATCTTATATCACATGATATAAGACCTGAATATACTCATAAATATGAGTTAAGTATAGTGGTGTGACGTTAATGTACGTACGTAAAATATATAACGTGTCGGTAGTACGTTGGAATACATGTGTATGTGCCTTTTTCAAAAAATCTGAAAATATATATGATTATATATATATAGGCGTGTATATATATTAATTTGGGGAGGAAGAGAACACTTTCCTTCCTTAGCCTTGTTGCCTTTGTGCCTTTTCCAAATGTGGCTTCCTTTAATGAACTACTTAGTTTATTAAACTAAGTACTTCACTTAATGAACTAGTTTAGTTCATTAATGGTGGCACCTGAAAATAGTGTAAACACAACAAATGTTTGCCATATGATGTAAACTTCAATGCTTCATGGCTCGTTAGTACGACAACATAATATATAAGCTAGATAAGGCAAGTAATGGCAAGATATCATGCATACATGTACACGTTTGTATATATATCATGCACGTTTTATCTTATGCTCGTTTTTGTGCACATTTAATTCATGTATTTGAAAATCACTCAAACCCCTTTTTCTCTACACACTGGACACAAACTGGGATTTAAACTTCTGTGCCAATTGTATGAAAAACCACACTGACTGCGGTGAGAGTTCTTGGAACCATCTTCTAGCCTTATCTCGCAAATACATAGGGAAGGTCTTGCAGCGTAACGGGTCCGAGACATTCTTCAGACTCATAGTTGTCTGAAACTGGAAAAGATGATCGGTCGGGTCTGATGTCCCGTCATAAGTATCTATTTTCGGCACCTTAAAATTATCCGGTGCCAAGTATTCTGCAATGTCCCAAGAGAAGGGACTCTTCTGGATTGCCCTCACATATTCCTGTTGAGGCTCTCCATGGTGGCTTTTCAGCCTGCGGCAATCTTCCACCTCTTACGGGACGCTCTTGAAGGATCGGGGCCTCACACCCAGATGCTGTCTGGGCAAGGGCACCGACTCTACTGTTGGGGCTTTGAAATTGTCCCGTCTAGCGTCTGCCATGAACCTTCGAGGAGCCTGGGAGGACTGCTGATGAGCCTTCTCCCTGAATTGAAGAGGGAGAAGATCTTCCTCTTTGTCTTCAACCTCTGGACTCTTTCCTCTAATCCGCTCTACTACGGCCTCGAACACTTCCAAATTTTCTGCCACATACTGCATGGCTTTCTCACGCTCTTCCACTGTTACTCCAGGAGCATGGTTTGCACGACGTTCTGGTCCCCCGGAGGCCTACCCCAGCAGATCAGAATGAGCATCTTTACGACGATGTGGGTTGGAGGACTCCCCCAACCCTTCACGTGGACCTTTCCCCATACCGAGAGATAGATTCTTGCTTATAAACTCTAACAGAATGCCAAAACTTTTTCAGACGGAGGTTCAGGCCCTCTTTCTAGCGTCAAAAATGATGAAATCGGATATTCACCAGGTGGATCGGAGGCGATCCGGAGAGATTACGCCGTTAACTTCCTGTTAACTTGCCGGGTGTAGTTCCGTCTGCTGACCTGCACAGGGAAAGACGTTAGGGGACCCAGGGACTAAGGCCCCGGGTAAAACTCTCCGATGCTCAAGTCAATTTGGGCCATTTATGAGAAAAATTTATATCTTTGAAGAATAGTTTTTTGTAGGTTTCTGGTAAAACCTGGAGATTTTCCCTTTTACATTGAGGAAGATAATCAAAGCTTGCGTTGGATTCAACTTGTCTTTCTCTCTCTTGTTTACTGCTTTTATGTGTCTGTCCTGTCCAATGCATGTGCGAGGTGCAGAGGAAGTGACACGTGGTGAGCCAGCAACGATGACTCTTGTTTGCCATGTGGCATTATGCTTTGCTACGTTGGGCTACATTTGACACCTGGCGAGAGCCTAACCTGACAAAGTTACCAGGGGGTAAACTCCGGAGGTGGCTGAGGCCGAGGCCGAGCTTGACTCCTTGGAAGAATTATAAGTTGCATGTGCATGTTACTGACCAGAAACGAGTATCTTACGGAGCAGAGGTGCACATTGCCGAGGTGCACACAGACTTTCTGTCAGTTGACTGTTTGCTGACTAGCGGAGAAGGTAGTTATCGTATCCAGCAGCTGAGCTATGGGATCATCACACAGAGTCACACACGCCTCGGAACAAAAAGAATCAAGATAGCCCTTTTCAGCAGATAGAAAGGGAACCCGTTTGAAGAAACGAATTTCGAACATAAAAAAGACGAAATGCGAATTCAATCAACATAATTGGGGCCAAAAGATATTAATTTTCTCAAGAAAAGAAAAACGAAAAGACACCTGAAGTTGCTCAATAGGGGAAGGGCCTTCTTGAATGTCTTTAAGTTCTTCTTGTTGCTGTTGGAATACTTTTTAGTTTCTCTGTTGCTCCATGGCGGCCACTTTGCTGCAGTTGAGGGATCGCAGATTTTAGGAGAATGGGTAGCAGTGGAGAGCTAGAAGAAGGAGGAAGAAGGGGACGGGAGTTTCAAAAGCGAGATGAGGCGCCAAATATTTTTCTTTCTAGAAACAAACACAAACAAATGAAAAATGAAAAGCTTACTGGATAAGCTAAGCGCGTTATGTAAAACAGTGGCTTACCCAACCTTTTTTTGGAAATTACCTTTAACCCCTTGTTGTATTACCCTTTTTTTCCCATAACAGTCTGTGCAAAAATACATGTTTACCATGTTATTGAGCGTAGACAGTACACTATGTATTTATATTTGCACATTATCTGGATAGAGACCGGATCACTTTTTGATTTAATGTACGTAGTTTTACTCTATATTTTGTCCAAAAAGTTGTTTTTATAGTTAGAACATGACTTCAAATTCACAAAACAGCAAGTTATATTTCCTTTACACTAAAAGATAAATTTCTATTTTCCTATTTAAAAAGATTTGCATCCATTTTAACAGAATTGGTTGTTAATATGTATATCTTTATTTATTATTAATGTATATTTTTAGTATAAAAAAAGATTACTCTTTTACCCTCATCAGAAATTGTCATCTTCATCCTCCATAACTGCTGTACAGAACCACCGCATCTTCATCCCCGTGGCTGCCCGTCCAGAACCACCCGCACCACCTCACGTTTGCGGTTGATTTCATTAATTACCACCAAGATTCCCCGTGTGCAACAACTACTTCCTCCCTTGTGTCCTCCACCAACGACTTCATTCACCTTTCTTCCCACTTTTGAAATCAGTGAATCCTTTCTATTTCCTCGAGCAAAATCCAGATTCATGTAGTATGAAATTCTCGAAGTTTAAGTATGCTAATTGTTGCATCCTAAAATGGAGTTCCCATCATAGATTGTGAAATCTCTGTATTTTCAGAAATTGTAGTCTTTCCTTACCCCCTCTCCCGGCACCTCCCATTTTCTTCTTCAATAAATGAACTTTTTTCAACTAATAAGTGCTTTTGGGGATAAATTTAGTTCTGAAATAGAGGCTGTTCATTAGACAATTTGGAGGCCTTGAGGAGCATATTTGGGTTCCATTGTTGTGATTGCAGCCGTCTGTGTTGATCATATGGAACTTTATCCAAATGTTATTGTGAATACTTTTAAAGCAACAAAAGACTCACCTTGTTGTGGGTAGGTTGGTGTTGTTGTTTAGGCTGAAGAAGAACGAGGGAATTTGGACAGGCCAGAGCGCCTATGAAGAAGAGGGATGGTAGGGCTAGGGGTGGTGGTGGCGCATGTTGATTGTATGTGGGAAGATAAACGGAGACACTGGTGATGTCGGTAAATGTTGTGGTTGTGTTGTTGCCATTTGGATGGGAAACCATAGATTTATTTTTTGAGACCATCTTTGCGAAACGATCCGTCTCTTATTGACTAATACATCGACAACGTTATTTATATTTTACAACCAAATGTTTTAGCTTTTTTTTACAAAATATCTAAATTTAATTTTAATATACATTTTATCTAAAATTTATATAGAATACTCACAAATAACCAAGTGACCGTGTTTTGATATGTGATTATAAGTTCCCACCTCCATCTACATCTTTATCCCTTCTTTCTTTTCCCTGGATCCCTGCGTCCCCTCCCTCGTCTCTTTCAGTCCTACTTCTCCCTCTCTTTTTCCCTCCTTTCTCCCTCCTCCCCTCTTCCCTGCAGTCCGCCCCTTTCCTTTCCCCGCAACCCCAAGCCCTACCTCCCTCATCCCACCATCATCCTCTACTCCCACACCCCTCTCACCCTTAAACCCCACTCCTTCAGCTTGGCACCTTTCCCATCCCTTAACCCCCCCCCCACCTTTAGCCTCTCTTATCTTTTATTGGACTTCTCCGCTGTAGAATTCAATTTTTTGCCTTTTATGAAATAAAACCAAATAGTTTTAATTGTTGTCATTCAACTAAGAAGTGGCTGAGGTCCTAAAAGAGGCGAGATGCTCGTAACTATGAGATTTCCTGCAATGGTGATGATCATTCCGGTAGAGATTGGGCGCCGTATGTATTGGGAAAAGCACATTAAATTGATTTAGAAATATGTTCTAAATTTATATAAAAACATGTAAGAAGTTTGATTGAATGAGGTAAACTCGGATTAAAACAACTGAGACCGAATTTAGGATTATGACCATACTCTGAATCCTGAGTTTGATCTGTGACCAAACTCTGAATCCTAAGGTCGATCTGTGACCATACTCTGAATTCTGAGTTCGTCATCACAGACAAAATGTTTGGTGATGAATTCTAAGTTCGGCCATGAGTTCAGTCTGATTCTTAAGTTTATGTTTTCTGCCAGAACACAGCACCAAACATTCGGTGATCGGGTTTGCCGAACGTTTGATGCTGAGTTTGGTCACAAATATTCAATTACGATGTTCAAATATTTCAAATTCTGGTTTCGGTCTGATAGACCTAAAGTTCGATCGACTAAAGAACATCCGAATTTTCTATACCTTTTCATGAAATGATGCAACTTTTGTAACTTGAGACACCTTCTTTCAACCATGAATGACCATAAACTAACTTTTGAAAGTTAAATTCTGCAGAGATGTGTCATATTAACTTCTTTTTTGTGAAAAATAAAGTCTATAAATACATGAATTATAAGATTTGAAGGCACACTTTTGATGATACTTTTGGAAATACTTTTGTGAAAACCTACAGAATTTCTTTCTCTTTTTTCATCTTTTTCTTCTAGTATTAAGCACTTCAATAAACAAGTTCATCTTCTTCTCGTAGAGCAAACAACAAGAAGAAGAAGTTATATCCTGGGAGACATTTTCCGCATAGTCTATCTTACTCAATTGGTGGAGGCAATTTTGCTTTAAGAACTGCAATATTTGTTATGTATCGGCTATTTCTTTTATTTGTTTTCTATTTTCTTCTATTTGATTAATATATCTTTGTCGTATTTTCTAAAAATCTTAAAGCAAAGTTGTTGATATGACCATCAAACAGCTCGTGGTTCCCATTATATTCAAGTTGGAGTCATTTGATGACAAATAATTCAAGAGATGAAGCTATCAAGTATGATGCTAACAACACCACATGTAGGACACGTTCTACATTTTATCTCCAAATCAAATCTGAAGAAAAGTTCTACCATGAGATTCATAACCTTTCTTATTTTCACAATATAGAGGATGATACTACTCGAAATAATGAAGAAACACATGAAGAAATAAGTCCTACAATGAGATCGTTAGGAGATATTGTTGCACAACAAAAGTTCTATGATCGACTTGGTTACACCAATGCGTGACGGTTGGTGTATGATGCATTATACTATCTTATCCTTATGTTTCTACATCAACTCATGACAAACCAATGACTTGATGTTATTGCTATAGAATCACTCAATCAATTTTGATGCCAGCCTTAATTTTTTTGGCCTGGGTTGAATTTTCTTTGAGATGTTAGACACTAGTTTACAGGAAACTGGTTCTTGAAAGAACTAAAGGATTTTGTGGATGTCTAAAAATGCTGGATGAACTATAAATGTGGATTCATGATTATCCTTTGCACTGAACTAAGACAAAAAATCAACAGAAATACTAGTGAAAGACAAGTTGACTGTGGTCATAATCTTGTTCGAAGTAATCCTTGTCGGTGCCACAACAAAATAATTGATGGACACCACCAAATTAATTGCAACCAATATATATATTTATTTCTTGATTGTCGAGTAATAAAAAGTGGTATACTAGCTTCCTTTGAGAATGCACAAAAAACCCAAGTAGCTGGAAAGTTGAAAGTGTTTTTAAGCTAACTTTGTTTATAAGACTATAGCTGGCAGTGTTTCGTGCTCTTATTATATGTAAGAATTTGATTTCCGAGTCACTACCAAACAATGCTTATATTATTTGTTTTGTACTATGCATGTGATCTTTTGTCTTTTCATAAGTTGTATCTAGTTTTTATATGTAATTGATTCATATGTCTTGTGCTATCAAGATCATGAGAATAATAATATTATTAAGAGAACAAAGATGACACGATTTTTTGTTTATGATTTGAGAAAAGTCTATACATGTATTTGAATGTATTTAAACATATGACACGATTTGGTTTGATGCCTTGACAAAAACTTTTATGTTAAGACTATTATTATGTGTTTGTATGATTTTATCATTTGAATTGAGGTTTCATATTAAAAAAAATTTGCCTACATGTTCAAATGGAAGCATGCTATTTGTGTACAATTCTAAAAGTATTCTATGATTAAATAGAAAATCTAAGAAATAGAGATTCTTGTTGAAAATAAAATAGATAAGACTAGTTATTTTTGTGATTTTATGATGGTACATATGTGTCCGTGAATATTTTAGTGTTAAATATTTGATGCCTTTGTGGATATACTAAGGAGCCCTGTGCAAAACTTAGAAATAATTTAAGATGGATTTCTAGGTATGGATATTAGCATTTAAATTAACCTTATTTGAGTGTTGCGAGTTAAACTTATTTACCCAAGTTTTTTTTTTCAAGAATCAAAATCTATTTTATGTTAGATAACACTTGGCCTATTTGGATATAATTTTAGAATCAATAGTTGAGTTAATAATTGACATCTGTTATTTGATTGACAAGCACCTGTTTTGAATCATGAGCATGAAGAAGGGTAAGAAAAGGGGAATATAGAGTTATGATATCTAGAATTTTCTTGATTGAAAATTTTATGAATGATATATAAGTGTAATACAAAGAATTATGTGAACTTGTATATGATGTATTGTATACTGATACACCTCTATAAGATAATAGAAATGTACGAGTAAAAAAATTTTCTCGAGAAGTTTTTTATATCTATTTCATCATGACGATAAATATGTTTTAAGGGTTGTAAAATAGGATCTGTACAACTGTTTTGGATTCGGAATTCTTTAACTCTAAATTCATCAATTTATACACCTTGAATTATAACATTATTTGAGGAGAAATTTTATATTGCTCTTATGCAATTACTGGTGTAATAAAGATATAAACATCAAATAAGGAAGTCCAGGCTGAAGGGAAGGAGGGGGAGTTGGAAAAAAGCAATTCGAACTGAGACAAAACTTTTCGACTACGCTTAGTTTTATAACTTTACTTATTAATTGCTATCGTAAAACTCACTTCTCATGGCAATTGCCATTGTAGCACATGTGTGGGTCAGCCTATAAGGGTCATGGCCGTTAGGCTGAATGACTCATTTTCTTCCCGTATATCATTGAGAGGTTTTTTTTGTGAGTAGGCATGTATATTTTGTTGAAAGATATGTTTGGATAATTTTCAAAATTATGATTTTAAGCGTTGAATACTTAAGAAAGTGTCATACATGATGATAAAAAGTTGAAATATATTAAACACGTGAGAAAATGTTGGTGTATGATTTGATTTTGATGATTTGCACAAGTATTATATGTCAAAACTTTTCATCAGACTTTAAGGACCTGATCAAACGCTTCATCTTGCAGAAAGTTTAAATAGAAACTTTTTAGATGAAACATTGAACGCTTCATAAAGCGCTTCATCTTTCAGAAAGTTTAAACAAAAACTTTAGATTGAACATTGAATGCTACATAAAGCGCTTCATCCTGTGAAAACTCTGACCAGAGAGTTCTGGTGCAACATGACACGCTACATAAAGCGCTTCATCATTTGGAAATTATGAACAGAGAGTTCTGATGGTAACATGAAACGTTACATAAAGCGCTTAATCTATGAAGAAGTAAGTATGTGTTACTTCACTCTCCTAACAAAGTGTTTCATGTTATCTAAAATGTGATAAATAGTTGTTTTCGTTTACATATATGTTCTTAATGTTTCATACATGATTTTGGTGATTTTATTATTTGATTTTGATGAATATTATCATGTCTTGTAACTAATATGCCGTGGAAGTTGTACGACTTACCAAAAAGGACAAAAGTGGAATTTTAAGTCTTGCAAGTACATTGTCCTCATATATTCTATAATATGTTATTATGTAACATGATATTATCATCTCAAGACTATATCTATGACATTCATCATAATTATTTCAAGACAAGACTATTTTTCTCATAAAATGCTATCAAATGTATTATCGTCTTTTTATTCTCGGAGCATATCGTGACGTCTTCACTATGATTATTTCTCAAGGATATTGTTATCATCATTCTGGACTTCTTATGGTATTCTTGAAGTATCAACATCAAGATTATTATTGCTATATTTGGATTTCGGTATTCTCGGGATTTCTCGTTATGTGACATTTATTTTGTCACACTATATGGTCATCTTATGATATCATTATAAGACATGTTTCAGATTATTTTGCAGTAATTTCATGCCACAATTGACATGGTAAATGGTTACAACTTTCAAAGAGAGAAAGGTGGAAATAGTTTCGACTATTTTCTACTTAAATCTAGCCATTCATTTTGAATTCAAGGGCTGAGATTAACTCCTATTTTTCTCATCAAAATGATGCATTTACATGTGTACAAGATGACTCTCTCATGTGATGAGAAGTGTACAAGGAAATTATGCTAGAACCAATCAAAACTCAAGGATTATACTTGGTGGCAAAAAGTTGTCAACATGGCACACACATGGCCATATGAACGATTTCTATGGCACAATAGAATTCAAAATTTTGCTGAAAATTCTTCTCCCACATGTGCTAATATGGTAGAACAAACTTGGTTAACTTTTGAGAGATTTGCTAATCATTTATCTTCCTTTAAATCTGAAATTTCCAAGTCATATAATGCTGAAAAAGTTGGTGACATAGGTGGACAAATCACATTGCTTGAAGGTGCCAAGTGTGCAAAGTCTTGAAGACATAAACCAATAGAATGAAGACAAGTGTGTTTGATGATATTGAAGGTGAAAAATGGCAATCTTATCAATAAGGGATGCCTCACACTATAAATAGAGGTTGAAGTGAAGAGTTGAAGAAACACACCTCTCTTGCTATCTTCATCATCTTCTTTTTCTCTATTCTTCTTGTGCAGCTTTTGGTGAAATATTTGAAGCATTGCCGTGCTGCTTAGATACACCGTGTTGTGGTAGAATTGTTGTAATTGATAAGCCAAGTTTATAAGGCTTTATCAAAAGGTGAAAAGGTGTATGAGGTGTGATAGTGCTGAAATTTTGTAAAGGTGTTGTGAATAGCTTGAATAGGGTTGGTGTGAAGCCATAGGATCGAGTTAAGGTGTAAATCTATGACACTGGTGATAGTGAATACCGAGGAAGGTGTCCTCGAAGACTGGACGTAGGCACATTTGGCCGAACCAGCATAAAATTCTTAGTGTTCTTTACTTTCCGTACTTTACACTTTCAGTTTTCTATTCTTTGTTTTGTTAACACGTTTTATAAATTCTAGAAAAATAGTAAACAGTTTTCCAGATTGCTAAAATTTTACAGAGACATACTTTAGTCTCTTAGCTTTCATTTGAAATAAATTTGACTCAATTTGGATAAGTTTAGTTTAATCAAAAGTCCAAAGTTAAGCAACTACTACAATCTGTTTTTCAGATTTGCACAAGTTGAGAAAAATGACTTGGTTGAATAACTTCCCAAGAGAATTTTTCAAAACTGTTTCTATCCGCTATTATACATATCTTAAGGGTTATTGTGTTAAATTTTCAAAGGTTTTGGACTTGGGGATTGACATGAAATTTTTTTTGAGGTTGAGTCAATTTCTAAACTCTATTGTAGAATTCTATGTAGACAAAAAGTTTTTGACTATTTGAAGGTCTTAAAAATTTTATTTTGACTTGAAATTTTTACAGGAGTTAGAAAACATCTTGAAGTGTGTTTCTCGAAAGTTTTATAATTTTTGAAAGTGTTTTCAAAGTCAGAAAAATATTTTCAAAAATAGTTTCTGCTTTTTGAGTTTCAAAATTTCATAACTGAGGGGTTTTAAAAAGGGTTTAAAATAGTGTGATTCCCGCTAACTATTATTCATCCTCTATAGTAGTGTTTGTGCAGGGATTTTGATCCAACACGTTTTTGTTTGATCTAGAGACGTTTGGCGGGTGTACAAAAGCCCCTATATATAACACCATTCTAAAATTTTTAAATTTCACTATTAGCGGATTAAAGAACTCAAGAAAATGCGAATCTAAAATGCAATTAAAAAGGTTATGTTTTTGATGTGGTCAAAACCCTTACTAATAATAACGACAAATGTTCTCACTTCAGACATTCACAGGTAATGTTGCTGGACCCCACCAAAGGCATAGCTTGTCATCTACTTCAGCTAGTCAGGCCCAGCTAACATCTAAGGTATGCGCGGCTCATGTGACGCAAGTCACCCAACAACGCTGACTCAGCCTTGAGTTATCAACACGACTACCCATTTGCTCGACCTCACAATGTTGATCTTGGCACAAATCACTTCGGCTTGGCTATATCAGACCACTCGAGCGAAGACTTGGTCTCGACTACACCAGCTCCGCAGCAGCTATGACTCCAACCACGAAGATGGTGCCATAACCCCACTATCTCATACTTCGGGCTTAAACCTCCTGCTTGTACTAGTCGCTCACTGCGCATCGGCTCGGATTTTGATGCCTCGACTTTGCTGCTCGGCCACACTACCGGGGTTGCAGGCACTTCAACCCTCCTCGGCCAAAATGTCAGAATAGGCACATGTCAGCATATAATAGCTATGCACCATGACACATGGCATCATGTGGCAACCATGCAGACGCGACCAGCCAACTGGGTTACACACGTGCCATTGCCTCATAGTCCTTCAACATGCACTGGTTTGTCTAAATGCATAAAAGGGCGAAAGCGACCCTTAACCAAGGGAGGTGGAAAAAAAGAACAAAAGACAACCCGATTCCAAAAAAATAGAGGCATGTTTCTCTACATTTTTTCAATTTAAAACTATGACTGTATCCACAACTGACTTGTGCGTCAGATGATTCTCTCCGAAACAATTATTCCAAGACTTCTAATGTCGTTTGTCCTACGCAAGTTTCTGGAAACGTTCTATGATGACCAACTGTGTCTTCGTGACACATCAACATTATTACCTCTATTCGGATTATCTTTGGTCTTTCTAAAGATTCGACTTCGACATTTTTACGTATTTTTTCATCATAGGAACTTTCATGGGCTCCGAACTTAAAAATTTCTTGATGATGTTTTCCGTATTGTATGCCAGCAATTAAAATCCTAGTGATAGCTTTTGCTGTCGTTGGGATATATTGGGTGTGATTGATGACTCATGATGATGATGCAGCAATTACGGCTTCATAGCTAAAAACATGGACTTCCAAAACAGAGCAGGTCCGTATGGAGAACAAGCCATAGCTCTAATGGTGGCTTCAGACAAATGCTGTTTTCTACAGACGCGCAATCATAGGCTATCAAGACACTCTCTACGCCCACTCCCTACGCCAATTCTACCAGTGAATGTGACGTTTACGGCACCATAGACTTCATCTTTGGCAACGCCGCCGTTTCCAACAATGCGTGCTAGTTCTCCGTCGACCGATCGGCAAAGGCGCTTGCAATGTCATTCTGGCAAATGGTCGAACAGATCCTGGGCAAAACACTGGGTTTTCTGTACACAACTGTAAGATCACCGTCGGGTCGGACTGTTACCCTGTTAAGGTTTTATTTAATTCGTATATGGGTAGGCCGTAAAAGAAGTATTCTAGAGCGGTTGTGATGCAATCGGAAATTGATGAAGCGATTTCTCCGAGGGGTTGGATTGAGTGGCCGGTGAATCCAAGCTACTCGCTTAGGTCGCTTTATTTTGCTTAATTTTGGAATTGGGGGCCGAGGGATTTCACTTCCGGGAGAGTCAAGTGGCCGGGTTTTCATGTCATGGAGAGAGATGAAGCTTCCATATACACCCGTGGCCACCTTCTACTGGAGTCACCTTCCTTCCGGAGCCTTGATAAATTGCTCTACGTCATTCACCGTGCAATGCTTGTCAGCCATGGTGAGTGGGTGATTATATAAAATCATATTATGTGCCTGTAGCGTTCATCATGTCATGAGTACATAGGTGTTCTTGTTTAGCTATGCAAATATTTATCATTAAGTAACATTTGTTTATACTTGCATTACAATGCTAGAATACAATTTTACATACATCAAAGTTTTAAATATAAAATTATGATACATGGTTTTAAGTTGTTTTTTTTTGTCTGATCTTGTATCATAAATTAGTTTCTTTTTACATGTTTATTGTTGTTATCTCTGTAAATAGATTTGACGGCGAGGTGTGATGTCTGAAAAATTAGACGCTCAATTAGAAATCATAAGTTTTGTTTTTTTTTTTAAATTGCGATGAAGTGAAGGGCCTAAACTTGTTTTTGATTGTAATCTTTAAGAAATGCATCAAGCTAAGAGACATGATATTTTCTTTACACACTCACATGGAGGGAGATGAGACTCAAACCCTAGTTCTAGAACTTTATGAGTTACTTTTGCATAAGGCGGAGTTTCCTTATATTCAGGTCCTTGAATGGACTATATGGGAAGGAGATGAGAGCGGAAAAACCAAGCTTGCCCTCTTTTCCGTTTATGCATGCTTTCTACCCATTTTCCATTTAGGTACCTGAAAGGAAGGAACACTGAAGGGAAGAATTCCCATTGAACGGCGTGTACACTAATATTTCGGGGCTAGCCGAAGGGTTAGCATTCTGACTCCTGAATTTGCTCCTATTGCCTAAATTTCATGTTACACCATTCTTTAGCGTGTTTGTTCTCGTGGAACCTGTAAAATCTTATTATCAAGTTGTTTGCCAAACCAAGTTTAATGTTAGTGTTTCAGTAACTATAACGGTTCTGTTTAAAACAAGAAACTCATAGTTGAAGTATGGAACATTAGAAACTCACTGATCCATGACAGTTTTGATTTTCCTCAAACACATTCTTCATTCGAGCAACAGTTGTCTTATGGTCATATGTATCCATACATGTATGCATATATGTGTAAAAACATACATATGTTTACGCACAACACGTAATTATTTGTCTATAAACTACATGCTTTTTGAGATTAAGTTAAAGAAGTTACAAATGAAATACATTGGTTACGTGTTATTGCTTTAAGAGTCTACAAACAAAGATGTGTAATCCGCACATGTGCATTTTCAGCAAGTCAAAATTTTCAAATCCTGCAGTGAAAGAATTGAACAATGCCCTCATCATCAAGCTCCCCAATGGAAGGAAAAGAAAAAACAATCAGTTGAATAACCCAAAACGAACAGGAATCTCTCCCTCCTGAAGCCAACTATCAGCTTGCAAGAAAGGTCCAACAGTAAAATTCATGGCTTCTGTTTTACTGATCAACTGATACCCTGGCCATTTCACCCTACCAGTAACTTGAGCTCCAGGTCCTTTATTATTGTATTCCCCATAATGACAAGTTTTAGTTCCAAAATCTGATTGATTCCATGATACCCACCCTTCAGGATCAATCAAATCTCCAATTTCAGTTTCCATCACTATAGTTCTCGAATACTCCTTCAAGGGCCTTCCTAGATAACTCTTGAATTTCGACTTTTCTGGCTCAAACTGCTCATCCGCTAGAATGTGACAGTTTTGTAACACGATCCCTGTGGATTCGTGCTTGTCGATCCTGGTCTGGGCAGTGACAGTGTTTTGTTGATTGTCTTGTGGCTTTCTGATATGCATTTCACAGTTTTGGAACACAGCAGCTGCGTCACCAAAGATGAAATCGACAGTTCCAGTGATGTAACAACTGCGATAGTATTGTCTGTGGGCTTGGACATAGAGGGTGGCTTGGTAGCCTTCCATTCGACAGTTTAAGAAAACTGAACGGTCTGATCTAACTCTTAATGCCACTGCTTGATTTTTTCCTGGACCAGCTGTGTTTCTGAATCCTAGTGATTGAGCCATGAATCCATCTCCTTCAACCACTACAAGATGTAACTAGACAAGCATTAGTGTGGGTTTTTTTTTTTAAAAAAAATTTAAACTTCATATATACCCGACAAAGAGGCAATTTGCAATCGGTGTTGTGGACATAAGCAACTGGTGGCTTAGTTGTCTGTTTGGATGGCTTACAATGTATTCATTGAACTATCGCCAACTTTTAGAAAAGGTGGTCATGGTGACCACTAGAGCTAACAAATCTATGGGAATGGGTTACCAACTTGTACAAAAGTCTCCAAAGGCAGTCAAAACAGATGGCTTACAATAAGATAGTCTGTAACAAGCAAATATGATTCATCATTGAACTAGACAAGTATTAGTTACCTTGACGAATAACATTTAGGATCCCTCTGTTCTGCTATTCTAGTCAAGTTGCGGATACGGGTGTTAATGAACCGAGCCAAACCGAATACTAAGTTTTTGAATTTGGATTCATTTAGCTAAACGAACTGTTTGGCTCGGTTCGTTTAGCTAAACGAACTTTAAAATTGGTTCGAGTTCGGCTCGATAACACTTTAACTGTTTAAACGAGCCGAACAGTTCGCGAATAGTTCGACTCGTTTTAGTAAACGAACTCAAACAGCTGTTCGAATTCAGCTTGCTTACCTACCATTACCGAACGAATACAAACCGATCTCGAACAATTCGAGAACTGTTCGATTCGTTGAACAGCTCTAGTTGCAGATAACACAAGTATCACATGCTTGTTCCTTTTGCAATCAAAATGTTGGATCGCGGTCGTATAAGTAGACCACAAGTGTTAACTCAATGGTTAAGACTGAGGTCTCAAGATGAAGGTTCAAGTTTCAATTTCCACATTATATAGCAAAAAGAATCCTACATTGTAAATTGTTATCTAATTCCTCATTTTTTCCAGCAAAAACAGAGTGATTTAATTAACCTTGAGGTTCATCTTGTCTTTAAACATTTTATTGTACACAAGAAGCAGTTAGTCTATTATTGGAATGAACTTACCAAAGGTTGCAGTTCGGTAGGTAGGCACTCCATCCACATAATTTTTGCTGCCGGTGACAACACTCTTTTGGGATCCCACACCATACATGGTTAGATTTACCATCCGTTTAGTAACCACCACGTTCTCATCATAGGTTCCTTCCTTTACAAAAATGTAGTACCTGCAAAATTAGAAGAACATTAGACTATTTTCTTGACCATTTTCTTGACCTTTGAGGTAGTTCCGAACTACTGTAGTCTATGATAGTTCTTGAATAGACAATTTACACAGGAGGGGCCCTTTGGATGCATATAGGTCCTAAGCATCATTGCTACAAATTTTAAATAGACCTGAACCACCATGGTTTAGGACATGTGCCAACTATTGACTGGATCATTTACATGGAATGGAAGGATCTGCATGCATATAGGTGTTGAGAGGGAACCAAAACGTAATAGAAATTCAAATAATCTATCACAAAATTTCCAATAATTTAGAGATAAAATTAAACCAAACACATCCACAACACAAGGTAATTGTTAGCATGGAAAAACCTTCTAAATTAGGAGTTAAAAACGATGGGACCCTTAGGCCACTTAAGCAATCTCCATTATAATCAATAATAGGTAAAATAAGCCCTCTCTAGACACAACTAGATAAATACATCATCATCAAGATCAAACAACGAATCTTAAAATACAACAAGATACAAGAGAGCAACCAAGAGAAACTAAAACAAAGTTCTCACAGAAAATGCAGGAAAAACCAGTTTGGATTCGACCTCAATAGACTGACTTAGAAGAATCTTAATCTAATCTCCACCATCCAAAAAATACCTCTATCTGTCCTGAACAATCTGTCAAAATTTAGTGACGATCTAACGGTGGAAGCTGCGCAACTTGTTTTTCCGGAGCTGGTTGGATTGCTCTGTATTTGCGAAAATTTCTTTTTTCTCTATTGTCTCACACCCTTTTATCTTATCCCTTCACAGTCTCTAAATCATATTGATCAATACCCTAATAGATTCATGGGCTTAAGTTTCATTAAGTTATTGAGTCTCTCTAAATAGGAGGATAACCCAACAATAGGTTCCAAAGGCCACCTAAAGTCACTGGTCAATCACCAACTAGTTCACATATACATTTCTTAAATCTTGTCAAGTAAAACATTCTGTCAACGTGTACCGTTAGATCATGCACATTAACAAAAACCAACTGTCCATTGTTGGCAGAATGGTGGGAAGCTGCAAAATTCCAACTTAGATGGAAACAAAGAGAGAAAACAAAACCTATGTACATACCTTCCTTGGTAGCTTTGAGGAATTGCTGCCAACGCATCAGAAATGGTGGTGAAATTTCCAGACCCATCTTTAGCCACAGTCGTATTTGGATTCTGCGTGGGAGCCTCCGCTGCCTTCAAGACTCTCCCACGCTCCAGTTCCATCCACTTTGGAAAACCATCTTCCCTGGAAGGATTCAACAGCGACCTTTTAGCCAAAAGCCGTCGTTGGAAGCTGGCTGATCCATGCGCAGAAGAAGCTTGACTAGCCATAGCAAGAGAATTGCTGGTAAGTTGCTTCACAATCTCCAAAGTCTTCTCTACTTTATTCTTTTCCTCCCCATATGGGATTCCATCAATGCAGGCTTGTTGGTATGATATAACAGCACTTAACCAATTATTCAATTCAGGCTTTAGTTTCTCCAAATCTTTTCCATCAATGTTGGAAACCGAAATGTTCAGTTCATCTTTAGCATCGTTTAAAAGAGTCATGCAATCATTTAATGCTGCCTTCTTAAATGAATCGTCGATTTTGATTTCATTGACAGTGGATAAAGCCTGATCTAGACCATCATTGGTTGCATTGATGGAAGCCTTGACGAGTTCTTTAGGCCCAGAGGCTGCAGCATTGGCAGTCAATGCTTTTGAAAGGCTTGTCGCGCATACGTCTGGATAATCAGTTAAAGCGCATAAAGCTTTAACTGCATTATCAGCCAGAGGCGCGGGCGCAGGCGTCTGGACTATCTCAGGAGCAGGCGCCGGGGCCTCTTTCTCTTTTGGAGCTGGCGCTGCTGGAGCTTGCTTTTTCTCTGGAACAGGCTTTGGCGGCGGCTGCTTCTCTGGAGAGGCTTTGCTCGCTGGGCTAGGCGGGGTTTTGTTTTCCCTCTTGGTGGCGGTGTTTTTCTCATCAAGATGGTTTTTATACACAACTGCACAAACAGCTGCAGCTGCTAAAAGGAGGATCACAATGAATGAAACAACAGCTATTGTGATCCTCCTTTTAAGTTGTTGTGCCCTCACATTTCTTCGACGCTCTTGTATGAGATCGAAATCTTGAAATGCCATCGCAGTGATTGGAAATTAACTTTTTTTTGAGACAGAGACCCTCTACCGTGGATGATTACCCAAGGCAGAGGTTGTAATAAGGTGTCTTCCAGTAAAAGTTCTCTGTAATTGGCCTCTTTTGGTGGTTTTTTCTTTTATTTTGGTTTATTTTGCTGTCTTTTTTCATGGATCATGGAATTTTTTCAGGTGAGATGAGATTGATGGTACGGAATAGAGATATTTTAGGAAAGGTATGGATCATGCATCCACTCAGTTGAAGGATTTTAGACCAAAAAGAATGGTTGATGTTTATGAGATCTTTCTTGCCGCAATGCATCATTTTTACTTTTTTTTTTCCTCCCACTTTTCTTTTCCATATATTCCTCCTTCAGTAAACATGAGGTCAACTAACTGGTTGGCAGAGCCTCCTTTTGTTTGTTCTTTTTTAGTGCTGAATTATGTTTTCCTTTTCAGGATGAAAATGAGATGGGCAAATGTAAAAGAGCCACATTTTCAGAAAGGACTAGTATGGCTACTCAAAAATTTGATAGGCATATTTGTCATAAATTTGGCAGGTAGATATAGAGAGAGTAGAGTCTCACGGGAAGCAAACTCTGTATTTTTTGGAATGAAGTTATTGTTATACTGAGTATGTGTTGTTGTATTTGTCACAAATTTGATCCATAAGATCCCATATCTTAAAGTTGCTCAAGTGCAAAACCGTGCTTGTACTTATTCAATCAAATTTACATCGTTCCATGTGTCCTTAATTTGTATTTGTTGCATGTTTTTAGTGACTTGGTTAGAAGATGACATCGAGTGGTTTAGAAAATCCTACGTATAGTGGTTAGGAGATGACATCGGTTTATGGTTTTAAGCTATTCTGTTTGAAATATTGATTATACAATTTTAAATAAAATTGAACTGAGTCTTTGTATTATTTTCTACCATACTAAATAAAATAGTTTTTGTACAAGGAAATGATATTATTTGTAAAATTGATTACCTTAATTTTAAATGGTCTTAAACGAACTAAAATGAGATCTTGTTGAATATTTAACAATATCTATATTGACAATTTAGTGTATTAATTTATTGGGTCATATTGTTTCAAAATCAAATCAATCAAACATAATTTAAGCCATATGTTTGTTTTAATAAACTGTCCACTTTCTATAAATGGCAAGAAAATTAGCTAAATTACTAATTTGTCCTCATTAATTGTGCACATCTTATAAAATCCAATGTTGTTTTTAATGGCAAATTGAAAAATACAAGTATTAAATGAGTAAATACAACTTTTTTTCTTTAGTTTTGTGTTAGTTGACATAAACAGTTAATTTGGAACATGAGGAATATAAATATCTATGCCATTTTATTTTTCTCATCGTCTTCCTTCCTACTGTTTATTTTTTGTTTTATATATTTCACTTCCACGATCGAGATGGAAGCCAACAGCGGTGAAAAACGTAATATCTCCGGCATCGGTAAAAAGTGGCCATTAAATGTAATGTCTTTTCTGCATCTCAGTAGAACTGGCCATGATTACTTTAGAAAAGCACCAGCACCGATCAAAGCATGCTCTAACAAAATTATTCCGCATAAATCATGTGATGACTATGAAAATTAAATTTAATTACAAGAAAATTGTGGTAAGTTCATCACTTAAGTTAATTATGATTTATAAATGAAAAGGAAAAACAGAAAAAAGAAATCTTCAGTTTTCATTAGGCTATTTCTCCAGCAAAGTGAAAGAAAAAGGAGACAACGGTTATTTGAATTCATTTGACCGTTGCGACCTCTCTTCCTTCAACGAACCATAACTCCCGCCCCATAACGGTATACTTAGTAGTGCCCCGGCCCAATACTGACATCGGTACTAGTGCACCCGCCGTAGTCTACTACGAGGACTACGAAGCGCCAAAGCAGATCAAGCACCCGTCATCCATGACGTAAGATAAATCAGCGGAAACGTTATAACATTTAAAACTTCAATAATAACAATATGCCCAAGATATACAACGGAATTAAAACGTGTTCGATGAAATGTCTAACATATCCTCCATTACGACATGATAAACATCAAGTCTTTCATCCTAAAAGAGAATGAACAGAAATCTATCCACTTCATTGACCATCATCCCAATGAGCCCACTCGCCGCCGTCTTCTACGAAGATCATTTCGTACTCTGGCTCACCTAAAAAGAAGATAGAGTATCTATTCTTAGCGAAAACATCGCTAGCAAGTAACCCGTCTATACACCTTACGCGACCACACACGACGAGTCACCAGTGTATAAGTCATTGTCCAAAATAAGGTGCTCGGGGTTAGCAAATAACATCTTTATAACAATTCATCAAAACAAATAAATCACATAAATGATACGCGAATACGAAAACAAACATGTATCTAGAATGACATACTACATAAACAAATCATTCGCGAATATCGATCTTTGCATGTCAAGTCTTATGCTTCGTGAGGCATGATGCATGTACTCTTTTTAAAACCAAACACAAAACCCATGCATATGTTTTCTTTCGTAGACGTGCTATGCGCGTCATTTCACAAAACTTTTCATATTCTTCGTGTAGCAGAACTTTATACCCTGTGGGTGATCGGTCTACAACAAACAAAACTTTATACCTCGTGCTGAAAGGTCCACGACCCCATAACATATAACTTTATACCCCATGCTGATAGGTCCACGGCCCCATAACATATATCTTATATCCGTGCTGATAAGTCCACGGCCCCATAAAATACTTTATACCATGCTGTTGATTTACAGGTCACGCTTTTATACCCTGCTTTCGCAGGCGTGACTTTTATACCCTGCGATCAACCAGCAGCCATAGTTTGCTTTTCAAAAACTTTAATCTTCTTTTGTAAACACGTTCTTTCGCAAATCAATTCTCATGTCAAAATACAAAGTGTTCATGTCATGATGCAGATTGCTCATGCAACTTCATATCAAACATGTAAACATACACACACAACTTACATATCAAGTACAAGATCCTGAACCTCAGACACTCCACGCTCGTACCTTTCCACGTCTGCTCGTATCACAAACTCACTTTGGAATCCATTCTTATCCTTATTTATTCATGCTTAACATTTGCACCTCAAGTACACCTGAAATACCCTTGTATTTTTATGATCAAAGGAAGATAATAAAGTTATCACACATATATGGGGCGCGTAAAATGACATGGAACGCCTATACTAGGCGTTCGAAGTGTTCTGGAATGTGTTGGTACACATCGAACGCCTACATGAAGCGCTTTAAGCGACATCGAACACCTTCTGAGGTGTTCGAAGTGTTCTGGAATGTGCCGTGACACATCGAACGCCTAAATAAGGCGCCTTATGTGATATGAAACGCCTAATGTAGGTGTTCGAAGTGTTGAGGAATACACTGGGACACATTGAACGCCTGCTTTAGGTGCCTAATGTGACATTCAGCGCCTAAAGTAGGTGTTCGAAGTGTTCTGACGGTTCCAGAAACTGCAAAATACTGCAGTAACTTCCCCCATCATCTTTCTCCTTCACCCCTTTCATGCTAACACTTCAAATTCAACCTTACCCCATTGAATCTATCAAGCACAACACGCAACAACACAGTTTAATCCTTATATCTATCGGTTTGCATCAACCTTAAGTCTTCTAATATTCATATCTCCAGATGTATCATCAATCTTCTACACCATGCTCAACTTACATCACACCTCCTCTATCTCTTCAATTCTTCCTCAACTCATCTCAAATCATCTAAAGCAACCTTTGGAATACATGATAAACCGTCACAAAGAAATGTTTACACCAATTATTACATCTTAAGGGCATGTTCATCAACAACAAAGCACAACATAGATATTCTTAGAATTTGGCCCCAAAAAACATGACTTCAATCAACCAACAACAACAAATGCATATAGTAGAGCAATTAGCATAAACAAATTAAGATTACCAATGTGTGATCCAAGTTTTCTCTTTATAAGAACATAGGGCCTGTTGAATCAAAATTTGCGTAAAGCGTATAGAAAGATTACTTGCCTTTGTTTCTAGTTAGTCTTACGAGTGTACTGCAAGATTTCGGGAAAGGTTGAACCTAGATTGACTGCACTTTCTTCTTTTTCTTCTTCTTTTCTTCTTTTTTCTCTTTTCTCCTTCTCTTTTTCTCTCCATGCGTTTTTCCTCCCTCTTTTCTGCTTGTAACCGGTGGTCCCCCTCTCTTTTGGGGAGTTATACTAAATGTGTAACTCCCTCATCATTTATGTGAGAGAGGGCATTTCGGTAATTTTGTCTAATTTTCTTAATTCTCCCTTTTAATCCTTTCTTTTCTTTTCCTATATTTTATTTAACTAAGCCTCATAACCTATACAATTAATTAAATTATATTCAAAGTTGTTTTCTAATTACTTAAAAATCGAACGTAAAGTTAAGGGGTATGACATTCCACCCCTATAAAAAGTTTCGTCCTTGAAACTTGCGTACCTTAGTTAAAGAGTTGAGGATACTTCTCCCGCATCTGTTCTTCTAATTCCCAAGTGGCCTCGCGTTTCGTGTGGTTGCTCCACTGAACCTTCACATAAGGGATCACCCGTTTCCTCAACACTTGGTCCTTTCGGTCTACGATCTTCACGGGCATCTCTTCATATGTAATATTGCCGTTGAGTTCCAAAGGTTGAACTTCGAGCACATGGCTTGGATCCGTCACGTACTTCCTTAATTGTGACACGTAGAATACGTTGTGGACTTATGCCAATACCAGAGCCAACCTATATGCCAATTCTCCCACTTTCTCAAGTATCCCGTAGGGACCTATAAAACGGGGACTTAGCTTGCCTTTCACTCCAAACCTCATAATGCCCTTCGTAGGTGATACTCTCAAGTAAACCTTTTCACCTACGTTAAACTCCAAAGGTTGCCGCTTGGAATCCGCCCAACTTTTGTTGCGGTCTTGAGCCGTCTTGAGTCTATCTCGTATGACTTTCACCTTTTCTAGCGCCTTCTCGAGTAACTCCGGTTCAGTGATGGTTCTCGAATTCATCCCAATAAACCGGGGACCTACACTTCCTTCCATACAAAGCTTCAAAAGGAGCCATATCAATTGCACTGTGATGACTGTTATTATAAGAAAATTCCATTAACTTCACCACACCATCCCAGCTTCCTTTGAAATCCAGAACGCAAGCCCTTAACATATCTTCTAGAGTCTGAATAGTCCGTGGTGAGAAAAAGGGGTTTGAGTGATTACAAAATGCATGATTTAAAAAACGTGTACTAAAGAAATGCATGACACGTTTTATGACTTGACATGTTTTTGCATGAAACCTGCCTTATATAGTTCATATATAATGTTGTCGTACTAACGAGCCATGAAGCTTCAAAGCTTACATCAAATGACGAACACTTGTTGTGTTTGAACTATTTTCAGGTGCCACCATTAATGAACTAAACTAGTTCACTAAGTGAAGTACTTAGTTAAATAAACTAAGTAGTTCATTAAATGTTGATATATTTGGAGAAGGCATAAAGGCAACAAATTGAAGAATGGAAAGTCTTCTCCTCTCCTTTATATACACGCCTTTTAACACACACATATATATATATTCAGATTTTTAAAAGGCACTATACACATATATTCCAACGTACTACCTACACGTTACATATTTTACGAACGTACGTTAACGTCACACCACTATATTTACCTTATATTTATGAGTATATTCAGGTCTTATATCATATGATATAAGTCATGGTGATGACAAAATTATTACGACACGGTACACAGTTCTAAACCAAAAATTGTGGTATCGGGTGAATACCGAAACTTCGCCAACGTGTCACGTACTTGCCATATATAGATGGCCAGCCTCTACACTTCAAAATTGGCCGCAAATTTTGTGGCTTACATGGTATATACAGCCATAAAATCATTTCATGTTGGCACACACAAATCACCCCCAATTAAGGCCAAATTGTAGAGATTTCAAATTCAACATTTTTGTCACATGTAGGCCCACTTTAATCAGCCATGAGAGCTGAATATTAAAGTTTAACTTATGTATATTATGTGTAACATAATATATATAACATGTGCTAAAAGTTGGATTTTAATCGGAGAAAAATCGGGTAATCGACAAACATCGAAAATTCGGTTATCTACGAACACGACACATGGAACATTTTTGGCATGACATATAACATGTATCTAGACACTTTTTACATACTCTATACATTCTAAAGTGTTCTAGAAAAATCATTTAAGGGTTGATTGGAATATACCATATGTGTATAATTATTGTGCACTATTTTACAAAGTTTGCAAAAATAATTCAGCACATGTGCAGGAATTTCACACACCATTTTCAGCTTTGTTGGAGCCTAGATAGAGCTTGTTTGGCACTTTAATTAGTGAAAAATAAGCCACACATGATGGGTGACTTTGAAGAGAGCAACACACAAGGAAATATTTCAAAAATACAACACATGCTGAAAATTTTCAGCACATGTGAATAGTGGCCGAATTTACTATTCATTTGTCCGTAATTTGCATCCCAAAATTGAAGGGATTGAATAGTGATTATTTGGTAGTCTTTTGAATTATTTTTGGCACATGTTTTTCAAGTTAATCTCAGATTTTTACAACACACTAAATGGTGACAAGGTTAGACCAATCATGAAGTGCCAAGTAAGCAAGGCCAAGATAATCATCCAATGAAGTGTTGCCAAGTAAGCAAGTTGATGTCACATTTACACAAGGCATTCTTCAAAGGACTTAAAAGTAAATTCTCAAGATGGAAAAGAGCCCTAGGGGGGTGGCCAAGGCTGATTAAAAGGAGATGAGATGTAGCAAACAAAAGCAAGACAATTCTCATATTCTCTCAAGTACAAAAAGTGTCTTCCACTTTCTTCTTCTACCTTTCTTTCTTCTTCTCTCTCAAGCCTATTGTTCTTATGTTCAAATATATTGAATAGGCTTTGTATAGACCACCATACTCGCTCATTGTTGTAAAAGGTTGATCAAGGTGTGATCATTCCTTCATTCGTTCGGTGGTGGTGTTCGTGAAAGGTGTGATTACTTGTATCGTTTGTAAAGGATTGAAGTTGGTGTGTAACTGTAGAGATAAGGGGGTTTGAGTGATTTCAAAATAAGTGACTTAAATGTATATATATATAAACATGTACAAACATATATAAACGTGTACATGTATGCATGATATCTTGCCATTACTTGCCTTATTTAGCTTATATATTATGTTGCCGTACTAACGAGCCATGAAGCATTAAAGCTTACATCATATGGCAAACATTTGTTGTGTTTACACTATTTTCAGGTGCCACCATTAATGAACTAAACTAGTTCATTAAGTGAAGTACTTAGTTTAATAAACTAAGTAGTTCATTAAAGGAAGCCACATTTGGAAAAGGCACAAAGGCAACAAGACTAAGGAAGGAAAGTTTTCTCCTCCTCCCCATCTTAATTATACACGCAATATACATATATATTACACCTATTTTCAGATTTTTTTAAAAGGCACATACACATGTATTCCAACGTACTACCGACACGTTATATATTTTACGTACGTACGTTAACGTCACACCACTATACTTAACTCATATTTATGAGTATATTCAGGTCTTATATCATATGATATAAGATATGGTGATGACAAATCAAATACAACACGATAAAAGGTTCTAAACCGAAATTTGTCGTATCAGGCGAATACCGAAACTTCGCCAACGTGTCACGTACTTGCCATAAATAAATGGCCAGCTCATATACATAAAAAATGGATTAAAATTTCGTGCACATGACAGAAAAATCAGCCAAAAATACTTTCCATGTTGGCACACACAAATTACTCCACATTAAGGCCAAAATTTGAAGATTCCAAGTTTAATTTTGTCACATGCTAATGGTACCACTTTAAACCAGCCAAGTGCTGAGATTTAAAGTATATATTATATATATTATGTATAACATAATATATATAACATGTGCAAAAGTTGGAATTTAAATTAGAGAAAAATCGGGTAATCGATAAATATCGAAAATTCGGTTTTCTACGCACACAACACATGGAACGTTTTTGGTACATCATGTGACACGTATCTAGACACTTTTTACATATGATATACATCTTAAAGTGTTCTAGAAAATTAAATTAAGGGCTGATTGGAATATTACATGTGTGTATTATTAAATGTGCACTATTTTACAAAGTTAGCAAAAATAAATTTCAGCACATGCACATACACATTCCAACGTCTACACCAGCTGATTTGGAGCATATGTGGAGCTTTGTTGGCATCTTGATAGGTCAAGGATCAATCATACAATGTTGGTGAATTGAAGAGAGAAGCTACAAATGGTAAGAATTCAAAATATATCTCTCTTATATCACATGCTGAAAATTTCAGCATGCTAAAATGTTGCTGGCCGATTTTTGCTCTTAAATGTGACATATTTTGTCATCTTTCATTATGTGATTGATTGGAAGAAGAAATGGAAATGTTTTGAATATTATTTGAATTAATAAAGTGTGATATTTTATATATCACACATGCTGAAAATTTTTCAGCATGTGTGAAGACATGTGGCCGAATTTGTAAGCTTGGATGTGTCCAAGTTCATTTCTTATGTGATAGAAATACTTACCATAACATGATGATTCAATTTTTAAAGAAAAAATCAAGGTATATTGGGCATTATTTTGAAAGAAATGGAATGATACACATGCTGAAAATTCAGCATGGAAATGAGACATAATGGCCGATTTTTTCATTAAGGTTGGAAGGATTTTTTGTCTTACAATTTATGTGAATATCTTATGATTTATGGAAGTTATTTTGTGATGATTTTTGGCGCATGGTTAAGTGTAATTCTCAGATTTTTTCCAAGTCATCATGATGACAACGTTGAACCAATAAGGAGGTGCCAAGTAAGCGAAGACTAAATGATCATCCAATAAGAAGGTGACAAGTAAGCAAGGCCTTGTCACAATGATGTCTTACACTCTCTCAAGGACTTAAAAGATAATTTTCAAGAGGGGAAGACAAGCAAAGGGGGACAGCTGCACCATTATAAGGAAAGAAGAGAGCAAACAAAACAACAACAAGCATTGCAATTCAAAGAGATCAAAAAACCTAGCTCTTCTTCTCCTACATCTTCTTTCTTTCTCTCTTCTTGTAAAGCCTATTGTTTTCATATCTTTCAATCTTGAATAGGCTTGAGATAAACCACCATTCATATATCTTTGTAAAAGATTGATCAAGGTGTGATCAATCTTCACTCTAGCAAGGTGGTGGTGTTCGTGCGAATTGTACTTACAATACAAGGTTTGTAAAGGGTTGGAGTTAGGTGTAACTCTATCAACCCTGTGGTAAGGTGTGTTGTGTGTGTGTGATTAATGTGAACCAAGGAAGGTGTTCCTTGAAGACTGGAGTAGGTTGTTTATAACCGAACCAGTATAAAAATCTTGGTGCCATTTACTTTCTGCATTTACTTTTCAGTTACTGCACTGTTTATCCTTCTTGTTCGCATACGTAAAAATAGTAAACGATTTTCAAAAATTACGAAAATTTCCAGAAATATACTCACACGTTCTAGAGTTAATTTGGCACAAGTTTCAACCCTTTTGGATAAGTATAAGTCAATCAAACATCAAAAGTTCTGAGACTAGTGCAGTCTGATTTTCAGACTTGCAAAGGTTGAGACTTTGGTTGCAGTTGACCTATTTCCCAAAAGAATTTTCCAAAACTGTTTCAACGCATTTAAATATAGTATATAAGGAGTTAGTGGTTAAATTTTCAGAGCATTTGGACGTTCACACAAATAGGAATTAATTTTTCAAAACCATCTACCGTTTCTGGCAGATTTGCACAATCTGATTACCAACGGTTTTTGAAGGGGTTAAAGGTTGAATTTTAATTTGAAATTTTTAGGGGACCCTCATAACATCTGAGGCTAAGTTCTCTCAAAATTTCATAATTTTTGGAGACCTCTAACCTAGTTTTAAAAACGTTTTAAAACTGGTCCTGAAAACAGAATCTGTTTTCAGAACTTGAATTGTTCAAGTTTAAAGAAATTTTAAAAACCACACTTTCCGCACCATCTATTCAACCCCCCTTCTAGTGGTGCCTTGCAGATCCTACAAGTGGTATCAGAGCGCAGGAACACTCATTTCAAGGAATCCAACGATTCAGTGAGATGGCAACCACAAATCTCAAAACCGAGCAAGAAGGTATGTCGAGCCAAAGGCCTCCACTTTTCGACGGTGAGTCATTTATTCAGTGGAAACTTAGAATGAAGCTTTTTCTTATGGCTATAGATATAGATCTTTGGTCAATCATTGAAGATGGTCCTTATGTCCCATCTAAGGTATCCACTGTAGACGGAGTCACATTAGAAGTCGTTAAATCTAGACAAGAATATACGAGTGATGATAAAAAGAAACTTAGTATGAATGCTAGGGCTATGCAACTACTCTTAAACGGATTAAGTAAGAGTGAGTCTAGTTATGTGTCAAACTGTTCGAGTGCACAAGAAATGTAGAGGATACTAGAAATGAAACACGAAGGCACGAGTCAAGTAAAAGAGTCAAAAATTAACATGCTCATGTCCACACTTGAGTCTTTTAAATTATTGCCCAATGAGTCTATTGTAGATATGGATCTTCGTTTGACTAACATCTACAACTCTCTTGAGTCTCTTGGTAAGGCTTTTACTACGCAGGAAAAGGTAAGAAAGTCCTACGAAGCCTTCCTTCTGAATGGGACCCAAAAGTGACCGCAATAGAAGAAAGCAAGGAAACTAAATCAATAAAGATGGAAGAACTAATCGGATCACTTAAAGTTTACGAAAATAAACTCACCATTCGGAAATCGGAATCATTTAAACAAGGTAAAGCTATTGCTTTTAAATCAAATGGATACGTCTCCCCCCCTCCGATCACGTAGAGGATAGTGATTCCGAATCGGATAATGATGACGTAATTCTATTGGCTAAAGGATTGAGAAAATTTATGAGAAGGTCATTTAGAAACAAAAATAAGGGCACTACTACTAAGAGAAATAAGAACAAGTCAAACGATAAAGACGTTAAATGTTATGAATGTGGCAAACTTGGACACTTATCATATGACTGCCCAAATAAAGAAAAGCAAACTACGAAGTACCCTGACAAGGAGCGGAACAAACATAGACTCATCTCAGAACCCAAACAAAGGAAACGTGCTCTAAAGGCCTCCACCTGGAGTGATTCATCAGATTCTGAAACTGAGACCGAAGAGGAGACCGCACAAGTATGCTTTGCATCCAAAGCATCTAATGAGGTATCATCTGATTCTGACTCTGACTCTGAACCTTCTTATGATGATCTTTTTAGTCAGTATCTAGAATTGCATAAATTCACTAAGACTCTCGCTAAAGAAAAGAAACGATTAATTGAAGACAAGAAACTGTTAGAATCTTCTAACGAGAATTTTGTCGCTCAATTAAGCGATTCAAAGAAAGAGTCATCATGCGTCATCGCTGCATTAAAGACTGAGATTTCATCATTAACCACTTAAAATAATGAAATGAAATACGAGATTTCAAATTTGAAATCAAGGAATACCGATTTAGAGAAAATGATGAAACAGTTTGATACAGGGTCCAACATGCTGCATCGCATCATATTATCACAAAAGCATGACATCAACAAAACTGGACTGGGATACGTTGATACTAACGAAGTATCAACGAAACCAACCAAGTTTGTTGTGTCTAAGAAAGTAGACACCCCTAAGCCGCAAGTGGCGTCTAAGATGACGCAGAAAACGCCCCCTTCCTCACGCCCCATCTCTTCATATCATGTGAAATATAACTTTGTACCTTATAGATATGAAAAGAAGAGAATAATGCATACACGGAATTCATATCATCCACGCATTACGCACACACACAAGGACATATCAAAAACGTCCTTTATTTAATGAGTATAAGGGAGTCCTTGGGCAAAGGCCCAAAGTGCATGCACCACATGTCTATTATATCGCACCTTCATCTACATTCTTGCCATTTGATAGACCGAGAAGGATCACCCAAGTATGGGTACCGAAAGGTACTTTTACCAAGAGGTGATTAACTAACTCGAAAGGACCCAAAATTAAAAGGGTACCTAAATCATCTTTTCACATTGCAGGGAGACCACACATCGAAAGATACATCAATAAAGTGGTTCCTTGATAGTGGTTGCTCGAGGCACATGACGGGTGCCCCGAGCTTGTTCTCCAAATTAAAGAAGGTCACAAAAGGCGGATCCGTGACAACAATGAAGGCAAGATCATCGGAAAAGGTACGATTGGTAATCCGAACACACTCCAAATCTCCAACGTATTTTTGGTAAGCAACTTATCCTACAATCTTCTTAGCATTTCTCAATTTGTTGACAATGGTTTTAATGTGTGTTTTACTCACCCTTATTGCAACATAATAAATAAAAATAGAGAAATCGTTTTAAAAGGAAAACGAGAAGGCAATATTTTTACGCTATCTATGGATGATGTAGTAGACGCTAAAGTTAAGTGTTTTATGTCGAATGAACCCAATGTGAATTTATGGCATAGACGTTTAGGACACATTGGCATTTCCACACTAGAAAAACTTCAACGAAAGAACCTAGTACGGGGATTGCCTACGCTTGACTTAGACAACTTTCAGTTGTGTGAATCTTGCATAAAAGGCAAACAAACACGTGAGTCATTTAAGCTGAAAAATGAAATAAGCACGACTAGAATATTAGAACTATTGCATATCGATTTGTTTGGTCCTAGTCACACTACAAGCCTTGGTGGGCTTCACTATGCTTGCGTAATTGTTGATGACTTTTCCCGTTATACTTGGACTTTATTTCTTGCACATAAGGATGATAGCACCGTTGAGATTGCTAAATTAATTAAACAACTTGAAAATCAATACGGTGTAAATGTGAAAAGGATAAGAAGCGATAGAGGCAGTGAGTTTAAAAACAAAGAGATGATTTCGTTTTGCGAAGAAAAAGGAATTAAGCATGAGTTTTTGCCACCTAGAACTCCACAATTAAATGGAGTAGTAGAAAGAAAGAATCACACATTACAAGAAATCGCTAGAACCATGCTTTGAGAAAATAAATTGCCTAGATTTCTGTGGGCGGAAGCCGTAAATTGTGCATGCTATATTGTAAATCGCCTATCTATAAGAAAGAAAATAAACAAGACGCCTTATGAGATTTTGAATGATCGCATGCCTAAGATTGACTATTTTCGTGTGTTTGGATGCAAATGTTTTGTCTTGAATACAAAAGATAATTTAGATAAATTTGAATCCAAATCAATTGAGTGCATTTTTGTTGGATATTCTATAAATTCGAAGGCATATAGATGTTATGATCCTCTCACTAGACAAATTATAGAATCTATTCAAGTTAAATTCAATGAATTTGGTGAGATTGATAAAGATAAGAAATATGACGATGATTTTGAATTGAAACCCGTTTTGAATGAAGATAATGATTCTTTTGATATGCATGATATGAATGAGACACTAGAAATGCATGATCATATAGAAATGCATGATAACTTAGAAAATAATCAACCAAGATGGCATAGAGATCACCCACATGATCTCATCATAGGCGACCTCACTCACGGTGTGCGACCACGTAGAAGAATTACTTCGGATGAAATAAATGAATTTCATGCTATGATTTCTGAAATTGAGCCCAAAAATGTGCATGATGCTTTGAGTGATTCTTCTTGGATTGATGATATGCATGACGAACTTAATCAATTCGTTAGAAACGATGTATGGGATTTAGTGCCACGACCACAAGATAAAACTATAATAGGCACAAAGTGGGTGTTTAGGAATAAAATGAATGAAGAAGGAAAGGTTGTTAGGAATAAAGCGAGACTTGTAGCACAAGGCTATAATCAAGAGGAAGGAATTGACTACGATGAAACATTTGCACCCGTAGCACGATTAGAAGCTATACGACTATTACTTGCTATTGCTTGCATGAAAAACTTTAAATTATATCAAATGGACGTGAAAAGTGCATTTCTAAACGGATTTATACAAGAAGAAGTATACGTGAAGCAACCACCCGGTTTTGAACATTTGTAACATACCGATCACGTGTACATACTAAAGAAGGCACTATATGGGCTAAAGCAAGCACCGAGAGCATGGTATGATCATTTTGCTACATTCCTTTTAGAAAATGATTTTAAACGTGGTACTATAGATAGTACACTATTTTTGAAACAAGAAAAATCGGATTTACTTATTATCCAAATCTATGTTGATGACATTATTTTCGGTTCTACCTCACATAGTCTTGTTAAAGATTTTGAAAATTGCATGAAATCTGAATTTGAAATGTCTATGGTTGGTGAACTTAATTATTTTCTTGGCTTGCAGATTAAGCAAACGAGTAAAGTGATTCATATAAGCCAAGCAAAATATGTTAATGACATGATTAAAAAGTTTAATTTCGAAAATTTGTAACCATCCCCCACCCCTATGAGTGTCACTACTAAATTAGACAAAGACGAACATGGCAAAGACGTTGATAATGGCTTATATCGATCTATGATAGGCTCTTTGCTATATTTAACTGCTAGTAGGCCTGATATCATGTTTAGTGTTTGCATGTGTGCACGTTTTCAAAGTCAACCTAAGGTGTCACACTTCAATGCGGTAAAAAGAATATTCCGTTATATTAAGCACACGCCCACCTTAGGAATTTGGTACGATAAGGATTCTACATTTGACTTACATGCTTACACTGATGCAGATTATGGTGGCTGCAAAATAGATAGTAAAAGCACGAGCGGAACTTGCCAATTTATAGGAAATTCCCTTATTTCATGGTTTTCCAAAAAGCAAGCAAGTGTTGCTTTGTCCACTACTGAGGCTGAGTACATGGCTCTTAGCCTTTGTTGCACACAATTGTTGTGGATAAAACAACAACTTTCGGACTTTGGAATTACCGTAAATAAAATTCCTATATATTGTGATAGTATGAGTGCCATAAATTTGTCTAAGAATCCCGTGTTACATTCTAAGGCTAAGCACATAGAAGTATGCTATCACTTTCTTCGTGATCATGTAAACAATGGTGACATTGTCATAGATCACGTACGCACAGAAGCACAAGTAGCAGATATCTTTACAAAAGCCTTAAATCAAGCCACGTATGAATCTCTTCGTTCTAAATTAGGCATGATTCCCGTTGATATGATTTGATTTGACATGATTTGATTTACTTTTCTTTTTGACAGGAATCTTTTGATTTACTTTCCAAAATAAAGGGGGAGAGAAAAACATGATTTAAGGGGGAGAGAGACATTTAAGGGGGAGACACACACATTGATATTAATTGCACAAATCAAGAGGGAGCCGGATTTGAAATTCGAAATTCAAATCTCAAATATGTGCATGTTTCGAGGGGGAGAGATAGCATTTAAATCATGTGCATAAATTATTTTGAAAATCGTCAAAAGGGGGAGATTGTAGAGATAAGGGGGTTTGAGTGATTTCAAAATAAGTGACTTAAATGTATATATATATATAAACGTGTACAAACATATATAAACGTGTACATGTATGCATGATATCTTGCCATTACTTGCCTTATTTAGCTTATATATTATGTTGCCGTACTAACGAGCCATGAAGCATTAAAGCTTACATCATATGGCAAACATTTGTTGTGTTTACACTATTTTCAGGTGCCACCATTAATGAACTAAACTAGTTCATTAAGTGAAGTACTTAGTTTAATAAACTAAGTAGTTCATTAAAGGAAGCCACATTTGGAAAAGGCACAAAGGCAACAAAGCTAAGGAAGGAAAGTTTTCTCCTCCTCCCCATCTTAATTATACACGCAATATACATATATATTACACCCATTTTCAGATTTTTTTAAAAGGCACATACACATGTATTCCAACGTACTACCGACACGTTATATATTTTACGTACGTACGTTAACGTCACACCACTATACTTAACTCATATTTATGAGTATATTCAGGTCTTATATCATATGATATAAGATATGGTGATGACAAATCAAATACGGCACGATAAAAGGTTCTAAACCGAAATTTGTCGTATCAGGCGAATACCGAAACTTCGCCAACGTGTCACGTACTTGCCATAAATAAATGGCCAGACCATATACATAAAAAATGGATTAAAATTTAGTGCACATGACAGAAAAATCAGCCAAAAATACTTTCCATGTTGGCACACACAAATTACTCCACATTAAGGCCAAAATTTGAAGATTTCAAGTTTAATTTTGTCACATGCTAATGGTACCACTTTAAACCAGCCAAGTGCTGAGATTTAAAGTATATATTATATATATTATGTATAACATAATATATATAACATGTGCAAAAGTTGGAATTTAAATTAGAGAAAAATCGGGTAATCGATAAATATCGAAAATTCGGTTTTCTACGCACACAACACATGGAACGTTTTTGGTACATCATGTGACACGTATCTAGACACTTTTTACATATGATATACATCTTAAAGTGTTCTAGAAAATTAAATTAAGGGCTGATTGGAATATTACATGTGTGTATTATTAAATGTGCACTATTTTACAAAGTTAGCAAAAATAAATTTCAGCACATGCACATACACATTCCAACGTCTACACCAGCTGATTTGGAGCATATGTGGAGCTTTGTTGGCATCTTGATAGGTCAAGGATCAATCATACAATGTTGGTGAATTGAAGAGAGAAGCTACAAATGGTAAGAATTCAAAATATATCTCTCTTATATCACATGCTGAAAATTTCAGCATGCTAAAATGTTGCTGGCCGATTTTTGCTCTTAAATGTGACATATTTTGTCATCTTTCATTATGTGATTGATTGGAAGAAGAAATGGAAATGTTTTGAATATTATTTGAATTAATAAAGTGTGATATTTTATATATCACACATGCTGAAAATTTTTCAGCATGTGTGAAGACATGTGGCCGAATTTGTAAGCTTGGATGTGTCCAAGTTCATTTCTTATGTGATAGCAATACTTACCATAACTTGGTGATTCAATTTTTAAAGAAAAAATCAAGGTAAATTGGGCATTATTTTGAAAGAAATAGAATGACACACATGCTGAAAATTCAGCATGGAAATGAGACATAATGGACGATTTTTTCATTAAGGTTGGAAGGATTTTTTTGTCTTACAATTTATGTGAATATCTTATGATTTATGGAAGTTATTTTGTGATGATTTTTGGCACATGGTTAAGTGTAATTCTCAGATTTTTTTCCAAGTCATCATGATGACAACGTTGAACCAATAAGGAGGTGCCAAGTAAGCGAAGACTAAATGATCATCCAATAAGAAGGTGCCAAGTAAGCAAGGCCTTGTCACAATGATGTCTTACACTCTCTCAAGGACTTAAAAGATAATTTTCAAGAGGGGAAGACAAGCAAAGGGGGACGGCTGCACCATTATAAGGAAAGAAGAGAGCAAACAAAATAACAACAAGCATTGCAATTCAAAGAGATCAAAAAGCCTAGCTCTTCTTCTCCTACATCTTCTTTCTTTCTCTCTTCTTGTAAAGCCTATTGTTTTCATATCTTTCAATCTTGAATAGGCTTGAGATAAACCACCATTCATATATCTTTGTAAAAGATTGATCAAGGTGTGATCAATCTTCACTCTAGCAAGGTGGTGGTGTTCGTGCGAATTGTACTTACAATACAAGGTTTGTAAAGGGTTGGAGTTAGGTGTAACTCTATCAACCCTGTGGTAAGGTGTGTTGTGTGTGTGTGATTAGTGTGAACCAAGGAAGGTGTTCCTTGAAGACTGGAGTAGGTTGTTTATAACCGAACCAGTATAAAAATCTTGGTGCCATTTACTTTCTGCATTTACTTTTCAGTTACTGCACTGTTTATCCTTCTTGTTTGCATACGTAAAAATAGTAAACGATTTTCAAAAATTACGAAAATTTCCAGAAATATACTCACACGTTCTAGAGTTAATTTGGCACAAGTTTCAACCATTTTGGATAAGTATAAGTCAATCAAACATCAAAAGTTCTGAGACTAGTGCAGTCTGATTTTCAGACTTGCAAAGGTTGAGACTTTGGTTGTAGTTGACCTATTTTCCAAAAGAATTTTCCAAAACTGTTTCAACCCATTTAAATATAGTATATAAGGAGTTAGTGGTTAAATTTTCAGATCATTTGGACGTTCACACAAATAGGAATTAATTTTTCAAAACCATCTACCGTTTCTGGCAGATTTGCACAATCTGATTACCAACGGTTTTTGAAGGGGTTAAAGGTTGAATTTTAATTTGAAATTTTTAGGGGACCCTCATAACATCTGAGGTAAGTTCTCTCAAAATTTCATAATTTTTGGAGACCTCTAACCTAGTTTTAAAAACGTTTTAAAACTGGTCCTGAAAACAGAATCTGTTTTCAGAACTTGAATTGTTGAAATTTAAAGAAATTTTAAAAACCACACTTTCCGCACCATCTATTCAACCCCCCCTTCTAGTGGTGCCTTGCAGATCCTACAGTAACTCCATCAACCCTTTGTGGTAAGGTGTTATTTTATTTAGTAATAACCGAGGAAGGTGTCCTCGAAGACTGGAGTAGGTTGATTTAACCGAACCAGTATAAAATTCCTTGTGTTCTTTATTTTTCAGCACTTACTTTCTGTTTTCAGCACAGTGCATCATTTTTATCACGTTTTTAAAAATAGTAAACGAACTTCAAAAATCAGGAAACTTTCAAGAAACATAGCCACACGTCTTAAGGTTTTTTTGGTGTAAGTTTCAACCCTTTTGGACAAGTATAAGTCATCCAAACGTCAAAAGTTCTGATACTAGTGCAGTCTGATTTTCGGACTTGCAAAGGTTGAGACTTTGAATGTATTTGACTAACAATCCAAAGGAATTTTTTAAAACTGTTTCAACCCAAATAAACACACATAGTAACGGGTTTGTCATTAAATTTTCAGACCATTTGGAGCCACGGTTTAATCGGAATGAAAATTTTAAATCAGACTACCGTTTCTGACAGAATTGCGCAATCTGACCACCAACCATTTTTAAAGGGGATAAAGGTTGAATTTTAATCTGAAATTTTTAGGAGATACTCAGAACATATGAGACTAAGATCTCTCAAAATTTCAAAATTTTTGAAGACCTGTAACCTAGTTTTCAAAACTTTTCAAAACAGGTCCTGAAAACAGAACTTAGAAGTAAATCGTGGATTCAGAAGTTGGGTTTTTGGTCTAAAACAATTTTAAAAACCACATTTTCCGCACCCACTATTCAACCCCCCTTCTAGTGGTGCCTTGCAGATCCTATAGTCCGCTCAGACTGTCCATCGGTTTGGGGATGATACGCTATACTCAACCTTAATTCTGTGCCCATGGTTTTCTGAAATGCTGTCCAGAACTTAGAAGTAAATCGTGGACCTCGGTCGGAAACTATACTCACCCGAACACCATGCAAGCTGACAATATTATCCATATATAGATTTACCAACTTGTCGAGAGACGATTCACTTGAGATGGGTAGAAAATGTGCAGACTTTGGTTAATCGATCCATAATGACCCAAATCATGTCACATCCATTTCTCTTCTTTGTTAAACCCGCTATGAAATCCATCGTGACATGTTCCTATTTCCATTCTAGAATCTCTAACGGCATCAGTAATCCTCCAGGCCGTTGGCGTTCTGCCTTGACTTGTTGACAAACTAAACACCTCTCTATAAACTCCGCAATATGTCTTTTTATTATGGACCACCAATAATATTGCTTGAGATCTCTGTACATCTTGGTGCTTCTAGGATGTATCAATAACCTCGAGTTGTGAGCTTCTTGCAAAATTTCTCTTCTAAGTTCATCTACATCAGCACACATAGTTTTCCTCTGAACCATAGGCTCCCATCCTCATTGACCTGAAATCCCTCAACCTGATCATGTTTCATCCTTTCCATTATCTCACTTAGGGTCTTATCATTCTTTTGATCCTCTTTTACCGGGTCAATCAAATTCGGTGTGATGGTCAATGCTGTCAAAGCATTCACCATGGAGTCAATCAAATCTAAACCGAATTCTTCCATTTCTCTTTCCAATGGTGATTGTCGCGTATGGCTGGACTTCCTTCTTAATGCATCAGCCACTTTATTAGCCTTTCCTGGGTGGTAATGGATGGTCAAATCGTAGTCTTTCAGCAATTCCAACCATCTCTGCTGCCTCATGTTTAATTCTTTCTGAGAGAACAAATACTTTAAGCTCTTATGGTCCGTGAATACCGCACACTTTTTCCCATATAAGTAATGCCGCCAGATCTTCAAGGCAAACACAACTGCTGCAAGTTCCAGGTCGTGCATCGGATAGTTTTGTTCATAAGGCTTTAGCTGCCTTGAGGCATATGCAATGACTCGTTTGTGTTGCATTAAAACACAACCTAAACCATTCTTCGACGCATTGCTATAAATCACAAACCATCAGTTTCGGAGGGTTGAGCCAATACTGGAGCTGTGGTTAATCTCTTCTTAAGCTCAATGAAGCTTTTCTCATATTCCGCCGTCCACTCAAACTTGGACTTCTTTTGAGTAAGGTGACTGAGAGGCGTTGCTATGGTTGAGAATCCCTCCACGAACTTCCTATAGTAACCCGGTAGACCCAAGAAACTTCTCACTTCTGTGACATTAATGGGTCTAGGCCACTCCGTGATAGCTTTCACCTTCTTCGGATCCACAGCAATCCCCTCATCCGATATCACGTGACCAAGAAAAGCCACACTCCTTAGCCAGAACTTGCACTTGCTAAACTTAGCATAAAGTTGTTTCTGCCTCAAAATGCCTAGAACAATTCTCAGATGCTTTGTGTGAGTTTGCTCGTCAGGAGAATACACTACAATATCATCTATGAATACCACCACAAACCTATCCAACTGTTCTCGAAAAACGGTATTCATAAGATCCATAAAGGCTGCAGGGGCATTCGTCAACCCAAATGGCATCACTAAGAACTCATAGTGGCCATATCTCATGCGGAAGGCTATCTTTGCAATGTCTTCAGCCTTCACTCGTAATTGATGGTATCTGGATCTGAGATCAATTTTGGAGAAAATCTTGGCACCCTTGAGCTGGTCAAACAAATCTTCAATTTACGGAAGGGGGTATTTATTCTTGATGGTAATTTTATTCAACTCTCGATAGTCAATACAAAGTCTCATATTACCATCCTTCTTCTTTACAAATAAAGCAGGTGCTCCCCAAGGTGGCACGCTGGGGCAAATAAACTTCTTGTCTAATAACTCCTGAAGTTGTTCTTTCAGCTCCCTCAATTCTGTCGGAGCCATTCTGTAAGGGGCTTTAGAAATGGGTTCGACTCCCGGAATCAGATTTATCTCAAACTCGACTTCCCTCGGAGGTGGCACACCTGGCAATTCTTCCGGGAACACATGTAGAAACTCGTTGACTACCTGGATTTGCTTAATAGATGGTACTTCTTGAGTAACATCTATCGCATACACTAAGAACCCCTCGGCACCTTTCCTTAAGCCTCTGCATGCTTGAGCAACTGACATATACACCTTCCTGGGGACTTTCTTTTGTTCCGCCTCTCCTTGGAACATTACCTCTTCCATCTTAGTATTCTTGACTGTCACTTGCTTCAATTGACAATCAATGTTGGCGTGATACTTGGCCAACCAGTCCATTCTTAATATAACGTCGAAGGCATACATCTAAATAGAGATCAGTGTGGTGGAGAACATTTGTCCTTCAAACTCTAACTCGCAATCCCGGTAATGCTGATACGAAACAATAATTTGATCTTCGGTCGCTTGAAGTACAGAGTTTCTAACCACTCAAGCAGATTAACAAGGTGCTTAGTGAATCTCTTTGCCACAAAGAAGTGGCTTGCACCACTATCAGAAAGCACGCTGGCAGGTGTCTTATTTACTAAAACCGCACCTAAGACCATATCAAGTTTTGCATAGGGAGTTAAACACGTAGAGACTTAATTCACTCGAAATTCAAAGTTAATTTAAGTTGTACCTGCTACCACATCGGTGGCTTCCTGTATGTCGGTATCGGTCATAACATGGACACGGGCATTTGTTCTCAGCTTTGCCCTAGGCTGCTGGGCCACTTCTCCTGGAACATTTTTCTTCATCTCGGGACAATCTATAATCATATGGCCCACCTGTCCACATCTGTAACATGCTCCAGCCAACTTTCTGCATTCTCCAACATGGTTCCTGTTGCAGTGTGGGTAAATTCCCACCGCCTGCTGGACTACTGTGTTCTGCACTGGAGGTCTCTGAAAATTTCCGGCTGGGCTTCTCTTCGGGACCTTGACCCAACGTCTGGATCTACCGCCAACCTCACCTCATCCCTCGGCCTTTTTCCTCTGTCAGACGACCCTACACTGGCTTCCCTAGCTGCTACTCTACGGAAATCACTTTCGACACAGAAGCATGCATCCGGCATATCTTCGTAAGTTCTCATTCCGGTGGTCACTATCGCCGACTGAATTCTGGAGTCCAATCCCCTCTCAAATTTCGTCATCTTCAGACGATTATCAGACATAATTGCCGGAGCAGATTTACCTAATGCATGAAACTGATCTGCATATTCCGACACTGTCATTCGACCCTGATCCAATCTATCAAACGCCCTTATCTTGTCTAATATCGCAGTCTCTGGCACGTAGTACTTCAGAAAAACCTCACAGAACTGTGCCCATGAGATAGGTGGGGTCGTTCTCAACACCATTCCAGCCCACCATTCGCCAGCCTTGCCACATAGAAGGGGTGTGGCCACATCTACCTTTATCTCCTCAGACACTTGCACTAACCGGAAACATTTCTCCACCTCAGCCAACCGGTGCTGAGCCTCCTCAGGATCAGTACATCCTTAAAACTCTGGAACTCTCATCTTCCTCATCGCTCCGTAGAAGAACCGGATGTTATGTTGCGGTGGTGGAGGAGACGGAGGCTGCTGCTGCTGAGCAAATCCTTGTGCGATCACAGTTAGTGCATCAATGAGCACCTGGGGTAAAATCACTGGTGGTGGCTGGTTCTCCTGTCCGTTGCCAGAGTTTCCTGTGTTATCTCTTCTTGGAGGCATTTTCTCTGAAAAGTCAACGTTCCATTAGCAATCAGTAGATACAAGATGTTACTGAAAGCTTGAATGCGTAAAGATGGGTGGAGTGTGAAATAAGAATATTAACACGAAATTAGATGATAAACGCGCCCGCACACACCCGACCGTGATCATACTTAGACCCTAGAGAAATCAGCACTTATAACTAAGGATCAAACTTAAGGGAAAATCACATCTTAAATTGCTAAAAGATCATGAACCTAAGTTTCCGAGATAGATCTGAAGCCTAGGCTCTGATACCACCTGTAGTGCCCCAGCCCGATACCGACATCGGTACCAGTGCACCCGCTGTAGTCTACTACGAGGACTACGAAGCGCCAAAGCAGATCAAGCACCCGTCATCCATGACGTAAGATAAATCAGCAGAAACGTTATAAAATTTAAACCTTCAATAATAACAATATGCCCAAGATATACAGCGGAATTAAAACGTGTTCGATGAAATGTCTAACATATCCTCCATTACAACATGATAAACATCAAGTCTTTCAATGTGATAACCGTAATTAAAAAAAAAGGATAAAAAAGATTTATTAATTAATTAAATTTACAACCTAAATAATTACCCATTACCCAAATCCCTCCCTAATAACCACCCACTCTCCTTAACTGCTGCCATTATCCCCTCCATTAAATTCCCCAACCATTATTTCCCATCCCCACCCACAACAAATCAGTGAACATTATAAAAAGAAAATAAAGAAAAGCAAGGCAAAAGGAAAAGCAAAAGCAGGCGGCAGTGGTGAAGCAAAAAAAAGGAGAGGAAGCGGAGAGAAGGAAAAAAGAGGAGTGGAGAAGAGAATTGGTCCACTCACACCAAATCCAACCTCCGTGTCAAGAAAATTCTTCATTTGACAAGTAGGTTACCCTCCCCTCAGTCGGATTGCTTTGGATTCCCTCGCTTTCTGTTTTAAGAAATATTTGATTATCACTGTATGTTTATCTTTTGCATGTTTATTATGAATCCTTTATGTTTTGGTATAAAAATTGCGTGTTTGGCCTTAGATATAAATCACATAGCACGGAAATAGGTCGAAACAGGTTCAGTTCGTCGAAAAACGCACCTAGAGGCGGCGCGTGTGTCACACGCGCGGTGGCTCACACGCACCCTTGAGTGGCGCGTGCAGTATACGCACTGACATCGTCAGTTGCGTTATGAAGAATGCGTTAAATGGAATCGAATGGAATTGATTTGGGGTAAATCATAGTTAAAACCAAAAAGTTATGGATTTTTGAAGGAAATTAGAATTTAAAGAAAATAATAAAAGAATTTAAAAAAAAGGAAAAGGAGCGTTACTGGCCTGTGGCCTGATTTTCGGAAAAAGAATAAAATAAAATAAAATAAAATCAAAAAAAAAATAAGTAGGGCCAGCCACGGAAAAGAGGAGAAAAAAAAAGGGGGTTTATTTAATTAATATAATATTAATATCATTTAGAAACTCATTAAATATATAAAAATAAACTACAATAAAAAGAAAAAAAGAAGGAAAATGGAGAGTGAAGAAAATGAAATTAAAGCAAGAAAAAAAATAGTTGGGGAAAATAAAGATGTCTCAATTAAAGATTTAAGTGTTTGAGAGCCTAGGAAAAATAAAATAAAGTGTAGAAACCTAAAATAAAGTCTAGAAAGATAAAATAACGGTAGAAGATAAAATACAGTAATGAACCCCACGCAACATAGGGTAACTACGCAATATATGTAATACGCAACATATAACGGAGCATGCAACATAGGACAAACGGAAGTGTGCAAGTGTGACGCATTCATGGCACGAGCATTGCATTTGGCCTATGAGCCGTGTGGCCTGACGAGGCGTGTGATAGGTGTTGGTAATAATGGTTACCTTCACCTAATAGGACCCGGGACATGCATGGCATATCATGGAAAAGAAAGAGCATAGCGTGCGATATTAAATGGTTGTGTGTGACACGTAGATAGAAGTGCATGCATCATGATGTTGCGCATTGCATTGTTATTGTTGATTATCGTTGTCCTTGTTATTGAGTTGTTTCAGTGCTACGGTTTGGGATACGGATCGGGTCGGGTATGTGCTATTTCCTTATTTATGCTTTATTTGCTTTATTATTTATTTGTTATGCTTTATTATTGTATTTATCTGCTCCATGCTTTACGTGCTTTATGTGTTTACCCGACTCAGTATGTGACAGTCCCTTTTCGGGAGAGACGGGTAACCTACGAGTGATTCCCATCACTCACCCTCCCCCCACCACCCCTCCACAGGTGAGCAGGATTAAGAGTATCTATATTCATCTAGGATGTGACAGATTACGCGAGCTGAGAAGAGTGAACTGGACTCGAGAAGGGATCTTGTTGACTGAGAGCTTGTTCTTGGGATAGTCAGATAGACCTCCACCTAGGTTTACTGTTTGATTTTAGTATTTCATACTTGACTTAGCGGGTTACGTCAACCCTTGTACTTGGTTTTATTATGATGGATTTAATTTAATCAAGATGTTTATTTCTTTAATTATCGTTTCCGCGAAATTTTTTTTACGTCATTTCTGACGTGTAAAGAAGTTTGAACGACGCTTTGTAGTCCTCATAGTAGGCTATGGCGGGTGCACTGTTTCTGATGCTAGGGCTCGGGAGCAGGGCGCTACAGGTGGTATCAGAGCCGAGGCTCCAGATCCGCCTCAGAAACGCAGGACTAACTAGATCACTTAGACTTAAGCTACGATATTCTCTTAAAAAGACGATTTTACCCTTAAGCAACCAAATAGGGTTAGGTGATGATCTTAGACTTAAGTTGTGATCGGGTTAAGGGGATCTTGAGCGCTCTTTCGTTTGCTTTAGATATTTACTATTTTACCCCTGAACCTTTACTTACAACCCCTAAGCTGTTAGAAATTCCGAAAATACCCCCTATTTAGCCTGTATTTAAATAAATATATATTCAATCGTTTTAAAGTCCAGGAAAAAAAATCCTGCAAGACATGAACAAGCCGGTAATAGATAAAATGGTGGTGAGAACCACCAGAATCAGGAGATCATCCCCAAGCACTTGAGGACGTCATAGTTACCATGACCAACATTTTAGCACATGAACACAAGCTGTTGAACTAGTAGGCACCGTCTCCCCTACTACCACACTCGTACCTGAAATTCTTCGACAAGGAGATGCAGAGGAGTGGTGGCGCAGCACAAGTGACACCGCCAATCACTTGAATCTAAGTTCGGAATGAGGCCAAGAGGTGCTACATGCCGAGAGTACGATATTCAAAGCATGGTTCTAGGCCACGACAGAAATATAGATTTGGACCATAATATTAAAAATTAAGTTATGAAATTTTCCCTAAGTCACAATCTTAGACATAAGTGATGATTTGAACATAAGCGAAGAACATGAACATAGGTAATGCTTTCAGTTATAAGCGATGATCATGAACATAAGTCACAATCTTGAACATAAAACAACGAGTCCGACTAAGAGTTGACCTTGGGCATGAGTACTGAAAGTAGTCATTAGCGTTGATTATACACTAAGCATGATTTTAGAAATAAGATATGATCTTAGACTTAAGAAATGATTATACTAAGAACAATCCTAAAAGTAAGAGATGACCTTAGACATAAGAAGACGATCAGTTACAAAACATGTACACCTAGACTATCCCATACGATTTTGCTTATCTAAGTTGATCATAACTCTTTCAGCCGTAATCTTAGTAGCCCTAATTGAATACTATATAAATAATTTGAATAAATTAAAATGTTAACCAGAACACCCTACTGCAGACGCTAGTGACATATTAATAGGTCAGGCAGTAACTCGGGCTGCATCACTGCAACAACATCATGGGACTCGGTACCATTAGGGTAAAGTAAAACGGGCCCATATCCTTACTTAGACGGTAGCATCAGAGCAGCAGATTTAGGTCTCAATTGAGATAATAGCTACTAAGAAATGAATTATTATATTATGGTAGATACTAAGAGAAGATTTATAGAGAAATGATAGAAACTAAGTAACGATTCATAAGCATTTTAATGAGTAGCGTTTAGTAAGAGTATCATACGAAGGAATTTATGTCTAGGGTTAAGATGTTGAAATTTAGAGTTATTAAGTAGGAAAACAACATTAGTCTCACTAGAGATATTGATCGGTTGCAAAGAGCGTGATCGACTATAACAAGTACATGGGAATAATGAATCTTTACAAACTTTTAGTTAAGTGTTGATTTATAGAAACGTCGAGTTACTTGACTTGAATTTAGTAGGCTTGGATTAAAATAGAGCGGGCATGAACAAGTAGTGGCTGCTTTCCATATGAACTAGAATAGAATTAGTGATTCAAATAACCAAGTAACGAGGTACAATGGGTCAGTGTGGCGCGCAGAAGCATGGTGAATTAGCACACCTTAAGTCGATCAATAGTTACTGTGCCATGCTAGGATTGGACCAATTTAAGTTAAAGATTTTATCACGAGTAGACAAAAGTTAGACTTATAAGAAACTATACATAGGAGACCTTATCCGGAAAAAAAAGATGACTTATAGAATTATACGAAATAGTGTACTGACATATTTTTCAAACAGATAAATATTTTTATATAAGCACGTACACCAATGTATAACTATATTTTGACAAGTACTTTAAAAATTTCTGTCTTCCGAAATACCTTATTGAGTCTCAATTTTATTTTTTTTGTAGTCTACTGAACTTTACAACGCTAAGTTCTTTTCTATATATGTATATCAACATAATTTAAAAAAATTCAATTCTTCTGACAACCTTAAAAGGGGAAAACTTTTAAACTACTGATGTTCTTAAAAAACGATATGTTTATATATATTCCTTACTCAAGATTTCAAATTTTCGTTTCATTACATCTATTTTAGTCAAATTAATTTTACTTGACGACTATTGATATCGCAAGCATTTTATCCTTTAAAGTGTTTTCAAAGTTATTTATCCGCTTGTGATGATCTTACTTAAATTTTGCCAAGTTAAAGAGTAGCTTTCAAAATACATTTTTCTTTTAGCAAACGAAAGGTATCACATTCAAATCATTTTATAAAACCTTACAAGATTACGTTTTCAATTGTTTAAATGACATTTTACTAAAACAATTTGCGACCAAGTTATATCGCCGTTTTTTTTAAAGTGTCATTTGAAACACCGCTTTGCAGAACTGAGTATATTATCTTGAATTTTGTTTACAAAAAGAAAAAAATAATAACAGTGGTATTATTTTAAAACAACTAAGGTTATATTTCAAATTATAGCCACGTAGGTCACGTTTTTACCAGAAGAAAAGTACTGTCCATATACATAGTTCGTATATTAGGCTGATGATATTTTCAAAGAGGTAAGGGCATGATCATAGAGTTAGTCTGTAAGTATATAAGAATTGATTTTGAGGACTTGGCTTGGTGTAACAAGTACCATGTTAGTGTACATTAAGGATATTAGTTGGTTAATTTATCTAGAGGGATGAATCATATGTAATGAGTTTAAGAATCCGAAATTGTAGATTACGATAAGTTGAATGATACATATCAAGTGGTATAAGTGGAAGTATATACGTACTAATTACAGAGAATTAAGATTAAGGATGGACCTCTATAAGGGCTAGCTTGCCTTGTGGGATACTAGCAATAACTAAATTGAATCATACTAGAGTAAAACATATTCTTAAAATACATACGATTCAAGAGACGAGTCTTGTGAATAAGGCGTTAAGTCAAAGATTGTAGTACACCTAAGAACTGATTACAAGGGTTGCTGATGACCATAGAGATAAGTAAGTTATAGACCGATGATTGAGTTGTAGAACCATTAGTATGGTGATAATACACTTAAGGTTGATTCGATAATCATAGGTAGGTTAGGTTACAATCTTAAATAAGCGAAGACAAAATGGATTAGAAATTATTTGTATATATACGAGGAATAATTCTGAGGATTTAGTCATATGTTGAAAAAGTGTGATGTGAACACATCAACACATGCAATGGATGAATAGTTTGATCGTTATCTAGGTGGTTGAATCAAGTAGAACCATACTAAGCCTTTGATTACACCATATGCAAGTTTCGAGGACGAAACTTTTTGTAAGGGGGGTAGAATGTGATAACCGTAATTAAAAAAAAGGATAAACAAAAGATTTATTAATTAATTAAATTTACAACCTAAATAATTACCCATTACCCAAATCCCTCCCTAATAACCACCCACTCTCCTTAACTACTGCCATTATCCCCTCCATTAAATTCCCCAACCATTATTTCCCATCCCCACCCACAACAAATCAGTGAACATTAGAAAAAGAAAAGAAAGAAAAGCAAGGCAAAAGGAAAAGCAAAAGCAGGCGGCAGTGGTGAAGCAAAAAAAAAGGAGAGGAAGAGGAGAGAAGGAAAAAAGAGGAGTGGAGAAGAGAATTGGTCCACCCGCACCAAATCCAACCTCCGTGTCGAGAAAATTCTTCATTTGACAGGTAGGTTACCCTCCCCTCTGTCGGATTGCTTTGGATTCCCTCGCATTCTGTTTTGGGAAATATTTGATTATCACTGTATGTTTATCTTTTGCATGTTTATTATGAATCCTTTATGTTTTGGTATGGAAATTGCATGTTTGGCCTTAGATATAAATCACATAGCACGGAAATAGGTCGAAATAGGTTCAGTTCGTCGAAAAACGCAACCAGAGGCGGCGCGTGTGTCACACGCGCGGCGTCTCACACGCACCCTTGAGCGGCGCGTGTAGTATACGCGCTGACGTCGTCAGTTGCGTTACGAAGAATGCGTTAAATGGAATCGAATGGAATTGGTTTGGGGTAAATCAGAGTTAAAACCAAAAAGTTATGGATTTTTGAAGGAAATTAGAATTTAAAGAAAATAATAAAAGAATTTAAAAAAAAGGAAAAGGAGTGTTACTGGCATGTGGCCTGATTTTCGGAAAAAGAAAAAAAATAAAATAAAATGAAATCAAAAAAAAAATAAGTAGGGCCAGCCACGGAAAAGAGGAGAAAAAAGGGGTTTATTTAATTAATGTAATATTAATATCATTTAGAAACTCATTAAATATATAAAAATAAACTACAATAAAAAGGAAAAAAAAGAAGGAAAGTGGAGAGTGAAGAAAATGAAATTAAAGCAAGAAAAAAAAAGTAGGGGAAGATAAAGATGTTTCAATTAAAGATTTAAGTGTTTGAGAGCCTAGGAAAAATAAAATAAAGTGTAGAAACCTAAAATAAAGTCTAGAAAGATAAAATAACGGTAGAAGATAAAATACAGTAATGAACCCCACGCAACATAGGGTAACTACGCAATATTGGTAATACGCAACATAGAACGGAGCATGCAACATAGGACAAACGGAAGTGTGCAAGTGTGACGCATTCATGGCACGAGCATTGCATTTGGCCTATGAGCCGTGTGGCCTGACGAGGCGTGTGATGGGTGTTGGTAATAATGGTTACCTTCACCTAATAGGACCCGGGACATGCATAGCATATCATGGAAAAGAAAGAGCATAGCGTGCGATATTAAATGGTTGTGTGTGACACGTAGATAGAAGTGCATGCATCATGATGTTGCGCATTGCATTGTTATTGTTGATTATCGTTGTCCTTGTTATTGAGTTGTTTCAGTGCTACAGTTTGGGATACGGATCGGGTCGGGTATGTGCTATTTCCTTATTTATGCTTTATTTGCTTTATTATTTATTTGTTATGCTTTATTATTGTATTTATCTGCTCCATGCTTTACGTGCTTTATGTGTTTACCTGACTCAGTATGTGACAGTCCCTTTTCGGGAAAGACGGGTAACCTACGAGTGACTCCCATCACTCACCCTCCCCCCACCACCCCTCCACAGGTGAGCAGGATTAAGAGTATATATATTTATCGAGGATGGGACAGATTACGCGAGCTGGGAAGAGTGAACTGGACTCGAGAAGGGATCTTGTTGACTGAGAGCTTGTTCTTGGGATAGTCAGATAGACCTCCACCTTGGTTTACTGTTTGATTTTAGTATTTCATACTTGACTTAGCGGGTTACGTCAACCCTTGTACTTGGTTTTATTATGATGGATTTAATTTAATCAAGATGTTTATTTCTTTAATTAACATTTCCGCGAAATTTTTTTACGTTAGTTCTGACGTGTAAAGAAGTTTGAACGACGCTTTGTAGTCCTCATAGTAGGCTACGGCGGGTGCACTGTTTCCGATGCTAGGGCTCGGGGGCAGAGCGCTACATTCAACCTAAAAGAGAATGAACAGAAATCTATCCACTTCATTGACCATCATCCCAATGAGTCCACTCGCTGCCGTCTTCTACGAAGATCATTTCGTACTCTGGCTCACCTGAAAAGAAGATGGAGTATCTATTCTTAGCGAAAACATCGCTAGCAAGTGACCCGTCTATACACCTTACGGGACCACACACGACGAGTCACCAGTGTATAAGTCATTGCCCAAAATAAGGTGCTCGGGTTAGCAAATAACATCTTTATAACAATTCATCAAAACAAATAAATCACATAAATGATACGCGAATACGAAAATAAACATGTATCTAGAATGACATACTACATAAACAAATCATTCGCGAATGTCGATCTTTGCATGTCAAGTCTTATGCTTCGTGAGGCATGATGCATGTACTCTTTTTAAAACCAAACACAAAACCCATGCATATGTTTTCTTTCGTAGACGTGCTATGCGTGTCATTTCACAAAACTTTTCATATTCTTCGCGTAGCAGAACTTTATACCCTGTGAGTGATCAGTCCACAGCAAACAGAACTTTATACCTTGTGCTGAAAGGTCCACGACCCCATAACATATAACTTTATACCCCGTGCTGATAGGTCCACAACCCCATAACATATATCTTATATCCGTGCTGATAGGTCCACGACCCCATAAAATACTTTATACCCTACTGTTGATTCACAAGTCACACTTTTATACCCTGATTTCGCAGGCGTGACTTTTATACCCTGCGATCAACCAGCAGCCATAATTTGCTTTTCAAAAACTTTAATCTTCTTTTGTAAACACATGTTCTTTCGCAAATCAATTCTCATATCAAAATGCAAAGTGTTCATGTCGTGATGCAAATTGCTCATGCAACTTCATATCAAACAAGTAAACATACACACACAACTTACTTATCAAGTACAAGATCATAAACCTCAGACACTCCACGCTCAAACCTTTCCACGTCTGTTCGTATCACAAACTCACTTTGGAATCCATTCTTATCCTTACTTAATCATGCTTAACATTTGCACCTCAAGTACACCTGAAATACCCTTGTATTTTATGATCAAAGGAAGAGAATAAAGTTATCACACATACATGGGGCGCTTAGTGGGTCAAAAGGACTTCCAGTACACTTGGAATGCCTTCATGAGGCGCATAAAGTGACATGGAGCGCCTATACTAGGCGTTCGAAGTGTTCTGAAATGTTTGGTACACATCGAACGCCTACATGAAGTGCTTTAAGTGACATCGAACACCTTCTGAGGTGTTCGAAGTGTTCTGGAATGTGCCGTGACACATCGAACGCCTACATAAGGCGCCTTATGTGACATGAAGCGCCTAATGTAGGTGTTCGAAGTGTTCTGAAATGCACTGGGACACATTGAACGCCTACTTTAGGCGCCTAATGTGACATTGAGCGCCTAAAGTATGTGTTCGAAGTGTTCTGACGGTTCCAGAAACTGCAATATAATGCAGTAACTTCCCCTCATCATCTTCCTCCTTCACCCCTTTCATGCTAACACTTCAAATTCAACCTTACCCCATTGAATCTATCAAGCACAACACGCAACAACACTGTTTAATCCTTACATCTATTCGTTTGCATAAACCTTAAGCCTTCTAATATTCATATCTCCGGATGTATCATCAATCTTCTACCCCATGCTCAACTTACATCACACCTCCTCTATCTCTTCAATTCTTCCTCAACTCATCTCAAATCATCTAAAGCAGCCTTTGGAATACATGATAAACCGTCACAAAGAAATGCTTACACCAATTATTACATCTTAAGGGCATGTTCATCAACAACAAAGCACAACATAGATATTCTTAGAATTTGGCCCCAAAAAACATGACTTCAATCAACCAACAACAACAAATGCGTATAGTAGAGCAATTAGCATAAAAAAATTAAGATTACCAATGTGTGATCCAAGTTTTCTCTTTATAAGAACATAGGGCCTGTTGAATCAAAATTTGCGTAAAGCGCATAGAAAGATTACTTGCCTTTGTTTCTAGTTAGTCTTACGAGTGTACTGCAGGATTTCGGGAAAGGTTGAACCTAGATTGGCCGCTCTTTTTTCCTTTTCTTCTTCTCTTCTTCTTCTTTCTCTTTTCTCCTTCTTTTTTTCTCCTTCTCTTTTGCTCTCCAGGCGTTTTTCCTCCCTCTTTTCTGCTTGTAACCGGCGGTCCCCCCTCTCTTTTGGGGAGTTATACTAAATGTGTAACTCCCCCATCATTTATGTGGGGAGGGCATTTCGGTAATTTTGCCTAATTTTCTTAATTCTCACTTTAACCCTTTCTTTTCTTTTCCTATATTTCATTTAATTAAGCCTCATAACCTATACAATTAATTAGATTGTATTTAAAGTTGTTTTCTAATTATTTAAAAGTCGAACGTAAAGTTACGGGGTATGACAATACTTGTCCTCAAGTATGCTTGAACTCGGGATATTTGGCCATCAGATAGTCTTCAAACTCCCAAGTGGCATCTTCTTCGGGAAAATTCAGCCACTTGATCTTCCATTGGGCCACTGCCTGATTAACCCTCCTGTTAATTCATCTTTCCAAGACTGCTTCTGGGTACATGAGTAATCTTCCATTCTGGCCAACTACTGGAAGGTCCTTGCTTAAGGTGATCTCTGGCCCATTTGCTGCTTCAACATGGAAACATGGAATACTGGGTGGACCCAGGAGTCAGGCAGCAGATGCAATTGATAAGAAACTGGGCTGATTTGGTCCATATCTTGGTAGAGGGCCAAAGTATTTTGTGGCAAGCTTCTGGTTCCTTCTGATCTCAACAGTGGTTTGTTTGTAAGGCTAGAGCTTCAAATAAACCCAATCCGCACTTTGTAGGCCTTTTCTCTGCATTTCTTATCAACCTTCTTCTTCACTTCATCCTGTTCTTTACCTCCTCTAGCTGGAGTTTTAACTCCTTGATCATATCTTCTCTTTCTTTTATGAATCCCTCAAAGTCTGAGTTTCCTGAGCCTCCCATATTGCTCATAGGCAAGTCAACTAGCTTGTACCCGTATAGAGTTTCAAAAGGTAACATTTTCAAAGCAGTGTTGTAGCTGGTGTTATACCAATATTCAGATAGGGGCAACCAGTCTGCACATTGCTCGGGGTGTCTATGGCACATGCATCTGACGTACATCTCTAAACATACATTAACCCTCTCCGTGTGCCCATCAGTTTGGGGGTGATAAGATGGACTCATAGCTACCTTCAGACCTTAGTCATAAAGGTCTTCCAAAATCTGCTGATAAATAGGGGATCTCTATCACTAATAATGGTCTTAGGCAAACCATGTAGCTTATAATACTTGGTAGATGAGCACAATTGCAACACTCTTTGCTGTGTATCCCTTAGATCCATGAAGTGAGGAAGTTTGGTGCGTGTATACACCACTACCAACATTACCTGATTACCTTTGGAATTAGGTAATCCTTCTATAAAGTCCACTTGGGAACTGGCAGTGGTTGAAGTAGGCCAGGGCTCTTTTCGTTTTCCACCTTGCACTTCTGGCAGACAGAACACTGTTGAATGTAGAGATTGACATCCTTCTTAAGACCAGGCCAATAGAATAGCCTTTTGATCCTTTGATAACAAGCATTAATGCTTGCATGCCCACATAATGTTCCATTGTGCAGATTTTCTAACGTTTGGTTCTCAGAGTTCTAGTCTTGCCCACAAAAGTTCTGTCCTTGAACCTCAGAATTCCTTGTGTTAAGGTCCATTCAGAACGTCGTGTGTTGCTTACCATAAGCTCATGAACCTTGTTAGTGGCCCAAGAGTCTCCCAGATAGCTCTTACGGATCTCTGTCAACCAGCCAGGCATTAAATGATGTGATAGATTCCGATTCTGAGTGCTCTGATAGTTTCCTTGACAGTTTATCAGCCACAATGTTCTCCTTCCCCTTCTTGCAATTAATTGTAAACTACCCCAATAGTTTGGTGAGCCCCTTCTGCTGCAAAGTTGTCCTTGCCTTCTGTTATAGTAATAACTTAAGGCTCTGATGATCAGCCTTAATGACAAAAGTTCTGCCGACCAAGTTGTGCTCTTGTTTACTGCAAATAGCATAGCTGATATGGATAAGCCCAACTCCTCGGAGTTGAAGGCCCTGCTAACGAAAGGCAATGGTCCACCTACTTGCTGCAGCACATCACCTATCCCCTTCCCACAAGCATCAGTTTCTACCACAAAGGGCTTGCTGAAATCAGATAATGCAAGTATTAGGGTTTGACACATGGCCTTCTTGAGTTCACTGAAGGCAGTTTCAACCATGTCATTCCCCTCAAAGTTGTTCTTTTTTAGGAGATCATTCAGGTGTCTGGCCAGCACTTCATATCCCTTGATGAACCTCGTGTAAAAACCTGTTAGGCCTGAATAGCCTCTTAGCTCAGTGACATTCTGGGTCTCCTCCACTGTCTTATGCTGTCAATCTTCTTGGGACCAGCCTTTACTTTCCCACCATGTATAATGTACCCCAAGTACTCCACCTGGTCCTGACCAAAGTAACACTAGCTCATTTTGGCATAGAATTGGTGTTCCTTGAGCAAGTCCAACCCAAGGTGTTGCAAATGATCCTCCAGATTAAGACTGTAGACTTGAATATCATCAACAAAACACGAATAAATTTTCTAAGGTAAGGTTCAAAAAGTTCATTCATAGATTTTTGAAAAAATGGTTGGGCCATTAGTGAGTCCAAGGGACATCACCCTGAACTCAAGTTGTCCATGATGAGTCGCACAGGCAGTTTTGGGGATGTCCTCCACCTTGACTCTAATTTGGTGAAACCCTATAGTCAAGTCAATTTTGGTGTCTACTCTGGCACTGCATAGCTCATTTAACAATTCATCAATGATAGGGATGGGAAAACTGTCCTTGATTGTAAGGTCATTCAGCCTTCTATAGACAACACACATCCTTTATGCCCATCCCTCTTCCTGATTAATAGCACTGGTGAAGCAAAGGGCCTATCATCAGGCTGCATGATCTCCTTGATAGTATTCAGACAAGTGGGGAAAAAGAAAGAAAAGGAAGACTGTAGAGAAAAAGGGGTTTGAGTGATTTTCAAATACATGATTTAAATGTGCACAAAAACGAGCATAAGATAAAACATGCATGATATATATACAAACGTGTACATGTATGATACTTTGCTATTACTTGCCTTATTTAGCTTATATATTATGTTGCCGTACTAACGAGCCATGAAGCTTCATATGGCAAACATTTGTTGTGTTTATACTATTTTCAGGTGCCACCATTAATGAACTAAACTAGTTCATTAAGTGAAGTACTTAGTTTAATAAACTAAGTAGTTCATTAAAGGAAGATTCATTTGGGAAAGGCACAAAGGCAACAAGGCCAAGGAAGGAAAGTCTTCTCCTCCTCTCCATCCATTAATGTACACGCCACATATACATATATTATACATATTTTCAGATTTTTTAAATAAAGGCACATACACATGTATTCCAACGTACTACCGACACGTTATATATTTTACGTATGTACGTTAACGTCACACCACTATACTTAACTCATATTTATGAGTATATTCAGGTCTTATATCATATGATATAAGATATGGTGATGACAAATCAAATACGACACGATAAAAGGTTCTAAACCGAAATTTGTCGTATCGGGCGAATACCGAAACTTCGCCAACGTGTCACGTACTTGCCATAAATAAATGGCCAGACCATATACATCAAAATATGATGTGAATTTCGTGCACATGACATAATAATCAGCCAAAAATACTTTCCATGATGGCACACACAAATTACTCCACATTAAGGCCAAAATGTGAAGATTCCAAGTTTAATTTTGTCACATGCTAATGGTACCATTTTAAACCAGCCAAGTGCTGAGATTTAAAGTATATATTATATATATTATGTATAACATAATATATATAACATGTGCAAAAGTTAGAATAAGAGAAAAATCAGGTAATCGATAAATATCGAAAATTCGGTTTTCTACGCACATAACATGGAACGTTTTTCTTGTACATCATGTGACACGTATCTAGACACTTTTTACATATGCTATACATCTGTTCTAGAAAATTAAATTAAGGGCTGATTGGAATATTACATGTGTGTATTATTAAATGTTCACTATTTTACAAAGTTAGCAAAAATAAATTTCAGCACTTGTACATACATCTTCCAACGCACATACAGCTGATTTGGAGCACATGTGGAGCTTTGTTGGCATATTGATTGGTCAAGGATCAATCATACATTGTTGGTGAATTGAAGAGAAAAGCTACAAATGGTAAGAATTCAACATATATCTCTCTTATGTCACATGCTGAAAATTTTAGCATACTAAACTTGAGCTGGCCGAAATTTGCTATTCAATGTGACATATTTTGTCATCCTTTATTATGTGATTATTTGGAAGAAGAAATGGAAAGGTGTTGAATATAATTTAAATAAATAAATGGTGATATTTTACATATCACACATGCTGAAAATTTTTCAGCATGTGTTCAATCTTGATGGCCGAATTTAAGTGCCAAAACATGTCTAGGTTCATTTCTTAATTGGTAGCAATACCTACCATAAGTTGTTGATTCATTTTTATGATGAAAATTCAAAGAAAAATGGTAATGATTTGAACTTTATCCCCATGATGCACATGCTGAAAAATTCAGCATGGCAAGATTGTTATGGCCAATTTTTTGGCATGAATATGGAAGGATTTTTTGGTCTTGAAATTTATGATGTAATTCTTGATTTATGGTATGATTTTATGATTGATTTTTGGCACATGGTAAAGTGTATATCTCAGATTTTTTCCATGTCATCATGATGACAACGTTGAGCCAATAAGGAGGTGCCAAGTAAGCGAAGACTAAATGATGATCCAATAGGAGGATGCCAAGTAAGCAAGGCCTTGTCACAATGATGTCTTACACTCTCTCAAGGACTTAAAAGATAATTTTCAAGAGGGGAAGGCAGCCAAGGGGGGACGGCCTGCACCATTAAAATGGAGAGAAGAAGAGCAAAACAAGAACAAGAACAAGAGTTGCAAGTTCAAGGATCAAAAGTGTTCTAGCCTTCTTCTTCTACATTCTCTTTCTTTCTTTCTTCTTGAAAGCCTATTGTTTTCATATCTTTCAATCTTGAATAGGCTTGTATTAGACCACCACATATTTCTTATCTTTGTAAAAGATTGATCAAGGTGTGATCAATCTTCATTCTTGCAAGGTGGTGGTGTTCGTGCGCAATTGTATTTATCATACAAGGTTTGTAAAGGGTTGGAGTTGGTGTGTAACTCCATCAACCCTGTGGTAAGGTGTTTTTGAGTTGTGTGATTAGTGTGAACCAAGGAAGGTGTTCCTTGAAGACTGGAGTAGGTTGTTGATAACCGAACCAGTATAAAATTCTTGGTGTCATTTACTTTCAGCACTGATTTTCTGTTTCAGCACTGTTTACTGTTTTTAATCATGTTCGTAAAAATAGTAAAAAAATTTCAAAAATCACGAAACTTTCAGAAAATATAACCACACGTTCTAGGGTTCTTTTGGTGCAAGTTTTAACCCTTTTGGACAAGTATAAGTTATTCAAACGTCCAAAGTTTTGAGACTAGTGCAGTCTGATTTTTAGGCTTGCAAAGGTTGAACTTTGATCGTATTTGACTAACTTTCCAAAAGAATTTTTCAAAACTGTTTCAACCCATTTAAATATAACATATAAAGGGTTAGTGGTTAAATTTTCAGTGCATTTGGAGTTGTGTACAAATAGGAATTAATTTTTCAAATCAGTGTATCGGTTCTGGCAGATTTGCGCAATCTGACCACCAACGATTGTTCAAGGGGTTAAAGGTTGAATTTTAATCTGAAACTTTTTGGAGATACTCATAACATATGAGTCTAAGTTCTCTCCAAATTTTAGAATTTTTGAAGACCTGAAACCTAGTTTTAAAAACGTTTTAAAACTAGTCCTGAAAACAGAAACTATTTTCAGAAGTTGGGTTTTTGGTTCAAATTAATTTTAAAAACCACATTTTCTGCACCCACTATTCAACCCCCCTCTTCTAGTGGTGCCTTGCAGATCCTACAAAGACTTCTTTGTTGAGTTTTTCTTTGGTTGGTAACATACTAATTTTGATAAATACAAAGCAGCCACTGTAGCGCCAGCTGGAGACTGTAATCTCAGAATGGTACACCTGTCGTACTCTACTGAGAGAAGTACAAAGGGTCGATACCAATCGAATTCACGTCGCAACATAAAACGTGGACTGATATAGCAGAAGCATCATAACATAAATATTACATAATATCCAAATGTCCAAAAGTACAACCCCGAGATACATAGTCCATACAAAATACAGAAGTCCCCAACATCAGTCCTTAGTACAAATCCATCAAAACAGAAATATCTAGGTGCAAGTCCGGCTGCCTACGTCTCAAGTCAGGGATAGCCTATCTCCGGTCCTCTATGTATACTGCCCTTCGATCCCAGTTACCTGCAAATTATTTAGATAAAAACGTCTGAGCGATAAACGAATCGCCCAGCAAGTAAACCCCTTAGACCAGCCATGTGATCAAACATGCGGAGACGAGTTCAAAAAAAATTTACATAATCAATAACTACATATCCGTCCCCATTTCACAAATAGAGTTTAGCACATTCATCATAAATAAGTCCATACACAAAGTCAATATGAATAATATACAAGTCCAATCTAGTTCCATAATTAAGCCTATACACAAATTAATACAACTAGTATACAAGTCCAACATAGGTCCATAATATTATTCCATGATAGCCCATATCCATGTAATTTCTATAATCCATGATAATCCATGTCCATATAATATTCTATGATAATCCATGTCCATGTAATTTCCATGATCCATTCTATGATGATGCAATAATGATGCAAATGTTATGAAATAATGCAATACATGTCTATGTCCATATCTGGTTAGAGACCAGTCCATATCCATATCTGGTCGGAGACCAGTCCATATCCATATCCCATTCGCGGTGGGTTCGTGATTTCACAAACAATGCAACATGCAATTTTCCTATTCAAAACCAATGAATCTTCGCAAAATGGCGTTCACAATGATCCGTGTCCATACGGTTGTATATGCCAATCCATACAATGCCCATATTTCATCATGTTACATAATAAGTCCATACTCACATATAAGTATACATGAACACAAAATTACACTATTTCATATAGTGAACACTTAACAAATATATCCTTACTTTATTCGGAAGTGGACCACCCTTTTGTGAGGCCTAAGTCCGAAAGTTAAACATAGTCCAAAGAAAACATTTTTCCAACAATATACACTACATACATATTGAGGCCCATTTTACCAAATATACAAATTACACATGAACATGGCCACTATGGCCGAAAGTTACCTATTCACATAATTACCAATACTTTTTCACAACATCAAGTGGGAAAAAAGTATCCACAATATACTACTATGTCCATGTTTATGGTCCATTTTGTCAAATACATAGATTTTACATGAAAATAATTACTATGCCCAAGACTCATACATCCACATACATACCAATATTTTTACACTACATACCTCATGATTTATTTTCTTTCTACTTACTCATCACTAAAAACCGAAAAGGGTAAAGTTCCCTCTTACATGTAATTCGGCCAACACTCACAAAAAGGGTAATGAAGTTTCCAACAATTACAAAGGTTTTGAATTTCAAGAAATTAGGACCTTCATCATAGCAAGTGTGTTTGACCTCCTAAATGTCTTCAAACCCGCACATAGCATACTACAGTAGGCATAAAGCTTGTCAAAGTGATTATGCTCAATCAAGGGGGGGGGGTGATGTACCCCTATGGCCGAATGCTCATGGGTTGGAAATCAACCAAACATCATCACGCAAACAACAAACTTGTGATCAAAAGCTTACTTAAGTACATACATCATCATAATTATGCTTAATCAAGACTAAATTTGATCAATCTTCAATTTTTCTTCCTTCGGCCAAAATCACTTTGATACCTATACTTTATTATGGCCAAATCATACATGCAAGGCCTCATTACTTGTTTTCTGTATGCACTTCCTTTTCTAGCTAAAACATAATCATAACTACTCTTGATCATAGTCAAAACTCACATGCAAAGCCTCATTACTTGTTTCTCATATGCATTCCCTGTCTCTAGCCAAAATATACGCTTAGCTAGTCTTGATCATGGTCAACTAACACATGCAAAACTCAAAACCACACATGCAAGCCTCAAAGCTACACATGCAAGCCTCATTACTTCTTTTTATATGAACATAATTTGATTGTACTTATATCTATTCTTTATAAAAATCAACCTACACATGCAAGCTTCAAAACCTCACATGCAAGCCTCATGACAAATTTTTATATAGGAGTATAGCCTTGAATATACTCATAAATGATCCATTTTTCTATAGAAATTATCTAGTGATTTTAGAAAATTCATGAGGAATCTAAGAGATGTACTTGCCTACTTCTCTTGATTCAAGCTTAGATTTGAAGGTTCCTTCTTGAAGAAGAACCTAAATGCTTGTTTCCTGGCCTTGGATTGGAGATTATTCCTTCTTCTTTCTTAGTAGGGGCCATAGTTGGGTTAGCCAAGAGGAGTTGATAAACAATTATGGAAGATGCTAGATAGAAGTTTGAAAACTTATCTTGGTTCTTCTTGCTCCTTGGCTCTTCTAATTTTTGGATTCTACCTAGAAAAAGGAGGAAATCTTAGCCTTGACTTGAAGGAATGGGGTAGGATGAAGAGAAGAAGTCTTTCTCTTTTCTTTTCTTGCACAGCTTTCGGTTTTTGGAGGGTGAAAGAAGAGTTGAAGGATGTGTGCTTGCTTGGGAGGAAGAAGAGTGTTTGGCTTAAACATTTTTGAAGATGCAAATGATGAAATGTGAAGTGTTTGAAGGAAGAATGAAGTCTTCCTTAAAAAGGACACCTTGGCCGGTAACTTAGGGGGTTGGGGAGGGGTGAATGGAGTGTAATGATGAGATTCCTATGCATGCCTTCTTCCATGCAAAATGTGAAGGCTTCTTTCACATCAACATGCATGTTGTGACAACGGGAAGGCTTTTTCTCTTCCCCATGGCCCTTGGCCGGTTGTATGCAATTCCCCTTTTTTCCTTCCATGCATAAGAGAAGAAAATAATTTCTTATGTCCAATTGTTTTTCCTTTTGTTTTGTGGAACAAAATGTTTGTGTCCTATTTTCAATTTCATTTAATTATCCACATTAATTCACTTGTTACATTACCCATACCATCATACAACTATTTATTTATCCTTCACTACTCAATAGGTGTCTTATTCCTATTTACTTTAATTACAATAATATGATCTCACACACAATAGGGGGTTAACTATAATATCATAACTACTTGGTATACTACATTAGTCTATTTCATGTTATAGACAATAAAAAAACGAGGGTGTGACAGTCACAATATGAATAGTAAAGTATATGTTTTCTTCATCTTTACTTGCCTATAAATATGCACGTTTTGTTAGAAGAAAACACACCAACACCAAAGCAAGAAGCAATTCAAGAGCTTCTTGAGAGAGAAGTGAGCGAAAGAAAATAGAGAGATGAAAAAGCATTGTGAGATTATACCAATTTAGTATAAGAAAATATTAAGTGTTAGGTCCGAAACACACTCTAGAAGGGGGGTGAATAGAATGTTTGGTACTTTTTACGGAATTCTTTTGTTTGGCTCAACTCAAAAAAAATTCAAAATCAAAGCAAGAATGGGAGGTGAGAAAAAATGAATGAATACACAGGATATAGAGTGGTTCGAATCGTAAATATTCTACTCCACTACCACTTTGTTGCCAAAGTGGATTTTCAACAACTACTCTTCTTATTATAGACATTAAGAACAACCACAGCAGCACTTACACTAACACCTTCGTGTAAGCAACAACAACAACAACTTCTTGCACAAAATACACTTTCTCACTAGTCTAAGCACAAAGAGATCAAATATTTATGGTTCCCCTTGTGCTAGACTTTCTATATCTCAATATACAACAACAAAGAGCAAAGAAAGGCTTAATAAGCTTTAAGCACTTTTACACATATGAGAGAACTATACAACAATGAACAATGAATCTAAATGATGGTGAAAGTGTGTATTTGTATCATCCAAGCTTCTCTCATTTATAGATGAAGTTTACCATGTTTTGGAGCCTTCACCATGTCTTCAAGTCAATCTCCAAGTCTTGAAAAATTGAAAATAGCCTTTAGCCACCCTATAGAGTGATTTGATCTTCAATAGCCACCCTAGAGAATCTTAGACATGGATAGAATAGTCAAGGAAGCATGTAATATGTTGGGGTAAAGTCCACAAGAAATTTGAGCAAGATTGGATAGAGAAAATACCATGAATCTTCCTTGGTTTTTGTTCCAACGTTCAAAAAATTTCGAATTCTGGGGGACATCGATCGATCGAAGTGCTTGGAGTGAGAGATCGATGTCCTCCAAAAACTTTGCATTTTTTGAAACTGCTGACATCGATCGATCGAAGTCCTTCTTGGAGAGACTGATGTCACTTTGATCGATCGATGTCCCCTGGATTGAGACATCGATGTTGGACAGAAAGTATTCTGCCTGACATTGATCAATCAAAGTCTCCCTGGGGAGAGACTGAAGTTACATCGATCGGTCGATGTCCCCAGGTTGAGAGATCGATGTTGGATAGAAAAGTTTCTGCCTGACATCGATCGATCGAAGTCAGAGGCTGAAGTGACATCGACCGATCGATGTCCCCAGTCTGAGAGATCGATGTTGGACAGTGAGTTCCAATCTCAACCATTTTTGACATAATGTAATTTTCTCTTTTTGCATCAAGTCTCAAGCATAAATTTAACTTATTTAAAACATCTTTTCATCATCAAAAAAATCTATATCTTAACAATCTCCCCCTTTTTGATGATTTCAAAACCATGATTCAAAAGATGTTTTTACTTGATACATTTACATCTAAACTTGATATTTTACAACTCCCCCTTAGTTCATGCTCCCTCATCATATGAACACATCAAAACCTCCCTCTCAACATGTAATCTACCCAAAATCAATAAATGTGATATCAATACCAAAATGCTCCCCCTTAACCCATGCACCAAATTTCATATTTTTATATTTTCAGTATGTGAGATAGCATACCAAAGTAACAATGACTATCAATCATTTTACATAAGCATATAATGTCAAGATCAAGACACTTCATGCCATGCTATGCCAAATCCAACTTCTCAAACCAAGCTATGTTATGCAAAACACCAAGGCTTAAGTCATCAACAAACTAAACCATGTCATACTTTTTGCAATACCCTAAAACTTAAACTACCAACATATCAAGAATACAACTTTAACCAACATATCAAGACACCAAATCTTAAACCATCAACATATCAAGAAGACAACTTTATCAATGCCAACATATCAAGACAGCTTAAACCAACACCAACTTCAACTTCTCCCTGTTTTTGAAAACATCAAAAAAAGTATAAGAGACACGAAAATAGAGAATTGAAATATCATTAAGCAAATAAGAAGTTCATGAGATACATGAGTAATCTCAACTTCTAAGCTATTTCTATAGTTACGGGGGAATAGGTGGAACTAAGAAAATCTACTCTTCATCAGAAGAGAAGCATAAACCAGAGAGGGCCTCCTTGAGCTTTGTCTTCAACTTTTGATACTTGGTCTTTTGAACATTTAGCTCCGTCTCCAAAGTTTTGACCCGATTTGTGAGACTTGTGTTTTCCTTCTCCAAGTCATCAATGCGAACAGATTCCTTGGTTAATTCTTCTCCCCATTGACCAAGAGTGCCTTGGACATCATCAATCTCCACCTCTACATTGAATTCTTCCTCTAAATCACTAGCTTCCTCCATTGGAGCTTTTCGTTTGTCCGCTTGGGAGGTAGAGGTGGGTTGTGAGGGCGGTTGTGTTTGAGGGGAAGATGAGGGTTTGGTGGGAGGTTAAGTGGGTGATGGTGGAGGAATGGGATCTGCAGGTGGGATGTCCTCAGCTTTTTCCTCTTCTGGATCATGTTGTCCACCCCACCTTTGTGCCTCTTTTCGGGACTTATATATTTGTTGGATATTTGCCTTTGTATAGTTATCCTTGTTGGATATCTGTTCAGTGTATTCCTCATCCAACTCTACATTAGCCTTCTTGAGCAATCTATAGATGAGATTGCTATATGGAAGCGCTTTGGATTTCTTTGTTACGGCTTCCATCATATTGGTAAAAACAATTTCCCCAAAGTTCACACTCTCCTTCATAGCAATACGGTAAGCAATGTAAAAATCTAAGTTACTCGGGAGTTTAGCCGACTTGCCATTTATACAAAATGTAACAATGGCAAGTAAAACTCGATAAACGAGAGACATGTTATTTGTATTCTTTGAGGGATGGAAACCAAGGAATGTTTTAACCTCATCCTCGGAAATTTGATACTTATATGTATCCCACCTCCATGGATCAAAATCTTCCCAACCCTATCAGGAACTTCAAGTAATTCATTTATGGGTTTTGAACTAAATTCCAACAGCCGACCATCTACTACCGTATTTAAAGCATAAGGAACCCCATTTCTGTAGTCTACCCACATATTGGCATAAAACATTCTAGTGTATCGGGTAGACAAATTGGTCATTTGAGAGACCTCCCAAATAGGTCTCAATTTTTGATCATCAAACCAACCAATGATTGGTTTTAATTCCTCATTGCTCAAAATGTCTTCAATTTTGAGCAATTTTAGTGGAATGGTAGACCTTTTCTTGTTTTCCCATTCACTAAACAGTCATTGAGCTCTTAGGGAAATATAGGCAAATTTACCTGTGCCTGTAGGCTCTTTCAAAGCATTCGTGTATTCCCCTGATTTGAGCCATAGAAAGTTGTTTAGAGTGAGCCTCCCCTTGTCTCACTCAACATGGATTCATGAGAGGAAGTGGCCTTCTTCCTCAACCCATGCGTCCTAGACCCTGTTGGCACTTGAGGATGTGATTGTTGTGGCTCACTTGCTTCTTCCTGAGAGGTTCTTTGCCTTTTATCCACGTTTTTCGTTCTTGGTGCCATTGAACGGTTAGGGTTCAAATTTTTTCAGAAAATGGAGATGAAAAATGATGAGATTTTGGAGAATAAGGTCGGATTTGTAGAACAAATGGGGACTTTGGCAAGATTTTTGAGTGTAGAAGAGGAAATTTTGCGTCTTGAGCGAGAGAGAGTTAGGGATTTCGTTTGGAGAAAGAGGCAAGTGAAAAGGAAGAAAAGGGGTCGCAGCTTTTAAGTTTCTGCCTGCTGACATCGATCGATCGATGTCCTATACTTCGATCGATCGATGTCCTAAGGGACATCAGTCTCTGAGACTACCACATAGATCAATCGATGTATGTAGGAATCTGCATTTTTGACATTTTTGACCCTCTAACCATTGTTATCATCCCTAATCTTATTCTAATTGATTCGAATGTCTCGGTGGAGAGGGATTTAGTAAAGATATACGCTATTTGGTCATTTGTTGGAATAAATTCAACGCATACCAATATTTTTTGAATGCAATCCCTTATAAAGTGATGCCTCAATTCTATATGTTTTGTCTTACTATGATGAACCAGATTTTGTGCTATACTTATGGCTGAAGTGTTGTCACATAAAATGGGAACTTTATCAAACTTAACATTGTAATCATTTAAGGTGTTGATCATCCAAAGTAGTTGTGCACAACATGAAGCGGCCGATACATATTCGGATTCCGCCGTTGAAAGTGATACACTATTTTGTTTCTTGGAGAACCAAGAAACTAAGCAATCTCCAAGGAATTGGCATGTCCCGGAGGTGCTTTTTCTATCAACAAGATCTCCGGCATAGTCGGAGTCACTATACCCTCTTAAATCAAAACAACCATTTTTGGGATAAAACAATCCAAAGTTCAAGGTTCCTTTCAAATACCTAAAGATACGTTTAATGGCAACTAGATGCGATTCCTTAGGCATACTTTGAAATCTAGCACATAAACACACAACATGCAAAATATCCGGTCTACTAGCGGTTAAATAAAGTAAACTAGCAATCATATCCTTATATTTGGTTACCTCAACCGACTTCCTTTTTCATCTTTGTCAAGCTTTGTACTTGTGCTCATTGGTGTGTTTACACTTCTTCCATCCTCAAAGTTGTACTTCTTGAGTAAATCCTTTGTATACTTTGTTTGAGATATGTACACTCCATCTTGAGTTTGCTTGATTTGAAGACCAAAAAAGTAGTTGAGTTCACCCATCATGCTTATTTCAATTTCTCTTTTCATCAATTTAGCAAAATGCTCATAAAGAGAATTATTAGTAGCACCAAATATAATATCATCCACATAAATTTGAACAAACAATTGATGGTTTCCTTGTTCTTTAATGAAAAGAGTAGTGTCGACTTTTCCTCTTGAAAACTCATTTTAAAGAAGAAAGTTACTTAATCTATCATACCATGCCCTAGGAGCTTGTTTAAGTCCATAAAGGACCTTTTTGAGTTTAAACACATGATTTGGATAATCATAATTTTCAAACCCCGGAGGTTGAGCTACATACACCTCTTCTTGAATGCGGATTTCACATCCATTTGATATAGTTTGAAATCCTTATAGCATGCATATGCTAAAAGCTTCCTAATATCTTCTAACCTATCTGCTGGGGCAAAAGTCTCATCATAGTCTATATCTTCCTCTTGTCTATAACCTTGAGCTACTAACCTAGCCTTGTTTCTAGTAATGTTTCCTTTATCATCCATTTTGTTTCTAAATACCCATTTAGTGCTAATTATAGGATGATCACTAGGTTTATCTACTAATTCCCAAACGTCACTCCTTTCAAATTGATTTAGCTATTCTTGCATGGCTAATACCCAATCTTCATCATTTATAGCCTCCTTTATATTTTTAGGCTCAACTTGTGAAATAAAGGCATTTTCATTAAATTTTCTCCTAGTCATTATGCCTTGACTAGTTTCACCTAACATTAATTCTTTATGATGATCTTTCCTATACTTATATGAATCCAGTAAATTTGAGGTATCTCCTCATACTTCTTCATTTTCAACCTTAGGTTCAAGAGGATCAATCCTAAGGTCAATGACAATATTACCTTTTGGATTCTAAAATTTCTCTATATGACTTACCTCAATTATTTCATCATCATCATCATTAGTGTTTGGTTCATCCTAAATAAGTTTACTAAACTTGACATGAATTGATTCTTCAACTTTCATGCTTCTTTTATTGTATACTCTAAATGCCTTGCTATTTTGAGCATATCCCATGAAGATTCCTTCATCCGCTTTGAAATCGAGTTTATCCAAGTTATCTTTGGTGTTAAGTATAAAGCACTTACAACCAAAAACCTTGAAATAACCAATATTTGGTACTCTACCTTTCCAAAGCTCATAAGGAGTCTTTTTGAGAGATGGTCTCAAATAAACTCTATTTATTACATGACAAGCGGTGTTTACCGCTTTGGCCCAAAAATACTTGGGTAGCTCAAATTCATTTAGCATGGCTCTTCTTATTTCTTAAAGTGTTCTATTTTTTCTTTCCGCAACACCATTTTGTTGAGGAGTTCTTGGAGCCGAGAAATTGTGTCCATACCCTTTGGATACACAAAATTCTTGAAACTCACCGTCAAACTCACCACCTCTATCACTTCTAATTTCCTTAATTGTCTCTTCTATTTGATTTTCTAGTCTCTTACAAAGCTTTATAAATTATTGGCATGCATCATTCTTTTTAGCTAAGAACGTTACCCAAGTGTACCTAGAGAAGTCATCTACCACCACAAAGATGTAATGTTTTCCACTTAGACTTGCCGTACCAATATCCCCATACAAATCCATATGAAGTAATTGTAGGGGTTTGGTGGTGGAGATTTCATATTTGGGCTTGAAGCTTGTTTTAACAAGCTTTGCCTTTTAACAAGTGTCACATAAGTCATGGTTTTCGAAATTCAATTATGGAAGACCTTGGACTTTTTCATTTTTGCAAATCTCTTTGAAAATTTTAAAACTAATATGTCTAAGTCGTCTATGCCATACTTGAGTCAAATCATTTTTGGCAACTAGACAAGAAATATTTTGTGATATTAAATCATGTATGCTAAATTTGTAAACATCATTTTTCCTTATAGCCTCAAAAACAATCTTATCATTCTTTTTCACAATGCATTTTCTTTTCACCAATTCAACTTGAAAATTAGCATCACATAGTTGGCTAACACTTATCAAATTATATTTAAGCCATTCTACATATAGTACATTATTAATAGTAAAAGAAGAATTACCAATTTCTCCATGTCCAAGGATTTTGGCTCTCCCATTGCCAAAATGCACCGTTCCACCATCTTGGAGCTTGAGCTTGGTGAATAATGTTTTGTCTCCGGTCATGTGCGTTGAACATCCGCTGTCCATAAGCCATTTGGTTCCTTCTTCTTTGGCTGCTCCATTTATCTTGAGAGCCTACAAAACCAAGAGATTTATGCATTGATACCCTTTGATGGTTGGGTCCTTTAGGGTTAGTTTCTCGACCCTTAGGCTTCCAAACATACATGCTTCAAAATCTAGCTCTGCATTCATTCTTCACATATCCTACTTTGTTGCAATGAAAACAAGTGGGTACATGCCTTGGTTTGGAAGATAATGAGTTATGTTGTATTTTTCTCTTCTTTGCCTTTTTCTTTAATGACTTAGGCTTAATGAAAGAATGTGATGAATTAAATCCTAAACCGGATTTATCATTTCCAATTCTTTGGTTTCCAAGTAGTTTGTCTAGATTATTTTTTACCATTGGTTAGTCTTTGCAAAACTAACCTTAGTTTCTCACATTCTTTTCTAATTTCTACATTTTTAAGAGCTATGGTTTTATGCATGGTGAGTATGATGTCATGCTCTTGAAATATCAAAATGTTCTTATCATGCAAGTTCTTATTTTCTAAAATGCACTTCTTGAACTCTTTCTTCAAATGTTTATACTTTAAGTTCAGTTTTTAAAAATCATCTTGCAAATCTCCTATTTCATCTTGCAAATTAGAAGGATTATAATTTACCTCAAGGTCATCTTCAATTGCCATGAGACAAGTATGTTGAACCTTTGGATTTTCAACTATTACAAGTCCAACATCTTGATCTTCACATTCTTCTCCTTCCGATTTGGAGAGAAGATCATCCCACGTGGTTACCTCCACATTGAGAGCTTTCTTATTTTGAGGAAAGACCTTCTTTTCTTGTTTTTGCGGCTCTTTTACGTGGCAATCATCAATAAAGTGACCGGGTCAACCACATCTATAGCAATTTTCACTTGTTTCTTTTTCTTTGAGTGTTCTCTTGAAAAACTTTCTTGCTTGAGCTTTATTTCTTGTTGCCATTCTTCTAAATTTTCTCACTAGAAGAGCAAATTTCTCATCCGATTCTTCGGACTCTACCACCAACCCTTTGTGTGATGTTTGTGTGGGCTTGATAGGATTCATCCTATTTTGTTCAACAAAAAGAATTTCATGAGTAAGAAGATTACTGGATAGCTCATCAAGGGTAAGAGTCTTAAGATTCTTTGATTCGGTGATGGCGGTGACTTTACGTGTCCATTCTCTTGGCAAAGAGTTGAGTAGTTTTAAGACAAGGTCTTCATTTGGGATTTTCTTGTCCACCATGGAAAGTTGATTCACTATTCGCGTGAATCGGTCGATTGTTTCCTTAATCTTCTCACCGCTCTTCATTCCGAACATCTCATATTCCTTCTTGAGAATGAGTCTTTTGGCCATTCTTACTTGCTCAGTCCCTTCGTGTATCATTTCAAGCCTTTTCCATGCCTCATGAGTTGTTTCAAGACCTTGAAGTCTTATGATCTCGGTGGTGGTAAGAGCACTTAAGAGAATATCAAATGCTTTGCCATTGATGGCGAATTTTATCTTCTCTTCGTCGGTGTAGTCATCCTCATCTTTGAACATTGATCCTCCTTTTGAGTTGGTAATCATAGGAACTTCAATTCCTTTGGCAACGGCTCTCCATATATCAAATCCACAGCCTTTTAAATGATTGATCATTCGAAATTTCCACAAAGAATAATTTTGGGCATCAAACATGGGTGCTTTAGTGTTTGATCCTTAAAATAGTGCAGTAGGCTTGGGAGATGAAGTGTGAGATGAAGAGGTTGAGGTTGTCATTGCCATGATCTTTAACCTTGCTACTTGCAAAGATAGGCCAAGTAATCAAGGTTAGGCTCTGATACCAATTGTTAAGTCTGAAACACACTCTAGAGGGGTGGAGGGTGAATAGAGTGATTGGTACTTTTTGCGGAATTTTCTTGTTTGGCTCAACTCAAAAGAAATTCAAAATCAAAGCAAGAATGAGAGGTGAGAAGCAATGAATGAATACACCAGATATAGAGTGGTTCGAATCGTAAATGATTCTACTCCTCTACCACTTTGTTGCCAAAGTGGATTTTCAACAACTACTCTTCTTATTATACACAATAAGAACAACCACAACAACATTTACACTAACACCTTAGTGTAAGCAACAACAACAGCAACTTCTTGCACAAAATACACTTGTGCAACTACAACAACTACAGCTCTAGCAAGAACAACTTCTTGCTACCTCACAACTTCAACAAAGTTCCCTTAAGAACTTTCTCACAGTGGGTTGAAGGAAATAGTAAGGTTCACACTTTCTCACTAGTCTAAGCACAAGCAAGAGATACAATATTTATGGTTCCTCTTGTGCTAGACTTTCTATCTCTCAATATACAACAACGAAGAGCAAAGAAAGGCTTAATAACTTTAAGCACTTTTACACATATGAGAGAACTATACAACAATGAACAATGAAGCTAGATGATGGTGAAAGTGTGTATTTGCCTCATCCAAGCTTCTCCCATTTATAGATGAAGTTTACCACGTTTTGGAGCCTTCACCATGTCTTCAAGTCAATCTCCAAGTCTTGAAAAATTGAAAATAGCCTTTAGCCACCCCATGGAGTGATTTGATCTTCAATAGCCACCCTAGAAAATCTCAGACATAGATAGAATAGTCAAGGAAGCATGTATTATGTTGGGGTAAAGTCCACAAGAAATTTGAGCAAGATTGGATAGAGAAAATACCATGAATCTCCCTTGGATTTTGTTCCAACATTCAAAAAATTTTGAATTCTGGGAGACATCGATCGATCGAAGTGCCTGGGTTGAGAGATCGATGTCCTCCAGAAACTTTGCAGTTTTTGAAACTTCTGACATAGATCGATCGAAGTCCTCCTTGGAGAGACTGATGTCACTTCGATCGATCGATGTCCCCTGGACTGAGAGATCGATGTTGGACAGAAAGTATTCTGCCTGACATCGATCGATGGAAGTCTCCCTGGGGAGAGACAGAAAGGTTTCTGCCTGACATCGATGGATCGAAGTCAGAGGCTGAAGTGACATCGATCGCTCGATGTCCCCTGTCTGAGAGATCGATGTTGGACAGTGAGTTCCAATCTCAACCATTTTTTACATAGTGTAATTTTCTCTTTTTGCATCAAGTCTCAAGCATAAATTCAACTTATTTAAAACATCTTTTCATCATCACAACAATCTATATCTTAACATTGAGAGTTTCAAATCTATTGTATTTCTGAAGTTTAAGTCTAAACTTGAGTTGCCGCTTGTATTCCCATTATTTTAAATAGTAGAAATTGTTCTCAATGTCCATGGTTTTTTCTCCATAGAGGGAGAATTTCAACGTAAATCTCGTTGTCCCTATTTTATCTGAAATTTACAATAAATTGTGATAAATACACCGTGCACGTAATTTCTATCTAAGAAAGTCAGATTTTAAGAGGGACCGTGTGTGACCCTTCTGGCTAAACTTGCGATTTTTTACGTGGAATGGTAATACTGTCTAGGAGGTCATTGTGATCTTTCTTATGTATTACTGAATCTATTCACTTCACTTTTACTGCTATTTATCTTCCTGCCACACTCGATTATTCTAGTTAGTAATAAATTACTATTCGGTTTTGTTTCGCTTAGAACTGAGTCATTATTACCAACAAGTGATATCTAAGCTTGGTTATTCGGTTCTTGATTTTCTCGAATATGGCAGAGATGAAATTCAATGTGGCAAAATTTAACGAAGATGATGGATTTTCCAAATGGTAGAAAAGGATGAAGGATTACCTTATACAGCAAGGTGTTCACAATGCTCTTTATGGCAAAGAGAAAGAAGACAAGTAATGAAAAATGATGATTAGATATGGACGATTAGGCTGCAAGTGCAATCTGTTTGCATTTGTCCAACAAAGTCCTGAACAACGTAGATAGAAACAGCTCAGCCATGGAGATTTGGACAAAGCTAGAAAGCTTGTACATGTCCTAAATGATAACAAATAAATTATGTCTTAAGAAGCAGCTCTACACACTTCAAATGAGCGAAGATACAAATTTTTTTGTCTAATATGCATGATTTTAATAGACTCATATCTCAAATGACGAGTCTTGGTGTTACTATAGAGGACAAGTATAAGGCAATCATGCTTTTGAGTTCATTTCCACCCTCCCTTAATGGTTTGATAGCCACTTTACTTTACTGCAAAAATACAATCACATTGAAAGAGTCCACATCATCTTTGTCATGATGAAAATACTATCACATAGTAACATCATCTTGGTGTTACTATGGAGGTCACATCATCTTCACATTATTGTTCGGATTTAGTTACTATTTTCAACCATAATGTTTACCATTTTGTGTACATAGGTTTGAAGCTTATAATGTTTAACATTTCTTTAATGGATAACCTAATAAATAACTATTTCGATGGTTAGATATATCGATATAGTTATATATATTGACAAGATTTGACTGTTTCTAATGTATTTTTACATCAGGATCCCAATATTTGTTACACCATATCATGATGTAGTTGCAGTGTAAAAGACACTGGGATCACGATGTGTAGTAAATCGAACTTTAAATTTGGGTGGGAATCCAAATTTGGATTTACTACATACTGGGATCATGATATGTATGATGATGTACTATACAACGGGACCGATGTATAGTTCGCAAAGGTTTTCACAAGAATTACAAATCGCCATTTGTAATATAAGTGTGTTTTTTTAATTTTCAAATTACTCAATTATAAGTTAGCTATCTATTACAAAAGCTATACATTTGAGGCGAAGTACGTGGAGCGATAGCACTTGACACATCTGTTGTAACCGGCCAAAAAAAAATTTAATAAATATTTTCTAACAAAACTACCCATTACCCCCATTTCCTAATAAAACTACCCACTACCCCCATTAATTCCCCAACATCCCTCCCCTAATTTCCCTCACTCATAACCACCCCCTAATTAATTAAAACTCCCCCATTCACTCCTCACACACACGGCACTCACTGCAAGTAAGAAAAAAAAGATGCGCATGAGAGGAGAAGGAAAAGAAGAGAGAGGAAGAGAAGAGAGAGAAAAAGAGAAGGAGGGAAAAGAAGAATTGGCCACCCACATCAAATCTGACACCGTTCTTGTCTGTGAGTTGGTGCTCAAGAGGTAGGTTACCCTCCCCTCTGTCGGATTGTTTGGATTCCCTCGCATTCTGTATTGGGATTATTTGGTTATCACTGGTATGTTATTCTTTATATGTTTATCATGAATCCGTGATGTTTCGATATAGAAATTGTGTGATTGGCCTTAGATATAGATCACATAGCATAGAAATAGGCCAGAATGGGTTAAGTTTGTCGAAAAATGCGCCTAGAGGCGACGCGTGTAACACATGTGCGGCGGCCCATGCGCGCCCTTGAGCGCAGCGTGCAGTACACGCACTGACGTTGTTAGTTGCGTTACGAGGAGGGCATGAAATAGAGTCCAATAGAATTGGTTTGGGGTAAATCGGAGTTAAAACCAAAAAGTTATGGATTTTTGAAGTAAATTAGAATTTAAGAAAATAAAGAAATAAAAAAGAAAAGAAAAGAGGTGTCGGCTGTGACGACATAATAATAATAATAATAATAATAATAATAATAATAATAATAAATGAATTAATATAATTGTTATTTAATAATTTGAGAATTTAGAAATTCATTGAATAAATAAAATAATACAAAACAAAATAATAAAAATAAAAAAATGTAGGCAGCCACGGGAATAAGGGGAAAAATATAGGATAAAGTAAAAAAATGATTAAAATAATATTAAATGAAATAAAATAAAATAAAGTAAAATAAAATAAAAAAACAAAAACAAGGAAAAAGAAAGTGGAATACTGTTAGCCGTGGAAAAAAAAGAAATTAATTATTAACATTAATATTATTTAGGAACCCATTAATTAAATTTGTAGGATCTGCAAGGCACCACTAGAAGGGGGGGTTGAATAGATGGTGCGGAAAGTGTGCTTTTTAATGTTTCTTTAAACCTAACCAATTCAAGTTCTGAAAACATATTCTGTTTTCAGGACCAGTTTTAAAACGTTTTTAAAACTAGGTTAGAGGTCTCCAAAAATTATGAAATTTTGAGAGAACTTAGCCTCAGATGTTATGAGGGTCCCCTAAAAATTTCAAATCAAAATCCAACCTTTAACCCCTTCAAAAACCGTTGGCACTCAGATTGTGCAAATCTGCCAGAAACGGTAGATGGTTTTGAAAAATTAATTTCTATTTGTGTGAATGTCCAAATGATCTGAAAATTTGACCAATAACTCCTCACACACTATATTTAAATGGGTTGAAACAGTTTTTGAAAATTCTTTTGGGAAGTAGGTCAAATACAACCAAAGTCTCAACCTTTGCAAGTCTGAAAATCAGACTGCACTAGTCTCAGAACTTTTGATGTTTGACTGACCTATACTTGTCCAAAAGGGTTGAAACTTGTGCCAAATTAACCCTAGAACGTTTATGTATGTTTCTGGAAATTTTTACAATTTTTGAAAATCGTTTACTATTTTTACGAACGTGAACAAGATGAGTAACCAGTGCAGAAACTGAAAAGTAAATGCTGAAAGTAAATTGCACCAAGAATTTTATACTGGTTCGGTTATAAACAACCTACTCCAGTCTTCAAGGAACACCTTCCTTGGTTCACACTAATTTCACACACGCAGTACACCTTACCGCAGGGTTGATAGAGTTACACCTTAACTCCAACCCTTTACAAACCTTGTATTGCTAGTACAATTTGCACGAACACCACCACCTCGCTAGAATGAAGATTGATCACACCTTGATCAATCTTTTACAAAGATGTATGAATGGTGGTTTCTATGAAGCCTATTCAAGAATGAAAGAAGTAAAGTACAATAGGCTTTTTACAAGAGAAGAAAGAAAGAAAGTGTAGGAGAAAAGAGGCTTGGCACTTTGATCACTTTAGAATGCAAATCTTGGTGTTGTTTTTGTTTGTTCTCCTCTTCCTTCCTTATAGCAATGCAGCCGTCCCCCCCTTGGCCTTCTCCCCTCTTGAAAATTTCCTTTTAATTGCTTGGGAGAGTGTAAGACATCATGGTGACAATGTTTTGCTTACTTGGCATCACTCCATTAGACCATCATTTAGTCATTGCTTACTTGGCACCTTTTGATTGGCTCAATGTTGTCATCATTTGATGACATGGAAAATCTGAAATAAACACTAAATATTTGCCAAATAATCAATTATTAAATCATGCCATAATTGTCACATTTTGTCATAAAGAGCAAGACACACAAATATCTTCCTTCCATCTTCAAAAAATCGGCCACACCCTTTTGTTAATGCTGAAATTTTCAGCATTTACAAGATGAGATAAATTCAGATTTCTTCCATTTTTCCTTTGAATTTTTTTCATAAAAATAAATCAATTATATAAGGTAAGTCTTGCTACCAAATGAAGAGTGAACTTGGACACTAAGAAGAGCAAGATTCGGCCAGCACATCCCCTCACACATGCTGAAAAATTTCAGCAAGTGTGATATGAAAAATATCACACTTAATTACCTTACATACAATTCAAATCATTTCCATAACTCCTTTGATTTATCCTTTAATGAAAAATTGACAAAATACCTTGCTTAATGGTGAAGAATTCGGCCATGGTATGTGTAACATGCTGAAATTTTCAGCATGTGACATATGAGAGGTATATGTTGAGCACTTACCTTTTGTAGCTTCTCTCTTTGATTTCTCAACATTGTATGATTGATCCTTGACCAATCAACATGCCAACAAGGCTCCACATGTGCTTCATCTCAGCTGTAGTGACGTTTAAATGTGTATATACATGTGCTGAAATTTATTTTTTGCTAACTTTGTAAAATAGTGCACATTTAATAATACACACATGTAATATTCCAATCAGCCCTTAATTTAATTTTCTAGAACACTTTAAGATGTATATTATATGTAAAAAATGTCTAGATACGTGTCACATGATAGTCAAGAAAAACGTTCCATGTTAAGTGCATAGAAAACCGAATTTTCGATATTTATCGATTACCCGATTTTTCTCTAATTTAAATTCCAACCTTTGCACATGATATATATATTATGTTATACATAATATATATAATATATATTTTAAATTTCAGCTCTTGGCTGATTTAAAATGGTACCATAAACATGTGACAAAAATAAAATTGGAATTTTCACATTTTGGCCTAAATGTGGAGTGATTTGTGTGTGCCAACATGGAAAGTATTTTTGGCTGATCATTTCATGTATGGCACGAAATTTCCATCAATGTTTGAGGTATATGGGCTGGCCATTTATTTATGGCAAGTACGTGACACATTGGCGAAGTTTCGGTATTCGCCCGATACGACAAATTTCGGTTTAGAACCTTTTGTCGTGTCGTATTTAATTTGTCATCACCATATATTATATCATATGATATAAGACCTGAATATACTCATAAATATGAGTTAAGTATAGTGGTGTGACGTTAACGTACGTACGTAAGATATATAACGTGTCGGTAGTACGTTGGAATACATGTGTATGTGCCTTCTATAAAAAATCTGAAAATATAGTATATATATGTGTAAAAGGCGTGTGGAATGAATGTGGGGAGGAGGAGGAGACTTTCCTTCCATAGCCATGTTGCCTTTGTGCCTCTTCCAAATGCATCTTCCTTTAATGAACTACTTAGTTTATTAAACTAAGTACTTCACTTAATGAACTACTTTAGTTCATTAATTGTGGCACCTGAAAATAGTATAAACTCAACAAATGTTCGCCATATGATGTAAGCTTTAATGCTTCATGGCTCGTTAGTACGGCAACATAATATATAAGCTAAATAAGGCAAGTAATGGCAAGTTATCATGCACACATGTACACTTATGCACTTTTATATCTTATGCTCGTTTTTGTGCACATTTAAATCATGCATTTGAAAATCACTCAAACCCCTTTTTCTCTACAATCTCCCCCTTTTGATGATTTTCAAAATAACTTATGCACATGATTTAAATCCTATCGCTCCCCCTTCAATTATGCATAAAAGTCTTTCTCTCTCCCCCTTAATTTATGCAATTAGTCTTTCTCTCTCCCCCTTAAATCATGCTTTTTCTCCCCCTTTATTTTGAAAAGTAAATCAAAAGATGCCTGGAAAAAAATTATGCATTTCATATTACGTGCGTTCTTAAGGGTTATTTATTCAACCCTTTGAAAATGTTCCTTTTGGTACCCAAATTTGGGTGACCTTTCTAGGTCTTCCAAAAGGTGAGAAAGGTGATGAGAACGCAACATAATAAACTTTTGGTACGACTGTATCTGGCCTTTGGCCAAGAACTCCTTTATACGCATTATATGTAGGACGTTTTGGATATGTCCTTGTGTTTGTATGCGTAGTGCTTGGATGGATTGAATGCCGTGTATGCATCACTCTTTTGTTTTCATATCTATATGGTACAACATTGTATTTCGCATGATATGATGAAGAAGTGGGGCGTGATGAGGGAATATGCAATTTTCGCGTCATCTTAGACGCCACTTGAGGCTTTGGGGTGTCTATTTTCTTAGACATAACAAACTTTGTTGGTTTGCTTGATACTTTATTTGTATCAACGTATCCCAACCCCGTTTTATCACTGTCATGCTTTTGTGATGATATAATGCGATGCAGCATGTTGGATCCTGTATCAAACTGTTTCACCTTTTTCTCTACATCGGCATTCCTTGATTTTAATTTTGAAATCTCGGATTTCAATTCAGCGTTCTCGGATGCAATGATGAAATTTCAGATTTTAATGCATTGATGATGCATGATGACTCTTCTTTAGAATCGTTTAATTGAGCGACAAGATTTTCGTTAGAAGATTCTAACAATTTCTTGTCTTCAATTAATCGTTTCTTTTCTTTTGCAAGAGTCTTTGAAAATTTATGCAATTCTAAATATTGACTAAATAAATCATCATATGAACATTCAGAATCGGAATCAGAGTCAGAAGATACCTCATTTGATGCTTTAGATGTAAAGCATACTTGTGCCTTGTGTTCTTCCGTATCATCAGTCTCAGAGTCGGATGTGTCACTCCAAGTGGAGGCTTTGAATGCTCTTCTCCTTTGCTTAGGTTCTGAGACGAGTCTATTCTTGTTCCGATCCTTGTGAGGGTATTTGTTTGTTTGTTTCTCTTTATTAGGGCAGTCATATGATAGATGTCCAAGTTTGCCGCATTCATAGCACTTTATTTCCTTATTTTTATTTTTATGATCCTTAGATGAGGTAGACTTATGTTTAATCGATTTTCTCAATATTTTTCTTAATCTTTTAGCCATTGTGATTAAGTCCTCATCATCGGAATCTGTGTCACTATCATCTACGACGTATTCATTTGATTTAAATGCTATAGCCCTATCATTATTAGAAATGGACTCAGAATGTCTTAAAGAAAGTTTGTTTTCGTATACCTTAAGTGATCCGATTAGTTCTTCCATTTTAATCGATTTGGTCTCTTTACTTTCTTCTATGGCCGTTACTTTAGGGTCCCACTCGGATGGAAGGCTTCGCAAGACCTTTTGTACCTTTTCCTGCATAGTGAAGGCTTTGCCAAGAGACTCAAGAGAATTGTAAATGTTAGTCAAGCGTAAATCCATCTCAACAATAGACTCATTTGGCAATAATTTAAAAGACTCAAGTGTGGACATGAGCATGTTAATTTTGGACTCCTTTACTTGGCTAGTCCCTTCATGTTTCATTTCAAGAATATGCCACATCTCTTGAGCACTAGAACAATTTGACACGTAACTAGCCTCACTTTTACTTAGGCCATTTAATAATAGTTGCATGGCTTTAGCATTCATGCTAAGTTTCTTTTTATCATCACTTGTATATTCTTGTCTAGTTTTAACGACTTCTAATGTGACTCCGTCTACGGTGGATGACTTAGATGGAACAAAAGGACCATCTTCTATAATCGACCAAAGATCAATATCTATTGCCATAAAGAAAAGTTTCATTCTTACCTTCCATTGAACGAAAGACTCACCGTCAAACAGAGGAGGCCTTATGGTTGACATTCCTTCTTGCACGGTGCTATGACTAGTGGATGCCATCTCACTGAATCGTTGGATCCTTTGTAGTGAGTGTTCCTGCGCTCTGATACCACTTGTAGGATCTGCAAGGCACCACTAGAAGGGGGGGTTGAATAGATGGTGCGGAAAGTGTGCTTTTTAATGTTTCTTTAAACCTAACCAATTCAAGTTCTGAAAACAGATTCTGTTTTCAGGACCAGTTTTAAAACGTTTTTAAAACTAGGTTAGATGTCTCCAAAAATTATGAAATTTTGACAGAACTTAGCCTCAGATGTTATGAGGGTCCCCTAAAAATTTCAAATCAAAATTCAACCTTTAACCCCTTCAAAAACCGTTGGCACTCAGATTGTGCAAATCTGCCAGAAACGGTAGATGGTTTTGAAAAATTAATTCCTATTTGTGTGAATGTCCAAATGATCTGAAAATTTGACCAATAACTCCTCACACACTATATTTAAATGGGTTGAAACAGTTTTTGAAAATTCTTTTGGGAAGTAGGTCAAATACAACCAAAGTCTCAACCTTTGCAAGTCTGAAAATCAGACTACACTAGTCTCAGAACTTTTGATGTTTGACTGACCTATACTTGTCCAAAAGGGTTGAAACTTGTGCCAAATTAACCCTAGAACGTTTATGTATGTTTCTGGAAATTTTTACAATTTTTGAAAATCGTTTACTATTTTTACGAACGTGAACAAGATGAGTAACCAGTGCAGAAACTGAAAAGTAAATGCTGAAAGTAAATTGCACCAAGAATTTTATACTGGTTCGGTTATAAACAACCTACTCCAGTCTTCAAGGAACACCTTCCTTGGTTCACACTAATTTCACACACGCAGTACACCTTACCGCAGGGTTGATAGAGTTACACCTTAACTCCAACCCTTTACAAACCTTGTATTGCTAGTACAATTTGCACGAACACCACCACCTCGCTAGAATGAAGATTGATCACACCTTGATCAATCTTTTACAAAGATGTATGAATGGTGGTTTCTATGAAGCCTATTCAAGAATGAAAGAAGTAAAGTACAATAGGCTTTTTACAAGAGAAGAAAGAAAGAAAGTGTAGGAGAAAAGAGGCTTGGCACTTTGATCACTTTAGAATGCAAATCTTGGTGTTGTTTTTGTTTGTTCTCCTCTTCCTTCCTTATAGCAATGCAGCCGTCCCCCCTTGGCCTTCTCCCCTCTTGAAAATTTCCTTTTAATTGCTTGGGAGAGTGTAAGACATCATGGTGACAATGTTTTGCTTACTTGGCATCACTCCATTAGACCATCATTTAGTCATTGCTTACTTGGCACCTTTTGATTGGCTCAATGTTGTCATCATTTGATGACATGGAAAATCTGAAATAAACACTAAATATTTGCCAAATAATCAATTATTAAATCATGCCATAATTGTCACATTTTGTCATAAAGAGCAAGACACACAAATATCTTCCTTCCATCTTCAAAAAATCGGCCACACCCTTTTGTTAATGCTGAAATTTTCAGCATTTACAAGATGAGATAAATTCAGATTTCTTCCATTTTTCCTTTGAATTTTTTTCATAAAAATAAATCAATTATATAAGGTAAGTCTTGCTACCAAATGAAGAGTGAACTTGGACACTAAGAAGAGCAAGATTCGGCCAGCACATCCCCTCACACATGCTGAAAAATTTCAGCATGTGTGATATGAAAAATATCACACTTAATTACCTTACATAAAATTCAAATCATTTCCATAACTCCTTTGATTTATCCTTAAATGAAAAATTGACAAAATTCCTTGCTTAATGGTGAAGAATTCGGCCATGGTATGTGTAACATGCTGAAATTTTCAGCATGTGACATATGAGAGGTATATGTTGAGCACTTACCTTTTGTAGCTTCTCTCTTTGATTTCTCAACATTGTATGATTGATCCTTGACCAATCAACATGCCAACAAGGCTCCACATGTGCTTCATCTCAGCTGTAGTGACGTTTAAATGTGTATATACATGTGCTGAAATTTATTTTTTGCTAACTTTGTAAAATAGTGCACATTTAATAATACACACATGTAATATTCCAATCAGCCCTTAATTTAATTTTCTAGAACACTTTAAGATGTATATTATATGTAAAAAATGTCTAGATACGTGTCACATGATAGTCAAGAAAAACGTTCCATGTTAAGTGCATAGAAAACCGAATTTTCGATATTTATCGATTACCCGATTTTTCTCTAATTTAAATTCCAACCTTTGCACATGATATATATATTATGTTATTCATAATATATATAATATATATTTTAAATTTCAGCTCTTGGCTGATTTAAAATGGTACCATAAACATGTGACAAAAATAAAATTGGAATTTTCACATTTTGGCCTAAATGTGGAGTGATTTGTGTGTGCCAACATGGAAAGTATTTTTGGATGATCATTTCATGTATGGCACGAAATTTCCATCAATTTTTGAGGTATATGGGCTGGCCATTTATTTATGGCAAGTACGTGACACATTGGCGAAGTTTCGGTATTCGCCCGATACGACAAATTTCGGTTTAGAACCTTTTGTCGTGTCGTATTTAATTTGTCATCACCATATCTTATATCATATGATATAAGACCTGAATATACTCATAAATATGAGTTAAGTATAGTGGTGTGACGTTAACGTACGTACGTAAGATATATAACGTGTCGGTAGTACGTTGGAATACATGTGTATGTGCCTTCTATAAAAAATCTGAAAATATAGTATATATATGTGTAAAAGGCGTGTGGAATGAATGTGGGGAGGAGGAGGAGACTTTCCTTCCATAGCCATGTTGCCTTTGTGCCTCTTCCAAATGCATCTTCCTTTAATGAACTACTTAGTTTATTAAACTAAGTACTTCACTTAATGAACTACTTTAGTTCATTAATTGTGGCACCTGAAAATAGTATAAACTCAACAAATGTTCGCCATATGATGTAAGCTTTAATGCTTCATGGCTCGTTAGTACGGCAACATAATATATAAGCTAAATAAGGCAAGTAATGGCAAGTTATCATGCACACATGTACACTTATGCACTTTTATATCTTATGCTCGTTTTTGTGCACATTTAAATCATGCATTTGAAAATCACTCAAACCCCTTTTTCTCTACAAAATTAACAAAAATTAATATTAAAGAAATAAAAACAGTAGGGGAAGATAACAATATTATAATAAAAGATTAAAGTGTGTGAAAGCCTAGGAAAAATAAAATAATGTGTAGAAACCTAAAATAAAGTCTAGAAAGATAAAATAATGGTAGAAGATAAAATACAGTAATGGACCCCACGCAACATAGGGTAACTACGCAATATAGGTAATACGCAACATAGAACGGAGCATGCAACATATGTGAAACGGAAGTGTGAAAGTGTGAATCATTCATGGCACGAGCATTGCATTTGGCCTATGAGCCGTGTGGTCCAACGGCACGTGAGGCCTGACGAGGCGTGTGATGGATGTTGGTAATAATGGTTACCTTCACCTAATAGGACCCGGGACATGCATAGCATATCATGGAAAAAAAGAGCATAACGTGTGATACTTAATGACTGCGTGTGACACGAAGATATGAATGCATGCATCATGAGATTGCGCATTGCACTTGATATTGTTTGTGATTATTGATGACCTTGTTATTAAGTTGTTCAGTGTTAAATGTTGGGATACGAATCGGGTCGGGTATGTGCAATTTCTTTATTTATGCCCTATCTGCTTTATTTATTTATCTGTGTATGCTTTACATGCTTTATGTATTTACCCGACTCAGTATGTGACAGTCTCTTTTCGGGAGAGACGGGTAACCTACGAGTGACTCACATCACTCACCCCCACCTCCCCTCCACAGGTGAGTCGGATTAAGAGTATATATGTTTATCGAGGATGTGACAGATTACGCGAGCGGCAGAAGTGAGCTGGGCTCGAGAAGAGATCTTGTTGACCGAGAGCTTGTTCTTGGGATAGTCAGATAGACCTCCACATAGGTTTATTGTTTGACTTTAGTATTTCATACTGGGCTTAGCGGGTTTTGTCAACCTTTGTACTTAATTGTATCATGATGGATCTAATTTAATCGAGGCGTTTATTTCTTTTATTATCGTCTCCGCGAAAAATTTCTACGTCAGTTCTGACGTGCAAAGAAGTTTGAACGACGCCTTGTAGTCCTCGTAGTAGGCTACGACGGGTGCACTGTTCTCGAAACTAGGGTTTGGGAGCGGGGCGCTACAGGTGGTATCAGAGCCGAGGCTCTAGATCCGCCTCGAAAACGCAGGATTAACTAGATCACCTAGACATAAGCTACGATCTTTTCCTAAAATGACGATTTTACCCTTAAGCAAGAAAATAGGGTTAAGTGATGATCTTAGACTTAAGTGATGATCGGGGTTAGGGGTGTGAGAGTGTTATTCCGTTTTTCTCTATCTATTTACTATTTTACCCCTAAACCATTGCATGCAAACTTCTAAGTGTTAGAAATTCTCAAAATACCCCCTAACTGAGCTTGTGTTTATATAAATATATTTTCGACCGTTCTAAATTCCAGAAAAATGCCGACAAGACGTGAACAAGCCTGTAATAATGGGAATGGTGGTGAGAACCACCAGAATCAAGGGATCATCCTCAATCACTTGAAGATGCCATAGACACCATGACCAACACCTTAGCACCATAGAACCAGCTGCTGAACTAGCAGACACCGCCTCTACCATCATCGCATTCGGATCTGAGATTCGTCTACAAGAAGATGTGGAGGAGTAGTGGTGTAGCACAACTGACATTGCCGATCACTTAGATCTAATTTCGGAATGGGTTCAAGAGGTATTACACGCCGAGAGTACGATTTTCAAAGAATGGTTCTAGATCCAGGGGAAAATGTAGATTTTGTCCATGATATTAGAAATTAAGTTACGATTTCGCTCCTAAGTCACAACCTTAGACATAAGTAATAATTGAACATAAGCGAAAATCATGAGCATAGGAGATGCTCTAAGTTATAAGCGATGATCCTGAACATAAGTCACAATCTTAAACATAAATAACGATTTTGATTAAGAATTGACCTTGGACATAAGTACCGAAGGTAATCATAAGCGTTTATTATACCCTAAGCATGATTTTAGAAGTAAGACATGATCTTAGACTTAAGAAATGATGATACTAAGAACAATCGGTAAACATGTATACTTAGGGTATCCCATACAATTCTATCTTATTTAAGTTGATTATAACTCTTTAAGTCGTGATCTTAGTAACCCTAGTTGAATACTATGTAATTAATTTGAATGAATTAAAATGTTAACCAGAACACCCTACTGCAAACGCTAGTGGCATATTAATAGGTCAGGCAGTAACTCAGGCTGCATCACTGCAACAACATCATGGGACTCGGTACCATTAGGGTAAAGTAAAACGGGCCCATATCCCTATTTAGACGGTAGTATCAGAGCAAACTTAGGTCTAAATTGAGGCAATAGCTAATAAGAAATGAATTATTATAGTATGATAGATACTAAGAGATGATTTATAGAGAAATGATAAAAACTAAGCAACGATTCATAAGCATTACAATCAATAGCATTTAGTAAGAGAGTCATACGAAGGAATTTATAGTATAGGGTTAGGATGATGAAATTTAGAGTTATTAAGTAGGACGACGATATTAGTCTTATTAATGATATTGATCGGTAGCAACAGACGTGAATTGGCTATAACAAGTACATGGGAATAATGAATCTTTACAAACTTTTAGTTAAGTGTTGATTTACAGAAACATCGAGACAGTTGCCTTGAATTTAGTAGGCTTGAACTAAAATAGAGCAGCGTGCACAAGTAGGGGTTCCTTTTCATATGGATTAAAATAAAATTAGTTGTTCAGATAACTAAGTAACGAGATATTGTGGATCAGTGTGATGCGCGGAAGCATGGTAAATGTAGAACATCTTAAGTCGATAATAATTAGTGTGCCATATTGTGGTTGGGCCAATTTAAGTTAAAGATTTTTATTATGAGTATACAAACGTAAGACTTATAAGAAACTATACATAGGCCGACCAATAAAATTATACGAAATAGTGGACTGATATATTTTTCAAACAGATAAATATTTTATATAAGCACGTATACCAATGTATAACTAAAATTTTAATAAGTACTTAAAAAAATTCTGTCTACTGAAATCTCATTTTCTCGATAGTCTACTAAACTTTACAAAACTAAATTCTTTTCTGCATCTGTATACCAATATAATGAAAATTTCAATTCTTTTGACAACCTTGAAAAGGAAAAAAAATTTAAACTAATGATGTTCTTAAAAAAAACGATTTGTTTATACATATTCCTTACACAAGATTTCAAATTTTCGTTTCATTACATCTATTTTAGTCAAAAATTAATTTCAGACTATCGATATCGCAAGCATTTTATCTGTTAAAGTGTTTTCGAAGTTATTTATCCGCTTGTGATGATCTTACTTAAATTTTATCAAGTTAAAAAAGTAGCTTTCAAAATATATATACTAGTTTTTTTTCAATAAAAAAGTACCGTACTCAAATTGTGTTATGAAACCTCATCTTATTAAGTTTTCAACTGTTTAAACGCAAGTTTACCAAAATATTTTGCGAATAAGTTACATCGTTATAATAGGTCATTTGAAATACTGCCTTGCGGAAACGAGTATATTATTTCGATTCTTACGTTACAAAGAAAAGAATGGTAATATTTTAAAACAACTGAAGTTATATTTCAAATTATAGCCATGTAAGACACGTTTTTAGTTAATTATTGTCCATACACATATTTTGTATATTCGGTTGATGATATTTTCAAAGAAGTAAGGGCATGATCATAGAGTTAATTCGTAAGTATATAAAAATTTATTTTGAGGACTTGGCTTTGTATAAAAAGTACCATATTAGCGTACATCAAGGATATTAGTTGGTTAATTATCTAGGGGATGAATCATATATAATGAGTTTAAGAATCTAGAATTGTAGACTGCGTTAAGTTGAATGATACACATCGAGCAGTATAAGTGAAAGTATGTACATGCTAATTATATAAAATTAAGTTAAGGATTGAGCCTTATAAGGACTAGATCATCTTGTGGGATGCCATCGTAACTAAATTGAATCATACTAGAGTAAAACGTTTTCTGCAAATATATATGATTCAAGAGATAAGTTTTGTGAATAATGCGTTAAGTCAAAGATGGTAGTACACCTAAGAATTGATTTACAACGGTTGCTAATGACCGTAGAGATAATGAAGTTATATACCGATGATTGGGTTGTAGAACCCTTAGTATGATGACAACACCCTTAAGGTGGATTCGATAAGCATAGATTATGTGAGGATTTTAATAAGCAAAAGGACAATGGATAAAAAATTACCCTGTTGGTGTATCAGGAATGATTTTTACGCCTTAGTCTGTGATAAAGAAGTGAAGTGTTTAACATATTCGAAAATGGAAGGGATATTTAGCTTGATCATTATCCAGGTGAAAGGATCAAGTAGAACTAAATTAAGTATTGACTATGTAGTATGCAAGTTTCGAGGACGAAACAATTTGTAATGGGGGTAGGATGTTGTAACCGGCCAAAAAAAATTTAATAAATATTTTCTAACAAAACTACCCATTATCCCCATTTCCTAATAAAACTACCCACTACCCCCATTAATTTCCCAACATCCCTCCCCTAATTTCTCTCACTCATAACCAGCCCCTAAATAATTAAAACTCTCCCATTCACTCCTCACACACACGGCACTCACTGCAAGTAAGAAAACAAAGATGTGCATGAGAGGAGAAGGAAAAGAAGAGAGAGGAAGAGAAGAGAGAGAAAGAGAGTACGAGGGAAAATGAGAATTGGCCACCCACATCAAATCCGACACCGTTCTTGTCTGTGAGTTGGTGCTCAAGAGGTAGGTTACCCTCCCCTCTGTCAGATTGTTTGGATTCCCTCGCATTCCGTATTGGGATTATTTGGTTATCACTGGTATGTTATTCTTTATATGTTTATCATGAATCCGTGATGTTTCGATATAAAAATTGTGTGATTGGCCTTAGATATAGATCACATAGCATAGAAATAGGCCGGAATGGGTTAAGTTTGTCGAAAAATGCGCCCAGAGGTGGCGCGTGTAGCACACGTGCGGCGGCCCATGCGAGCCCTTGAGCGCAGCGTGTAGTACACGCACTGACGTTGTCAGTTGCATTACGAGGAGGGCATGAAATAGAGTCCAATAGAATTGGTTTGGGGTAAATCGGAGTTAAAACCAAAAAGTTATGGATTTTTGAAGTAAATTAGAATTTAAGAAAATAAAGAAATAAAAAAGAAAAGAAAAGAGGTGTCGGCTGTGACGACATAATAATAATAATAATAATAATAATAATAATAATAATAATAATAATAATGAATGAATCAATATAATTATTATTAATAATTTGAGAATTTAGAAATTCATTGAATAAATAAAATAATACGAAACAAAATAATAAAAATAAAAAAATGTAGGCAGCCACGGGAATAAGGGAAAAAATATAGGATAAAGTAAAAAAAATGATTAAAATAATATTAAATGAAATAAAATAAAGTAAAATAAAATAAAAAAACAAAAACAAGGAAAAAGAAAGTGGAATACTGTTAGCCGTGGTAAAAAAGAAATTAATTATTAACATTAATATTATTTAGGAACCCATTAATTAAATTAACATAAATTAATATTAAAGAAATAAAAACAGTAGGTGAAGATAACAATATTATAATAAAAGATTAAAGTGTGTGAAAGCCTAGGAAAAATAAAATAAAGTGTAGAAACCTAAAATAAAGTCTAGAAAGATAAAATAACGGTAGAAGATAAAATACAGTAATGAACCCCACTCAACATAGGGTAACTATGCAATATAGGTAATACGCAACATAGAACGGAGCATACAATATAGGTGAAACGGAAGTGTGAAAGTGTGAAGCATTCATGGCACGAGCATTGCATTTGGCCTATGAGCCGTGTGGTCCTACGGGACGTGAGGCCTGACGAGGCGTGTGATGGGTGTTGGTAATAATGGTTACCTTCACCTAATAGGACCCGGGACATGCATAGCATATCATGGAAAAAACATTGCCCATTATCCATCCCGTCTATAGCAAGGTATAAGGGTTCGAAAGTACATAATCATACGTATGTGTTAAGATTGTTTTTCGATGGTTCATGATAAAAATTGTTTCAAGCTGTGTCGATTAAATGCTACTTCATAGTATAAGAAGCGCAGCTAATTTATTAAGTTATTTTTGCTTATTCCATCGTATTCCAAAATCAAAGAAGAACGCGTCTTTAACTCTATTGGAAATGGAAACCTAAACAGATAGATCCCTAAAATTGGGGACATGAATATACGCTTATATGTAAAAGGGGTTTTCCATTATGAAATATGAAAATCTGAAATTACAAATTTATCCATGTAGTGGTGTCAATTAACACGTTAAGGGGTGGGTTTAACCACTCCCTAAATTTGACAAATCAACAATACACAAAAGAATTTAGTTCAAGAAGTCCCTTAAAAATTATCAAGAAAAACATCCTCATTGTTAAGCATAAACATTTAACAAGAGAACAATATATAGAGTTATAGACAAGAAGAAACCAAGGCAGCAACTAGCAGAAACGATGCCAAAACGAACGAATGATAGATTCTTGATGCCGGAGAAGAACCCGGATTTCGCGGTAGCTGATGCTTACTAATGTCGATCATGATCTCAAATCTACAAGGACTGCCTCCACGATTAGGAGAAGGATCAATGGATGTAATGTATGACAAATTATGAAACTGGTCACATGATCCTTTCCTTTGATCCATTGTCTGAAAATACATGTTAAATGCATATGATGCATTGCCCTTTACATCCAATCCTCCACATGATGATCCATATCCAAGACTTGTGCAATCAGCATATGTACACGCATTGTTTATGCTTTCTGGCAAGTTGGGGTCTAATGAATTTGCATCAGGCTTTATTATACACCATTGTCGAGCTAAATATCGAACACCCTTTGCAGCTGTTAGATTCTTGTTACCTAAATCAAGAGGGTATTTAATGGTCCCATCATAGTAGAATATGCCCCAATGTCGCTCGAAGTTCCCTGGATCAATGCTCTTAGCATCTTCGTCTATGAGCGCAAAGAGATATATGTCAGCTGCCTTTGGGCGCTTTGGTGTGCCTGTGCCTTTGTTTATGCGATTGATTAGTCCTTGATTGAACCTTCGAGCATACTCGATTTTCGCGTTCGCATTGCCATCAGTTGGCCATCCGACTTCTCCAACAATGACAGGGATGTTAGGGTAGCCAATTTTCTCTAGAGCCCAGATCAGGGTATCAAAATTGGCATCAAATACATTGTTGTAACTAATCGAGCCGTCCACTACAGGGGCAGCCATGCCATCAAAGAATGCAAAGTCAATTGGAAAGTTGGGGTCAGCATATAAGCTAAGGAATGGATAAATGTTAATGGTTAGGGGAGCTGCATTGTCATTTAGGAACTTGATTATATTGACCATGAGATCATGAATATCGGGTCGAAAAGCTCCACCGGAGGGCACGCCACTGTCTGATTGGTATACATCAGCATTGATTGGGATTGTAACCTTGACGTCGCGGCCTAAACCAGCTTTTATCAAGGCGGCTTGGATGTTCTGCAGGGCTGGAAATGTTGTATGAGAAAACTTATCTTTGTATGTCTTGAGAAACGGTTCATTCCCCACAGCAACATACCTGAAAATTCACCACATGGGATCAAGATATCTCATGTTTGAGTTATTGTACGTACACTCTTCATAGGCCTAACCAATGAGGATAGTAAGAAAAAGGGGAAAAAAAATTAATGCCTAAGCTGTATATTTGATCCAAAATACAACAAAAACATTACACATTGCTTTAGAGGCTCCCACCTATAGTAGGGTATGGTGGTCGGATGTACGCAAACATACCCATGTGTAAGAAACAAATAGATGTTGTTTCCCGATGACCCATAGTGAAAATTACGTCAAGATATGTCGATCAACTGCTACATCATAATATAAGAAGCGCAGCCAATTTAGTGAGTTATTTTACTTTATTCCATCATATTCCTAAGTCAAGGAAGAGAGTATCTTTGATTCCATTAGAAATAGAAAGATATTTGATACAAAATAAGATATATAATTCATGTGACACCAGATCTTCTAGTGAGAAAAAAAGAAAAGAAAGATGGATCATTATGATCCCATTCATACTGTGGGGGCCCACTGCTAAAAGAGGGATCAACAATGGTCTATGAGTATTTGGGATCATAATATTTCAGTTATTTTTCTTGTCTGTTGTAATGAGACAAAGATCAGTTTGATTCAATCTTTAGTCTTTTGTGGAATTATTATTTCAATAAAAAGAACGTGTATTGAGAAATTACTAACCTTATGTTTACACCGTATTTTGATACATAAGCAGAGACATTTTGGGATACCCAATCCTCAGCAACATGAACAGCACTTGCTAAGGGAGCCAGCAAATCATTGGGTATTCCAATCATAACCTCAATACCTGAGTTCCCAAGAGCCTTCATAACCTCAGGCACCACTTCAAACACTTTCACTTTGTTGATGCCATTATCCCTCATAAGTTTCACTGTTATATCAGGTGGCAGTGGATGCGTCGCACGCGTCCCCCAGTTGCAAGCTAAACCCTCCACCATGGGAGTTTCTCTTGTCATGGAGAACAAAAAGAGACCAAATATTAAGTAAAAGTTCATGTTCTCTCAATGTACCAGAAAATGTTTTTGTGTCTTTCTTGTCTTGGCCCCTTGTTTTAGGACTATAAAGCATTGAAAGATGTAGTAAAGGGAGAAAGATAACTTTTTCAGGGAGGAAAAGGAAGGTATTACATGTGTGATTCAACAAGGAATAACTTGATTCCTTGTAGCCAACCCAAAACAACTTGATCAAGTCCTGAAAGCAACTTAAGTTATATCATCTTTTGCAGAAGGTATAGTATCTAAATATTTGATATCATTTTAAAGTTTCAAGAGTTTCAAAAGTAAACCATTCATTCGTGTGAAAAATTAGGGATATTTGTATATGAAAATCATCTAAACAATGATGTAAGTAAATTAATACTACTCCATTCGTTCCAAACTGAGAGACCCCTTTTGGTACCCTTACAATACCAGCCTTTTAAGAAAGCATCATTTAATATATTGTCTAACCATTAGAACTATCAAAAAAAATATCACATTTATCCTTTTTGTATACTTAGTTAGCATTTAATATGCTGTCGTTTTTTATTATTATTGAAGACAATTTTAAAAGAAATCACATGACCACTTAAATACTTAGAAACACAACAATTTAAATACTTTGAGACATCCCAAAAATAAGAAAAAGTCTCCCAATTTAAGGAGTACGTCTCACCCAAAAGATTTGGCGAGACCTCAAAAGCGTTGTGAAAACCATGAAGAAAGGTATCGAGCGAACTGGAAATATGCCATTCTTCCATAAGTTTGTGCCTCATCCAGAGCTTAAAATAAGTGTAAAAGCTTAATTTATTTCCAGGCTACTTCCTTTTTTTTAATTAAAAAAATACTAATTTCCAGGCTATTTTAAGCACGGCCTGGCCTTCAATTTTTTTTCCCACTTTCCTTATACTTTTTTCTCTCTCTATTGATCGTACGAGGAGGTGGAGAATATGAAAACTTTACGAACGTATTTATTTTTGAAAACTTTGTTTTGACCTTACACAAAATTTTGCAGTGAAATTTGTTATATGAAGCCCGTCGGGAAAACTCCATGGTTAGGGGTTGAAATATCTTTAATGGAAAAGATCCCCCCCCCCCCATGCTACATCGTATGCTTGTGATAGAACATTCTCTGTAGTCAAATTGATTCAGAACCAAATACATGCAACTTATCTTCAACACTTATAATAACATTAATCAAAATTTAAACTGAAATACCTAAAGCTCTTTATATGAATTGACTACGTGTGTATTCATCACACGTGTCAAATATTGAAAATATACTATAGAAGATGATACAGATATTGCACTAGATGAATTGAACCGAACCGTAGATACTCCACAATAAAGGGGCAAATTCCATGGTACAATTTTTATTTTTTAGTCTCACATGGCCGATTTATATAGTTTTACTTGTTTTTTGAGAAAATAATTTTGCTATGTAAAATTGACAGTATATGTTTATCAGATCGCATAATTTGGTGTTAAATTAAGATTCACTTGTAAACAAAAAATTATCATGTAAAATATACCAGAAAGTATAATGATTCTACCATAACATTTCCAATAGCTTAAACGCAAAGTAATCACTAATAATAACAACCCCTTGCTGTGGAAATAAAGTCCCAGCCGAGTTGAACTGAGGTGCCGAGCTGAACTCAGGTCAGCTAACCTGATCTAGACAACCAACCTGTTGGAAGACAACTGTCAGTCGAGCTGAGCTGGACTGACAGGGATAAAGAATAACTGTAGCCGTGTTGAACTGAAGGGGAACTGAGGTGAAGCACGGAACCAAGACGATGAAGTATGGACGTGCTGAGCTGAAGAAGAGCTGAGGTGAAGCACGTAACTAGGATGTACCAAAAGACAATGTAAAGAAGTGCTGAGCTGAGGTAACGAATAAAGCACAGGATAAGAAGACCGACCTACCATACTTAAGTAAATATTACTTAGAATTATTTCTATACATAGCTGAGCTGCATTGGTAACTAGCCGTTACCACAACCGTTGTAGTTTGCAGAAGGTTGACAGTGACCGTTGGTCAAGTTGTAAAATAGCCGTTAGAAGTAGTTTTTCATCCCTATAAAAAAGAAACAACCTTGTAAACCAAAATTTAACTTGAATGAATGTAAATTCCTTCAATCTCGACATGGTATCAGAGCTAATCTGATTCAAACTACCTGTAATTTCCATACTTTGTTTTCTACAACTCCTATTTTTTTTTTTTGAAAAACGACTGCTCCCTTCAACCCAGCTGAATATACAGAGGCCACCTCCACGTTTGATTAATCATCAGGCATGGTGCATGTTCCTCAACTCACTAACGATTCCCCCATTGTCATCACCAGCCATAAACTTAATGGAGATAACTACCTCTTATGGTCTCAAGGCGTAGAGATGTTCATCACCGGAAAAGGCAAGGAGGAATACTTATATGGGACAATCTCTATCCCATCTGAAACAAATACAAACTTCTGACTTTGGAAGTAAGAAAACAGCATGATAATGTTCTAGCTGATATTTTCTATGCAGCCAGACATTTCAGACGACTTTATAATGTATACTACTGCAGCAGAAATCTGGGCTACCGTCAAGGAGATGTATTCTAAGCATGATAACATATCAAAGCTGTATGAAATCGAAGCTCATATTCATGAGCTGAAACAAGGCAGTCTGTCAGTCCATAAATACTACACCCTTTTTACAAAAGCGTGGTAGCAGATTGACTCTTTTAAAACACATCAGTGGTCCTGTATCATTGATACTGCACTTTACAAAGAAATAACAGAGTGGAAGCGGATCTTTCGCTTCCTAACTGGACTGAACACAGACTTCGACACTACATGAAGTCGAATTTTGAGTGCTGAACCACAACCAACTCTGAAGGTTGCTTTCGCCGAAATCAAACACGAAGAAAGCCGGAAGAAAGTTATGATGAGAGGATCTACAATTGTAGAATCCTTAGCTCTGCATTCTGAACAGGCAATAGAAGCATCTGGACTGGCTGTTAAAAGACACTTTACCTCAACTGGAGGTAAAGAGTGCAAATACTACAAAAAAGAAGGCTATACAATGGATGAATGTTGAAAACTACAAGCAAAGCTGGTGAGAGAAGGAAAGCCTCCTATAAAGACCAGCAATGCCCCCTGGAGACCACATCAAAAACCATTCTCTACTGGACATAGTGTTGTACATCAAGTAAGCAGCACAACTCAGCCTGTAGTAGCTTGGCTAGTCACAAACCACCTCAGCCCAGTTCAAGTAGCTGATGATGAGGTGATTACAAAAGAGCAGATTGCCACACTTATCGATCTGCTGAACGGACAAGGGAGCCGAGCTAACCTACACCCGACAACTATGGCAGGCTACTTCCAGCCATGCTTTAACAGCTCATGGATCATTGACTCTGGGGCTACGAATCATATGACCAATAATGGTACCCTTCTAAACTCTTACTCTTTATTTTCTGCAGCAAAGAAAGTAAAATTGCAAATGGAATTACCTTAAATGTTGTTGGAATAGGCTCTACTATAATTAACAACAAAATCACACTGAGAGGTGTCCTTCATGTCCCTAGTCTAAGTTTTAATCTGTTATCTATTAGCAAACTTACTAGAGATAATAACTGCTTAGCCTGTTTCTTATCCACGAAATGTTGTTTTCAGGAAAACAAAGTGAAGTGGATGATTGACAGTGCTAGAAATATAGCAGGCCTATACATACTGGAGTCAGAAAACAGGGCATTAGGAAGCTCACCGAGCTGCCAAGTGACCAAGACTCTAGTATTTTGCATCCTAGAAATCCATGTATAGGGAAAATTTTGTTATGGCATAACAGAATGGGTCATCCAAATTTTGTAATTGCAAAGTTATTTAGCTCAACTGACCTGAAAGATATTACTTGTGAGACTTGTCAACTAGCTAAGCACAACAACAGCAACAATCATATCCAGTATATCACAACGACAGAAAAAGCAACTAGCTAAGCACAATAAACAGAATTATCCAGCTAAAAAATACAAGTCTTCAACCCCTTTTAATCTTATTCACTTAGATATATCGGGACCACCTAAGGTAAATTACATCAATGGAGCAAGATGGCTCATAACCTTTGTGGATGATCATACTAGAGTAACATGTGTATACTTGCTAAAAAATAAAAGTGAGGTCGGACAAGTATTCAAGAGATATGTATCACTTATTAAAAGTCAGTTCGACTGTATGATTAAAACACATAGGTCAGACAATGGAACTAAATATTTAGAAAGCAATCTTCAAATATTTATGCATGAAAATGGTATTATCACCAAACCTCCTGCACCTATACATCTCATCAGAATGGAGTTGCTGAAAGAAAAAATAGACATCTACTTGAAGTAACTCGAGCTCTTATGTTTAGCATGAATGTACCCGAGCTGTACTAGGGTGAGGCCCTTCTTACTGCTACCTATCTTATTAACAGAATGACATCGAGAATACTGGCGTTTAAAACTCCTAAAGAAATACTTTATGTCATTACCCACATACCAAGCTGCTCTCTGAGCTGCCCTTCAAACTATTTAGGCGTACATCATATGTTCATATTCAGTCAAGCCTTCGAGGGGAATTAGATCACAGGTCAGTTAAGTGCATCTTCCTAGGATATTGTGGATCACAGAAAGGTTAAAAGTGTTACTGTCCAGCCAATAAAAGAATGCTTGTAACACTTGACATCATTTTTGATGAAAGACATGCATTCTAAAAATCATTAACCAAAACGAACAATTCAAAAATTACTGAATATTGGACAACAGTTGACAGTATAGAGAAACCAAGCTTCAGTTCAGAATTGCAAATTCTGTCGAGCTCAGCAGCTCAGCCGAGCTACGGTCTAGGATATTCTGGATCACAGAAAGGTTGCAAGTGTTACTGTCCAGCCAATAAAAGAATGCTTGTAACACTTGACGTCATTTTTGATGAAAGACATGCATTCTAAAAATCATTAACCAAAACAAACAATTCAAAAATTACTGAATATTGGACAACAGTTGACAGTATAGAGAAACCAAAGCTCCAGTTCAGAATTGCAAATTCTGCCGAGCTCAGCAGCTCAGCCGAGCTGCTGACCGCACTATCTCAGGTCGGCAATACTAATTCCCAACATGTACTTAACTCTCTCGTAGTCTCCAATTACAAGGAAGACCCAAAAAGCAGTAGCCGAGCTGAACCAATACATCCAACAGCCAACAGCCAAAGGTCCAGTAGAAGAAACAAATGACTATGACCATGAAACCAAATAGACAATAGACCAATTGCACTAAAGAAAGAAACTCGAGAGTGCACTAGGAATCCTGCCTGTACTAAATACCCCATAGAAGAATATACACCCTACAATAAGTTGAATCCTAACTTTAGAACATTTGTGTGTATTGAAGAATCATGGTGTGAATTGAAATAAAGTAACACTTGAAGGACCAACTTGCAAGGAAAAGATCTCGGGTATGACCCGACTGGCTGATTAAAACTAGCAGAGTCTGAGCCTGCTCTCTTATTTCCTTGAAATCCGCTGGTTAAACATTCATTTCACCTGTCCTCTCACATCAGGATGCTGCAGCCTTCTCCCACTTTTTTTATCCTGATGCGCCAGCTTCCTCTGCCAATATAGCCATTTTAATGATGACATAGCATCGATCCGTTGGCTACTTATGACTAAGGAAGACCTCCTTCCTGGTTGCTGCAAGTATATAAATAGATGTATGTAGTTAGGTGTTAATGTAACGAAGAACCTTGTGTTCTTCTGAGATTGTGAGTGTTCTTGTGATTCTTGTGATTATTGTTGAGCGATCTTGTATAAGTGAGCACCTAAGTGTGCAAGTGATCAAGTGAATTGTTTTGTGAATAAAATGATCATTCTTCAAGTGTTTCTGCTGTGATTAAGTTCAAGTATTGTTTATTGATTCCAGTGATAATTCATGAAGTGTGTTGATATCAAGAAATTGTTTCTGATAAGTGTCAATGTTCAAATCTTCATCTCGATCTTGGTTTGATCTCCTTCTTCTTGGTTGAGTTTGTTGTCCGTGTTAAATCAGTTTGCCCTAACTATGGTCAGGGCTTTATTTTCCCATATAGTATCAGAGCCTTGGTGATCGATTGTGAAAATTTGTTCTTCAAAATTGTGTTGTTCATCCATTTTTTTCCCGTCGCATGCGTATTGACGATTTTGAATTCTTCTATTGGAAGAAAGTTTGCTGAATCTGAAAAATTGAGCAAATAAACAGTGAGATCTATGTTGATTGATCAATTGTTCTGAGAAATTTTCGATATTGGCCTCAATTTTTCTCCGACTTTGAGATTCGTCTGAAATCTTTCTTGAGACCTTGGTTCAATCTGGATGAAATCCAGTTTTTATGAGTTCGGTTTTTTGAAATCGTGCTGAAATCAAAAATTCAGAGCTCTGATGCTCGAATATGTTATTCTGTGCTGTCTTCTTGATTCAAATCTATTAAATGGTCAGATTCGAAGAAAATTGATTTGTTCAGAGGAAATTTTTTTTCTTTTCTGTTTCATTCTTGATTTGTTGGAAGACAAGTTGGGTTAGAGCCTGCATGCTCGATTTCTCGAATCTGGAACCTTTGTTGTTCATTTCTGAAAAATCTGTGAATTTTTTGGTTGCATGTTCTTGTTTAAGAACCTTTGGTATCTTCTGGTGAAATTTGTAACTGAAGAGTAGATTCAGTCCAAGTGATTTCTGTTTCTATTATAGCATATGATTCTGGACGAAGTTCTTTTGGAGGATGAAATATAGTTTCATCTGTGTTTGATCTATTGGAATCATACTGTGAGCCTGAATTTGATGCTTGCATGTGTTAGACCGTGCACCTGCAATAAACACCACTAGAGGGGGTGAATAGTGGTTAGCAGAAATTACACTATCACCCTTGATTAAAAACCCCTTTGAAAACAGAATCTGAGACTACCTCAGATTCAGAACCTGATTTTGAAAAATTCAAAACTCCTTGTACACAACTCCAAAAATTATGACAATTTCCATATTTTAGCTAACAAGACTTTGTCCAAAAATCAGACAAAAATAAGATCGTTTGTCCCTTCAAACAAATAAAAAGCTTCAGATGGTCAATTTGGACAGAATTGTACAGAATGTTGCTAATTTTGAAAAACGTGTTTCTCTTTGAATACTCAACCAAAAAGGTTGTTCTTTATATCAAAACACTCCTTAGCATGTTTAGTTGATGTTTCCAAAAGGCCCTGACCTTAAACAATTCTTGATAAATACAGAATTTAAATTTTCTCAAAACTGGTCACATTGAAGCCAGATTGGAGCAGTTATCTTGCAAAGACTGAAAGACTAACTTTTTCTTGCTCAAATCAAGTGATTCTTGTTGCAAATGAAAGCTAACAGTCTGAAGTATAGCTCCACCAAAAATCACGAATTTTGAAAGTGTTTGGATATTTTTTCAAATCGTGAGCAATTATATGAAAAATGCAGTAAATTTATTCTGGTTCGGTCAATGCGAACTACTGCAGTTCCAAGAACACCTTTCGTTGGATTTCAGTATGAAATGAATCACCTTACAACAAGAACCAAGTTTGATCCTTGGGTTATACACCAACCCTATTCAAGACTTGGATGAACACCTTCTATGCATCATTTAGTCGCAACACCTCTACCTCCTTTTGATGTAGCCTTATAAAATTGACTAATCAATCTTACAAATAAAGCTCAAGAGGCTTTTAGCTCAACAAATACACCAAGAATACCTTTGCTACAAAGAATAAAACAAGAACAACAAGAAGAAGATGATAGCTAGATAAATCAACAAATGCTTTCAAGTGAGCTTCAAGTGTGTTTCATCCTCTTCACCATTGCCTCCTATTTATAGTGTGAAAATAGCCTTAGAGATAAGAATGCACATGTGTCACCATCTTCATCATCAAGTCTAAGTGTGAAAATAGCCTTAGAGATAAGAATGCACTTGGCAAAATAAAGCAACATAATTGGTCTACCTTGGAAACACCTTGTTGGCCGATTTTTACACCTTGGAATTTTATTGATTTGTCCTTAGAAAAATATAGATAATTCCACCAATAAACCCTCAACTTCTTGGCATTAACATAGGACATGTGAGGCTGAAAAAATCAAACTAAAACAGCCCCATTCAAAGTGTAGTAGCCGTTGGCTACTTAATCATATTTTTCAATAAAAATAGCCTTGATTATCCTTTGTAAATTGAAGATAATAAGAGAGGATAACACCATCAAAATACCCTCAACTCCAAGCACAAGAATAAGGCATATGAAGACTATTTTTTTGACTCAAAAAAATCTCCCAAGAATACCAAGTAGCCGTTGGCTACATTTGAAATATCCTAGTTGGCAATTTTTACCAACTAACTCCTTTTTGATTGGTCCACTTGTCATCAAGCTAAAAAATGAATAATATATCACATCCACCTGTTTATACACGTTTTGAACATACATATATGTGTAGAAACTCAGATTTTGAAGAAGAAATCAATCGATAATAGTTGACAAGATTATGTCAACGTGTAACACCAAAATTCCCAATATTTATTCTTATATGTCGTGATCATTTCCACACTTTTAACATCTTGAAACCTCTGAAAAATGATGAATGATAACCTCCAATAACATATAAAATAGAGTCTTCAAGAAAGAAATAGAATGTGACATCTCAAATCGTCACATATCCAGCTATAGTCAATAATATCATCATTTAAGAGAATAAGATAAAGAATCACCATATAATCTTCAAGATAATAATAACTCAACTCCAGAATGAAGATAATAATATGCTCAAGAGATTACCCTCAGGGATGAAATGACCAAAATGTCCCTGGTATGCGAGAACTCCAGAAATGACCCGGATGGTCAGAAATAATCATGATATCACCTTTGTCATGATAAATAGTATAAGAATACATCCTTGAAATATTTTCACCATGTGATGTTCCTACAAAACTCAAAATTCCAATTTTGCCCTTTTGGTAAGTTGTAGAAACTTCCAAAGCACATTAGTCACAAGACAATTATAATCACCAAAAACACATAATAATCACATAATGAACATATTTAAATCATATACAAATGAAAACAACCAATTTATCACATTTTAGAAAAATATTTCTAAAAACCCTAGACATCGATCGATCGAAGTGCCTCAACTTCAGAGATCCATATCTCACAGAAAGGTTCAGGTTTTGCCTCTGACCTACATCAATCGATCGAAGTGAGGGTTCGATGTAAAACGATCGATCGATGTGTCTCAGGTTTAGAGATCGATGTCTCACAGTAAGTTTCAAAACTTTCTCTGCCTTACATAGATCGATCGATGTGAGGGATCTATGTACATAGATCGATCGATGTGCAACAACCTGAGAGATCTATATCAATTTTTCAACTTTTTCAACTTTTAATTACATATAACACCATGTGTGACATATTTAAGTATTCACCACTTAAAATCATGAATTTGAAAATTATCCAAACATATTTCTCAACATTCTCCCCCTTTTGGATGATTTTCAAAATAACTTAACATGATTTTAATGTCACAACTTTACCAATTGTTTTCAAACTTTTAAATAGTATGCTCCCCCTCAACTTATACTCTCCCTCTCAACCTATGCTCCACTTAGCATATGACTTACCAACTAAAATCATTATCTTATTCTATCTCCCCCTTTATTTTGCAAATCATGCAAAAGATAGAACTATGCAATGGTATCGTAAGTCATCATACCTAACTTGGCTCGTAAGTTTTCAAAATTGGCTTGATTAAGGAGTTTGGTGAAGATGTCAGCGATTTGGTGATCAGTTCTTACATGGGTTATATCTATATCCTCATTTTGAATATGATCTCGAAGGAAGTGGTATCTTACCTCAATGTGTTTGGCCTTAGAATGAAGTACTGGATTCCGTGAAAGATTGATCGCACTTGTGCTATCGCAGAAAATTGGAATCTTTTTCATTTTAATGCCAAAATCACTAAGTTGTTGTTTAAGCCAAAGTATTTGGGTAGTACACAAACTCAAGGCTATATACTCGGCTTTAGTGGTAGAAAGAGCTATACTAGCTTGCTTTTTAGAAAACCAAGAGATCAAGTTGGTTCCTATGTATTGACCGTAAAGCTAGTGGAACCACCATAATAGCATCGCTATATGCGTATAATTCCAACTTAGTGTTTCTATCATACCAAAGTCCTAAGTGAGGTGTGTGTTTAAGATATCTAAAGATCTTTTTCACTGCATTGTAATGTGACACCTTAGGACAAGATTGAAAACCTAGCACACATACACACACTAAACATGATATCATGTCTTGATGCGGTTAAATATAAAATGACATACTAAACATGATATCATGTCTTGATGCGGTTAAATACAATGAGCCAATCATAGACCTATAAAGTGTGTCATCAAAAGGTTTACCATTTTCATCTTTGTCTAATTTTGTGCTAACGCTCATAGGTGTAGAGGTTGGTTTTAACTCTTCAAAGCCAAACTTCTTAATTAAATCATTGACATACTTAAGTTGGCTAATATGGATTCCTTGAGAGGTTTGTTTAATTTGAAGCCCTAAGAAGTAGTTCAGTTCTCCAACCATTGACATTTCAAATTCAGACTTCATACATTCTTCGAAGTCTTTTACTAAGGTAGGGTTAGTTGAACCAAAGATAATATCGTCTACATAGATTTGAACTATTAACAAGTAATTATCTTTTTTATTAGGAATAATGTGTTGTCTATTGTTCCCCTTTGATAATTGTTTGCAATAAGAAAGTTTGCAAATCTATCATACCAAGATCTTGGAGCTTGTTTCAAGTCATATAAAGCTTTCGTAAGCTTGTAAACATGGTTAGGATTCTTTAGATCTTCGAATCCAGGGGGTTGTTTCACAAACACTTCTTCTTGGATGTATCCATTCAAGAACGCACTCTTGACATCCATTTGGAAGAGTTTGATGTTGCTTAGACTTGCAATAGCAAGTAACAATCTAATCGCTTCTAGTCGTGCAACGGGTGCAAATGTTTCTTCATAATCTATTCATTCTTGTTGATTATAACCTTGTGCGACTAGCCTAGCCTTATTCTGTGTGATGTTTCCTTATTCATCCATTTTAATCCTAAATACCCATTTTGTTCCTATTATAGACTTGTCTTCAGGTTTAGGTACTAAGTCCCACACGTTGTTTCTTGTGAATTGGTTCAATTATACTCATGCATGGCATCTATCCATGATATATCACCTAAGGCTTCCTTTTCATTCTTAGGTTCTAAGTGTGAGATTAAACTATGTCCTTCAAGTTGACTTATGTTTCTACGTGTTCTAATTCCGACACTTGGATCCCCAATGATTAATTCTTTAGGATGCCACCAATTCCTAGGTTGACTAGGTTCACCCTCATCTTGTTCAAATGTTTCATTTGTATGAACATTATCGTATACAATTAAATCATCTTGTAAGTTAGTTGTATTATCTTCCAATTGCAAAATCTCTTCATTTATTTCATCTAAGGGTTCATGCATATTTTGTTCTGGGGGAGTTGGTTCTAGATGATCAAGTACAGGCTCAAGTAATACATCATCATCAAACATATTTTCAATATTATTCTCATGTTTATGTTGAGTTTTATCACTAACTTCAAAGCATGCATTTTCATTAAATTTCACATGTATAGATTCAATTATTTTTCTAGATGCAGGATTATAACACCTATATGCTCTTGAGTTAGTTGAATAACCAACAAATATGCATTCACTAGACCTTTGTTCAAACTTGTATAGATTATCCTTATTGTTCAACACAAAACACTTACAACCAAAAATTTTAAGATAATCTATTTTAGGTTGTCTATTGTTTAACAATTCATAAGGTGTTTTATTCAATTTCTTTCTAATAGAAAGCCTATTTATAATATAGCATGCAGAGCTAACAGCTTCGGCCCATAAATATTTTGGTAATTTATTTTCACATAACATTGTTCTAGCAACTTCTTGAATTGTTCTATTTTTACGTTCAACAACTCCATTGAGTTGTAGTGTTCTAGGTGGTGAGAATTCATGTTTAGTTCCATGTAATTCACAAAACTTGATTATATTTTTGTTCTTAAATTCTCCACCTCTATCACTTCTAATTTGTTTAACATTTTCTTCGTAAATGTTTTCGAGTTGCTTAATAAGAGTTTCGATTACTAATGGAGCATCGTCTTTGTGTGTTAAAAACAATGTCCATGTGTAGCGTTAGTAATCATCTACTATGACACACACATAGTAGTGTCCACCTAGACTTCTTGTCAGACTTGGACCAAATAAGTCTAAGTGAAGCAATTCTAGTACATGACTAGTACTCACTTCATGTTTCGGTTTTAATGTTGCTTTAATGTGCTTTCCTTTAATACATGTTTCACATAGTTGAAAATTATCTAACTTAAGCATTCCTCTAATGAAATTCTTCTTAGAGAATTTCTTAATGGTTGAAATTCCTATATGGCCTAATCTTCTATGCCATAAATTTACATCTAAGTCATGTGATATTAAACACTTAACCTTAGCATCTAACATGTTATCTAAGGTAAGAGTGTATATGTTATCATCCATATTTCCTTTTAAAACAGTTTCTCCTTTTTCATTTATTATATCACAAGAACTGGGAAGAAAAGAAACATTATATCCGCAATCTATAAGTTGAGAAATACTTAATAAATTATAAGAAAAATTACTTACTAACAACACATTTCGTATTTGAAATGTGTTAGGGTCCCCAAATGTTTCTTTTCCAACAACTTGTCCTTTGTTGTTGTCACCGAATATTACCTTTCCTCCATCCTTGATATGTTCTAATTCGATGAATAGCTTGGGGTTGCCCGCATATGCCTTGAACATCCACTATCTAAAAACCATTTGGTTTTTAGATTCTTTGACTTTGTCTCCTTCTTGCATTCCTTGCGTTTTTCCTACAATGGAGACAAAGTTTTAGGTACCCTTTATTTGGGTCCTTGAATATTAGGAGCACCACCCGTGTTTAGATATCCCTTAGGTATCCAAACTTGGACATACCTTCTAGGCACATTTTGGACATAGGTTGAATATAAATGATTAACATATCTTTGACCATTCCAAAAAGATGTTGCATTGTCATACATGTTATATCTTGGTTGATAAGTACTATGTCTTGGCCAATTTTGATAGTGTGTATAAGGCATGTAATTTTGTTTCTTGAATGGCGCTATGTATGTATGTTCATATGCATTTCTATAAGAATTATATGAGTGTTGCCTATACTTAGGTTCATAATAAGTTGGATGCATTTTATTAGGTCTAGATGCATTTGTATACATGTAGGCATAATTTCTAAGTTGTCTAGATGCAAATTTTTGCCTAAATGTACGTTTATACGTGTGTATATTTGTGGGTGCGTGCTGTATTTTTGCCTTGATATAAGTAGAAGAAGGTGTAGAAGAAGATGTAGCAGGCAAATTTGATTTTGTTGTATTATATAGCAACTTTGTACTAGATGACAGAAACTTAGTCTTTTATCTACTTTACATTTTCTTCTTGGTTTATCATTTTCATACTTTTGTGATGATATTAGTGTATCTAACATATTAGCACCCGATTTAAAATGTTTTAACATTTTTTAAGTTTAGTTTAGAAGACATAAATTGTCCTATCTCCTTTTCACACCTTTCTAACTTAGACTTTAACATACTATTTTCTGTTTTTAACTTTGTTCGTTTTTCCTTTGTGATTCAATGTTAATCTCTAAATAATCAAGAGTATTAGTATACTCTTATTTAAAAGATTCTAATTGATCGAAAAATTCCAAGTTGGACGTCTTCAACTTGTCATTTTCTTCAATTAGTTTCTTCTTTTCTTTAGAGAGCCTCTTACAGTGACCATGCATGCTTAAAAACTCTTCATACATTTCATCAAATGTCATGTCACTATCAGAATCACTATCAGAAGAAGAACTTACCTCGTTGGATACGAAGCAGACTTGAGCTTCCTCAGTTTTGGATTCTGAGTCGGATGAGTCGCTTACCTTTCCTTGGCTTAGACTCCTTTGTCTTTGTCGTTTGTGCCTCCTTGTCCTTGGCTTATTTATTATTGTTGTTATTATTATTTTTCTTTGTTGGACAATCATATGAAATATGTCCTTTCTGACCGCATTCGTAGCACTTTAACTCTTTATTATACCACTTGTTGTTGTTAGAGTTATTTTTCTTAGATTGAGAAAAAGAAGATGAAGAAGAAGAACATTGTCTATTCCTATTTGGACGTTTGAAAAACTTTTTAAGTTTTCTAGCTATCAATATCAAGTCATCGTCTAATTCATTATCACTTTGATTATCATCATTACTAGCATGTGTTTCAGTTGTTTTGAAATCTATAGACTTACCGGATGATTTAGATGACTCGAACTTCCGTTGGTTTAGTTTTACCTCATATACTCTTAGTGAGCCTATCAATTCGTCTATTTTTGTGATTGATTTGGTTTCTTCAATTGCCGTAACCTTTGGATCCCATTCAATAGGAAGGCTTCGCAGCACCTTTTGCACCTTCTCGTTGTTGGTGAATGATTTTTTTAAAGCTTCAAGGGAATTGAAATTATTAGTAATTCTCAAATCCATAGATGTTATGGATTCGTTCGGCAACATTTTGAAAGATTCTAATTCAGTCATAAGCATATTTATTTTTGATTCTTTTACACCGCTTGTACCTTCATGCTTTAATACAAGTGATTTCCACCGTGTGCAGTTTGACACATATCCTGCTTCAGAAGTTGTAAGTCCATTTAAAAGTAATTGCATAGCTTTAGCATTCATGGACATTTTCTTTTTAGCATCTGATGACCATTCACTTTTATATTTTTCAACCTCTTGAGTGACTCCACTAACTTGTACAACTTTCATTGGAATGTACGGCCAATCTTCAATTATAGACCATAAATCGATGTCTATAGCCATTAAGAATAGCCTCATTCTAAGTTTCCAATGAACAAAATTATTGTCATCAAAAAGAGGAGGACGTTGTACGGACATACCTTCCAACTCACCTTTGTGAGAGACTATGACCATTGTATGTACCTTTAATCTGAGATTAGCAGGCTACAAAGAGTTATTGTTTCTTGGCCTTGTGTTATTTGTATGGTGTTGAATATTGCTTCTTTCAGTGGTGTAGACCTGGTTCTGATACAAATGTTGGACTGTGCACCTGCAATAAACACCACCAGAGGGGGGTGAATAGTGGTTAGCGAAAATTACACTAATACCCTTGATTAAAAACCCCTTTGAAAACAGAATCTGAGACTACCTCAGATTCAGATGCCGTTTTTGAAAAATTCAAAAATCTTTTAAAATCAATGTGTTAACAAGACTCTGTCCAAAAATCAGACAAAAATAAGATCGTTGGTCCTTCAAACAAATAAAAAGATTCAGATGGTCAATCTGGACAGAAGTGGACAAAATGTTGCTGATTTTGAAAAATGTGTCTATCTTTGAATACTCAATCAAAAAGGTTAATCTTTATATCAAAACACTCATTAGGATGTGTAGTTGATGTTTCTAAAAGGCCCTGACCTTAAACAATTCTTGATAAATACAGAATTTAAGTTTTCTCAAAACTGGTCAGATTGCAGCCAGATTAGAGCAGTTATCTTGCCAAGACTGAAAGGCTAACTTTCCCTTGCTCAAATCAAATGATTCTTGTTGAAAATGAAAGCTAACAGTCTGAAGTATAACTCCACCAAAAATCACAAATTTTGAAAGTGTTTAGCTATTTTTTCAAGTAGTGAGAAATTTTGTGAAAACTGCAGTAAAAACGGGCAGAAAACAGAAATGAAGAAACAAGACAAGAACACCGAGAATTTATCCTAGTTCGGTCAATGTGACCTACTGCAGTTCCAAGGAACACCTTTCTTTGGATTTCATTATGAAATGAATCACCTTACAACAAGAACCGAGTTTGATCCTTGGGTTATACACCAACCCTATTCAAGACTTGGATGAACACCTTCTATGCATCACTTAGTCGCAACACCTCTATCTCCTTTTGATGTAGCCTTATAAAATTGGTAATCAATCTTGCAAATAAAGCTCAAGAGGCTTTTAGCTCAACAAATACACCAAGAACACCTTTGCTACAAAGAATGAAACAAGAATAACAAGAAGAAGATGATAGCTAGACAAATCAACAAATTCTTTCAAGTGAGCTTCAAGTGTGTTTCATCTTCTTCATCATTGTCTCCTATTTATAGTGTGAAATGAGCCTTCGAGATAAGAATGCATATGTGTCACCATCTTCATCATCAAGTCCAAATGTCTTCACATCATTGGTTGGCCTTGTACACATGGCAAAATAAAGAAACATAATTGGTCCACCTTGGAAGCACCTTGTTGGCGGATTTTTTACACCTTGGAATTTTCTTGATTTATCCTTAGAAAAATATAGATAATTCCACCAATAAACCCTCAACTTCTTGGCATAAACATAGGACATGCGAGGCTGAAAAAATCAAACTAAAACAGCCCCATTCAAAGTGTAGTAGCCGTTGGCTACTTAATCATATTTTTCAATAAAAATAGGCTTGATTATCCTTTGTAAATTGAAGATAATAAGAGAGGATAAGACCACAAAAATACCCTCAACTCTAAGCACAAACATAGGGCATTTGAAGACTATTTTTTTGACTCAAAAAAATCTCCCAAGAATACCAAGTAGCCGTTGGCTACATTTGAAATATCCTAGTTGGTAATTTTTGCCAACTAGCTCATTTTTGATTGGTCCACTTGTCACCAAGCTATAAAATGAATAATATATCACCTCCACCTATTTATACACGTTTTTGAGCAAACATATATGTGTAGAAACTCAGATTTTTGAAGAAGAAATTAATAGATAATAGTTGACAAGATTATGTCAACGTGTAACACCAAAATTCTCAATATTTCTTCTTATATGTTGTGATCATTTCCACACCTTTAACATCTTGAAAACCTCTAAAAAATGATGAACGATAACATCCAATAACATATAAAATAGAGTCTTCAAGAAAGAAATAGAATGTGACATCTCAAATCGTCACATATCCAGCTATAGTCAATAATATCATCATTTGAGAGAATAAGATAAAGAATCACCATATAATCTTCAAGATAATAATAACTCAACTCCAGAATGAAGATAATAATATGCTCAAGAGATTTCTTGAGTGAAAATACAAAAAATACTCTCAGGGGTGAAATGACCAAAATGCCCCTGGTATAAGAGAACTCAAGAAATGACCTGGATGGTCAAAAATAATCATGATATCACCTTTGTCATGATAAATAGTATAAGAATACATCCTTGAAATATTTTCTCCATGTGATGTTCCTACAAAACTCAACATTCCAATTTTGCCCTTTTTGGTAAGTTGTAGAAACTTCCAAAGCACATTAGTCACAAGACAATTATAATCACCAAAAACACACAATAATCACATAATGAACATATATAAATCATGTACAAATGAAACAACCAATTTATCACATTTTAGAAAAATATTTCTAAAAACCCTAGACATCGATCGATCGAAGTGCCGGAACTTCAGAGATCGATGTCTCACAGAAAGGTTCAGGTTTTGTCTCTGACCTACATCGATCAATCGAAGTGAGGGTTCGATGTACATCGATCGGTCGGTGTGTCTCAGGTTTAGAGATCGATGTCTCACAGTAAGTTTCAAAACTTTCTCTGCCTTACATAGATCGATCGATGTGAGGGATCTATGTACATAGATCGATCGATGTGCAACAACCTGAGAGATCTATATCAATTTTTTTAACTTTTTCAACTTTTAGTCACATATAAGACCATGTGTGACATTTTTAAGCATTCACCACTTAAAATCATGACTTTGAAAATTATCCAAACATATTTCTCAACAGAATGCTAAATCTGTGTTCTGATTTGCATTCTGCGCAGAATCAGAGCGTGCATGTTTGCTTTTCATTTTGTTGAGCTCATCTCTGTGAAGTTGCTTTCTAAAACTTAAATCTATTCCCACAATTTCTCCTGATCTGGGGATAATTCTGATTCCATGATTGGTTTGTGTTATACCCGAGAATTTTCGAATTAGTCGCTATGGCTAATTTATAAATTTAGTAGCCATTGGATGTAACAACTCTTCGAATTAAGTCAACTATAGTGTAACGTTATGTATAGAAGAGTTTGTAATTGCATTATGTGGATAAGTGATTGAAAAGAAAAAAAAATATTAAATTTATTAAACTAGTTAAAGACAGCGGTTAGGATAAGGGGTTGTTTAAAAAAAGAGAAAAAGGAACAAAAGAAAAATAATAATAAAATAATAATAATTAACTAATAAATGAATTTTAAAAAGGATAAAGATAAAGATTCTTGGGGGTCAACCGTTTCTCCCATGATTGGCGCACATTAATTATTTAAGGGGAAACATGGGGGTCAGCAGGAGGAAAAGAAGGAAGGGGTAGATATTATTTAAAAAAATAGTAAGGGGGTAAGAGAACGCAAAAGGGGACGACGACAGAAGGAAGAGATGAAAAGAAAAACTATCTCCAATCCGGTAAAGCGTATGGTTCTCTGCAATCGAGGTAGGTTTCCTTTCCCCCTCCAATTAGTACAAATTCAAGCATGTCTTGGTGATATATTATGTGTTTTTGTTGTTTTAATAGTTGCAAACTATAGCATGTTAATTATCTGTGGAAAGCATGAGATCTTGGAGTCTATGGAATGAGTTTGATGATATTGCGTGCTTTGGTTTTGATTTTAGGAAAAAATTTGATAATCAAAAGAGTAAAACTATTGCATGATTAGAGATCTTTTTATTTTGTTTGGCCTTAGAGTAGGTTCCCATAGACTGGAATTAGGTGAAAATGTAGATGGGGGTCGAAAAACGGTTGCCAGAAACCGTCGGAACGCCGCACGCGCCGCCAGAATTGGGCGCGTGTGGGCACAACGCGCGTGCAGGGGGAGCTTTTGGCTTACAGCGCTGGAAATCAAATTTTTTTTTAAAAACAAAGGGGGCAGGAAAGGGCCGAAGCCCGAAACCGCAGGCAGGCCAGCCCTTAGCGGGCCTGCTGCATCTGTTCCAGGTCCTGGCCAATATCGAAGCAAAAATAAAAAAAAATATATATTTCAGGGTCAGCCGGCAGCGGACCGGGCCAAATGGCCAACGGACCGGGCCGGCTGGCACGTGGTTAATTAAAAAAATAGTAGCAGGCCAGATCGCTGGGCGATTCCGGGCCAGCCAAGGGAGCGGAGCAATTTGGAAATGAGTTTTGTTTGATTTTCTGAAGTTTTTTTAATAATTTTTAATTAATTAATTAAAAATAGTAATAATTATTGGAAAAATAAAAATAAATATCAGACAATTATAAATAAATTCCAGAAATTATAAAATGCTGAAATTAAATTATTTTCATTAAATTTTAGTAATTGTGGTAATTTATTTAATTCGGATAATTAGGTAATAAATAGAAATAAATTAGGGAAAAATGAGGAAAAATATAGAAAATGCACAATAAATGTATATAAGCCATGGAAAAATAGTTTTGACACCGAACGACGATAAATCATTATTCAGATAATAAATGAACCTAGATTTGAGTGCCGGAGGATGGTAAGGATGGGCCAGGGTGTTAGGGAATCAAACGAGATCACTGCAAAACGCGCCGCGGAAAAACAAAACTTGATCTCCGATTTCCTACCAAGGATCCATGTTGTTCGTTTAATCGATGAAAGAAACTCAAAAAATTACCTCTGAAGATTCAAAATTCGCAGATGGAAGAAGTACGAAATCACGAACACCCTCTGTCGGTATCCACACGAATGCTTCCGCTCGGAGTGCTAGCTCTTGAACGGTGCGGCTGAGAGAACTCACTTTTCTCCAAAAACGGCTCTAGGATTTCTGTTGTTTTCGTGTGTAGTTTTGTATGTCTCTATGTACGAGATACATAGATATATATACACATAAATGGACATTAAAAACCGAGTCCTAATCGGTTTCGTTGATGCCAATCAAAATCCATATCAGATATGGATTCTGTCAGGATATTCAAAATCCATATCAGATATGGATTCTCTCGTTATTATCCGACAACATATATATATATATATATACATATAACCATAAAAACAAAAATAATAATATTAATAATAATTAATATCCAATATTAATATTATTAATATTAACAAACGATAATAATAATAATAATAATTAATATCCAATATTAATATCATTAATATTATTAATCTCAGCCATACGCATTCTTGTGTGTGACCCGATAGGCCCATATTAATTCGCAGTTGATTAAATCTCTATTAAACCAACAAGTCATAATTGGCCTCTAGCAAGGCATTACGACTACCCAATTAATACGAGTAAAGTTCAACTAGCCTAATAATAGTACATGCATTAATCCCTTTGTCACACGTTATCTAGTTTGAACATAACTCATGGTTAGCATCATACTTATATTGTTCAAACATATGATTATTCGATCTCCAAGTAGACTGATAAAACAAATGATATTGATCACACTATCAATTCATTTGAGCACGGCCATGCATTTCACAGTCTCACTAATCGAGGGGCCCAAAGATATTTCTCTCAAAATAGAGGGACAAATTCTATCTTGATTGTTCAATATCCTCTACATAGTTTCTATCACATTCAATCATGACCTTTATTATTATCCAGTTACGAATAACGTTTGATCATGTCCAAATATAATAGTCCTTATGTTGGAAACTATGACAATCTCAAGTCAAAGGATTAAAACATGACTATCATGAGATTTACTTATGACGCTAATCCATGTAGTAATCTCATGATGGGTCTATCCAATACACTGTTCTCTAACAAGTATCTATGAGATTGATTCGTATCACCATACACATAATCATCTCATGATTATCAAATCAATACTCATACTGATTATAAATTATTTTATCTTTATAACAGTAATGAATCAGGGACATATATCAAAATTGTGTAACATACTAACCAACAATAATGATAATAAAACCTCTTTTATTAATAATAAATGCATAACATAAATATCCAAATCATGGCGTAGGGCACATACATTAACAATCTCCCACTTGCACTAGGCATACAAATATCTGAGACCCATAGATCTAGTGTGCTGATCATGCTTGACCCGTGAGAGAGGCTTAGTCAATGGATCCACTATGTTATCGTGTGTGTCAACTTTGCATATCTTGGCATCTCCTCTATCGATGATGTCTCGAATGAGATGGTACCGCCTGAGTATATGTTTAGATCTCTGATGAGACCTAGGCTCTTTTGCTTGTGCTATGGCACCATTGTTGCCACAATAAATGTCCACAGGATTTGCAATGCTAGGCACCACTCCTAGCTCAGTGATGAACTTCTTCAACCAAACTGCCTCTTTAGCTGCATCTGATGCTGCTATATACTTAGCCTCTGTTGTAGAATCAGCGACAGTGCTTTGTTTTGAACTCTTCCAACTAACAGCTCCACCATTCAATGTGAATACAAAACCGGACTGCGATCTGAAATCATCTATGTCGGTTTAGAAACTAGCATCTGTGTAACCATTTACAACTAACTCGTCATCCAAATCTCCATAAACCAAGAATACATCTTTAGTCCTTCTGAGGTACTTAAGAATATTCTTGACAGCTGTCCAGTGACCTTCACCGGGGTCAGCTTGATATCTACTTGTTGTGCTCAATCGATATGAGACATCTGGTCTAGTACATAACATGACATACATGATTGATCCTATAGCAGAAGCATAAAGAATTTTGTTCATTCGATCTCGCTCATCAGATGTCCGAGGACATTGATTCTTGCTAAGATGAATGCCATGAGACATAGGCAGGAATCCTTTCTTGGACTCTTTCATGTTGAACCTCTTCAACATTTTATCTATGTATGTACTTTGACTCAAGCCTATTATCCTTTTAGATCTATCTCTATAGATCTTGATACCAAGGATATAGGTAGCCTCTCCCAAGTCTTTAATTGAGAAGGAATTCCCTAACCAAGCCTTAACCTTTTGCAAGGTAGGGATATCATTCCCAATAAGCAATATGTCATCCACATATAAGACCAGAAACACTACTGCACTCCCACTAACCATCTTGTAAACACAAGGTTCATCTTCATTCTTGATGAAACCAAAGTTCTTAACTGTTTCATCAAAACGAAGATTCCAGCTTCGAGATGCTTGCTTCAATCCATAGATGGACCTTTGAAGCTTGCAAACCTTATTTGAATTCTCAGGATTTACAAAACCCTCAGGTTGTGTCATGTACACATCCTCAAGTAAATTTTCATTAAGGAAATCAGTTTTGACATCCATCTGCCATATCTCATAATCATAGTATGCTGCAATGGCAAGGAGAATTCTAATAGATTTAAGCATAGCAACTGGTGAAAAGGTTTCATCATAGTCTATACCATGAGTTTGCTTGAAACCTTTAGAAACAAGCTTTGCTTTGTAGGTTTGCACATTTCCATCCATGTCAGTTTTCTTCTTGAAAACCCATTTGCAACCAATAGTCTTAAAACCCTCTGGAGGATCAATTAAAGACCAAACTTGGTTATCAAACATGGATTGCATCTCAGAATTCATGGCTCCAAGCCATTTATCTGAATCTGGACCTGGCACAGCTTCATGATAGGTAGTAGGCTCATCTTGATCTATGAGCATGACTTCACTATCATCAGTCACAAGAAATCCATATCTCTCTAGCTGACGATGTATCTTATCAAATCTGTGTTGGACTTGTGTTACATTTTCAGGCTCCACAACTATTTGTGGTTCTGAAATTGTCTCTAAATACGGTTCAATGATATCTTGTGGAACTTGAGTTTTCTCAAGTTGTACTATACTCCCACTAGTTCTCTTAAAGAGAAACTCCTTTTCTAAAAAGACTCCATTTCAAGCAACAAACACTTTGTTCTCTGAGGGAATATATAAATATTACCCTTTAGTTTCTTTAGGATACCTCACAAAAATACATTTGATAGACTTTGGAGCTAGCTTATCTGACATTAATCTTTTCACATAAGCTTCACAACCCCAAATCTTAAGAAAAGACAAACTGGGTCTCTTACCAGTCCACATCTCATATGGTGTCTTTTCAACCGCTTTAGATCATACGTGGTTCAAAATGAATGCAGTTGTCTCCAAGGCGTAACCCCAAAAAGATAGAGGAAGATCTACTTGACCCATCATAGATCGAACCATATCTAATAAAGTTCGATTTCTCCTTTCAGAAACACCATTCCATTGTGGAGTTCCTGGAGGAGTCAACTGTGAAACGATTTAGCAATTTCTTAGATGTAGGTCAAATTCTTGGCTCAAATATTCACCAACTCGATCTGATCGAAGCGTTTTAATAGTCCTACCAAGTTGATTTTGTACTTCATTTTGAAAAGTTCTAAACATTTCAAAAGACTCATGCTTATGTTTCATTAGGTAGACATAGCCATACCTACTGAAATCATCAGTAAAAGTTATGAAATACAGAAATTCTTCTCTGGCACTAATGCTGATTGGGCAGCATACATCTGTATGTACCAAGCCCAATAAGTCATTAGCCCTTTCACTATGTCCAGTAAAAGGGGCCTTTGTCATCTTTCCAAGCAAACAAGACTCGCAATTTTCAAATGATTCAACATCAAATGAATCTAATAATCCATCTTGATGGAGTTTAGATACACGCATCTCATTTATATGGCTAAGGCGACAATGCCACAAATATGTAGGGTTTAATTCATTTGGCTTAGTTCTCTTTGAAGATATGTTATAAATATTACCGTCATTGGAATCATCAAGGTTAAGGACATAAATTCCATTATAACTACTTGCAATACAATAAAGCAAGTCATTTTTATCAAAAATAGAACACTTCTTATTTTTAATCAAAAACGAATAACCTTCATCATCCAAAACAGATACTGAAATAAGATTCCTACTCATAGTAGGAACATAATAGCAATTGTTCAACACTAACAAAAGCCCATTGGGCAAGACAAGCTCATAGGTCCCTATAGCTATAGCAGCAACTCTTGCTCTATTGCCAACACGTAGGTCCACTTTGCCCTTCTTCAGCATCCTACTCCTTTTGAGCCCCTGCATATTTGTACAAATATGGAGATAAATCAATTTCTATAACATAAATACCTGAAGATGTAGTCGTACTACCCTTCAGCTTTTTCAACTCGTCCAAATAAACATCACAATTTCTTTTCCAATAGCCAGGCTTGTTGCAATGGAAACAAGTTCCTTCCTTAGGAACCTTTGCCTTGGGACCAGGTTTCGGTTTAGCTTGACCCTTGGACCATTTTGCACCTTTCGCACCTTTGGGCTTACCCTTGCCTTTACCTTTCTTTTTCATAGGCTTGATATTGACACTCAATACTTGGGTAGGCTTTTTGATATTCCCCTCAGCAGTTTTGAGCATTCCATGCAGCTCAGGAATGGACTTTTCCATATTATTCATATTGTAGTTCATAACAAACTGAGAAAAACTGATAGGCAAAGAGTGTAGGATCAAATCCGTGACGAGTTCCAAACTCAGGGGATATCCAAGTCTTGTAAGGTGATCTATATAGCCTTTCATCTTTAAAACATGAGCGCTAACAGATTCGCCTTCAGACATCTTATAGTCAAAAAGTGCAACAGCGGTGTCAAACCTATCTTGCCTGGCCTGTTGTTGGAATGCTTGTTTGAGATGCACACTCATCTCATAAGCCTCTAAGTGTTCCAGGTCTTTCTGAAGTCCTGGACACATAGTTGCCAACATAAGACATCCTATGTCATTGGAATCTTCCACATGCTTCTTATACTTATTCTTAACAGCAACAGAAGCATCAGCAGGAGGGGGTTCAAGGACAGGGTCATCGAGCACGTAGGACTTCTTTTCTTGCTTGAGAACAATTCTCACGTTTCGAAACCAATCAACAAAATTAGTCCCACATTCTTTTAATTTTTCTTTCTCAAGGATTGATTGCAACGATAAGGTGGAATTGTTATTAGCAGCCATTTATGATCGACAAAACATGCAAAGTAACACTTTATTAATAATGAGGTTAAAATTTATAAAACTCCCACTAAAACATAACCCTCAAAAGAAATATTTTAGTGAGCTAAGATCCATATTTGAATTAATTCTAAACTCAGCTTTGACATGACGCTTAAAATTAAGTTATTTAGGTAGGTAACTTCTTTAACAACTACATCTCATACAACTGTTAGGATTTATGGGATAATGACATCATATATCATTGTATGTTAGATTCCATCTAATGCCTTGGACCCAAAACCGTTTTGATAGCCCAATCAAGTCTAACCAATTTTAAACATATGAGTAGCACTATTACTCATCCTACGTAGCTAGGAATGTTTAAAGCACATTTCTTTGGCAATACCTACTTTAATACAATTCCAGTTTTAATAGGTGTTTAATACATAGCTGGCATCAAGACTTAAATTATTAATGAGGGTTCAACTTAGTTTATGTCTTGCATTGCATATCATTACATCGTAGCATCCTATATGCATATATAATCTATCATCCACGCATCTCATACAAAATGATAAATATGTAAAAGCGACATAGCATGGCCAAACTAAATATGATCTTCATGAGACCGAATGAAGATCATAAAGGAAACCCTATATGAAAGACTTCCTATTACAACATTTGCAATGATACATATCTTCTACTCTTGAGCTCGTGCCTCCATCTCCATGGAATCCACTCGTCCTTGGTATGTGTCGCAATCACCACTTTTGTAGCTTGATTCTTCATTTATTACAATAATAAAGAAAAACCTAACTACTTGTATAATAAAATACAACAAAACTACAGCGGCACGCAGGCCATAATAACCCAAAATAGAAATATGACTAAGTCAATCACATAGGTCCTAAGGCCATGCTATGCACCATGGAAAGACATCAACAATTATAATATATCTTACACAAACATATTATAACAAATAAATTTATATTGACATTCTTAATGTCACGGTAACAAACTATAGGGCGTACGCATACGGCGGGGTCGAGGGGCAGCGCCCCTCGAAGCCAAACAGAAAACATCAATCAGATTGATAATTTTCTTTTCGGAACCCTAACACAGACGCGTCAATCATATTAACGATCTTACTGTTTTGAATACGTGTAAGCCCTTATAGAAGCACCGATCGAACCAAGAGTTATCATTCGAAACCGAAACAGAATCATCAATCAAATTGATAATCTGCTATTCGAAATCCGAAACAGAATCATCAATCGAATTGATATTCCGCCATTCGAAATCCAAAAACAGAATCACCAATCGAATTGATAATCTGTCTGTTTTGAATGTGCATAACTCTTACAGAATCATTATTGGTTGTTCATGTCGATATAAACATCATCGTTTTGATCATCACATGAAAAGCGAAAACTTTATATCCCTTATAACATTCTCGAATTATAACATCTCATGAAAATGAATTGAAACGTCAATCCGCTCTCACCAGATGAGATTCGAATAGGGTTTTACACATATCGTGTGTTTATATCTAATATAAACAGAATCGGTTTTAATCATCACATGACAAACGAATACCACCGTATACAAATCATCTCATGAAAACGATTTGAAAAACACCATTCTTCTCTCATCATATGAAATCCAAATTAGTGTTTTATACATATCATGCCATACGAAAAACAGTAAACACATAAGCATGATATAATCAATTTAAACGAGACAACAAGTGGCTCTGATACCACTGTTAGGGAATCAAACGAGATCACTGCAAAACGCGCAGTGGAAAAACAAAACTTGATCTCCGATTTCCTACCAAGGATCCATGTTGTTCGTTTAATCAATGAAAGAAACTCAAAAAATTACCTCTGAAGATTCGAAATCCGCAGATGGAAGAGGTGCGAAATCACAAACACCCACTGTCGGTATCCACACGAATGCTTCCACCCGGAGTGCTAGCTCTTGAACGGTGCGGCTGAGAGAACTCGCTTTTCTCCAAAAACGGCTCTAGGATTTCTGTTGTTTTTGTGTGTATTTTCGTATATCTCTATGTACGAGATACATAGATATATATACACATACATGGACATTAAAAACCGAGTCCTAATCGGTTTCGTTGATGCCAATCAAAATCCATATCAGATATGGATTCTGTCAGGATATTCAAAATCCATATCAGATATGGATTCTCTCATTATTATCCGACAACATATATATATATATATAGATATACATATAACCATAAAAACAAAAATAATAATATTAATAATAATTAATATCCAATATTAATATTATTAATATTAACAAACGATAATAATAATAATAATTAATATCCAATATTAATATCATTAATATTATTAATCTCAGCCATACGCATTCTTGTGTGTGACCCGATAGGTTCGTATTAATTGGCAGTTGATTAAATCTCTATTAAACCAACAAGTCGTAATTTGCCTCTGGCAAGGCATTACGACTACCTAATTAATACGAGTAAAGTCCAACTAGCCTAATAATAGTACATGCATTAATACCTTTGTCACACGATATCTAGTTTGAACATAAGTCATTGTCAGCATCATACTTATGTTGTTCAAACATATGATTACTCGATCTCTAACTAGACTGATAAAACAAATGATATTGATCACACTATCAATTAATTTGAGCACGGACATGCATTTCACAGTCTCACTAATCGAGGGGCCCAAAGATATCTCTCTCGAAAGAGAGGGAAAAATTCTATCTTGATTGTTCAATATCCTCTACATAGTTTCTATCACATTCAATCATAACCTTTATTATTATCCAGTTACGAATAACGTTTGATCATGTCAAAATATAATAGTCCTTATGTTGGAAACTATGACAATCTCAAATCAAAGGATTAAAACATGACTATCATGAGATTTACTTATGACGCTAATCCATGTAGTAATCTCATGATGGGTATACCCAATACACTGTTCTCTAACAAGTATCGATGAGATTGATTCGTATCACCATACACATAATCATCTCATGATTATCAAATCAATACTCATACTGATTATAAATTATTTTATCTTTATAATAATAATGAATCAGGGACATATATCAAAATTGTGTAACATACTAACCAACAATAATGATAATAAAACCTCTTTTATTAATAATAAATGCATAACATAAATATACAAATCATGGCGTAGGACACATACACTAACACAGGGGCCTCAGGCGCTTGTGTTGTTTGCATTCATGGCACGTGCATTGCATGGTGGTGGGTTGTGACGTACGGGTCACGGGCGCTCAGGATGGTGTACGGTGGTGGGGCCAAGTACACTCAGGATGGTGACTGTGGGTGGGTACGACCTACAACCACTCAGTTAGGTCCCGAGATCATGCATTGCATGGCGGAGATACCGGCATTTTGTGTGACATGACTTTATTGTGTGTGACATGCATAGTAGGACATGCATCACGATGTTGCGCATTCTTTATCTGGAGTGAATTACTTTTCCGTATTATTTCGTATGCTTATGTGATATTATGTCCTATGTGCTATGTGTTATATCATTTTGTATGCTCGTCTTGTACTAGTTGGAGGCAGGTGCCTACTAGGTGATTTCCCGTCACTCACCCCTACTCACCCCCACCAGGTGAGCACGAGGAAGAGTACGACTATATCTTTGCTGAGGACGGGGCTGATACGATGGAGTGGGCAGACTGATGGTCACGCCTAGGATATAAGAAGACCCTGCGACTGTTTGTCTTTATTTTATTGGGATCTCACCGGACATCACCTTGTTTAGATTTTCAGACTTACGTTATCGTCAGGATTATGTTCATTATTGTATTGAGGAATTTTCCTTGTCAAGAAAACTTTATGTTTTTGTATTTTGTTTCCACGCGAAAGATTTCTACGTCTTTACGGACATGTTGGAAATTGATTCGACGCTTTGTATTCTCCTCAGTGAGATACGGCAGGTGCACTATTCCCGATGCTAGGGTTCAGGAGTGGGGCGCTACAGGTGGTATCAGAGCCGAGGCTTCAGATCCGCCTCGGGAACACAGGATTAACTAGATCACTTAGACATAACTATGATCCTTACCTAGGAATAACGATTATACCCTAATAAATGAAGTAGACCAAAGTTATGATCGGATTATGGGAGATGTGTGCCGTTGGTGAGCTTTCTCTATTTAATTATCGTTGAACCCCCAAACCTTCGCTTGAGCCTCATAAAGGCTCAAATCCATCGATCACTCTCGTCTGAATTCTCATCAAGATTCACATGAGACCTAGAAAAATACCATTGTGTTGTGAATAATCTGGCAAAAGAGGCAACTATGGTTGTGGTAACGACCATCAGAATTAGGGGTCATTCTCTCGGCATTGGTTGACACCATGTCCACCATTTTGGCATAACAGCGGCAGTAGCAGTTGAACTAGCGGCTCCCGCTGCTGCCACCCCCAGATCTGAGGTTCTACTACATGGAAATGCAGGACTTCCGGAATCTAATGTTTAAAAAGGACCCTTCACCGAGGATGAGTGCATGGCCAACGCCGCCACCATGTGCTCATCATAGATGCCACACTCGGGTCAGTGTGGAAGAAATTTTGCAAGTATGAGTACGAAGATCAGGATGTTGTACGAGAGAGGACGCTGAGCAGAGGCCGAAGCCACTATCACAATAGAAGCAAGAGCAGCATAAAAAGAAGAAAGGGTCACTCGGATCCACGTAATGATTGATGCAGATGTCAAGGAGGCTGGCAATGTCATACCAGAGTCGACCGTCGGTGATCAGGTACCATGGCTCATCATCAGTACAGAGAATGTCTGTTAAAGATAAATAATCAGAGTTACGCAGCGAAAGCGAGACCTTCTTAAGTTATGTAAGTTCAGAAGAAGGGACCTTAATGGATCCGAAGAAGATTAAGGTTGACGTTGAGTAGCCCTGACCGACCAAGGTGATGAAGTAAGGAGTTTTCCTGGTTCAGCCAGCTGCTACAAGAATTTGTTGAAGAATTTTCATCGATAATGGTGCCCCTGAACAGACAGAAGCAGAAGAAGACAAAGTTCGGGGGGAACGTTGATATCAGCAAAGTCCGTTGAGCAATATATATACACACACACACACATTAAACACAAGACAATAATACACAATATTGCTAATTAAATATATATACATACTGACTAATACAACTTCCTTAACGACATATTGTCACATATCAAACACGTACTAGAACACCAACCATACAAAATCCAACACAAATACACAAAAAAACATAACGCAGTAAAAAAACAAAGAGAGATATCACATAACATAATGAACTATAAATGTACGACAACATAAATCAACAATATATATATACACATATAAACACGTATATATATGCATACAAAGAGACCATATAAAAATACAAAGTAATAGGTAAAAGCCACAATATATATAGAATATGATAATAACATAGGAGTAGTGGACATCAAAAAAAATTATAATAATAATACGATAAGTCAAAATCATAATTTTGCTAAACGACCACCATAAAATAATAGTAATAATCAATAATGATAATAATAATAATGATAATAATAATAATAACCATCTTAGGGACTTATAAAGGTGATACTGTTAAGACACTTCATGAGTTGCAAACCCATAGAGTAATTACAAAAAAATAAAAAAAAATAAAATAAAAAAATAATAATAATAATAATAAAACACTCAAGCTCTTACACTAATAAAGAAGCATATAGCTACTCATAAGTTGTTACAACATTAGTGATATAAGGTAAATAAGTCGATCTAAGAACACGTACAATAGATACACGAAACGAAAAGGTAATTAAATGAATCTAAGTAAATATGCACAAGCTTAGACACAATTGTATCAAGGGCACCACGACACAACTAATATAACAAAACAATGATAAACATCATAATATGTAACGACAACAAACAACACTGTTACAAAGAATACAGTAGCACATATATCTTACACACAAGACGTGGGATATGATAAAGGTATACAGTTACAAGTTTAAAACAAAACATTAACATACACAATTGAAGTAAGCATGCTAAAATACGAGTTAGGAGGCATCATAGAAATATATTAAAGTGTAAACAACTTAATAACATGACATATAAAAAGAACAAACAGTAATATATATATATATATATATATATATATATATATATATATATATCGTATTTGAACACCAAATAAATTTTATATGTACATTACAGTAAAACTTAGGCATTTATGCACTTCATTGGGCGTGATTTATATAGCAATATTTATGCAACAATAAGATAAGCTGATACAGAAAATATAGAGTACATGTAACAAATATTATTAACGACTGACACAAGTGCAAAAGAGAGATCATAATAAACAAAGACCAAAATGAACGCGCATAGCATGTGTACCGCGTAAAACTCAACTAACAAACCATATAAACATTATACATGTGACAAACTGCATGTAACGGTTGTGAATTCACGATCTACATGTGATACCTAAGTCATACATACGGCTAAAATAAAGATACATAGCACACTATTTGTCGATACCAAGCATGTTTAACAACTTAATAATTAAAAACGACCATACATAGGAAAACTCGTGTATGCCGATGTACGTAATAGGCGGAGCTATGTCTGAGTACTGCATCTCATCTCTAGGCCGATGAGTAGCCAGAGAAGACGATACAAGCATTGAAGGACATGTTAAGGGCTTGCACCATTGACTTCAAGGAAAAACTGGGATGTTACGATCAAGCTGATTGAGTTCTTCTACAACAACAGCTATCATGGAGCCATTTGAAGCGCTCTACAGGGGTAAGTGCAAACCCCCAGTCCAGTGGGACGAAGTTGGAGAGCGTACTATTACTGGTACAGAGCTGATCGAGCAAACCATAGAGAAGGTAAAGCGGATTTGGGAAAAGACTTAAGGTTGCTCAAGACAAAAGTAAGAGTTGAGTAGATTTGAGGAGACGTCCCCTGGAGTTCACTGTCGGGGTAAAGGTTTACCTGAAGGTATCGCGCATGACAGGGGTTGCACGTTTTGACCTGAGGGGTAAGCTAAGGCCTCGCTACGTTGGCCCTACGAGGTACTCGAAAGGATTGGTTCGTTAGCTTACCGTTTGGCGTCACCTCCGGGCACTAGCCCAAGTATACAATGTGTTCCATGTTCTCATCTAAGAAGGTACGTTCCTGCTCTGAGTCATGTATTGCATGCAAGCCTCTTAGGATTAGACCAGACGTGTTATATAAAGAGACCACCGTTCGGATTATAGACTACAAAGATCAGGAGCTGAGGAGGAGGAGAATCATTCTGTACATCAAGGTATAATGGAGCAATCATAAGAGAAATGAAGCGACATGGAAGCGCTACCTCTATCTCCTCGAATAAAGTATAACAAGTTTCGAAGACGAAACTTCTTGTAAGGTGGGTAGGATGTTATACCCGAGAATTTTCGAATTAGTCGTTATGGCTAATTTATAAATTTAGTAGCCGTTGGATGTAACAACTCTTCGAATTAAGTCAACTATAGTGTAACGTTATGTTTAGAAGAGTTTGTAATTGTATTATGTGGATAAGTGATTGAAAAGAAAAAATATTAAATTTATTAAACTAGTTAAAGACAGCGGTGAGGATAAGGGGTGGTTTAAAAAAAAGAGAAAAAGGAATAAAAGAAAAATAATAATAAAATAATAATAATTAACTAATAAATGAATTTAAAAAAAGATAAAGATAAAGACTCATGGGGGTCAACCGTTTCCCCTATGATTGGTGCACATTAATTATTTAAAGGGAAACATGGGGTTCAGCAGGAGGAAAAGAAGGAAGGGGTAGATATTATTTTAAAAAAAATAGAAAGGGGGTAAGAGAACGCAGAGGGGACGGCAACAGAAGGAAGAGAAGAAAAGAAAAACTATCTCCAATCCGGTAAAGCGTATGGTTGTCTGCAATCGAGGTAGGTTTCTTTTCCCCCCTCCAATTGGTACAAATTCAAGCATGTCTTGGTGATACATTATGTGTTTTTGTTGTCTTAATAGTTGCAAACTATAGCATGTTAATTATCTGTGGAAAGCATGAGATCTTGGACTATGTGGAATGAGTTTGATGATATTGTGTGCTTTTGTTTTGATTTTAGGGAAAAATTTGATAATCAAAAGAGTAAAACTTTTGCATGATTAGAGATCTTTTTATTTTGTCTGGCCTTAGAATAGGTTCCCATAGACTGGAAATAGGCGAAAATGTAGATCGGGGTCGAAAAACGGTTGCTGGAGGCCGCCGAAAAACCGCACGCGCCGCCAGAATTGGCTGCGCGTGGGCACAACGCGCGCACAGGGGGAGCTTCTGGTTTACAGCACTGGAAATCAATTTTTTTAAAAAAAAGGGGGCAGGAAAGGACCGAAGCCCGAAACCGTAGGCAGGCCAGCCCTTAGCGAGCTGGCTGCATCTGTTCCAGGTCCTGGCCCAAATCGAAGCAAAAATAAAAAAAAAATATATTTCAGGGGCAGCCCGCAGCGGACCGGGCCGAATGGCCAATGGACCAGGCCAGCTGCCAGCCGGCCCAATAACGTGGTTAATTAAAAAAAATAGTAGCAGGCCGGATCGCTGGGCGATTCCGGGCCAGCCAAGGGAGCGGACCAGGGCTGGCGAAAGGCCAGCCCAATTTGGAAATGAGTTTTGTTTGATTTTCTGAAGTTTTTTAAATAAATGTTAAATAATTAATTAAAAATAGTAATAATTATAGGAAAATGTAAATAAATATCAGAAAATTATAAATAAATTCCAGAGATTATAAAATGCTGAAATTAAATTATTTTCACTAAATTTTAGTAATTGTGATAATTTATTTAATTCGGATAATTAGGTAATAAATAGAAATAAATTAGAAAAAAATGAGAAAAAATATAGAAAATGCACAATGAATGTATACAAGCCATGGAAAAATAGTTTTAACACCGAACGACGATAAATCATTATTCGGATAATAAATGAACCTAGATTTGAGTGCCGGAGGATGGTAAGGATGGGCCAGGGGCCTCAGGCGATTGTGTTGTTTGCATTCATGACACATGCATTGCATGATGGTGGGTCGTGACGTACGGGTCACGGGCACTCAGGATGGTGTACGGTGGCGGGGCCAAGTACACTCAGGATGGTGACTGTGGGTGGGTACGACCCACAGCCACTCAGTTAGGCTCTGGGATCATGCATTGCATGGCGGAGATACCGGCATTTTGTGTGACATGACTTTGTTGCGTGTGACATGCATAGTAGGACATGCATCACGATGTTGCGCATTCTTTATCTGGAGTGAATTACTTTTCCGCATTATTTCGTATGCTTATGTGATATTATGTCCTATGTGCTATGTGTTATATCATTTTGTATGCTCGTCTTGTACTAGTTGGAGGCAGGTGTCTACTGGGTGATTTCTCGTCACTCACCCCTACTCCCCCACTAGGTGAGCACGAGGAAGAGTACGACTATATCTTTGCTGAGGACGGGGCTGATACGGTGGAGTGGGCAGACTGATGGTCACGCCTAGGATATAAGAAGACCTGTGACTGTTTGTCTTTATTTTATTGGGATCTCACCGGATATCACCTTGTTTAGATTTTCAGACTTACGTTATCGTCAGGATTAGGTTCATTATTGTATTGAGGAATTATCCTTGTGTCGTAACCGAAATTGAGAAGGAAAAAAAAAGATTTAGATTTAATTAATTAATTGAATTTAAAACCTAAACCAAATCTTATCCTAATCTACCCATTACCCCCCAATAGCTTCCCCCAAATTCTTCAATCCCTCCATAACCGCCCCTCATTCCCTATGATTGTCGCCCCACCCCAAATTAAACCCCCTAAATTAACTCCCTAATTTATTTACCCCACCCCCACACACAAAACGGCAAAACAACAATTGAAGCAAACAATAAAAAAGAGAAGGGGGCAACGTGAGACAGAGAGGGCGGCAGAGAGGAAAGGGAAATAGAAGAGGAAAAGGAGAAGAAGAAAAGTAGGCACACCGCGTCAAACCCAACCTCCGTAATCAGTAAATTCTTCGTGTGAAAGGTAGGTTACCCTCCCCTCTGTCGGATTGCTTTGGATTCCCTCGCATTCTGTATTGGAATTGTTTGTTGATCACTGTATGTTTATTATTTATATGTGTATCGCGAGTTCTTTATATTTTTGTATGGAAATGGTATGAATGGCCTTAGATATAGATCACATGGCACGGAAATAGGCCGGAGTCCAATGATTATGTACGTGACGTTAAAAGCAGCAGTGTTACCTTGGGGTTGTTTGAAAACATTCATGTATGCCTCTATGACTTCCACTGTATCCTTTAGTTAAATTTTTGCTAATAATTACAAAGACTTTACATTAGTAATGTTTTTTTTATTATGAGGAAACCAAGTAACCATTTTGGCTATGGGCTGACATTAAACAGTTTCAGACCTTGTGGCATTAAATTGTAACATCATGGAAATTTAGGGTAGAAAAAGCCGAACAAAAAAAAATATAATAAATTTTTTTATTCGGGTTTATAGTTCAAATTATAAGCACAACAACAAATAAATACTCCATTTACAGTTTCTCCGTTCAAATGATAAATACAATAGTAATAATATTAATGGAGCATCAGTAATAACCTTTTGTGTTAGTCTAAAAGATTTAGTAACCAACAGTTACGTCAACCGACTTAAGAACGATATGATTTAAGAAAACCCTTACCTTAGAATGAAAAAAATCACACTTTACTGTTACTAATTGCATTTGTCTTAGGATTCAAATTTTTTGTAGTATAAAATTTATTAAGTCAGATGATTTAGAGCAACTACAATTCAATAATATTTAAGTCAAGTGATTTAAATCGTAGGCTTGATGGTCTGCTAAATAAATTCCAACATTTTCAAAATACAGTAAGTCTTATTTCGTTATGTCACGTCATATACATGTTTTGATTTGCAGTATCTCGGTTATTTTAATATTTTTGTCAAATAATTCTAAAACATAAACTACCAAAAGTACTCGAATGTTGAAGTATAAAAACAAAATAATATAAACATAGGCAGCTATAGAAACAAAAGAAATTTAGTATTTAATAAATAGAAAATAAAAATATAAAATAGAAAATTTAGTAATTAATTAAATAAAGTAAAACAAGATAAAAATAAAAACATATAAATATTGGCAGCTACGTAAAAAAAAAAGAGGAAGTAATATAATATTAATATATTTAATAAGAAATTTAGAAACGCATTAAATATATTAAAATAAAAGAAATAAAAATAGTAGAGAAAGAGAAAAATAATTAATTTAAAATATTTAAGTGCTTGAAAGCCTAGGAAAAATAAAATAAAGTGTAGAAACCTAAAATAAAGTCTAGAAAGATAAAATAACGGTAGAAGATAAAATACAGTAATGAACCCCACGCAACATAGGGTAACTATGCAATATAGGTAATACGCAACATAGAACGGAGCATGCAACATAGGACAAACGGAAGTGTGCAAGTGTGACACATTCATGGCACGAGCATTGCATTTGGCCTATGAGCCGTGTGGCCTGACGAGGCGTGTGATGGGTGTTGGTAATAATGGTTACCTTCATCCGATAGGACCCGGGACATGCATAGCATAACATGGAAAAGAATGAGCATAGCGTGTGATATTAAATGACTGCGTGTGACACGTAGATAGAAATGCATGCATCATGAACTTGCGCATTGCATTTATTATTGTTGTGATTATTTGTCTTGTTATTAAGTTGTTCCAACGTTACGTTTTGGGATATGGATCGGGTCGGGTATGTGTTATTTCCTTATTTATGCTTTATTTGCTTTATTAGTTATTTGTTTATGCTTCATTGCTTTATTTACCTGTACCATGATTTATGTGCTTTATGTGTTACCCGACTCAGTATGTGACAGTCCCTTTTCGGGAGAGACGGGTAACCTACGAGTGACTCCCATCACTCACCCCCCACCAACCCTCCACAGGTGAGCAGGACTACGAGTATATATGATTATCGAGGGTAGGGCAGATTACGCGAGCTGGGACGAGTGAGCTGGACTCGAGAAGGGATCTTGTTGACCGGGAGCTTGTTTCTTGGGATAGTCAGATAGACCTCCATATAAGTTTATTATTTGATTTTAGTATTCATATTTGACTTAACGGGTCTCGTCAACCCTTGTATTTAATTTCTACACTGATGGATTTATTTTAATTGAGTTATTTATTTTTATTATCGTTTCCGCGGAAAACAATTTCTACGTCAGTTCTGACGTGCAAAGAAGTTTGAACGACGCTTTGTAGTCCTCTTAGTAGGCTACGGCGGGTGCACTGTTCCCGATGCTAGGGCTCGGGAGCGGGGCGCTACAGGTGGTATCAGAGCCGAGGCTCCAGATCCGCCTCGGAAACGCAGGATTAATTAGATCACTTAGACATAAGCTACGATATTTTCCTAGAATGACGATTTTACCCTTAAGCAACCAAATAGGGTTAAGTGATGATCTTAGACTAAAGTTGTGATCGGGTTAAGGGGAGCTTGAGCGTTCTTTCGTTTTCTTTAGTTATTTACCGTTTACCCCTAAACCTTTACACGCAACCTCTAAGATGTTAGAAATTTCCAAAATACCCCTTAACTTAGCTTATAGTTAAATAAATACCCTTTTGAATGTTTTGAAGTTCAAAAGAAAAATGCCGGCAAGACATGAACAAGCCGATAATAGAGGAAATCGTGGTGAGAACCACCAGAATCAAGGGATCATCCTTAAGCACATGAGGATGCCTTGTCACCATGACCAACACCTTAGCTCTGTAGCATTGGCTGCTAAACTAGCAGGCATCACCTCCAGTACCACCGCACTCGGACCAGAGATTTTTCTATAATGAGATGCGGAGGAGTGGTGGCACAACGCAACTAACACCGCCAATCACTTATATCTAATGTCGGAATGAGTTCAAGAGGCATTACACGACTAGGGTACAATCATCCAAGAATGGTTCTAGATCCACGGCGGAAATGTAGATTTAGGCCATGATATTAGAAATTAAGTTACGATTTTGCCTCTACATGTACGACTCTAAGTTATAAACGATGATCCTGAACATAAGTTACAATCTTAAACGTAAGTAACGATTTCGATTAAGAGTTGACTTTGGACATAAGTACTGAAGGTAGTCATAAGCGTAATTATACACTAAGCAAGGTTTTAGAAATAAGACGTGATCTTAGACTTAAGAAATGACGATACTAAGAAGAATCCTAAAAGTAAGTTATGACCTTATATTTAAGGAGACGATCGGTTACGAAACACGTATACTTAGGGTAACCCATACAATTCTACCTGTCTAAGTTGATCATAACTCTTTAAGTCGTGATCTTAGTAACCCTAGTTGAAGACTATATAATTAATTTAAATAAATTAAAACGTTAACCAGAACACCATACTGCAAGCGCTAGTGACATATTAATAGGTCAGGCAGTAACTCAGGCTGCTTCACCGCAACAACAGCATGTGACTCGGTACCATTACGTTAAAGTAAAAATGAGTCCATACTCTACTTGGACGGTAGCATCAGAGCAGATTAGGTTTAAGTTGAGACAGTAGCTCCTAAGAAATGGATTATTATAATATGAAAGATACTAAACGACGATTTACAGAGAAATAAGAAGAACTAAGTAACGATTCATAAGCAGTACAATCAGTAGCGCTTAGTAAGAGAACCATACGTATGAATTATAGTCTAGGGTTAAGATGTTGAAATTTAGAGTTATTAAGTTGGACGACAATATTAGTTTCATTAGAGATATTGATCAGTAGCAAAAGGCGAGAATCGGCTATAACAAGTATATGTGAATGATGAATCGTTACAACTTTCTAGTTAAGTGTTGACTTCGAGACAGTTGACTTAAATTTAGTAGGCTTAAATTAAAATATGGCGGGCACGAGCAAGTAGTGACTACTTTTCATATGAAGCAGAATAAGTTTAGTGGTTCAAATAACCAAGTAACGAGGTACAGTGGAGTAATGTGGTGCACGGAAGCATGGTGAATAAGTCGATCAATAATTAGCGGGTCATGCTAGGATTGGACCAATTTAAGTTAAAGATTTTATCGTGAGTAGGCAAACGTTAGACTTATAAGAAACTTTACATAAGAGAACTTATCCGGAAAAAAAAAGAGATGACCTATGGAATTATACTAAATATTAGACAGATATATTTTCAATTAGATAAATATTTTATATAGGCACGTATACCAATGTGTAACTAAAATTTTAACCAGTACTTAAAAAAATTCTGTCTACTGAAATCTCATTTCTCGATAGTCTACTAAACTTTACAAAACTAAATTCTTTTCTGCATTTGTATACCAATATAATGAAAATTTCAATTCTTCTGACGACCTTGAAAGAAAAACTTTTAAACTACTGATGTTCTTCAAAAACAATATGTTTATACATATTCCTTACACAAGATTTCAAATTTTCGTTACATTACATCTATTTTAGTCAAAAATAAATTTTACCTGACAACTATCGATATCGCAAGCATTTTTATCCAATAAAGTGTTTTCGAAATTATATATCCACTTGCGATGATCTTACTTAAATTTTGCCAAATCAAAAAAAAAATAATAGCTTTCAAAATATATAGAACAAAAGGTACCATATTCAAATCGTTTATGAAGCCTTACCTTATTAAGTTTTCAAGTGTTTTAACATGATTTTACCGAAATACTCTGCATACAAGTTACATCGTAATTTTCATAAGAGGTCATTTGAAACACCGCTTTGCGGAAATGAGTATATTATCTTGAATTTCGTTTACCAAAAAAAAATAATAAAAATAACAATGTTATTATTTTAAAACAACTAAAGTTATATTTCAGATTATAGCCACGTAGGTCATGTTTTTATCAGAAGAAAAGTATTATCCATACACATAGTTCGTATATTAGGCTGACGATATTTTCAAAGAGGTAAGGGCATGATCATAGAGTTAGTTTGTAAGTATATAAGAATTGATGTTGAGGACTTGGCTTGGTGTAACAAGTACCATGTTAGCGTACATTAAGGATATTAGTTGGATAATTTATCTAGGGGGATGAATCATGTGTAATGAGTTTAAGAATCTGAAATTGTAGACTGCGATAAGTTGAATGATACACATCAAGTGGTATAAGTGTAAGTATATACGTACTAATTACAGATAATTAAGATTAAGGATGGACCTCTATAAGGACTAGCTCGCCTTGTGGGATACTAGCAATGACTAAATTGAATCATACAAGAGTAAAGCATATTCTGAAAATACATACGATTCAAAAAGATAAGTCTTGTGAATAAGGCGTTAAGTCAAAGATCGTAGTACAACTAAGAACCGATTTACAAGAGTTGCTGATGACCGTAGAGATAAGTAAGTTATAGACCGATGATTGAGTTGTAGAACCATTATCATGGTGACAATACCCTTAAGGTTGATTCGAAAATCATAGATATATTAAGTAATGATTTTAATAAGCAAAAGGACATGGATCAGAAATTACACTGTTGGTGTACAAGGAATGATTTTAAGGCTTTAGCTTGTGACAAAGAAGTGAAGTGATTAGCATGTTGGAAGACGTAAGGGATATTTAACCTGGTCATTATCTAGGTGGATGGATCAAGTAGAACTAAATTAAGTGTTGACTATGTAATACGCAAGTTTCGAGGACGAAACTTTTTGTAAGGGGGGTAGAATGTCGTAACCGAAATTGAGAAGGAAAAAAAAAAGATTTAGATTTAATTAATTAATTGAATTTAAAACCTAAACCAAATCTTATCCTAATCTACCCATTACCCCCCAATAGCTTCCCCCAAATTCCTCAATCCCTCCATAACCGCCCCTCATTCCTCATGATTGTCGCCCCACCCCAAATTAAACCCCCTAAATTAACTCCCTAATTTATTTACCCCACCCCCACACACAAAACGGCAAAACAACAATTGAAGCAAACAATAAAAAAGAGAAGGGGGCAACGTGAGACAGAGAGGGCGGCAGAGAGGAAAGGGAAATAGAAGAGGAAAAGGAGAAGAAGAAAAGTAGGCACACCGCGTCAAACCCAACCTCCGTAATCAGTAAATTCTTCGTGTGAAAGGTAGGTTACCCTCCCCTCTGTCGGATTGCTTTGGATTCCCTCGCATTCTGTATTGGGATTGTTTGTTGATCACTGTATGTTTATTATTTATATGTGTATCGCGAGTTCTTTATATTTTTGTATGGAAATGGTATGAATGGCCTTAGATATAGATCACATAGCACGGAAATAGGCCGGAGTCCAATGATTATGTACGTGACGTTAAAAGCAGCAGTGTTACCTTGGGGTTGTTTGAAAACATTCATGTATGCCTCTATGACTTCCACTGTATCCTTTAGTTAAATTTTTGCTAATAATTACAAAGACTTTACATTAGTAATGTTTTTTTTATTATGAGGAAACCAAGTAACCATTTTGGCTATGGGCTGACATTAAACAGTTTCAGACCTTGTGGCATTAAATTGTAACATCATGGAAATTTAGGGTAGAAAAAGCCGAACAAAAAAAAATATAATAAATTTTTTTATTCGGGTTTATAGTTCAAATTATAAGCACAACAACAAATAAATACTCCATTTACAGTTTCTCCGTTCAAATGATAAATACAATAGTAATAATATTAATGGAGCATCAGTAATAACCTTTTGTGTTAGTCTAAAAGATTTAGTAACCAACAGTTACGTCAACCGACTTAAGAACGATATGATTTAAGAAAACCCTTACCTTAGAATGAAAAAAAATCACACTTTACTGTTACTAATTGCATTTGTCTTAGGATTCAAATTTTTTGTAGTATAAAATTTATTAAGTCAGATGATTTAGAGCAACTACAATTCAATAATATTTAAGTCAAGTGATTTAAATCGTAGGCTTGATGGTCTGCTAAATAAATTCCAACATTTTCAAAATACAGTAAGTCTTATTTCGTTATGTCACGTCATATACATGTTTTGATTTGCAGTATCTCGGTTATTTTAATATGTTTGTCAAATAATTCTAAAACATAAACTACCAAAAGTACTCGAATGTTGAAGTATAAAAACAAAATGATATAAACATAGGCAGCTATAGAAACAAAAGAAATTTAGTATTTAATAAATAGAAAATAAAAATATAAAATAGAAAATTTAGTAATTAATTAAATAAAGTAAAACAAGATAAAAATAAAAACATATAAATATTGGCAGCTACGTAAAAAAAAAAAAGAGGAAGTAATATAATATTAATATATTTAATAAGAAATTTAGAAACGCATTAAATATATTAAAATAAAAGAAATAAAAATAGTAGAGAAAGAGAAAAATAATTAATTTAAAATATTTAAGTGCTTGAAAGCCTATGAAAAATAAAATAAAGTGTAGAAACCTAAAATAAAGTCTAGAAAGATAAAATAACGGTAGAAGATAAAATACAGTAATGAACCCCACGCAACATAGGGTAACTATGCAATATAGGTAATACGCAACATAGAACGGAGCATGCAACATAGGACAAACGGAAGTGTGCAAGTGTGACGCATTCATGGCACGAGCATTGCATTTGGTCTATGAGCCGTGTGGTCTGACGAGGCGTGTGATGGGTGTTGGTAATAATGGTTACCTTCATCCGATAGGACCCGGGACATGCATAGCATAACATGGAAAAGAATGAGCATAGCGTGTGATATTAAATGACTGCGTGTGACACGTAGATAGAAATGCATGCATCATGAACTTGCGCATTGCATTTATTATTGTTGTGATTATTTGTCTTGTTATTAAGTTGTTCCAACGTTACGTTTTGGGATATGGATCGGGTCGGGTATGTGTTATTTCCTTATTTATGCTTTATTTGCTTTATTAGTTATTTGTTTATGCTTCATTGCTTTATTTACCTGTACCATGATTTATGTGCTTTATGTGTTACCCGACTCAGTATGTGACAGTCCCTTTTCGGGAGAGACGGGTAACCTACGAGTGACTCCCATCACTCACCCCCCACCAACCCTCCACAGGTGAGCAGGACTACGAGTATATATGATTATCGAGGGTAGGGCAGATTACGCGAGCTGGGACGAGTGAGCTGGACTCGAGAAGGGATCTTGTTGACCGGGAGCTTGTTTCTTGGGATAGTCAGATAGACCTCCATATAAGTTTATTATTTGATTTTAGTATTCATATTTGACTTAACGGGTCTCGTCAACCCTTGTATTTAATTTCTACACTGATGGATTTATTTTAATTGAGTTATTTATTTTTATTATCGTTTCCGCGGAAAACAATTTCTACGTCAGTTCTGACGTGCAAAGAAGTTTGAACGACGCTTTGTAGTCCTCTTAGTAGGCTACGGCGGGTGCACTGTTCCCGATGCTAGGGCTCGGGAGCGGGGCGCTACACCTTGTCAAAAGAACTTTATGTTTTTGTATTTCGTTTCCGCGCGAAAGATTTCTACGTCTTTACCGACATGTTGGAAATTAATTCGACGCTTTGTATTCTCCTCAGTGAGATACGGCGGGCGCACTATTTCCGATGCTAGGGTTGGGGAGCGGGGCGCTACAGTTTGTTCGGAATCGAACCATGTTCTAAGTCTACATATTCATGATTCTATACTTCGATTGAACTTCTGGTCAAAACCAGATGAATTAATCATCTGGAATCAAAGCTCTTGAATAAACTGTCTAAGATCTATTTGAGCTCTGAAATTTAAAAATAAAGATGGAACGTGGGTCACTCTGGTGCTCAAGACCAGGATTATCAGCCGTTAATATCTCAAAAGGCCGGGAAGTTGATAAAAGTACAAGTGTATACTGATCTCTGGTGTGCTTCAAAATTAGGTCATGAAGATTGATCACAAGCCACTTCTCTTCTTCTGGATATCTCAGTTTCTATTGCCAGGTGTTGAGGTTCCTATCTCTCTTCATGTTTTATGACTGTTACATTCATATCTGCATATTTATGTAGCCCATGAGGTGTCTGGTACAACAATAAGTCTTATTTGGTCGACAGTTAGCCACCAGTTTGGGGGGTGCATGGGTTATGATTACCTATATGGTATGGGCAAGTGCTCCTCAAGCAAAGGGTAGGTGGATGTGTTGATCAGATAGTATGCATTAGCATTATGTTTGCTCATATGTCTATAATATGATGTTAAAATTTTTTTGTGAGTGTGAGTCCATTCATTATGGCTATATTTGCCCAATGCTTGAAATCTTCTTCCTATGTAGTGATTGCATAATTCATGGTTGGGGTTTCATATCTTTGATCAAATGTGTTAATTATCTCACTTCTCACTTAGGTGCTTTAATGCTGTTCGGTTTACCTTTGGCTTCCCGGGAACTTTGTTATGTTTTTTTTTTCTTGACCATGCCTTGCTTCTTCTTCTCATCTTTCATTATGTGATATAATTTAGGGGGAGCCTATAGTACATTTTTTCTCCAATTCTTGTGTTCCATCCTCTGATTTCATCATAAACCTAATCCTTAATAAGAAACAAAACCATCGTTCTTACCTTACCTTTATCAGGACCTGTATCCGGTATCCTATATGCATTGTAAAATTTAGTCTCCATACCCTGATCGTATGTCTACCCCTAAGAGTAAATTGTATTCTCTACTTACTATTTGTTGAGATCTCACTCTATCTCTGGAGCTTCTTATTCTTAAGTAACTAAAAAGTTATTTTTTTTTTTGCTTATATGCCTATCTAAAGTCTTGTTGCGATTTGTAAAGCATGATAATACCTGATGTCCTGTTTCTAAATGTTGATTGTCATCTTCTATCGAGTCTTTGAGTCAGGGGGAGCCTATGTTGCTGAGTTTATCACGTGAAGTGTATCCTTCCATGTCATGCTTCTTTGATCTTCCTCTATATTCATTGCTTTCTAACTGAGTCTCTATAAATTATATGTCTGCATAAATATTTACCTTTATAGTCTCATATGTTCTTGGCATATCTCCTCTTATATTTGGGTCCATAACTGCTATCTCTTAAGGAAAAATTGTTATCGCCTTTCCTCTTGCCCTTCGTCACGATGATCTGATTAAAGGAAAACTAGTTACAAGGCTATATATTTCTCGGGGAGTGCCTTGTTCATTCTTATATTGGTCTGCCTTGTGCTGTGATTTGTGATATCCTGAATCTATCTGCGGTATTTAAGGAAAGGTTGTGTGTTCTTTGTTGGACCATGCACGAGGGGGTGAATAGTGGTTAGCAGAAATTACAGTACTACCCTTTAATAAAATCCCCTTTGAAAACAGAATCTGAGACCTCCTCAGATTCAATACTCATTTTTGTAAAATTCAAAAATCAGTGTACACAACTCCAAAAATTATAAAACTTTCCAGAACTTAACTTCAATGTCTTGACAAGCCTCTGTCCAAAAACAAGATAAAAATAAGGTCGTTTGTTCCTTCAAACAAATAAAAATATTCAGATGGTCAATTTGGACAGAATTGGACAGAATGTTGCGGAATTTTGAAAACGTGTTTCTCTTTGAATACTCAACTAAAAAGGTTGATCTTTATGTAAAAACACTCATTAGGATGTCTAGTTTATGTTTAAAGACCCTGACCTTAAACAGTTCTTGATGAAAGCAGAATTCAAGTTTTCTCAAAGCTCGTCAGATTGCAGCCAGATTGGAGCGGTTATCTTGCAACGACTGAAAGACTAATTTTTCCTTGCTCAAATCAAGTTATTCTTGTTGCAAATGAAAGCTAACAGTCTGAAGTATAACTCCATCAAAACTCACGAATTTTGAAAGTGTTTTGCTATTTTTTCAAAACGTAAGAAGTTGTGTGAAGTCTGCAGTAAAAACGTCAAAAAACAGAAAAGTGAAAAGAAGACAAGATCACCAAAGATTTATCCTGGTTTGATCAATGTAACCTATTCCAATCCCAAGGAACAACTTTCTTTGGATTTCACTATGGTATGAACAAAATTACAACAAGATCCAAGTTTGATCCTTGGGTTAAACACCAACCATATTCAAGACTTGGATGAACACCTCTATGCAACTCTTGGTTGCAACACCTCTATCACCTATTGGTGTAGCCTTATAAACTTGGATAACCAATCTTACAAAAATAACCCAAGAAGGTGTGTATATGTAGCTTAACAACAACAGGAAATGAAAAACATTAGCTACACAAAGAAAACCCAAGAAGAAGAGAATAACAAGAATGATCTTCAAGTTTGCTTGAAAGTTGTGTGTTCTTATTCTTCACCTTTGCCTTCTATTTATAGGGTAAAATGAGCCTTGAAGAAAAGAACTCTAATGTGTCACCATCTTCATCATCAATGCTTAAGTTTCTTCACACCATTGGTTGACCATATAATCACCTTGTAAACTTGGCAAAATGAAACAACATACTTGGTCCACCTTGGAAATCATTTGGCCGAAATTTGCACCTCAATTTGTCTTGAAAAGGAATGAAGATAATATAGTAGGATAAGATGGCATAACTTCTCCACTATCCCCTCAACTTCTTACCATGAGAATAGGCATGTGATGGCTGAAAATTTCAAACAAAAAATCAGCTCCAACCAAGCCAAAGTAGTGTATTTTTTCAACTTTGAAATTTCCAAGTTGGCAATTTTACCAACTAGCTTCTTTTTGGTTGGTCCACTTGTCACCATATCATAAAATCATTAAAACACCTTTGCCACGTATGTAATCACGTTTTGGAGCTGTATGTACATGTACAACTTCAGATTTAATGAAGAGAAAATAATAGATAAAAGTTGACAAGGCCTTGTCAACCAACAATTCAAAATTCTCACATTTTTCTCGTTGTATGTTGTGGTGAATTTTGCACCAATAAAATCCTCATATTCTCTACAAAAAGATAGATGATAACCTCCAATAATATAATCATAAGAGTCTTCACAAGAAAATAGAATATAACATCAATATCTGTCACATATCCCGCTACCATCGATAATATCATCAAATAAGAGAAAATACATGAAAGATGCCAGGTGAGTGGAGAAAGAGTATCGTGGTCCCCCTATATAAGAACGAAGGAGACGCACAGTATTTTGGAAACTATAGAGGGATTAAGTTGCTAAGTCGTCCATGAAGTTATGGGATAGAGTAATCGGCACTAGAATTAGGAGAGAATCTCAGGTTATGGTGAAACAATTTGGTTTTATGCCAGGAAGGTCAACTACGGAAGCAATACACATTCTCAGAAGATTAATGGAGAAGTATAAGGAGAAGAAATGCGATTTACATATGGTTTTCATTGATCTTGAAAAAGCGTATGATAGTGTGCCACGTAGCCTGATCTGGTGATAGTCTGGACGCAAGAAGGATCCCTATGAGGTATATAGACATAATTAGAGATATGTATGCTAGGACAAAAACAATCGTTCATACGCCTGTGGGGAATACAGACTTCTTTCCGGTGGAGGTAGGCCTCCATCAAGGTTCTGTTTTGAGGCATTTATTTTTGTAGTTGTCCTTGACTAGTTGTCAAAACCGATACAGGAGGCAGTGCCGTGGTGTATGCTTTTTGCTGAAGATATTGTATTAGTCGTAGAGAGTAGACACACCCTAAGTATGAGACTAGAACAGTGGAGTGGTGTTTTAGAGAGAAAAGTCTTAAGGATTAGCCGTTCTAAGACCGAGTATCTGCACTGCGACTTCAGCAGCGTAGCCAACAGTGAGAATAGCCAGCTCACCATCGATGGTCAAGTGGTACCACAGGTAAGTAAGTTTAAGTACCTAGGATCATTTGTGCAGCAGAATGGGGACATAGATAGTGATGTAGCACATCAAGTTCAAGTAGGCTGGTGCAGATGGAGGCCGGCCTCAGGGGTGCTGTGTGACAAGAATTTCCCATCTAAATTAAAGAGAAAATTTTATAGGGTGGCACTGCGACTGGCAATGCTATATGAGACAGACTACTGGGGCATCAAGAGGTCACAATTGCAGAAGATGGAAGTGGCAGAGATGAAGATGTAAAAGTGGATGTGTGGACATATAAGGCTAGACCGGATCAGAAATGAGGTATTTCGAGAAAGGTTAGACGTGGCTAATATAGCAGATAAACTAAGGGGAGAAGAATGAGATGGTTTAGGCATGTCAAGTGGAGACAGACAACGGCGTCGGTCAGAGCAATTGAAAGCCTCATTGTAGAGGGGAACATGACGAAAGGCAGACCCAAACTCACTTGGGATGAGCAGATTAGGCCCGACCTACTAGATTTGAACCTCTCTGAGGATATGGTCCAGGATAGGAGTTCATGGAGACATAAGAATATGGTTAATGAGGTATAGGTCATATATAGCGACACCTTAGAGTATATTTAGGGACATAGATAGGCGTAGACACTATCTACGCTTTAGGATGACTTTGCACTTGTTTCCTTATGTTTTACTGTTGTTTTGCTTTACATTTACATATAAAAGTTATGTGTATTTTAATGTCGAAAGCCTCTTCTTTGTATTTTCTGAATTCCCTCACTAACACACTAGCACATCATATCTCTATTATTAGGTACATATAGAGCCAGAGGTCTCACTAGAAGCAGATTCTCTATCCCTTGGAACAGAGGTATTGTCTGCCTACCACTTACCCTCCCCATACCCTAACGATAGCTTTTGCTGTCGTTGGGATATACTGGGTACGGATGATGATGATGATGACCAAATAATTTTCAAGATAATCACAAATAAGCTTCAGAATGAAGATAATAATATACTCAAGAGATTTCTTGAGTCAAAATACCAAAACTGTCCTCGGGATAAAATGACCGAAATACCCCTGGTGAAAGAAAACTGTAGAAATGACCCGGATGGTCAGAAATAGATATAATAACATCATTGTCATGATAAATAAGATGAGAACAAGTCCTTGAAATATTTTCACCATGTCATGTTCCTATAAAACTCAAAATACCAATTTTGACCTTTTTGGTAAGTTGTAGAAACTTCCAAGGCACATTAGTCACAAGACATTTATAATCATCAAAAACATATAATATCAACATATATAAATCATGTACAAATGAAAACAACCATTTTATCACATTTTAGAAAAATATTTCTAAAAACCTAGACATTGATCGATCGAAGTGCCTCTGCTTCAGAGATCGATGTCTCACAGTGAGTTTTGTTTTTGATTCTGTGTGACGTGGATCGATCCATGTGAGGGACTGACGTACATCGATCGCTCCACGTTAGGGGCTGACGTACATCGATCGATCCACGTGAGAGATCAACGTCTCACAGTAAGTTTTTGGTTCTATTTTGTCCAAATCAATCGGTCGATGTTAGGGGATGATGTACATCGATTGATCCATGTGTCTCTGCCTGAGAGATCGATATCATTTGTCTTCTCTTTTTCAACTTTTAATTTATAACACCGTATGTGACATTTTTAAGTATTCACCACTTGAAATCATGACCTTGAAAATTATCCAAACATATTTCTCAACATTCTCCCCCTTTTGGATGATTTTCAAAATAACTCAACATGATTTTAATGTTACAACTCTTTATCAATCGTTTGTCACATATATACCAATTTTGTCCCAATTGAATTGCTTTGAAAACCTCACCAATTCTATAACAATTGTTTCACCAATTCTATATCAATTGTTTTCAAACTTTCAAATCTCATGTTTTTAATATATATGGTCATTGTGCTCCCCGTCAACTCATACTCTCCCCCTTAACCTATGTTCAAAACTTATACCAATTGAAACTTAACATATTATTCAACTCAAATCCAAATCATGACTTAACAACTAAAATCATGCTCTTATTCTATCTCCCTCTTTATTTTGAAAATCGTGCAAAAGATAGAACTATGCAATTGTATTGTAAGTCATCATACCTAACTTGGCTTGTAAAGTTTCAAAAGTGGCTTGATTAAGGGGTTTGGTAAAGATGTCAGCTACTTGATGATTAGTTCTTACATGATCTATGGTTATGTCCCCATTTTGAACATGATCTCGAAGGAAATGATATCTTACCTCAATGTGTTTGGCCTTAGAATGGAGTACCGGATTCCTAGAAAGATTGATCGCACTTGTGCTATCGCAGAAAATTAGAATCTTATTCATTTAAATGTCAAAATCACTAAGTTGTTGTTTAAGCCAAAGTATTTAGGTTGTGCATAAGCTTAAGGCTATATACTCGGCTTCGGTAGTAGAAAGAGCTAAACTAGCTTGCTTTTTAGAAAACCAAGAGATCAAGTTGGTTCCTATTAATTGACATGTGACGCTAGTAGATTTTCTATCTAATTTGCAACCACCAAAATCAGCATCACAATAAGCATACAGTTCTAACTTAGCGTTTCTATCATACCAAAGTTCTAAGTGAGGTGTGTGTTTAAGATATCTAAATATCTTTTTCACCACATTGTAATGTGATACCTTAGGATAAGATTGAAACCAAGCACACATACAAACATCAAACATTATATCAGGTCTTGATGTAGTTAAATACAGCAATGATCCAATCATAGTCCTATAAAGTGTGTCACCAAAAGGTTTACCATTTCATCTTTGTCTAGTTTGGTGCTAACGCTCATAGCGATAAGTGTTGGTTTCAACTCTTCAAATCCAAATTTCTTAATCATATAATTGATATACTTAAGTTGGCTAATATGGATTCCTTGAGGGGGTTTGTTTTATTTGAAGTCCTAGGAAGTAGTTCAATTCTCCTACCATTGACATTTCAAATTCTGACTTTATACACTCTTCGAAGTCTTTAACTAAGGTAGGGTTGGTTGATCCTAAGATTATGTCATCTACATATATTTGAACTATTAATAAGTCATTGCCTTTTCTTATTAGAAGTAGTGTGTTGTCTATGGTTCCTCTTTGATAATTATTTGCAATAAGAAAGTTTACAAATCTATCATACCAAGCTCTTGGAGTTTGTTTCAAACCATATAAAGCTTTCTTAAGCTTGTATACATGGTTAGGATTCTTTGGATCTTCGAATCCAGGGGGTTGTTTGACAAACACCTCTTCTTGGATGTATCCATTCAAGAATGCACTCTTGACATCCATTTGGAAGAGTTTAATATTGCATAGACTTGCAATCGCAAGTAACAATCTAATTGCTTCTAGTCGTGCAACGGGTGCAAAGGTTTCTTCATAATCTATTCCTTCTTGTTGATTATAACCTTGTGCAACTAGCCTAGCCTTATTTCATGTGATGTTTCCTTGTTCATCTATTTTATTCCTAAATACCTATTTCATCCCTATTTATAGACTTATTTTCGGGTTTAGGTACTAAGTCCCGCACATTGTTTCTGGTGAATTGGTTTAACTCCTCATGCATGACATCTATCCTGGATATATCACCTAAGGCTTCCTTAACATTCTAGGTTCTAAATGTGAGATTAAGCTATGTCCTTCAGGTTGACTTATGTTTCTACGTGTTCTAATCCCAACACTTGGATCCCAAATGATTAACTCTTTATGGTGTTTATGTTTATCTTTTATAAGCCACCAATTTCTAAGTTGACTAAGTTCACCCTCATCTTGTTCAAATGTTTCATTTGTGTGAACATTATCATATACAATCGGATCATATTGCAAGTTAGTTGTATTATCTTCCAATTCCAAATTTCTTCATTTCATCTAAGGGTTCATGCAAGTCTTGTTTAAGGGGAGTTGGTTCTAGATGATCACATACTGGCTCAAGTAATATATCATCATCATCAAACATATTTTCAACATTATTCTCATGTTTATGTTGAGTTTTATCACTAACTTCAAAACATGCATTTTCATTGAATTTCACATGTATAGGTTCAATTATTTTTCTAGATGCAGGATCGTAACACCTATATGCTCTTTAATTAGTTGAATAACCAACAAATATACATTCGATAGACTTTTGTTCAAATTTATCTAGATTATCCTTAGTGTTCAACACAAAACACTTACAACCAAAATCTCTAAGATAATCTACCTTAGGTTGTCTATTATTTAATAATTCATAAGGTGTTTTATTTAACTTCTTTCTAATTGAGAGCCTATTTATAATATAACAAGCACAACTTACAGCTCTAGCCCATAAATATTAAGGTACTTTGTTTTCACACGACATTGTCCTAACAATTTCTTGAATTGTTCTAATTTTGCGTTCAACAACTCCATTGAGTTATGGTGTTCTAGGTGGTGAGAATTCATGTTTAATTCCATGTAATTCACAAAAATTTACTATTTCTTTGTTTTTAAATTCTCCACCTCTATCACTCCTAATTCTTTTAACATTTTCTTCATAAAGATTTTCGAGTTGCTTGATTAGAGTTTTGATTGCCAATGGAGCATTGCCTTTGTGTGTTAAGAACAATGTCCATGTATATTGTGAGTACTCATCTACTATGACACACATATAGCAGTGTCCACCTAGACTTCTTGTCCTACTTGGACCAAATAAGTCAAAGTGAAGCGATTCTAGTACATGACTATTACTAACTTCATGTTTTGGTTTTAATGTTTCTTTAATATGTTTTCCTTTAATACACGTTTCTCACATTTGAAAATTATCTAAATCTAACTTAGGCATGCCTCTAATTAAGTTCTTCTTAGATAACTTTTCAATAGTTGAAATTCCTATATGACCTAGTCGTCTATGCCATAAATTTACATCTAAGTCATGTGATATTAAACACTTAACCTTAGCATCTATCATGTTATTTAGTGATAGTGTGTAAATGCTACCATCCATATTTTCTTTTAATACAATTTCTCCTTTTTCATTTGTTATATCACAAGAATCAAGGAGAAAAGAAACATAATAACCGGAATCTGTAAGTTGCGAAATGCTTAATAAATTATAAGAAAGATTTCTTACTGACAAAACATTTCGTATTTGAAATGTGTTAGGGCCCCCGATTGTTCCTTTTCCAACAACTTTTCCTTTATTATTGTCACCGAATGTCACCTTTCCTCTATTCTCGATGTGTTCCAACTCGGTAAATAGTTTGGGGTTGCCCGTCATATACCTTGAACATCCACTGTCTAAAAACCATTTGGTTTTTAGATTCTTTGACTTTACCGCTTTCTTTCGTTCCTTGCGATTTTCCTACAATCGAGACAAAGTTTTAGGTACCCTTTACTTGGGTCCCTGAATGTTAGGGGCACCATCCTTGTTTAAATATCCCTTAGGTATCCAAACTTGGATGTACCTTCTAGGCACATATTTGACATTAGTTGAATAAAGCGGATTAACATGCACTTGACCATTCCATTTAAAAAGATGATGCATTGTTATACATGTTGTACCTTGGTTTATATGTACTATGTTATGGCCGATTTTGATAGCTTAAGTAAGGTATATGATTTTGTTTCTTATTTAGTGCTATGTATGCGTGTTCATATGCATTTTTATAAGTCTTATATGAATGTTGCCTGTAATTATGTCTATATGGATTATAATAAGTTGGTTGCGGTTTATTTTGTTGAGACACATTTGTATACATATAAGCATACTTTCTAAGTGTTCTAGATGCAAAGTTTTGTCTAGTTGCATGTTTATATGTGTGTGCTTTTGTGGGTGCATGTTTCTTTTTTACCTTGGAATATGCAAAAGAAGGAGTAGAAGAAGGTGTAGCAGGCGAAGTTGATTTTGTTGTATTATACGACAACTCAGACTTAGATGATACAAAGTTAGTCTTTTTGCCTAACTTGTCATTTTCTTCTATATATCCTAAGCCCTTTTTATCATTTCTATATTTCTGTGACGATATAAGTGTGTCAAGCATATTCGTGCCAGATTTAAATTGTTCTAACATTTTTTCTAAGTTTAGTTTAGAAGATTTAAGTTGTACTATCTCATTTTCACAAGTTTCTAACTTAGATTTCAACATACTATTTTTAGTTTGTAATGTTTGTTCACTATTTCTAAATGATTCAACTTTAGTCTTTAACGAATCAAGAGCATTTGATGACTCTTGTTTCAAAGACTCTAATTGATTAGAAAGTTCCAAGTTGGCTCTCTTCAAATTGTCATATTCTTCAATTAGCTTCATTTTTTCTTTTGACAACCTTTTACAATGAGCATGCATTTTCATAAATTCATCATACAATTCATCAAAAGTCATCTCGTTATCAGAATCAAAATCGAGAGTAGATGTTGCCTCTTTCGTAGACTTTGAGTACACTCCTTTATGAGAGACTGATGACATGATATATGATTTAAAATGAATACCTTGAATCTTTAATCAAGTGAATAATAATGCTCCAAACCTTCTTGAAGTGTTCACATGCTTCAACCCTTCGATTTGAGATAACCAGGTTTTAATGAACCCTTTTGTATGTAATCTTGTCTTCTTCGTGTGGTGCTCAACCTTGCTTCTTAGAGTGGTGTTGGCCTGGCTCTGATACAAATTGTTGGACCGTGCACCTGCAAGAGGGGGATGAATAGTGGTTAGCAGATTTTACACCACTACCCTTTAACAAAATCTCCTTTGAAAACAGAATCTGAGACCTTCTCAGATTCAGTATTCGTTTTTCAAAAATCAGTGTAAACGACTCCAAAAATTATGAAACTTTCCAGAACTTAACTTCAATGTCTTGACAAGTCTCTGTCTAAAAATAAGATAAAAATAAGATCGTTTGACCCTTCAAACAAATAAAAAGATTCAGCTGGTCAAACTGGACAGAATTGGACAGAATGTTGATGAACTTTGAAAACGTGTTTCTCTTTGAATACTCAACCAAAAAGGTTGATCTTTATGTCAAAACACTCATTAGGATGTCTAGTTTATGTTTCAAATGTCTAGTTTATGTTTCAAAAAGACCCTGACCTTAAACAGTTCTTGATGAAAGCAGAATTCAAGTTTTCTCAAAACTGACCAGATTGGAGCAGTTATCGTGCAACGACTGAAAGACTAACTTTTCCTTGCTCAAATCAAGTGATTCTTGTTTCAAATGAAAGCTAATAGTATGAAGTATAACGCCACCAACAATCATGAATTTTGAAGGTGTTTTGCTATTTTTACAAAACGTGAGAAGTTGTATGAAATCTGCAGTAAAAAGGCAGAAAACAGAAAAGTGAAAAGAAGACAAGAACATCAAAGATTTATCCTGGTTCGGTCAATGTGACCTACTCCAGTCTCAAAGAAATCATTTTCTTGGATTTCACTATGGTATGAACAAAATTACAACAAGATCTAAGTTTGATCCTTAGGTTAAACACCAACCCTATTTAAGACTTGGATGAACACCTCTATGCAACTCTTGGTTGCAACACCTCTATCACCTATTGGTGTAGCCTTAAAAACTTGGCTAACCAATCTTACAAAAATAACCCAAGAAGGTGTGTATATGTAGCTCATCAAAAACAAGAAATGAAACACTTTAGCTACACAAAGAAAACCCAAGAAGAAGAGAATAACAAGAATGATCTTCAAGTTTGCTTGAAAGTTGTGTTTTTTTCTTCTTTATTTTTGCCTTTTATTTATAGGGTGAAATGAGCCTTGAAGATAAGAACTCCAATGTGTCACCATCTTCATCATCAATGCTTAAGTGTCTTCACACCATTGGTTGATCACATAATCACCTTGTACACGTGGCAAAATGAAATAACATAGTTGGTCCACCTTGGAAATCATTTGGCCGAATTTTCACCTCAGTTTTCTTGAAAAACAACTAAGATAATATAGTAGGATAAGATGACATAACTTCTCCACTATCCCCCTCAACTTCTTGCCATGAGAATAGGCATGTGATGGCTGAAAATTTCAAACAAAAAATCAGCTCCAACCAAGCTAAAGTAGCCATTTTTTTCAACTTGGAATTTCCAAGATGGCAATTTTGTCAACTAGCTTCTTTTTGGTTGGTCCACTTGTCACCAAGTCATAAAATTATTAAAACACCTTTGACACATATGTAATCACATTTTGGAGCTGTATGTACATGTACAACTTCAGATTTAATGAAGAGAAAATAATAGATAAAAGTTGACAAGACTTTGTCAACCAACAATTCAAAATTCTCACATTTTTCTCCTTGTATGTTGTGGTGAATTTTGCACCAATAAAATCCTCATATTCTTTGCAAAAATGTAGATGATAACCTCCAATAATATAATCATAAGAGTATTCACCAAGAAAATAGAACGTGAAATCAATATCTGTCACATATCCCGCTACCATCGATAATATCATCAAATGAGAGAATATAATAGAAAATCACCAAATAATCTTTAAGATAATCATAAATGAGCTTCATAATGAAGATAATAATATATTCAAGAGATTCATTGAGTCAAAATGCAAAAACTGCCCTCAGGCGTAAAATGACCAAAATACCCTGCTGAGAGAAAACTCCAGAAATGCCCCGGATGGTCAGAAATAGATATAATAACATCTTTGTCATGATAAATAAGATGGAAATAAGTCCTTGAAATATTTTCACCATGTGATGTCCCTACAAAACTCAAAATACCTATTATGCCCTTTTTGGTAAGTTGTAGAAACTTCCAAGGCACATTAGTCACAAGACATTTATAATCATAAAAAAACATAATATCAACATATATAAATCGTGTACAAATGAAAACAACCATTTTATCACATTTTAGAAAAGTATTTCTAAAAATGCTAGACATCGATCGATCGAAGTGCCTCTGCTTCAGAGATCGATGTCTCGCAGTGAGTTTTGTTTCTGATTCTGTGAGACGTGGATCGATCCATGTGAGGGGCTGACGTACATCGATCGATCCACGTTAGGGGCTGAGGTACATCGATCGATCTACGTGAGAGACCGTCGTCTCACAGTAAGTTTTTGGTTCTATTCTGTCCAACATCAATCGATCGATGTTAGGGGATGATGTACGTAGATCGATCCATGTGTCTCTGCCTGAGAGATCGATGTTATTTTTCTTCACTTTTCAACTTTTAATCATTTATAACACTATATGTAACATTTTTAAGTATTCGCCACTTAAAAACATGACCTTGAAAATTATTCAAACATATTTCTCAACATTCTTTCAGTATAATAATCAATGGGTACAAGCGTGTTATTCCTGTCTATGCTACCCATGTGTATAACCAAATTTTTTAGGTATTAGCTCATAGTCCGGATTCTGTTCTGCCCAGATCTGGTGATCCAAGAGAAAAATACTTCCAAAAGTTTTTTTTCTAACATTTGCAGGGAACACAGCGCAGGATTAGTGCTTCATATTGTTTTTTGCAGCTTCTCTTTTTATACAGGAAGCATGAGCAGATTGTCCTTCCTCAATTGAAGGATTCTATGGCTGTTGAAATACTGGATTAAAGCATTATTTGTCTGCAGGTGTTGTCAAGGCCAAGGAGGCATTATACCAACAGCTTCTTGCATGATCTATGTTCCCTGAAATAATGGTACAATCAAAGAGGTGGAACGTATAACTAATTTCTTGCAGGAACTGAAGCGTGGAAAGATATACACTTTTGTGTGCAAGCAAGAGACAAGAGATCCATATCAGAACTGTTGCAGAATATTCAGTGGATGACAGAGAAAAAACCCAAGGGTCATCAACCAGAAGCATCGGAAGGTAAAACACGTCTTGTTAAGTAAATAGAATAGCTTATTATGTGTCTTATTGTTAAACAGGTACAATTGAAAGGAGGAATTCCAGCAAAGCATATGATTGAAGGACTATCAAGGTATTGCCCAATGGAAGTAATTCCGGCATAGTTCTAAGGTTCTGTTGAAGTCTCTAGTACAAGATATACAAGCTGCAATCTTAGCTGCTTAGTGTATACACTAATGCACTAAGATTGAAGGGGAGTATTGAAGAATCATGGTGCAAATTGAAATAAAGTAACACTTTGAAGGACCAACTTGCAAGGAAAAACTCGGATCTCGGGTATGACCCGACTGGGTAGATTAAAACCAGCAGAGTCTCAGCTTGCTCTCTGATTTCCTGGAAATCCGCTAGTTAAACATTCATTTCACCCGTCCTCTCACATCAGGATGATGCAGCCTTCTCCCATTTTTTTATCTTGCTGTGCCAGCTTCCTCTGCCAATATAGCCGTTTCAATAATGACATAGCAGGGATCCGTTGGCTACTTCTGTCTAAGGAAGACCTCCTTCCTGGATGCTGCATGTATATAAATAGATGTATGTAGTTAGGTGTTAATGTAACGAAGAACCTTGTGTTCTTCTGAGATTGTGAATGTTCTTGTGATTCTTGTGATTATTGTTGAGCGATCTTGTATAAGTGAGTACCTAAGTATGCAAGTCGTCATCATCATCATCCGTACCTAGTATATTCCAACGTCAGCAAAAGCTATCGTTAGGGTCGGGGGAGGGTACGTGGTAGGCAGACAATACCTCTATCCCAAGGGATAGAGAGTCTGCTTCCAGCGAGACTCCCGGCTCCATATGTACCTGTATAAATGACATAATAATAGATATATGATGTGCTAGTGTGCAAGTGATCAAGTGAATTGTTTTGTGAATAAAGTGATCATTCTTCAAGTGTTGTTGTTGTGATTTAGTTCAAGTATTGTTTATTGATTCCAGTTATAATTCATGAAGTGTGTTGGTATCAAGAAATTGTTTCTGATAAGTGTCAATGTTCAAATCTTCATCTCGATCTTGGTTTAATCACCTTCTTCTTGGTTGAGTTTGTTTTTCGTGTTAAATCGGTTTGCCCTAACTGTGGTCAGGGCTTCGATTTCCCACAGTGTGCTCACTTGATGATAATATTATTCCAAAAAACATAGAACATGCACTAAGCCAACATGAATGGTAGAAAGCGGTAAGTGAAGAAATGAATGCCTTAATAAAGAATCAAATGTGGGAATTGACACCCACCTCGGCCACCATAAAACCAGTAGGGTGCAGATGGGTGTTTATAGTCAAGTACAACAATAATGGAACCATAAATAAATATAAAGCAAGACTAGTAGCTAAAGGCTTCACACAAACATATGGAGTAGATTACTTAGAAACATTTGCACCAGTGGCTAAACTTAACACTATTCGGGTCATCTTTTCTATCGTAGTAAACCTAGACTGGGAATTCTACCAATTAGATGTTAAAAATGCATTTCTAAATGGAGATTTAGCTAAGAAAATATACATGAGTATTTCACCAGGATTTAATAATGAAACAAATAAGAATAAAGTCTGCAAGCTAAAGAAGTCATTGTATGGGCTGAATCAACCACCTCGGGTTTGGTTCAAGACATTCACTAAATATAAACCGACCTGAATTTTAGCCAAAGTCATAATGATCACACACTGTTTACCAACATTTCACCTAAGGAGGAGCTGACCATACTAATAGCATATGTAAATGATATAATTATCACTAGGAATGATGACCTCAGCGTAAACAATACTAAAACAAAAATATCTGCACAATTTGAAGTGAAAGACCTTGGTAAGCTAAGATATTTTCTAGGAATGGAAATTGGTAGGAACAAAGAGGAAATGTTTATTTCACAAAGGAAATACATCCTTGATCTCCTAAAAGAAACTGGTCTACTCGGATGCACACCAGCAAACACTCTAGTAGAACCTGGATACAAACCAAGAGAGCAGTGAAACTACTCCAACTGATAAACTTAGTTATTAAAGACTAGTTGGAAAAATAATCTATCTATCGCATAATATGCCAGATATATATTATGCAGTCAGTTTTGTATCTCAATCTATGCACAATTCTACTAATGAGTATCTCCAAGCTGCACTAAGAAATCTCAGGTACCTCAAGAATGCACCTAGACAAGGACTGTGCTTCAAAAAAACCACATATCGGAGTATCAAGATATTCACAGATGCAGACTGGGTTGGAATGCGGTCAAGTACATGATATGAAACAGTTCTTTGGGGAAACTTAGTTACATGGAGGAGCAAGAAACAACCTGTACTTAAAGGAGCAGCGCAGAAGCTGAGCTGAGAGCCCTCGTATTAGGAATATGCAAAGGAATTTGGATCAGAAGAGTAATCGAAGATCATCACAAAAAGGCAAGTCTGCCAATCCAAATCTACTGCGACAGTGTCTCTACGATAAGCATGGCAGAAGATCCAGTTCAATACGACAAATCAAAACATGTAGAAATCGATAAACATTTTATTCGAGAGAAGATAGAACGAAACGAGGTCAGGTTAGTACATATCTCTACCAAGGATCAAGTAGCTGACCTTCTCACAAAACCAGTCTCAACCAGTATCTTCCAATACTTAATGTTCAAGCTTGGTTGTATTAAAATATACAACTAAACTTGAGGGGGAGTGTAAAAATAAAGTCTCAGCCGAGCTGAACTGAGGTGCCGAGCTGAACTCACGTCAGTTAACCTGATCTAGGCAACCAACATGCTGGAAAACAATTGTCAGCCTAGCTGAGCTGGACTGGCAGGAGTGAAGAATAAATGTAGCCGTGATGAAATGAAGGGAAACTAAGGTGAAGCACGTAATCAAGACGATGAAGTATGGATGTGCTGAGCTGAAGAAGAGCTGAGGTGAAGCACGTAATTAGGATGTGCTAGAAGACAATATAAAGAAGTGCTAAGTTGAGGAAATATACATGAGTATTTCACCAGGATTTAATAATGAAACAAATAAGAATAAAGTCTGCAAGCTAAAGAAGTCATTGTATGGGCTGAATCAACCACCTCGGGTTTGGTTCAAGACATTCACTAAGTATAAACCGACCTGAATTTTAGCCAAAGTCATAATGATCACACACTGTTTACCAACATTTCACCTAAGGAGGAGCTGATCATACTAATAGCATATGTAAATGATATAATAATCACTAGGAATGATGACCTCAGCGTAAACAATATTAAAACAAAAATATCTGCACAATTTGAAGTGAAAGACCTTGGTAAGCTAAGATATTTTCTAGGAATGGAAATTGGTAGGAACAAAGAGGAAATGTTTATTTCCCAAAGGAAATACATCCTTGATCTCCTAAAAGAAACTGGTCTACTCGGATGCACACCAGCAAACACTCTAGTAGAACCTGGATACAAACCAAGAGAGCAGTGAAACTACTCCAACTGATAAACTTAGTTATTAAAGACTAGTTGGAAAAATAATCTATCTATCGCATAATATGCCAGATATATGTTATGCAGTCAGTTTTGTATCTCAATCTATGCACAATTCTACTAATGAGTATCTCCAAACTGCACTAAGAAATCTCAGGTACCTCAAGAATGCACCTAGACAAGGACTGTGCTTCAAAAAAACCACATATCGGAGTATCAAGATATTCACAGACGCAGACTGGGTTGGAATGCGGTCAAGTACATGATATGAAACAGTTCTTTGGGGAAACTTAGTTACATGGAGGAGCAAGAAACAACCTGTACTTAAAGGAGCAGCGCAGAAGCTGAGCTGAGAGCCCTCGTATTGGGAATATGCAAAGGAATTTGGATCAGAAGAGTAATCGAAGATCATCACAAAAAGGCAAGTCTGCCAATCCAAATCTACTGCGACAGTGTCTCTACGATAAGCATGGCAGAAGATCCAGTTCAATACGACAAATCAAAACATGTAGAAATCGATAAACATTTTATTCGAGAGAAGATAGAATGAAACGAGGTCAGGTTAGTACATATCTCTACCAAGGATCAAGTAGCTGACCTTCTCACAAAACCAGTCTCAACCAGTATCTTCCAATACTTAATGTTCAAGCTTGGTTGTATTAAAATATGCAACTAAACTTGAGGGGGAGTGTAAAAATAAAGTCTCAGCCGAGCTGAAATGAGGTGTCGAGCTGAACTCACGTCAGTTAACCTGATCTAGGCAACCAACATGCTGGAAAACAATTGTCAGCCTAGCTGAGCTGGACTGGCAGGAGTGAAGAATAAATGTAGCCGTGCTGAAATGAAGGGAAACTAAGGTGAAGAACGTAATCAAGACGATGAAGTATGGATGTGCTGAGCTGAAGAAGAGCTGAGGTGAAGCACGTAATTAGGATGTGCTAGAAGACAATATAAAGAAGTGCTAAGTTGAGGAAATATACATGAGTATTTCACCAGGATTTAATAATGAAACAAATAAGAATAAAGTCTGCAAGCTAAAGAAGTCATTGTATGGGCTGAATCAACCACCTCGGGTTTGGTTCAAGACATTCACTAAGTATAAACCGGCCTGAATTTTAGCCAAAGTCATAATGATCACACACTGTTTACCAACATTTCACCTAAGGAGGAGCTGACCATACTAATAGCATATGTAAATGATACAATAATCACTAGGAATGATGACCTCAACGTAAACAATATTAAAACAAAAATATCTGCACAATTTGAAGTGAAAGACCTTGGTAAGCTAAGATATTTTCTAGGAATGGAAATTGGTAGGAACAAAGAGGAATGTTTATTTCCCAAAGGAAATACATCCTTGATCTCCTAAAAGAAACTGGTCTACTCGGATGCACACCAGCAAACACTCTAGTAAAACCTGGATACAAACCAAGAGAGCAGTGAAACTACTCCAACTGATAAACTTAGTTATTAAAGACTAGTTGGAAAAATAATCTATCTATCGCATAATATGCCAGATATATGTTATGAAGTCAGTTTCGTATCTCAATCTATGCACAATTCTACTAATGAGTATCTCCAAGCTGCACTAAGAAATCTCAGGTACCTCAAGAATGCACCTAGACAAGGACTGTGCTTCAGGAAAACCACATATCGGAGTATCAAGATATTCACAGACGCAGACTGGGTTGGAATGCGGTCAAGTACATGATATGAAACAGTTCTTTGGGGAAACTTAGTTACATGGAGGAGCAAGAAACAACCTGTACTTAAAGGAGCAGCGCAGAAGCTGAGCTGAGAGCCCTCGTATTAGGAATATGCAAAGGAATTTGGATCAGAAGAGTAATCGAAGATCTTCACAAAAAGGCAAGTCTGCCAATCCAAATCTACTGCGACAGTGTCTCTACGATAAGCATGGCAGAATATCCAGTTCAATACGACAAATCAAAACATGTAGAAATCGATAAACATTTTATTCGAGAGAAGATAGAACGAAACGAGGTCAGGTTAGTACATATCTCTACCAAGGATCAAGTAGCTGACCTTCTCACAAAACCAGTCTCAACCAGTATCTTCCAATACTTAATGTTCAAGCTTGGTTGTATTAAAATATATAACTAAACTTGAGGGGGAGTGTAAAAATAAAGTCTCAGTCGAGCTGAACTGAGGTGCCGAGCTGAACTCACGTCAGTTAACCTGATCTAGGCAACCAACATGCTGGAAAACAATTGTCAGCCTAGCTGAGCTGGACTGGCAGGAGTGAAGAATAAATGTAGCCGTGCTGAACTGAAGGGAAACTAAGATGAAGCACGTAATCAAGACGATGAAGTATGGATGTGCTGAGCTGAAGAAGAGCTGGGGTGAAGCACGTAATTAGGATGTGCTAGAAGACAATATAAAGAAGTGCTAAGTTGAGGAAATATACATGAGTATTTCACCAGGATTTAATAATGAAACAAATAAGAATAAAGTCTGCAAGCTAAAGAAGTCATTGTATGGGCTGAATCAACCACCTCGGGTTTGGTTCAAGACATTCACTAAGTATAAACCGATCTGAATTTTAGCCAAAGTCATAATGATCACACACTGTTTACCAACATTTCACCTAAGGAGGAGCTGACCATACTAATAGCATATGTAAATGATATAATAATCACTAGGAATGATGACCTCAGCGTAAACAATATTAAAACAAAAATATCTGCACAATTTAAAGTGAAAGACCTTGGTAAGCTAAGATATTTTCTAGGAATGGAAATTGGTAGGAACAAAGAGGAAATGTTTATTTCACAAAGGAAATACATCCTTGATCTCCTAAAAGAAACTGGTCTACTCGGATGCACACCAGCAAACACTCTAGTAGAACCTGGATACAAACCAAGAGAGCAGTGAAACTACTCCAACTGATAAACTTAGTTATTAAAGACTAGTTGGAAAAATAATCTATCTATCGCATAATATGCCAGATATATGTTATGAAGTCAGTTTTGTATCTCAATCTATGCACAATTCTACTAATGAGTATCTCCAAGCTGCACTAAGAAATCTTAGGTACCTCAAGAATGCACCTAGACAAGGACTGTGCTTCAGGAAAACCACATATCGGAGTATCAAAATATTCACAGACGCAGACTGGGTTGGAATGCGGTCAAGTACATGTATGAAACAGTTCTTTGGGAAACTTAGTTACATGGAGGAGCAAGAAACAACCTGTACTTAAAGGAGCAGCGCAGAAGCTGAGCTGAGAGCCCTCGTATTAGGAATATGCAAAGGAATTTGGATCAGAAGAGTAATCGAAGATCTTCACAAAAAGGCAAGTCTGCCAATCCAAATCTACTGCGACAGTGTCTCTACGATAAGCATGGCAGAAGATCCAGTTCAATACGACAAATCAAAACATGTAGAAATCGATAAACATTTTATTCGAGAGAAGATAGAACGAAACGAGGTCAGGTTAGTACATATCTCTACCAAGGATCAAGTAGCTGACCTTCTCACAAAACCAGTCTCAACCAGCATCTTCCAATACTTAATGTTCAAGCTTGGTTGTATTAAAATATACAACTAAACTTGAGGGGGAGTGTAAAAATAAAGTCTCATCCGAGCTGAACTGAGGTGTCGAGCTGAACTCACGTCAGTTAACCTGATCTAGGCAACCAACATGCTGGAAAACAATTGTCAGCCTAGCTGGGCTGGACTGGCAGGAGTGAAGAATAAATGTAGCCGTGCTGAAATGAAGGGAAACTAAGGTGAAGCACGTAATCAAGACGATGAAGTATGGATGTGCTGAGCTGAAGAAGAGCTGAGGTGAAGCACGTAATTAGGATGTGCTAGAAGACAATATAAAGAAGTGCTAAGTTGAGGAAATATACATGAGTATTTCACCAGGATTTAATAATGAAACAAATAAGAATAAAGTCTGCAAGCTAAAGAAGTCATTGTATGGGCTGAATCAACCACCTCGGGTTTGGTTCAAGACATTCACTAAGTATAAACCGACCTGAATTTTAGCGAAAGTCATAATGATCACACACTGTTTACCAACATTTCACCTAAGGAGGAGCTGACCATACTAATAGCATATGTAAATGATATAATAATCACTAGGAATGATGACCTCAGCGTAAACAATATTAAAACAAAAATATCTGCACAATTTGAAGTGAAAGACCTTGGTAAGCTAAGATATTTTCTAGGAATGGAAATTGGTAGGAACAAAGAGGAAATGTTTATTTCACAAAGGAAATACATCCTTGATCTCCTAAAAGAAACTAGTCTACTCGGATGCACACCAGCAATCACTCTAGTAGAACCTGGATACAAACCAAGAGAGCAGTGAAACTACTCCAACTGATAAACTTAGTTATTAAAGACTAGTTGGAAAAATAATCTATCTATCGCATAATATGCCAGATATATGTTATGCAGTCAGTTTTGTATCTCAATCTATGCACAATTCTACTAATGAGTATCTCCAAGCTGCACTAAGAAATCTCAGGTACCTCAAGAATGCACCTAGACAAGGACTGTGCTTCAGGAAAACCACATATTGGAGTATCAAGATATTCACAGACGCAGACTGGGTTGGAATGCGGTCAAGTACATGATATGAAACAGTTCTTTGGGGAAACTTAGTTACATGGAGGAGCAAGAAACAACCTGTACTTAAAGGAGCAGCGCAGAAGCTGAGCTGAGAGCCCTTGTATTAGGAATATGCAAAGTAATTTGGATCAGAAGAGTAATCGAAGATCTTCACATAAAGGCAAGTCTGCCAATCCAAATCTACTGCGACAGTGTCTCTACGATAAGAATGGCAGAAGATCCAGTTCAATACGACAAATCAAAACATGTAGAAATCGATAAACATTTTATTCGAGAGAAGATAGAACGAAACGAGGTCAGGTTAGTACATATCTCTACCAAGGATCAAGTAGCTGACCTTCTCACAAAACCAGTCTCAACCAGTATCTTCCAATACTTAATGTTCAAGCTTGGTTGTATTAAAATATGCAACTAAACTTGAGGGGGAGTGTAAAAATAAAGTCTCAGCCGAGCTGAACTGAGGTGCCGAGCTGAACTCACGTCAGTTAACCTGATCTAGGCAACCAACATGCTGGAAAACAATTGTCAGCCTAGCTGAGCTGGACTGGTAGGAGTGAAGAATAAATTTAGCCGTGCTGAACTGAAGGGAAACTAAGGTGAAGCACGTAATCAAGACGATGAAGTATGGATGTGATGAGCTGAAGAAGAGCTGAGGTGAAGCACGTAATTAGGATGTGCTAGAAGACAATATAAAGAAGTGCTAAGTTGAGGTAACAAAGTAAAGCACATGATAAGAAAGCCGGCCTACCATACTTAAGTAAATATTATTTAGAATTAATTCTATACATGGCTGAACTACATTGGTAACTAGCCGTTACCACAGACGTAGTTTCCAGAAGATTAACAGTGACCGCTGATCAAGTTGTAAAATAACCGTTAGAAGTAGTTTTTCCACCCTATAAAAAGAAAACAACTTTGTAAATCAAACTTTTAACTTAATGAAGGTAAATTCCTTACACTTGCAAATCCACGGATTTACTTATTCAAAGATCCGTCTCCAGCTATGCTTCTTATGAAGTGCTCCTGAATTTATCTCGCTTTTTGGTGCTTCAACATAGAGAATTTTTCCGACGAAGCTTAACTTCATGTAAGCCAAATTTTGTTTTTCAATTTTTTGATTATTTTTTTTCCTTCTGTATATTGATATAGCTAACGACTTTTTGTGAACAAATCAAAATCATAATATACCATTAAATTTGTCTTTTGATTGATAAATGGATAAAAGGTGAGCAACAAAAGCAACCAGTACATTTTTGCCAAACACATTAACCCTATCCAATATGACCAAAAACAAAAAACAAAAAGAGTTAGTAAATATGGCGACACATCTCCAGTTACAACAACATTGCTCCATTGCTTTAGAAGCTCCTGTCTATGGCGGAGTATGAAAAAATCGGATGTACGAAACCATATGCATCTCCAACTATTTGAACAAAAGCAAATTTTACATCCATAAAGCAAGAAACTGTTCCGTTACTTAGATTCTCCACCAGCCACATCTATAATCACAGTAGCACAAGATATGTTAGAAAGAAAGAGAAAAGGGTAGTATAATACTATACCGGAATTGTAAAATATCATTCTTTTTCTCTTTTATATGAAACAGGGTTTAAAATATAGAACTCGATAAATTAAATCTATAACATCTAAACAACGTTTGAAAATTATATTATTGAACCATTCTACTAACCGTTTAGCTTATAAATCTTCGCGATAACTTTCAAAACAGAAACCTGAAGCTGAACAACCACAATTAACACGTATAGTTCCCAAGTCAATAAATCCACAGTCTGGGTCATTGGTGCATGTATATACTCCATTTTCGACACAAATATCTGAAAATAATTTCCTGAAACCAATAGTTTGACTTTGGTCACCACCTAGGCTTCCTACCTTAGACGATGTAGTCACTGTTTTCTCAGCTGCAAGAGTCATCAATAACAATTAGTACATTCAAATCAAATGATAATAAACTCATTGAAAATAGAACTTAATATGAAAAACCAAATAAATATCAACTACTAAGAGTACATTGTATCAAAATGATAAACTCATCGAAACAACTTGAACAACATTAATCCGATGTCTTACAGACTTCTGTCTATAGCGGGGTATGGAATGGTCGGATGTACGCAACTATATCCATGTGTTGGAAACGCACAGAGGTTGTTTCCGATGACCCATAATAAAAATTTGCGTCAAACAGTATCGTCAACTCATTGAAAATAGAACTTAATACGAAAAATCTATTACTAAGCGTAAAATATGTGTGTGGAAGAAAAGAAACACTAACCTGAAATAATAAGTAGAAAGAAAAGAACCAAACATGCCAACCTAGCCATCATATCATGTACTGAAATCCTAGCAGTTTTCTCAGGTAGATATGTTTCTAACTTGCTCAGGGCTCAACTTATAGATGTCAAAATTCACACTTGAGTCCATAACTATTCACGCAAATGCCAAATTCTTTATCTGCATTTGTCTTTTCTAAATACATGTCTCACCACGTCAACAGGTGTCCTGCTCACCTTGGAGTAATCTGAAAAATAAGAAAACTCATAAAAAAAATAATTGAAGTATACTAGTAACATAAAATACACACACAGATACAGCTATGGCGTATAAACATTTTCATCATTTTTATATTAGAAATATTACATTTTTGGGCAACAATAGTTTGTATTTGTTTAACCTCATGGTTATTTCGCATAGTTTTAAACATATAGGTATTTGTATAAAAACTAGCTATGTACATACTAACAATTTACTTGCTTATAAGAGAATTTTTTTAAAGCAATTCCAGGCCCCCTGAATTCATTGAGAAGAAAAGTTCCAATAAAAATAAAAAAGAACAGCAAATGAGATGATCATGCCTCACCGGCCGAGGAGAAGAAAATTCCAGGGGAAACGGAAATAATAGAAAAGGATAGATGATCATACGTGGAAAAACTCACACACTCATAGACAGCTATACACACACATGCATACATACAGATATATGTGTATATTTTTTTTATAGAAGGACGGACGGTACCGTCTGACATTTTATTAATAATAATCACTTATTTGTGGCGGAGGAATACTGTACTTACATATTATGCAAGAGACTCTCCCACTATTAATGCAAATAAAAGAAGTTATGAATTCTAAGTTATTGTTCGGAAAATGATAAATTCAAATCAAATAATATCCTATGCTGTACAAATATGTGGTGTTGTCTTTTAGAGTAAGACGCCTCCATACCGTTGATTTGTCTCTCCAATTGCCATGACCCGCCATCAGCATATGCCACACAAAGAAAATGATCAATACAACCAAATAGAGAAGTAAATGAAAGAATGAATTGGCCGTGTACATACCAACGTTGTCTGCATTCACAATGAACACATGCAACAACATGAAAAAGACAACCATAAACGAGATCCTCGCTAGTATCCAGCCGAATATGATGAAATTCCTCAGCAAGCTCAGAGAATGAAATAGTGTTATCCAGGCATATAAGATAATTAAGCAATCCAAATGAAATAGGTTGTAGCCAAGAAAAAAGACTTACCGACGTTGCCTATGCCAAGTAATGACATATGCAACCCTTATTTAGAAGCGCCAACCCATTGGAAGACTTTAGCTATCATAGTCATAGTCATAGTCACATATGAGGTATAGACGTATCTAGAGTAATTACGCCACGAACTTCACGAAGTAATGCAGAAATTGATGCATATAGAGCAACACCTGCCGAATGTAGACCATGTCTGGATAAGGAATGCGCGGCTGAATTTGCCTCTCTGGGATAATAAGAAACAGAAGCAGCATTAACACACAAGAATGCAATTGTGCGTCTCAAATCCATCAATAGGGAGCCCGTGAATCTTTCAGGCTAGGAAAGATAATGAAGCAACACTCTGTTGGATGCAATAATTGTCCCGTGGCGCGTAGGCCGTGTGGGGCAAGTCACAGTCGAATGCCGTGGGCGCTTGTGTGTGCTGAATGCACTATAAGGCTAGGGTGCGCATCTCCTATCACCAATTGATTTTAGGAGAGTTGGTATCGCCTATGGTCCTACAAGTGGTATCAGAGCCAATGTCATGGGTTCAATTCCCAGCGGGAGCAATTGCTGAGGGAGAGATTGTTGGGTGCAACAATTGTCCTGTGGCGCTTAGGCCGTGTGGCCAAGTCACAGTCGAATGCCGTGGGCGCTTGTGTGTGCTGAATGCATTATAAGACTAGGGTATGCACATCTCCTATCACCAATTGGTTTTGGAAGAGTTGGTAGCGCATGTGGGCCTACACACTCTGCAGCCCGTCTCCATAATAATCTGATCATAATCACGAGAATAATAAATTAGGGCGTACAAGAGCGCCATTAATTCAGCCATAGTTGGCAAAAGTGAGAGGCAAAGCAAAGAAAATGGCAGACACAAAGTGTCCAGAATCATTACACAAGACGGCACCTACTACAGCGGAAGAACACCCCACTGTAGCATCCACATTCAACTTCAATTTGCCCATTGGTGGTAACTCCCAACGTACCACTCGATGACCACGAGTCCGCAAATGCAGGGAGAAGGACCGTGCTATTAAATGCAGAATGGAGCGAGAGAATTTGTGACCCTGAATGGACGCGCACCAAATGTATATATGATCACGCACTCTCTCAAATAGTCGTCTATAGGAAAAGCAGCTATCTCTAAATCTTATTGATGTATATTCCTTCCAAATAACCCAAGTCACTAGTGTTGGAACAATGGTATATATGTACATATGTAGATATGTAGATGTGTATACATATATATGTATGTATGCATATATGTGTATATATATGTATGTATAAATATGCACACATACACACATACATACATAGACACACACACATACACACACATATATACATAATGTCATAGCCATATATATATATGTATGTGTGTATATGTATGTATATATATATATATGTATATATGTATGTATACATGTATATGTATGTATATATATGTGTGTATGTGTGTATATATATGTATATATATATATGGCTATGACATATAAACGTCTTCATCATTTTCGTTTTAGAAATATTACATATTTGTGTAACCACACTTTTTATTTGTTTACCCTCATGGTTATTTTGGTATTTATGTGAAAAACAACTAATTATAAACTAACAATTTACTTGCTTTAAAAAAAGATCTTTTAACCAATTCCAGACCCGCTCTGAATTCATTGAAGAGGAAAATTTCCAATAAATTTGAAAAGATTAGTAAGTGAGATGATCATGCTCGGCCGGCTGCCGACTAAAATTCTTGATAGAAGAAAATTCCAGGGAAAAGGGAAGGAAAGAAAATGATGGATGGTCATAGACTAAATAATTTTTTATCATCGTTCTACAAATCCATAATTACGATAATCACATCTTCTTTCAAAACTTTCTATTTCCAATAGAATAAAGGACACACTCTTTATTAACTTTGGAATATGATGGAATAAAGCAAAATGACTCACTAAATTGGATGCGCTTCTTATATTATGAAATAGCAGTTGAGGAATACAACTTAACACAATTTTCATTATGAGTCATTGTGAAACAACCTCTGCGTGTTTCTAACACATGAGTATGGTTGCGTAAATCCGACCCTCCATACTTCCCCATAGGCGAGAGCCTATAAGGCAATGTAGTAATGTTGCTGTTGTTCAAAATTTTTTTAGCATTATCTCAGAAATTATTACGCAACCGGATCTTTACGTAGAAGTGATACCTTTGACTGAGCTCAAGACAACAGTTAAAGAAAGTCAAGTTACATGTGATTGATGCTGAAGTGGTAGAAACCAACGGGTAGAAAACAAAATTACATTTCCATTGAAGGGCCACACATTTTGACATCCAACCAGAATATGGTAGGATTCAATACATACTTTTGATGTTAGTTGGGTTATTTCTTGTTGTTTCACCGTTTGGAAGTATGTTGAAAAGGGTATTTTTTGTGTTTACATGTTTCACAAAGGAACACAAGGGGTATAAATTGTTACGAAAATAAGGAAACAACACAAGGAACAAGAGAAGAAGAACGTGAAGAAGCTTGGCTTGAGGCGTGAGAATCACTTTCCGTAAGGAATATTTGCCCCCACTAGTTGCTGCAAGGTTGTAAGCAAATTTCCTCCTAGGATACAACAGCCAACAATCTCTAATCCTCAGCAAATAGGATTGAGATTCAATGAACTCTCAAGAACAAGAGTGAAAATGAGAAGGATGAAGAATATAGAATGCAAGAACAACTCTAGAACAAGATGTCTTGAACAATGGGTTGTAATAGCCTATTTATAAGCTCATCAACTCCATTCAGACAGTTTTTAGACGTTGGTGGTCGTTGCATAGTGATTGGATATGACCCTTGGTGCATAAGTTGTGATTTTTTCATGAAAAGTCACTTCTGCTGAGACATCGATCGATCGATGTCTCACAGTAAGCTCCAATTTCATTCTGACCAACATCGACCTGTCACATCGATCGATCGAAGTCACTTTGATCGATCTATATAATCGATCTATGTTGGACAGAAAGTTTCAACTCTGCACCCAGGGTACATCGATCGATCGATGTGATCGATCTATGTCCGACAGAATACTCAATTTCATTTTCAAGCCACATGGATCTATCCATTTGATACATGGATCGATCCAAGTCATGAGTCAAGTTATTCTTGCTTATTTAAACACCCATTCACTATCATCTTTGATCTCATGCATCCATTCTTCATCTCATTGCCTTTACAAACTATTACAACAATCCCCCACTTAGTTTGTAAAGCAACTTATGACATTTTATGCATCTAAGAAGTATCTTTCGATTTGAACCTCTTATTAGTATAATACTTCAAAGTTCTAACAAAATCATGATAGTTAAAAAGCCTTGAATAAGATTCCTATATGCTAGAACCGGAAACATTATACACATGAAACCACACTCTCAATCGAAGTCCATTTTTAAACTGCACTTTATGGCCTTGTGCTACCCCTAGTATTCATGAACATTTCAAGATCATTGCTTGTCGAAGTGGCACCACTTCCTATGTTCATATAGGTGAAAATTAAGATATTTCCTCTTAATCCTTCATTAAGAGTTTTTTAACACTCATCCTCCTTTAACACTAACATTCCAATTCTTTAAAGATCAATGTCGTGCGGCTTGATTCTTTAAAGATCAATCGTAGTGTTTTAATACCTCACTTTGTGACTTGTTGTTACCCATGAACCTTTGGCTAGTGGTATGCTAGACAAGGTTGGGTTTCCATCACAAGTGAACTTATCTCATATGTCTCAATCTCATCCCTAAAGATGTACTTTGTACCAAGTCTTTTCATAGACTATTTGTCAACGGATCCGCCAGGTTATTGCAGGATTTGACGTATGCAATTGCTATTACACCATCCATAATTAATTGCCTTACATAATCATGCCTAAGGCTGACATGTCTAGATTTTCTGTTATAGATTTTACTATAAGCTCTAGACATCGTTGCTTGGCTATCACAGTGTAAAGAAATGGCTGACATCGGTTGTGGCCACAACTCTATATCCAATAAAAGATTTCTCAGCCATTCCGCTTCTTTACCTGCAGATCCCAATGCTATAAATTCGGATTCCATTGTAGAATGAGTTATGCATGTCTGTTTCTTTGAAGCCCAAGAAACAGCACCACCACCCACTGTAAATATCCAACCCGTAGTAGATTTGTTATCACCAACACTAGTTATCCAACTAGCATCAGTATAACCTTCTAACACGACTGGAAAATTACTATAGAACAATCCATAATCCATAGTCTTCTTGAAGTACCCAAGTATTCGCCCAGTTGCCTTCCAATGATCTATATCAGGATTACTAGTATACCTTGATAGTTTACACACTGCAAAGGCAATATCCGGTCTAGTGCAATGCATAGCATACATTAAACTACCAATTGCACTAGCATATTCTAATTGTGCTACCGCTCTACCGGTATGTCCAGTCAATTTGTATGAGGCATCGAACGGTGTGTTTGCTTCTTTGATCTCCAAGTGTTTGAACTTGTTCAACACTTTGTTTATGTAATGAGATTGACAAAGAGCAAAACCCCCACTATGTTTGGACACTTTAATCCCTAAGATAGTATCTACTTCATCCAAATCTTTTATTTGGAATTGTGAAGTTAAATACTTCTTAGTTTCATCTACTTCTTCCATATTAGCACAGATAATTAGCATGTCATCCACGTACAAACAAATAATGACACCATATTTGTATGTAAACTTGGAATATATACGCTTATCTACACCATTATGCCGGAAACCATTCTTTAAAATGGTAGTGTCAAACTTTTCATGCCATTGTTTCGGTGCTTGTTTCTGTCCTTACAATGACCTTATCAACTTGCACACTTTGTGCTCATTCCCCGGAAGTACAAAACCTTCCAGTTGTTCCATATAGACCTCTTCGTCTAAATCACCATTGAGAAATGCAGTCTTAACATCCATTTGATGAATAACCAAGTTATTTATGGATGCTAACGCTATCAACACTCTAATGGATGTTATTCTCGCAACCGGAGCATATGTGTCAAAATAGTCTATCCCTTCTCGTTGTCTAAAGCCTTTGGCTACTAATCTAGCTTTGAAAGTTTGAAGTGAACCATCCGAATTGTATTTTCTTCTAAATACCCATTTACATCCAATTGCTTTGGAACTTGGAGGCAAATCAGTGAGAACCTACGTATTGTTAGAGAATAACGAATTCATCTCATCATCAATTGCTTCCTTCCAAAATGATGCATCTCTCGATTGCATCGCCTCCTTATAGGATTTTGGATCATCTTCCACGCTTAGTACAATAGGTATTTGATTAAACACCTTTGTCTTATTACCTTCAACTAAGAAAGTATGAATTGCGAAGAAATGAAGTCCGGATGTAAATACGTTTCCTTTCTAGCACGTTGACTTCTCCTAACCTCAGTTAGAGAATCTTGATTTTGATCATCAACACTAGAAGGATCATTGGAGAAATCTCCAATTATAGGTTCATTCAAATTCTCACTTGTTGATATTTGATTTGAATATATTCTCAAGAATTTGTTCTCAAGAAATTCAACATCTCTAGACTCAACAACCACATCGGATTCTAAATCTAGAGTCCTATATGCTTTAGAGTTTTCAGAATATCCAATAAAGACACCTTTAACAGCTCTTGGCCCTAACTTAGTCCTCTTTGGATCCGGAACTCTATAATAGGCTAGACAACCCAAACTCTAAGATAACTTAGATTTGGTTTTTGTCTCTTTCATATTTCGTATGGAGAAACTTTGAACTTTTTAGAAGGAATTCTATTGTGAATATGACAAGCCGTCAACAAGGCTTCTCACCACAAATTCTTTGGCAAACCAGAGTTTATTAACATTGCATTTAGCATGTCAACTAAACTTCTATTCTTTCTTCCAGCCAAACCGTTTTGTTGGGGGGTGTATGAAGCACTTTTCTGGTGTATGATACCATTTTCCTCACAGAATTGATTAAATTCAAGAGAAAAATATTCACCACCACGATCACTCCTTAGAACTTTGATTTTCAATCCCGATTGATTTTCAACTTCCATTTTATAGACTTTGAACATGTCAAAGGCTTCATCTTTATGCCTTAGTAAATATACATAAGTATATCTAGAGGCATCATCGATAAAAGTTATGAAATATCGATTTCTACCTCGGGTTAAAACTCCGTTCAATTCACAAATGTCTGAATGAACAAGTTCTAAGAGATCAGTTTTCCGTTATACTTTCGAAAACGGTTCTTTTGTCATCTTATCTTGTATACATACTTCACATGTTCTTTCGTTTTCATCTTTGCAAGAAATTAAGGCATGCTTAGACATGAACTTAATGGTAGTATTACTAACATGAGCAAGTCTATCATGCCACAATGCAAAAAAGAAGAAGCAACAGAGTAAACACAAACTGAGGAATTTTTATTGATACTGAGTTTAAACATTCCATCGCAAGAGTAACCCTTGCCAACAAAAACCCCGTTCTTGGACATTATAATTTTGTCCCCCTCCATTACAATCTTGAACCCGTTTTTACAGACTAAGCTAGCAGAAACGAGATTCTTAGAGATCTCAGGTACATGTAGAACGTTGACTAATAACTTCTTTCCAGAAGTAAAGTCTAACTCTACACAGAAACCAAACTTGAGTTTACAACACATTAGGATCATGATTTGTATAACAATGTACTATACACAGAAATCCTCGAATATTGTCTTAAAAGGTTTTTCAAAAATTACAAAAAGTCATTTGTAATATAAAGATATTATTGTCTTTATTTCAAATGGTGGGCGGTTAACAATATTTGACAAAAAAAAAATATAGCGCCCAACATCTTCCCTAGTATATAAGTCTAAGTAATCTATGTGCTTAATACGAAGATTTTAATTCGTGGTCTTAATATGAAGACTTCCACTTTCTACTAAATAATTGTATATGTCATTCATGTTCGAATTAATTTACAAACAAATATATCTTCTCTTATTAAAAACTTTTAGACGAAAATAGTTTTAAAAATTACAAGTAGCACACCTGAAAAATGTATTATAGCTTATATCCTTACTGCATCTTATGTATAAAATGGTTATCATAAAATGTAATAAATGATATTAACCCAGCAAATAAAAGAATGGGAAACAAAAAAACACCTTTGACTTTTGTAGTTTTTTTATGATATATATATTCACTATTGATTTTAAAAACGATTACTGACGCCTACACATTTGTATGTCTAACCAATAGAAATGAGTTGCATAATTATATTCATAAGTTGTAGCAGTTGTTTTGATGTAATTATCTGTTATTTTCTATTTCCTTATTCAGCAATACAAATATTCAATATACAAATAATTTGTCATGGAGTACTGTCAATATGTGAACATAAAATGCTATAGTAAAACAATCAATGTAGACGTAGAGTCACAACCATGGTTACAAGGCCTTTCAAGAAGATGAGAGAGAAACTAGAGAGAAGCTCTTTAGAGAGAAATCCCTAAATTCTTCCTCTTCTGTGAAGTCTTTCTTCGTCTCTCACCACAAAAAAATTGTTGTTTACCGACGAAAAAATCACCGACGAACAACGTATAGTCGTTGTTTCGTCGGTAATAGCGACGACTCTGCGACCAAAATAATGTAGTCGCTAATTGCGACGAAAGTACGATGAAATTCGTTGTCGCTAAAAGAAAAATAGTCAGTCAGGTGAATTACGTCGGTGATTTGTCGGTGTCTCGTCGCTATTCTGCGTGTTTTTGTTCGTCGCTATTTAGTTTATAACGGTTCGTCGCTATGGTCGTCGCAAATGTGTCGCAAAAAGTATAAAATAAATTCGTCTAAACAAGTTCTTGGAGTTGTGTATCGTCGTTTTTTTGTCAATGAAACCCGTATGTGGCAAATGGTTTGAATGGCTTTCCGTTCGTAATTCGGTTTGTCGTTGTGTCGTCGCAGATACATCGAGAATTAAACACGTGTATTGATTAAGGAAAAAGAAAGCGGCAATTGGGAAAAATACTCATTCATTAATAATAAGAAGTTACATTATCAAACGAAAAAATAAAAAAAAAATCTAAAAAGAGATGCGGAGATGGGCCCGTTCACTCTTCGTCATCGGACGAAAGAGTGACCGCGACATTCTGCGCAAACTCTTTGAGAAGGCGCTTGAGCTTGTAGTATCTAAATTTCATCTTCCGCAGCCTTCTAGTCATGTAGTGCAGTTGCCGCGACTGCTGATGCATGTTTGCCATCAGCATACGGAAGTCGGCGTCCTGCACCGGCATTTGTTCTTGATCATCCTGATGCGGCGGTGGGCCATAGACAGATACAGAACCCTCTCGCTCAACCGATGGTGGTTGAGGAGGAGGCCCTTCTGCAGGGGCACTGTTTGCCCGTCCACCACGCCTTGGGGTTCTTTTAAACGACGCGGCATATTTTGATTATTTATAACGTTCTATGTGTGTATGTATAACAGCGGATGTTTGGGGGTATAAATAGTGAAATGAGCGACGACATAGCGACGACATAGCGACGCATTTGTCAACCGTTGGGAATGTGCAGTGAATGTGCAGTGTGTGCAGTGAATGTGCAGTGATGACCTTTCGGATGTTATAGCGACGACGTAGCGACGAATTAGCGACGTAAGTTTATCGTACGATGCAACCGTTGGGAACTGAACTGACACTGCCGAATAGCGACAACTTGGCGACGGAATAGCGACGAAACGCGTCGAATAATGTGAAGAGACGTTTTCCGTCGCTGTCTCGTCGGTAAAGCGTCGGTAAATTCAAAAAAAAACCCGCGAAGCCCGTTCTTCTCATCGTATTTAGTTTTTCCCTTTTTCGTCGATACGGTTAGTAGGTTTTTTGTCGTTCTATTAAGTTTCGTCGGAGATATAGTTAGGTTTCGACGATACGGTTAATAGGTTTTTGTCGTTCTATTAAGTTTCGTCGAAGATATATATAGTTAGTAGGTTTTCGTTGTTGTATTAGGTTTCGTCGGTATATAGTTGATGTTTAGTCGGTGAATTAGTCGGAACAAATTTTTCTTAACCACATTTCGCGTATACAGGTGCGTCGTCAGGATTCGTAAGAGATTAAACACGTGTTATAATTATTAAGAAAACAAATACGATATTAAAAAAACAAACTTCATTAATATATAATTAAAAATTAAAAATTACAAAATATAATAAGAAATATTTAAAAAAAGCTAAATAGCGAAGAGTAGCCACTCACTGTTCGTCATCCGAACAGAGAGAAGCTATACTCTCCGCACACGCCTTCAGTTGGCGTCTCAACTGTGCAGATTTGGATTTAATCCGCATCTGCCTTTTATCTATGCAGTCGAGACGCTCTTCCTGAACCGTGACATGGGCCTTCACCTCATCTAACATTTTCCACAGATCTCGTACTTCTGTTTGGAGTTCGACAATTTGTCGATCCCGGCGATCAGAGGTCTCTGGTGGGGGAGGAGGTGGGGGAGGAACAGTTGAAGAAGAAGGCACTTCAGTTGGCGGTGTTGCCGCCCTACCACCACGTCCACCACGTCGTGCTTGCGCTTTAGTACGAACCATTTTGGATTATAAAATAGTTGTTTTATATGTTGTTGTGGGCACACGCTGATCCACTGTTTATATAGTGAAATCAGCGACGACATAGCGACGAATTAGCGACGCAAAACATCGTAAGTTTGTAAGCATGGGGAACTGGACGGACTGTCTTTTACCGACGACGTACCGACGACTTAGCGACGAAACACGTCGTACGGAATGAAGAGACGTTTTGCATATCAAAACGACGTGTTTCGTCGCTGGTCGTCGGTACGTCGTCGGTATATGTTGTTTGTTTGTCTCCGGGATTTGTGTTTCTTGTTCGTCGATGTTCGTCGCTAAGTCGTCGGTATATGTGTTTGTTTGTCTCCGGGATTTGTGTTTCTTGTTCGTCGCCGTTCGTCGCTAAGTCGTCGGTATTGTCTTATACTGGGAACGATAAAACCATTGTATTTCTTCTTCTCTTCTTCTCTTCTCCCATTCTTCTCTCATTTCAAACACAATCAATCATCAATTTTGAACGAAAATACAGAAGTGTGGAATTTTGATTTTTTCTACACACGAAAAAAGATAGCTGCTGTTAGTTTCAAGGTGTAGCGAGAAAATGGATCCGAGGAGAAGCGATAGAAAGTGGATGTACCAGAGAGTAAACAACGGGGAGTGGTGTTTTAGATTTGTTGAAGGTCTCGAAGAATTTATTGATTTTGCGACGAGTAATGAAAGTGGAACGCAGATTAGATGTCCGTGCAAGAAATGCAAGAACCGTAAATATAAGGATCCGGGTGACGTGAGGGTTCACATATTGAAACAAGGTTTCGTCCACAATTACCATACATGGTACTGTCACGGCGAATATGAGGGGGCGTCTACATCTGCAACTGTACACGTCGAAGGGGGACCCGGTCAGGTTAATGCCGAAGAAATAGGCGAGGGATCTCACAACCCATACATGCAGATGGTGACAGACGCAGCCGCTGGCGCATTTACCGGAGAGCAGTTGTTACAAATGCAGGATCCGGATGAACAGCCGCGTACATTCGTGGAGGAAGATCCGAACCCTCAGGCGAGACAGTTTTTTTGAGATGCTGAACGCCGCCAACACGCCGCTGTATCCTGGTTGCGGTAGTCACACACAGATGTCCATGATCGGTCGGATGACGAGCATGAAGACGGAACACCGCATGACGGAGAGATTGTACGATGGGATGTGTCAGCTGATGAGGGAATCTCTTCCTGAAGGGAACACAATGGTCGACAGTTTTTATTCGACGAAGAAACAGCTGCAGGCGTTGGGACTGCCGGTTCAGAAAATCGATTGTTGTTCAGAGGGGTGCATCATATACTGGGGCATCAACGAGGATAAAGACATGTGCAGGGTCTGTGGGACAGCAGGTGGAGAACGAACAAAAGAAAACCGGAACGTGCCAAGAAAACAATTTTACTATTACCTCTCGCCCCTAGACTGCAGAGGCTATAACGCATCCGGTGCCACAGCTAGCCAGATGAGGTGGCACGCGGAGCACTACACGAAAGACGGTGAGATGTGCCATCCATCTGACGGCGAAGCTTGGAGGACGTTCGATGCGACGCATCCGGGTTTTTCGTCGGAGACAAGGAACGTTAGGTTGGGTTTATTCACCGACGGGTTCAACCCGTTTGGACAGTCGGGAGAGCAGTAATTCGTCGTGGCCTGTAATCGTGGACGCCGTACAATCTACCGCCTTGGATGTGCATGAAGAAGCCTTACATGTTCTTGACTGTGATCGCACCAGGTCCTAGGAATCCGAAACAGAAGATCGACCTATACCTGCAGCCGTTGATACAGGAGCTGAAGTGGTTATGGGAGTTTGGCGTGGAGACGTTCGATGTATCGACTAAACAAAACTTCCAGCTACGCGCCGCGCTGATGTGGACGATCAGTGACTTCCCGGCTTATTCTATGTTGTCGGGGTGGAGCACAGCGGGGAAATACGCTTGCCCTTGCTGCATGAAGCAAGCGAAAGACGATGTCCTTGAAACATGGACGTAAGATAAGCTGGTTCGGACAGCCATAGGAAGTTCCTGCCCAGACGTCATTCGTACAGAAAGGAACGTGACCGGCGTTCATTGCCTGGCATTGTCGTTAAGGACACAAAGCCCGAGCTCCTCACGGGTGCAGAGGTGCTGGCAGGAGATAGAACAGTTGTGGATTCGTGGGGGTCGCTGATGATCCGGACGGCAGTCACAACGAAGACCTGGCTCGTTACTGTATCGGGTGGAAGAAGAGAAGCATATTCTGGGAGCTTCCGTACTGGAAGAGCAATATGATCCGACATAACCTGGATGTCATGCATATTGAGAAGAACGTGTTTGACAACATTTTCAATACAGTGCTGAATGTGCCAGGAAAAACAAAAGACAATATGAAGGCACGACTTGATATGCGCGACCTCACATGCGACCGGAGCTGCATCCCGTTGGCACATCATACATGCCGAAGTCCTCGTACACGCTGAATGCGGAGCAGGGTCAGTGCGTTGTTATCGTGGCTAGGGACGGCTAGATTCCTGATGGCCATGTTTCGAACCTGTCGAAGAACATCGACGTGAATAAACGCGGTTTGCACGGGATGAAGAGCCACGACTGTCACGTGTTCATGCAACGGTTGATGCCCATTGCATTCCGCGAGCTGCTTCCAACCAATGTATGGGAAGCAATTACCGAGATGAGTCAGTTCTTCAGGATTCTTACAGCCACGAGACTCAGGGCGGATGATATTCAAGGCTGGAGGGCGAAATCCCAGTGATCAAATGCAAGCTGGAAACTATATTCCCTCCGGCCTTCTTTGATTCAATGGAACACCTGCCAGTTCATCTACCATACGAGGCACGTGTTGGTGGTCCTGTTCAGTACAGGTGGATGTATCCTTTCGAGAGGTACTCTTTTTATGTGCATGACATTCTTATGTGTCTAAGCGATATGCATTTGAACTATATTCACTATATGAACAGATATCTCAGGCATTTGAAGCTGAACATCAGAACAAGGCGAAAGTCGAGGCCTCTAGTGCAATGCCTATCTGACGGAGGAAGCATCGACCTTCGTGTCTCATTACTTCGAGCCAGATGTCCCGTCGAGGTGCAGAGATGTTCCCCGGAACGACGACGGCATTTCCAGATCCGGTGTCCTCCCAATATTCACACATCCGATCAGATTTCACGGACAGGGAAAGGAAAATGATATTGGGGGACAGCGAGCTGAAGATTGCTCATTCTTATGTTCTGCGCAACTGCCGTCAAGTCGACCGTTTCCTCGAGGTATAAACGATTTCCCATTTTATTTTGTAAATACCTTGCGATACTCTATCCATTATGTTACAAATATATACAGGGTACTCATTCGTATTTGCTTCAGCTTGTTCGTGATTTATTGGCAACAACCGTTCACCGGGTATATCGAGCGATGCAATAAACAGTGAGTTAGATTCCAAGTTTGCTGATTGGTTCAGTGGCATGTAAGTTTAGTATTTGCCTGTTACGTGTACGATATGTGATACACATTTATTGCCCCGTTGATGTATATTACTTGTCCTTTTACAGGCGAGCAAAGGTCATCTGGCTGACGATAGTACGGTTACATTCTGACGCCAGTAGCCGAGGGTCCATTGAACAGAGTCACGCGACACGACATGTGTTTGTCAACGGGTATAGATTCCACACAGTCTCCCATGCCAGCCGAAAATCATCGGAGAACAGCGGTGTGTGTCAAGCGTTATGACAATAGCCCGACGAGGATGACTTCTACGGCTACCTTACTGACATCATTGAGCTCGAATATCCCGCATTGCCTATAAAGCGGGTGGTCTTATTCAAATGCGAATGGTACGATCCAACTCGAGAAGGTTATCGCGTTGGCACAAAGGTCCACGACCAATATAAGTTGGTAGACATACACCAAGGGCGACGGTACAGAAAATACGATCCATACGTTTTGGCTAGTCAAGCGTCCCAGGTGTACTATCTATCGTATCCAACAACGAGGATGAATGCGAGCTCAAAAGACTGGCGAGCTGTGGCAAAGTGAAATCGAGCAAGTTTGATGTGAGTATACAGACAGTTTCAGATGGTATGGACGCCGCATTTCAAGAAGAAAAACCCGTCCGTTCTAGATACGACACATGTTGAACTGCAAGACCTCCCTCTAAATGACCCCAACGGCGGTTTTATCGAAATTCATCTCAACATACAACCGCCTGACAATATTGAAGACGTAGTCGAAGACGAATACGAGGATGAGAGAGGACGACGAGCATGTAGATGAAGATGAAGATGAAGACGAAGATGAAGATGCGTATGAGGATGCAGATGACCAGGAAGATTGACGTTAGCCAAAATTTTTTATGTACCTCTTTATATGAAAGTGTGTATGTGTTGATGCACTTATATCATGTATATACTACTTTATATTTGTATTATTTTTTTTTCGAAAATGATAACACCGACGAGTTACCGACGAAATGTTTCGTCGCCAAATTTGAAATAACGACGACCCATGAAAAATAGCGACGAAACTAAATAGCGACGGACGTTCCGTCGCTATTTCGTCGCAAAATTTCGAAGATAAACTGAACTCCCCCTTCTTCTTCCCCATTTCCCTCCCCGCAAAAAATCTCCCCCCGGCCTCCCCCGCAAAAACTCTCCCCCTCCCACCGGCGAACTTCGCTCTGAGGACCCCCGGCAAAATCTTCCCTGCAACGGTTAGTTTTTCTTCCTATTTCTTTTTAAATGATTTTAAGTAGGTATAGATTGAATTCTTTGTTGTGGTGTTGGTGGTGGGTTGTGGGTTGGGGGGGGGTGGAGGGATTGTTGGGGGGGAGGGATTGGGGGGGCTGGGGGGGGGGTGTGGGACTGGGTGTTGGATGGGACGGGAGGGAGGGGGTTGTGGGTGGGGATGATGGTGTGGATGGGGTGGGGGCTATGGGGTATGTTCAATTGTGGAGGGTGGGGGCTGGAGATGGTTGTGGTCGGGGGTGGGGGTTGGGTGGTGGGTGGGCGGTGGTGTGGGTGTGGGCTGGGGATGATTGTGGTCGGGGTGGGGGATGGGTTGTGGGTCGGGGGGGGGTGGGGGCGGAGCTGGTTGTGGTGGGGGGGGGGTGGGGTGGGTGGTGGTGCGGGTGTGGTGCCTGGGTGTGGGTGGGCTGATTGTGGTCGGGGGGGGGCGTGGGTGGGGTGGGGGTGGGGCTGGGGGGGTGTGTGGGCCGGGGGTGGGTGGGGGTGGGGGGGGGGCTGGTGGTGGTGCGGCGGTGGTGCCTGGGTGTGGGTGGGCTTGGGTGGCTGTGGGTGGCATATATATGTATATAGTATATATATGTATATACGGTATATATATATATGTATATATGGTATATATATATGTATGTATGTATATACGGTATATATACATATATGTATATACGGTATATATATATGTATATACGGATATATATATATATGTATGTATATACGGTATATTATACATATATGTATATACGGTATATGTATGTATATACGGTATATATACATACATATATACACGCACATATACATATATACGGTACACGCACATATACATATATACGGTATATGTATGTATATGTTTTTAATAGATTTGTAAATGTATGTATATATGTATATGTATGTATGTATGTATATGTATAAGTATATGTATGTATATGTTTTTAATACATATATACACGCACAAATACATATATACGGTACATATATTTAATTTCGTATTTAAATATAGTTAAATTTGTAAAAACTGTTTTTAATAGATTTGTAATATATCTTTGTAATGTTTGTATATAAATATATGTAAAATTATTACAAACTGTTTTTTTTGGTAGAATTATGTATGTATATATTTTTCCTATTTAAATATATTTATAATTATATAATCTATTTTTGGTACATATATGTATATGGTATATATATGTATATACGGTGTTATATATATATATGCATATACGGGTATATATGTATATACGGGTATATATGTATATGGTATATATGTATGTACAGGTATATACGGGTATATATGGTATATATGGTATATATATGTATATACGGTATATATAAATGATTTATTTTTTTGTGCCCTCCGTTTAAAAATTATTAATATGTTCCTCTCAGATCTGATGGCTAGTGACGGTTTACCGACGAGATCCACATACCCACCATCTGCACAGGACCTTCAAGGAGAGTTCGATGCTTTCATTTCTCAGCATGATACGTATGCCTCGGTTTCGACCGCCGCTCTGGCTGCGGACTCAGACCTTTTACGGTCTGCCGACATGTCCGCACCCCCCAGACATACGACGCCACCCACACCCAGCGTTTCAGCACCTCATCCGGCGTCTGATGCGGCATCGGACCAGGGTGTCATATCAGGACGTCGTCCCCTCCCTTGGTCAAATGATACCCATACGTAAGTGATGATTAATTTATTTAACATGTTTTCAAATATATTTCACGCGTTATTTTTTCCTAACAACTTAAACTCTTTCAGGTTTGGATCGGACAATGGCGCGCTTTCCGGTTGCATCACCCGGTCCTTCCACCTGAGGCTTGACCCATCTGGATATACCTGGGGCCGTGTCCCCGGAGACACGTAGCTTCTACTGGGATGAGTTTCAGGTATTCAAATTTGATGAATTTCACTTTTTGATGCGTAATCAATCATTACTTTTCTAACCACACTTTTTATTCCTCCGTATGATAATTGCAGAAGTCGTACAGCTGGCCAGCCGACATCGCCCGCGACGTGGAGCAGGCCTGGCGGCATAGGGCCGCCAAACGCTACGGGGACTTCGTCAACTCCCTCAAGACCAAGTCGGAGCGTGACCCCACGTGGGTAAGGCCTGCCTACGTATCCGAGGCCGTCTGGGCGGCGTGGGTAGCAGGGTGGAGGGACCCTGCTTACCAAGCCCGCAGCGCCCGGAACGCGGCGAACCGGCGCAGCGGCAACATACAGGGCCCAGCACCTGCCACACACTCAGGTGGTTCGGTTTCCCACGCCACCACGATGCGTTCTATGGTGAGTATTTTAATATTGGATTATAACGACCTTCATTGATTTCATTGGATTATTTACATTCATCGACTTAAGTGGATTATTTACATTCAGTGAGTTAAGTGGATTATCTATATTCGTTGATTACTTATGTTGCGCTGTTGTTTTTTTGGTATTCGTATATGGTTACTTTAAGTTGGTACATGTGATTTGACTTGGGAGAGGCCTTTAAGGCCGGGATACCTCCGATAAACGAATAGGTCATGCCGAAATTTTTAAAAATTCTGCATATCACTAACATATTTTATTTCATTCTTTCAGCAACAGGAGACGGGGGAGTGGCCAGCCTCCTACGATCTCTTCTACAAGACGCATCGGAAGAGAGCCTCCGACGGAACGGAGGACTGGATCACGACGAAGGCCCGCGACATCAGTGTAAGTAGACTACGATTTCATTTGTTTTTTTCCTTAGTTTGTTTTATTGCTAAACCATAACAATTCATATTCTCATTTCAGGACGAGTACAACAGATTACTCGCAGATAGGGGCGAACAGGCCGACAAGAACCGCGCTTATTGGGATGCGGTTCGGACCGTCGGCCCTCAGAATAAGAAGAAGAAGGAGGTGTACGGGGTTGGATCAGCAGCGCCGCGATTCTTTCCCGAAGTTCTGCATCCAGGTGCTTCCTCTGAGGCCAGCACCTCCGCGCCTTCTGCGACGCCAGAGGATATTTCGCGCCTGGAAGCAGATAATCGGCGTGCAGCGTGAGATAGAGTCCATCAGGACGAGGCAAGAGGAGAGTTTACAGGCACTGCAGTCGCAGCAGCAGGCGATGCAGCAGGCGCTTCAGCAGGCGCTTCAGCATGCGTTTGAGCAGGCGCAGCATCAGACGATGCAGGTGCAGCAGGCAACGAACCACAAATCTTCCAGCTGTCGCAGGTCGTCATGACTTTCATTTCCAACTCATCGCAGCTCAGCCTCAGCCTCAGCCTCAGCCTCAGCTCAGCCTCAGCCCGCCTGATGGTCACTCTTCTCCGCATGATCCCCCTCCATCTTCCTCTTCATAGTTTTTTATTTTTTCATTGTTTGTACAGTCTATTTCATTTGTTGTATTGACATTTTCTTTGTATTTTATATATTCTATCTGACAATTTTACGGATTCTATTTCGTTTGTGTTGTTTAATTATACGAACTTGAATGCGCAAATACCGTATTACTGTATAATATTTGTACAAATGATTTAATATACAAAATAAAATATATTATAGAAATTAAATAATAATAATAAAAACTTTTTAATTATAATGTATTAATATTATTAATAAATCAAAAAAAATTTAAAATTTAATATTAAATAATGTATTTAAAATAATTATTAGTAAATTTAATATTTTTAAAAAAAAAATACCGACGAACCAGCGACGAAATTGGTCTGTCGCAGATCGGAAATAAAAAAACAAAAATTTAAAATTAGCGACGACAAGACATATTAACGACGACATTTTGCGACGAAATAAAACGGAAACAAAAAATAAAAAAATAATAAATAGCGACGGTAAAACATATACCGACGAAAGTTTGCGACGAAATTATTTGTCGCAGAACATTAATAAAAAAATAAAAAATACGAAATAGCGACGAAATAATTTACCGACGAAACAGCGACAACAGAATAAAGGTCGCAGACCTGACATTTTCTCGTCGCAGTTTTGCGACGATACACCGACGCAATTTTGTTTCGTCGCAATACAGCGACGCATTGCCGACGAAATTTGCTTTGCGACAAGCCGTATAACGACATTCTTTTTCGTCGCTATTTCGTCGCTATATGCCTGTAGCGACGAAATAGCGACGTTTTTTGTCTGTCGCTATATGCTTTTTTTTTGTTGTAGTGTCTTCTATATCAAATCTTTACTGTAAATAACTAAATCAGAATGAGCAACAAGACCACAATAAAAAGTGCAAGGATATTCCAATCGTCCTTCTTCATACTTGAGGAGGACTTGATATCGCCTCCGTCGAAGAAAAAGGACAAATTGAAGGAGCAAATGAACCAAAAGAAATAGGATGCAGTAGATCTGAGGCAATCAAAGGAAGTAACGGAAGGAAAAAATCTGAATGAGACGGCATCGTGTTTCAGAGGTTCTCAGGGGCGTTCAGAGGGGGGCACAGGGGGCAACCGCCCCCAACTCGGAGAAAAAATTTAGGTAGTAGGTAGAAGAGTTGTCAGTTGTATTTTGATTATCTAATTTAAGGTATCTTTTTTAATCCCAAAACTATCTCAATGAAAATCAGAATGCTCATTATGTACATTGTTTTTGCCCATCAATTTCAGTTAGTTGTTGTGTTGTTGTTCAAGAAAGAGAAAATGTAAATAATTTCTTTGAGATTCTATGATGATTGTTAATATGTGGAGGCTTCATGCAAAGAAAGGGTTCCCGTCTCTTACAAACGACGAAGTTCTAAGAAAATTAGAAATGAGTGAGATTTCGAGTGGAAGGGGTAAAAATCAAGAAAGAAACTTAGCCCGACCAGGTGACACACGTTGGGGTTCTCACGACAGAACATTGCTCCCGACTTTTTGAAATGTGGAATCCAATTGGAGAAGTAATTCTGGTTGTACAGAGATGGTGAGAATATAAAAATCAGAATACAGCATCGGTATTAGTTGATAAGATGGACTCTTTTGGTTTGTATTTGTCGAAGTTTATGTTGCAAATTTTGGGGAATGACAATACTTTTAAAGATTCTACAAATAAGAGACCACACATAGGCTGTGCTCTTAATATGATCAATGTGACAAAAAACGAATTACAAGAATAGAGGCAAAGTGGTTGGGATTCTTTGTTTAAAGAAGTTGTTGAGTTTTGTGAAGAACATCAAGTTGATGTGCCTAACATGGATGATATTGTTAAAGGTCATTCTAGAAAAAAGCTCAATGATGGAGAATCGACAACAAATTTTCATCATTTTCGCGCAGAAATTTGCACAAAGGTACTTAATTCTATTCATTGTAATTGATACGTACACTATTGATCATTGATTTGTCTATCTTGATTTTTTTCATATAAAATCTTAGGTAATTGACATCATTGCTACGGAAATGGATACACACTTCACCGAAGCCAGCACAAATTGAAGCGCCCCGCTCCCGAACCTTAGCATCGGAAACGGTGCACCCGCCGTATCTCACTAAGGAGAATACAAGGCGTCGATACAAATCCACTACACGTCATCATAATAACGCAAATTGATGTCAGCGGAAGTCATTGCTAAAATCCTCGATAAAATGACCATCATCATTAATACAATGTCTAAGAATTTCTAATCAATACAATAGTCAAATGTATGTAACCATAATCTCGAAAAACATAACCTCGAATATCGAAATAACTGTCTCATCCAATTCTCGAAAGTCTTTTCTGAATATCCTTAGTTTCAAACCTCTCGTCTCGATCTTCCACGGTATATACCAACTCCTGTGTAAGCATACCCTAATTCTCATGCCTGCAAAACTGGTGAGTGGTGGTGTGAGCCACCAAAATCAACGGGCTCAGTAAGCAACCTACTTATACTTGTTATACGAATCATACATGCAGAAGCAAATACAATAACATTACAATTAACATAGACGTCCTTAGTCCACAATAATTTCACTCGATTAACTTTAACAGTTAAGACTTCGAAAATAAATACAAAATAATAACTCATCAGCCCAAACTAATTAGCGTGATGCATGCTCTTCTCAAGTATAACATACACAACAAACAATAATCACATAAACAAAGAAAAAGACAATGTATACCAACGAAGTAGTAGATAAGCGCGCAGAAAGTAAGTCACTCCCACATAATAATGCGCAACTTCATGATGCATGTCCTATTATGCATGTCACACGCACGAAGTCACTCACACGGAATGCCGATATCTCCCCATGCAATGCATGAATCCGGGTCCTAACTGAGTGGCTGTGGGTCGTACCCACCACAGTCACCATCCTGAGTGTACTTGGCCCCGCCACCGTACACCATCCTGAGCGCCGTGACCCGTACGTCACGACCCACCGTCACGCAAATGCACGTGCCATGAATGCAAACAACACATCGCCTGAGGCCCTGGCCCATCCTCACATCCTCCGGCACTCGAATCTAGGTTCAGTTATTTCTGGAATTTATTTAATTTTCTGATATTTTATTTATTTTCCTATAATTATTACTATTAATTAAGTTACATTTATATCATGTTCTGGGTCGAGACCTGCCACCGCAACGGCCCGTTGGCCAATCGGCCCAGCTCGACGGTATGCTTGGCCCGACTCTCTTTTCTTTCATCTCACTTTCATTTTCATTCTCATTTTTGTTCTTCTCATCTTCATTAATCTGGTGTATCCACACTCATACATACACACATTTCACATGTAAATACATATATCACATATGCACACAATTCACATATAGAGAAATTCAATTACAGATATGCAACAATAACACACTGATGCATGATAACATAACGAGCAAATAGACCACTTGCATTGATGCATGACACATGACGAACACAAATAGACTATTTACCTCCGATGCATGACAGTATAACGGAATAGATAGAT